>JASAUF010000427.1:2436310-3654465 GCA_030180095.1 Magnolia changhungtana | reverse complement strand
TTAGGAAGTTGAGAATAGGATTAGGTGTAGGTTTAGGTTGTGGGATTTGAGAACACATTTTAGGCTTTAGGTTTAGGTTTAGGTCTGAGTTATAGGTTATAGCCGTAGGGAATTGAGAATAGGTTAAGGTTTAGGTTTAGGAACGGGTTCGGGATCGGGTTTCGCTTTGGGTTTTCATGGTTAAGTTTAGGTTTAGGTTAGGAAGTTGAGAATAGGATTAGGTGTAGGTTTAGGTTGTGGATTTGAGAACACATTTAGGCTTTAGGTTTAGGTTTTAGGTCTAGGTTATAGGTTATAGTGTAGAGAATTGAGAATAGGTTAAGGTTTAGGTTTAGGAACGGGTTCGGGATCGGATCAGTTTAGCTTTGGGTTTTCATGGTTAGGTTTGGGATTCTTGAGAACAGGTTTAGGCTTAGGTTTAGGTTTTAGGTGCAGAGTTGAGAAGAATAGGATTAGGTGTAGGAACCTGGTTTAGGATCGTTTAGTAGGATGGTTAGGTTTAGGTTTAGTTGAGGAGAATAGGTTAAGGTTTAGGTTTAGGAAATCGGGTTCGGGTTCCTGGATCGGTTTTTCTTTGGGTTTTCAAGTTTAGGTTTAGGTTTAGGTTGTGAGGGAGTTGAGAATAGGATTAGGTGAAGGTTTAGGTTGAGGATTTCAGAACACATTTAGGTCTTAGGTTTAGGTTTAGGTTTAGGTTTAAGGTCTAGGTTATAGGTTATAGTTGTGGAACCGAGAATAGGTTAAGGTTTAGGTTTAGGAACGGGTTCGGGATCGGGTTTTGCTTTGGATTTTCAAGTTTAGGTTTAGGTTTAGGTTAGGGAGTTGAGAATAGGATTAGGTGTAGGTTTAGGTTGAGGGATTTGAGAACACATGTAGATCTTAGGTTTAGGTTTAGGTTTAGGTTTAGGTTTAGGTCTAGGTTATAGGTTATAGTGTAGGGAACCGAGAATAGGTTAAGGTTTAGGTTAGGGAGTTGAGAATAAGATTAGGTGTAGGTTTAGGTTGAGGGATTTGAGAACACATTTAGGTCTTAGGTTTAGGTTTGGGTTTAGGTTTTAGGTCTAGGTTATATGTTATATTGTGGAGAACTAAGAATAGGTTAAGGTTAGGTTTAGAAATTGGGTTTGGGTTCGGGATCGGGTTTAGCTTTGGGTTTTCAAGTTTAGGTTTAGGTTTAGGTTAGGGTGGTGAGAATAACGTATTAGGTGTAGTTTTAGGTTGTGGGATTTGGGAACACATTTAGGCTTTAGGTTTAGGTTTAGGTTTAGGTTTTAGGTCTAGGTTATAGGTTATAGCTGTAGGAACCGAGAATAGGTTAAGGTTTAGGTTTAGGAACGGGTTCGGGATCGGGTTTTGCTTTGGGTTTTCAAGTTTAGGTGTAGGTTTAGGTTAGGGAGTTGAGATTAGGATTAGGTGTAGGTTAGGTTGAGGGGATTTGAGAACACATTTAGGTCTTAGGTTTAGGTTTTAGGTCTAGGTTATAGTTATAGTCAAGTAGGGAACCGAGAATAGGTTAAGGTTTAGGTTTAGGAACGGGTTCTTGGGATCAGTTTTGCTTTGGGTTTTCAAGGTTAGGTTTAGGTTTAGGTTAGGAGTTGAGAATAGGATTAGGTGTAGGTTTAGGTTTTGGGATTTGAGAAACACATTTAGGCTTTAGGTTTAGGTTTAGGTTTAGGTTTAGGTTTTAGGTCTAGGTTATAGATTATAAAGTAGGAACCGAGAATAGAGTTAAGGTTTAGGTTTAGGAACGGGTTCGGGATCGGGTTTTGCTTTGGGTTTTCAAGGTTAGGTTTAGGTTTAGGTTAGGGAGTTGAGATTAGGATTAGGTGTAGGTTTAGGTTGAGGATTTTGAGAACACATTTAGGCTTTATGTTTAGGTTTAGGTCTAAGTTTTAGGTCTAGGTTATAGGTTATAGGTTATAGTGTAGGAACCGAGAATAGGTTGGGGTGTGGTACACCAAACACAGATATAAATACGGCTCGTCCAAATGGCAGTTCCCTTCCAATGCTATCCATAGGAAATGGACAGCTTCATCATGGTCGTTATAGCGGTTCCCACCTTCCAGAGACCCCCGCTCATCCGGATAGCTCCGACGCACATCCGGGTCTACTCCATTAATCTCGAGCAAATACATAAATACGGCCTGTCCAAATGGCCAGGCCCTTCCAATGCTATCCATAGGAAATGGAAAGCTTTATCATGGTCATAACAGCGGTTCCCACCTTCCAGAGACCCCCGCTCATCCGGATAGCTCCGACGCACATCCGGTTCTGCTCCATTAATCTCGAGCAAATACATAAACACGGCTCCGTCCAAATGGCCGTGTTCTTCCAATGTCAGTCCATAGGAAATGGAAAGCTTTATCATGGTCATAACAATGGTCCCACCTTCCAGGGACCCCGCTCATCCGGATAGCTCCGACAAGACATCCGGTCCTCCGCTCCATTAATCTCGAGCAAATACATAAACACGGCTCCTCCAAATAGTCGCCCCTCCAATGTCAGTCCATATAAAATAACTTAATCGTAAATGAACTTTTATAAATATAAAAAAAAAAAAAAAAAAAAAAAAACTATGCCTGCTAGCTATGCACCATCTTGCAAATCATCTTGCAAATACTTTCCAAAGTATCATGTGCTTATGATATCCAAAACTATGTGAGTCACATGCGTACTTTGTATGATGTTGGTCGCCATCAATTTTTATTTTTTTAATGGCATGGCCCACTTGATGAGCCGATGAGGCTGATTTTTGCCTCGAAAGTTCTTCAAAAAGACAAGAACACCATGGCAGAGGTTCACAAAAATTGTTGAACAACCAAGTTAAGGGCCTGTTTGGTGGATGTATTCAGGTGAATTGCAGTGTATTTTACACTTTTTAAGCATTAATTACATACTATAGGAATTTGTGATGGAAGGGATGTTGCATGACATTGACAGCCACAACTTTTAGGTATGGAAAACGAGATAGACTCTCTGAGTCCCACCATGATGTAAATGTTTTATCCATGCCGTCCATTCATTTGGCCGATCATTCTACAGTATACCTCCAAAAATGAGACAGATCCAAAGCTTAGGTGGACCACACTATGGGAAGAACATTTAAATGGTTAACATTCAATCTCCAGTGTTTTATGTAGTTTGGTTGACTTGATCTTTAAATCTACCTCATTTTTGGGCCCATGCCTAAAATGATCTTTACTAATGAATGAATGGAGTGGATATAACACATATATCATGGTAAGGGCCCCCCAAGCTTTGGCTTCAAATTATCACGAAATCTAATATGGGGCAACTCCTCTTCACTTTCAAATCACATGGGGTGTTGTTTGAGGTATGCATTTAACGTTGATTTGAGAGAAATTACATGTAATTACATCAAACCAAACAGGCCCTAAGCTTAATAGATTACAATAAATAAGTAGAATACCTGGAAACCTGCTGTCTTCTCAAAGGTGGCAATTTTGTGTACAAATCAAAAGCTGAGAAAACCTGCATCAGGACAATTATAAGTTCTTCAAACAAATTCTGAAGTGCAATTTTGAGTGAGCAATTTTTTTGGATAAAATTGAGAAGACAATGTTCATCCATTGTTTTCTTTTCTTTTCTTTTTTTCCTTCACCCTAAAAATTAAAGAATTCAAAGCAAGTGAAGAATTCAAAGATGTTAACGGTGTTGTGCACCTGATGGAAAGCTCAGATCTGGCACAGTTGTTCCATATCGGCATGTGTGTCAATAAAAGGAAAGATCTACCATCTAAGTTTATATGTGTATATCCAAACATTTGTTAATAAGAAAATGTTAATATTATTTTTTCCAAATCAATGGTTACTTTTCTTTCTTGCACTCATTTGTAAACTGATTCATGCACTCATGTGAACTGGATTGCATCATGCGATTGCAGCAGATCCTAATCTAATTTGTCAACTGATTCATAGACTAAACTCTGACAAATCAGTGAACTGAACTCATTTGTAAACCGAACTTGAACCGGAATGTGTAGCTTGAGTTTGAACCAAACATTTTGTTGAAGTCCATACCATTGGAATTTCTGTGAACTGAAATGCATTGCTAAATTCATTGCTATTGAACTAAATTTTCCGATGGACTATGGATCAAGCTGAACTCAGTTGCAACTCTAACTGAGAACATGCATTTCTAAACTACGAACTCTGCAAATTCCTATGAACTGAACTTTTTATGTCCAAAATTATGCTTTTGCTATTGTGCAAAAGTCACTCTCCTTCTCGACTATTGCTATTTGGATCTACTTCATTTTTTGGATCACACCGGATGAGTTGTCCAAAATGGATGGACATGAGAATGTAAAACATATACATCATGGTGGGCCCCATCCAACTACAGATGGATGGTATAAAATTTTCAGAGATCTAAAATTGGTGATTCTATACCGTCCATGATGTTAGACAGAGCTTCGAGTAAGATTTTTGGAGCATCTTTCATCTATGGAAGAGTGTATCAAAACAAAGTTTGGATTTCAACTACTAGCCCCACTTTTTCACGCATTAAGATACTTGGACTGAATGCATTAGAAGCCTATACTAGCCCCACTTGTTTCACTCTTCCATAGATGAAAAGCCTATACTTTATGTATCAAAACAAAGTTTGGGCCCCATCCAGAGGTTAGACAGAGCTTCGAGTAAGATTTTTGGAGCATCTTTCATCTATGGAAGAGTGTATCAAAACAAAGTTTCGATTTCGAACTACTAGCCCCACTTGTTTCACGCATTAAGATACTTGGACTGAATGCATTAGAAGCCTATACTTCCTATTTTATCAATTATTAGTTTTAAAGTTAGGTATATGCCTCGATTTCCGTCCCACGAGAGATTATTCCATCATGAAAATGAGATGTTCAAAAATATCAGATCGATCCAACTATCTAACTATCAAGTGATGTAATCCCATCATGAAAATGAGATGTTCAAAAATATCACATTCTACATCATAGAAAACCATGAACAACCATCCAAGAAATTCTCTATTTAAGTGAGTATCCTATTTTTAATATTGTTGGATCGACCCTCTTTGAAGAATTATAAATAAGCTTCCCCTTTTGTGACCGTAGCCTCATTGATCAGGAATCACGCACGTCTATTTTTAAAATGTTTGATAGCAATTGGTAAATCTGAACTGTAGGCCTCCATAAATGATTTGGAATGCTTCTTAGTTGCCATCCAAATAAAACTCGATCTTTGAAACATAAGCCAATTTTCTTACTTTACATGTGCACGTGGTGGCCCACCAAATCAATGACTTTACTTGCCTGGATGACTTCCACAATTTCCAAAAAAAAAGAGTTCCAAAGTATGCATTTTTAAAATCATGAATCAATCATTTATTTTAATTGAGTTGGAAGTTTGGAACCTGATGATTAAGTGATTTTCTTTTTTAAAAGCGTCCAAGGTATTATGATCAACAGACAATGATTTGTTTAGAGTTAATCATCAACTGTACAATTGCAGAGGATTCTGTAAAGGGTGAATTGACAGTTCGGGAGGATTCCAAATGCAGCCTAATCATATTCTCGGCTTCCTAACTTCCTCTCCCTATCCCAAAAACAAACTTTCATACAACTAGCTGCACACAGGGCCTACCATGATGTGTCCATCCCATCCAATACATCCAGCAGGGTCGTCCCACCATGAAAATGAGATGCCCTAAAATTCAGGCCGATCCAATCATTGGGTGGGCTGCCACATGAATCTGGATTTCCTTTTTTTTTTTGTGTGTGGTGGCCTGTTGTCTTCCATGGTGCTGCTGACCTGATGCTGGATCAGCCTGATTTTCAAGGAATCCCATTTTCATGATGGGGCGACCCTACTGGACAGGTTGCATGCCATACAAACACCAAGTAGGACGCGACACAAGTCTAGTTGCAGGAAATTCTCATCTACAAAAGCTGTAGGGGAACCAATCTATCCCAAAAAAAAAAGGATCATAACTAATTAGGAAACAAGACTCAAACCAACAAGCAAACAAGACCCACTTCCCATCTCATCAGAAAATATCACAACAAACAAACAAAGAGAATTATCACATTTCTTCCAATTTCCTTCTCAGAACCAACAAAAGCAACAACACCCATTTCAAATCTCCTGACAAAGGACCCAAAAACAAACGTGTACTGCATTTCCTTCTCAGCATCATCAAGACTGATTTAAAGGGCCTGTATTTCTTGAACTACTCAACAACGTGTACTGCATTTCATTAAACTATCAAGATTCTTCTCTACATTAGGAAAAAAAAATCTGTAGAATATATAGAAATTCAAACCAAAAAATAATAATAAAGGAAAAATATCATCATTCAACAAAGCACAATAGAAATCAAACTAACTAATCAAAAACCTCGAATACTTCCCACAGACTACTGAAATTCAATGAAAATCACAGCTTTACAGCAAAAAATCAATGACCCTATATTTTCGAAACTTGGGTGGGGCCCAACGCAAATCAACGGTGGGCGTCCCCCTCCCAACTGTTCCTTCTCGCGTGGCCCACCTGAGTGATGGATCCACCTGATTCATGGGCAAAAATTTCCAAATCCCTAAATCCCTAAATCCCCAAATCCCTAAATCCCCAAATCCCTAAATCCCTAAATCGTTTCAATCGGTATTGAGATTGAGAGAGAGAGAGAGAGATACCTGTCAACCGAGCTTTAGAGAGGACGGTGGAGAGAGGGCGCGGTGGAGAGAGAGAGAGACCACCGAGAGAGACAGAGAGCGAGAGTGAGAGAGGGCGCGAGAGAGATTGAGAGAGACAGAGAGCGAGAGTGAGAGACGGCGCGCGAGAGAGAGTGAGAGAGAGAGAGAGAGCGCGGTGGAGAGAGAGAGACCACCGAGAGAGACAGAGAGCCGGAGTGAGAGAGGGCGCGAGAGAGAGTGAGACAGACAGAGCGAGAGTGAGAGACGGCGTGAGAGAGAGTGAGAGAGACAGAGAGCGAGAGAGACTAAGTCTCTCTCACGAGCGGGCCACGTGTGGCACGTGGTCGGTGCTCTGTGGGCCCCACCATGATGTATGTGTTTCATCCCTGCCGTCCATCTATTTTTCCATTTCATTTTATAGTATGAGACAAAAAATGAGGTATATCCCAATCTCAACTGGACCACATTATAGGAAACAGTGTTGAATGAGCGTCGACCATTAAAAACCTTTTGGGGGCCATATAAAGTTTTGGATCAATATGATATTTTTTTTTTTCCTTCATCTGGGCCTGTATGACCTAATCAACAGATTGGATGTCAAATAGAAAGTACAGTGGACCTTGGGAGAATTTTAATGGTGGATATCCAATCACTATGGTTTTCATGTGGTGTGGTCCACCTGAGATTTATATCCCTCTCATTTTTGGCGTCAAGCCGTAATATGATTTGTCAAAATGAATGGATGATATGGATGAAACACATACATCATGGTGGGACCCATAGAGCACCGACCAACATCCACCAAGTTTTGTGGGCCCCACTATGATGTATTTATTATATCCACACCGTCCATCCAATTTGAGATATCATTTTACATCATGAGCCAATGAATAAGGTAGATAAAAATCAATCATAGACCCCACCACAAAAATCTCAGTGCACCACACCACATGAAATCAATAGTAATTGGATATCCATCATTAAAATCCTCATAAGGCTTACTATATTGTTTATTTGACATCCAATATGTTGATTAGGTCATACAGGGCAAGATAAAGGGAAAAAACAAAAATTAGCTTGGATGAATGGTATAGGCCATAATATAGATGTTTTGGGTGGTATAGGCGATAATATTGACAGTTTGAATGACGTAGATTATAAAATAGATCTGTATGAATGGTACAGCCATAATATAAATGTTTTGGATGGACTGTATCATAATATCAATAGTTTGTATGGTCTCGATAATAATATCCACAGATTACAATTTAGATCATAAAATCGTTGGTTTGGATTGTCTTGATCATAATATCAATTTTCTGGATGCTCTAGACCAGAATATTGATGGTTTGAATGGTCCGGATAATATAATCAATGGTCTAGATGGTTTGGATCACATTATTGATGGTCAAGATGGTTTGGATCATAATATCCACAGCTTTTAATGGCCTGAATCATAATATCAGTTGTGCTTTGGATCATAGTATTCATGGTCAAGATGAAATTGGTAATAGCATCAATAATCTAGATGGTATGGATAATTGTATTGATGGTCGGAATGGTCTATATCATAATATCCGTGGTGGTTTAGTTGATCTGGATCATATAATATCAATGATCTAGATAATGGGATTGACGATCATCCGTTACAAAACTTCAGGTGGGCCATACCATCTAAAACTATGTGAAGATATCTAAAAATATATCTTCACATAGTTTTAGATGGTATGACCCACTTGAGTTTCAGAACGATGATTTTTAGATATCTCATAAGCTAAAGGGGAGACATCAAATGCACTGGTGTTGATGTTCGACACACATCATGATGGGCCCATTTTACATGTCCGGTCCATTCACTCTATTCTACCGATCATTACCCTCAATTTAATCGGTTACTTTCTCGATCATACTGCATATGAGAAAGATATTGGGCAAACAAGATTGATCAATAATTTGAGTGAATTTTGATTTAAACATCTGAAGTTATTTACTCTTCTATCTGGATTGATCAGATTGTCCAAAAATGAAGAGTCGGTGCTCTTCTTAACACTAAACGAACCTACACTGCTATATATATAGTCAGGTGTGTGGTACACTAGCCAATCAACTTCCATGGTAGACTCACAAGAGTTTCAACAACAGTCAAGGGTATAAGGGTTTAGAATACTCATAGGTGGGATTGGTGGTGTACCACATGGTACTACTATATAGCTGATGTGGGTAGTTGTCAGGCGTTGACACTAGACACCAACAATTTCATTAATTGACTTTAGTGATTATACTTTTAACTAAGTTAGTCATCTTTTTTACTATCTCAATCAAAAGTAAACTTCACAAAATTCTTGCAAACCTCTTAATACAACATGACAATCAATGTTAGGGCCCACCATAACGAATCATGTGGCCCGCCATTTTAATTTAGAGGTTTTTGGGTGGTTGTCCATTACCTTCTATGCATCGGACCAACTGATGAATGGGTAGACCTGATTTTTGGGCGCATTCGGTAATGATGGTGGGGCTTACATGATGAGTGGGTTGGATGGGATGCAAACAAGACGGTGGTCCTCAGGCAGGCAGTTGAGTAACATTTATAGGCAATCAAATAACAATTGAACAACTTACGTGGAAGATACAAATTTAGTGCAAAAATTGATGAAATTAAGCCCATGGGAGGAGGTCCGTTTTGGGGTCCTAAAACTGTTTAATATTTAAGGGTGTTTTTTTTTTTTTAATTATTTTTATTTTTATTTTTTAAGTTTGCATTCTAGTACATTTTTTAAAAATGTTTTTCATTAACATACTTAATTATTTTACATATTTTTCATTTCAATACCTTCGGTTGGATTTCCTTAACAACGATCAGATTATGTAGCTTAGTTTTTATATATGACAAAACTCCTCCTGTTTTTGGAAACGGTCCTATTTCAGCGAACTAGGGTTCATCAAAAGGGTTCTACCATTTAGACTATTTGGCCAAAATCAAGATGTCCATTGCTTCCAACCCTATGGCCCACTAGAAAAGAGGACTGGCCCAACTGTCAATTTCAGACATCAAAATTTACATAATAGACCCACCGAAGGACGGCTTGGATTTGATACCCAGGAAGCACACTCATCATGTGAGCCCCACCATGATTACCGAATGCACCCAAAAATCAGGTCTACCCATTCATCAGTTGGTCCGATGCATGGAAGGCAATGGACAACCACCCAAAAACCTCTAAATTAAAATAGCGGGCCACATGACGGTTGGATCCACCTAACCAAGCTAGTCATCTTTTGAGATCATTTTAGACTATTACGCCAAAAACGAATCATATACAAAGGTTTGACCTCAATAAAAATAGCAGCAAGGATAAGGATTTTCACCATTAAAAAGTTTATAGGGGCCCACCATAACATTTATTTTCCATCCAATCTGTTAATAAAGTCACAAATAAATTTATAGGGGCCCACCATATTTTTTAGGACGTCTTCACATAGTTTTAAATAGTATGGCCCACTTGAGTTTCATTTACCGATGATTTTTGAGATATCTCATAACCTAAAGGGGACACATCAATTCCACGGTGTTGATGTTTGACAAACATCATGATGGGGCCCACAAAACTTACTAACATCAATTCTTAGGTTCTCACGAGATCAATAAGTTGGGTCACAATTTTAACCATAATATTTGGCCCATTTTACATGTCTGATTCATTCACTGATCTATTTTACTGACCAATACTCTCAATTTGACAAGTTACTCGTCTTAATCAAGCTACATATGAGAAAGATATTGGGCATACAATATTGATCAACAATTTCAATGAAATTTGATTTAAACATCTGAAATTATTTACTCTTCAATTTAAACTGATTAGATTGTCCAAAAACGATTAAAGATTCAATTAGTGGGTGTGCCTAATAATTTAGTAATTTTAATTTTCACAAATAAATTTAACATTTTTTTAAAGGTATATATTTTTTTTACTCTATTAAATAAATAGCATTTTATTATAAAATATTTCAAAAATATTTTAAAAACAAATTTTTAGTTTTTATTTGCAAAATCTCAAAAAACTTCTCATATTTTAATTTTTTCTCAAAATTTTGTTCTCAAATTTCAAAAGGATTATTTTGTTCACAAAATATTATTTAAACATATTTAAAATTTTGTAACTTTTAAATATTCTTTTTCATGTGATATTACAAATTAATTAAATACTACCTTTTAATTATATATATATATATATATATATATATGCACACATTTAGGTAATAGGCAAAAATGAAAAAAATATTTAGGAAAAACTTTTCCCGACAAAAATTTTCGTCGGTAAAAGTCTTACCGCCAACATTTTCCAACACGCGCCAAAAACACGCGCCAAACAGGGAAGTAGATTTTTTAAGACCCTTTAGCTACGAATATTTTCGTAGCCAAAGGTGAGTGCGAGATTGTTAAAACACCCTTTAGCTATGAATATTTTCGTAGCCAAAGGTGAGTTTTACCTACGAATTTCAATTTCGTAGGTAAATGAAAAGTTTGTGAAATTTTTTTGTGGAAGGAGGTGGGAAGGAAGGGAATTTAACAGACCCTTTCGCTACGAATATTTTCGTAGGCAAAGATAGGTTTTGCCTACGAAATTAAATTTCGTAGGCAAATGTAAAGTTTTTGATGGCTTTTAGCTACGAAATTTGATTTTGTTGGTAAAAGTAGATTCAAGACACATTTTCGTTTTTTTGGTGGGAGAGTGAAAAATTCAAATGACGCTTTAGCTACGAAATTTTCTTTTGTAGGTAAAAGTAAGTTCAAAACAAGGATGGCATTTAGCTACGACATTTTATTTCGTAGGTAAAATTAAATTCAAGCCATGGTATATATGGCTTTTAGCTACGAAATTAGAGTTTGTAGGTAAAAGTAAAGCTTTCTATTTTTTTGCTCTTTTAAAAATTAAAAACATCCTTTGGCTACGAATAAATTTGTAGGTAAAGATGGATTTTAGCTACGAAATTCCATTTCGTAGGTAGAAGTAGATTCAAAACACGTTTTCGATTCGGCGGTTGGGTTAAAAATTCAAATGACCCTTTCTCTACGAATAATTTCGTAGGTGAAAGTAAACTTTTGGATATTTAAATTCAAAACACCATTTAGCCACGAATATGTTCGTAGGTGAATATTTGTTTTACCTACGAAATTATATTTCGTAGGTAAAAGTTGGGTTTTCGAAGGTAAAAGTCAAAGGACCCTTTGCCTACGAAAATTTTCGTAGGTAAAAATGCCTTTTACCTACGAAATTAACTTTCGTCGGTAAAAGTAGGTTTTTACCTACGAAAACTATTTTCGTTGGTAAAAGTCATCTTTACCTACGAAAAAAAAATTCGTAGGTAAAAGTTTCGTAGGTAAAAACCATATTTCTTGTAGTGACCCTAGAAGATGCCTAGGAACTCCTATTTATAGTTGGGAAACTCCAACTTTCGCACCGAGTTGGAAAAGTCCAAAAACCGCCTCAAATTTACACAGTAGACACAACATCTACGTAACCTTCGACTAGTTGAGGACAACCTTCGACTGGTCGAGGATCGCATGAATTTAAAAATCCATGTTGCTGGAGTTCGAGTCAAAGTTTCTTCAACTAATCGAGGAAGAGCTTCGACTAGTCGAGAATTATGCAAATTCTCTTCAAATCTTCAATTTTCTTCATTCCTCACTTGGTTTTCTTGAATCTTTGGCATGTGAATTCTTCATTTTTGGTCTTCTAAGATCCAACCTTTGGCTTTGTGATTTTTGAGCATCAAATCCATGCTTTTAGCATTCTTTTCAATCCAAACTCTCAGATTCACCTTGCAACAAAAACATGTATGAAATAGACCATTAAGCAATATCATGTTCATAAAACCAAAATATAAATAGGGGATAATATGCAATATTTGACCCTTAATAGTTTGGCTTGAAAATCCTGAAATTCTGGATTGCACCTTCGATGCATCTAAGCACCTTCGACTGAATCTTCGATTCATTTAAGTACCTTTGATATAATCGAAGGCTATTTTGGTAGTTTTCCAAAAATATGCTTTTCTGGTCCCAGAATCTGCTTTCAGGACAATTTTTAGGATTCCTTTTCTTCACTTCAAATCTTCGATTCTCTTCATTCATCACTTGGTTTTGTTGGATCTTTGGCATGTGAATTCTTCAATCTTGGTCTCCTGAGATGCATCCCTTGCCTTGGTGATTCTTGAGCATCAAATCCATACTTTTAACATTCTTTTCAATCCAAGCTCTCAAATTCACCTTGCAACACAAACATGTATAAAATATATTATTAAGCATTATCATGTTCATAGAACCTGGTATAGATACAGAAACTCCTCATTTGTCAACTCATTGTTCCTAAGCTAAAACCAAAGGATGTATGTGCCCAGAAGTGCCCTCCACGCGTTCAAGATGAGCTGACATGGGGCCACCCTTAGATGGGAAGTTATTGCCCTCACGATCGGATGGAGCGGAAGTCGAAGCCTGCACTGAAGAGCGACGACAAAAATGGTGACTTCCCCATCAACCGAGTTTTCGGGGACTTCGTAAGGAACATGGATTCGAAGCCCCACAGAGTCTAGGAATTGGAACTCTGATCGAATCCTGACTAGAGTCGCTTCCTTCAGAGTCAACCCCTCATGAACAACATCAACTGGTTTCTCAGTCGAGGTCTGAGCAACCACTCATCCGGAAGGGACCTTAGACCGGGAATCCCAATGACACCAGAGAAAGGGGCTCCGAAGGGACCCTAGACCGGGAATCGATGCTTCCCCAATTTGAATCGCCTTTGAAGGCGTAGATCTCACACCCCTCACCCGACATATCCGACATATCGGGTGGAGAAAAGAAAAAAAGAAAAGAAAAGGAAGAAAGGGAGCAAGAGCAATAGTGGTCAGAGAAGGAGGAAGAACTCACTGAAAATTGCCTACTCTGGGAGCTCTAAAGCGACAATGGGAAGGACGAAATGCAAATAGTCGAGCTAGCTGCGAGGTCTTCTACTTTTATAGACCTCCTCGGCTGCAGGCATTGATGGCTCGCATTAAATGCCACGGACGATGGGACGTTTTGGCGCCCACTACTTTACACATGGCAACTCCCCGTTCTCCATCCCGACACAACTTCCTGGGCAGTGCCACGTGTTTGGACCCTACAGACCAGAAGCCGAAAAGGCTGCTGCAACGGCGTACGCTGCCATGATTGTGACAAGCCATCATTGCAGATTTTCCTTGATCCTCGCGCCTCTCGTCCACTAACGATATAAGCAAGACAACTCGTTCGCCTGAGCCCATTTCACCGACTTACTTCCCAAGCTTGCGCTACGAACTCAGAAGTAGGGGGCTTCTGTTATAGGTGAAAATGGTCTGACTGCTTATGAGGTTAGCTTGGACTTATGAACACACGCTTCGTAGTCCGACATTGAAGGGTAGGGTCAGGAATGATCATGACCAATGAGCTCTTAAAAGACCATCTGTCTCAGATCGATCTAAAGAAGAGCAGGTGCTGAACTCCCGACCCTAGGCTAGGGCACCATACATTTCCGAGCTCCGACTAAGCCTTTGTTTGATCTTCGAGGAATGCTTGGATTTGTACGATCAGAAGACAACCAGAAGACCAATCAGTTTAACAAGATCAAGAGGATGGTCATCCAGAACGACAGATTTCACTGAGGAGATGAGCCTGTTCCCTGTGCCCAAACACGGACAGACTAAGGAATTGGCTAGCTAACTAACGATGGTCAGCTCGGAAGTTCACCTTGAGCCGACCATAGGGATCAGCCCGATTAATCGAGGGCTCAGCTCAACTCGCCCTTGACCATCCATTACATGATTCTAGGGCCGACTACTTCAACACTTGTCACCTCCGCAAATCCTGCGTAACGGTTGAGAAACGTATACAAAGATTGCTCCTGTGATCGAGAACCATTTCTAACCCCAACAATAACCCCTCTACACTATAAATATGGGACTCATCTACACTAAAAGGTACAAAAAATGTCACCCAAAAACCCTTCTACAGGTACAAAAAATGTCACCCAAAAACCCATCTACACTACTAGACCCATATTCCTAGTCTGACTTTGGCAACGGAGGGTCCCTTGCTGTAGCTAGGGTCTCCTTTGTCTTCTTCGTGTGTAGATGTCTGAAGGTCCAGCACTTCGGCAATAGGGTGAACCAAATTTCTACGTCAACATTAGATGCACTGCATTGAGGCTATCAATGGGCCAGGTAGTTCCAACAGTCCTTCGGGCTTGGCTTGTATTGAGCTGGCTTTTGGGTGGTGTATCAGGCCCGACGGTTGGGCTTGGGCTTAAATCAGGGCTCGGTTGTAAATCTGACTGGACTCATATTAGCACCGTAAATCTGGCCTGGCCTGGTGAGTCTTTTCTAAACCTAATTTTCTCCTTTTTCTTTTATTCTCTTCCTCTTTCTTACCCATGCACACAAGGCACACCAAAATATCATTTATCCATGGAGATATTCAGGGCTTGGGATCGGGCAGACTTATGTCAAGTATCATTTATCCATGGAGATATTCAGGGCTTGGGATCGGGCAGACTTATGTCAAGCTTTGTGTAAATATTCCAGGCCGAACTCCGGCTGGACTATTTCAGCTCATCGCATCCCCAGGCCAGATTTGGGCTTATGTTCAGAATTGCAGGCCAAGTTTGGAGAGAGCCCGGCCCGGCCCTAACCTGGCCCATTGACAGCCCTAAACCGCACTAAAGGATCACGGTGTGAGTTTTGCTCGGGAGCCCAACCAGGAGCCATGGGGCCTGCCGACGGGTCCCACCATGGTGTATGTGCTGCACCTAGGTGGCCCATCCAATCTGCCACTGAAAATGGCAACAGGCCTTGGTGGGCCAACTTACATCAAGGAAATCCAGAATTTCTTGTGAAGTGTGCATAGGGAATGGGCCCGTGTGATTTTTATTTTTAGCTATACTCAGAGCTTGTGTGGCCCCACCATGGACTCCCACCATGATGTATGTGACTTATCCAAGTGTGCCGCCCAATCTGTTGCCACAGGGCCTTTATGGGCTGTTCCAAAATGAAGCAGATCGTAATCTTTGGTGGGACAACACTGCTGGACAGCTTGTCGTCTAGCGTGTTTGTCCAGTCTTTGGGGCCTGTCGTGGGTCCCACCTTGATGTATTTGTTTTACCCACGCTGTCCATCCATCTTGGCAGTCTAAGATGTGTGTGGGGGTGGGTCGGAGGCGGATTTCCTACTAAAGCCCGTCAGAGGAAGTTCCTGCGCTGGGAACATATGTGAAGCCCACCGTGATGTTTTTAAGAAATTCACTCCATTTATTCTTTTTGTAAGCTCATTTTAGGATATAATACCAAAAATTAGCCAGATCCAATACTCAAGTGGGCCCAAAACGTGAGGATTGAACGTCCACAGTTGAAATATTCATCGGGTCACAGAAGTTTTGAATCAGTCTAATATTTGTGTTCTAAGTTCATCCCAGTAGGTATGACGTTGTGAACAGTATGGATGGCATGTAAACATTACTGTCGACCAGGTTTCAACAATGTGAATTTCCCTAATCACCTTTTCCTTTAGTGCGGCCCACAATGTTTGGGCGCCTACCGTTAAAACTTCCTAGATAAATTGTAATGTTTATGTGCTATCCAACTTGTCCGTGGGGCCGATGTGGACCATGTTGTATGAGTTTTATCCAGGTCGTCCATTGTGGGACCAACTGATATATGTGTTTTATTCGAGCCACACAGCGGGTGGGGCCTGCCCTTCTCGAGAAAAGTATTTTATTCACTTTGTTCATCTATTCTATCAACTAATTTTAGAGCATGGACCCAAAGTGCGGCAGACCCATGGCTTAGCCTACCCACGCTAACCAGCATGTGCGGTCCCTTTTTGGGGTGGCCTTTGGGGCCTGCCATGGTACACACCATATTGTATGTGTTTTATCTGCACGATACATCCTTTTGCTAGATCATTCTAGTGTGTAAGACCGATGCAAGTCTCAAGTGGGCTATGCCACATTGGACATCGCCATCTCTCCTGGGACCTGTGGTTCAGGTCCCACTCTCTTTATATTGAGCCCATTAAGGGTCATTTAACACAAATATTTTGTCACGACCCCATATATGAAACAATGGTTAAGGCTAACCCCAGCCTCAGGTTCAGAAAAAATACATATTCATCCCACACTAATCACATCCAGGCCATACGTACTGAATAAAATTACTAAAATTTCAATTTCAAATTATTTAAATGTGTTCCATCACCAAACCCTATCAATAGTATCAATAAAAAGTTCTAAATTTCTTTTTTTAATTATATCCTAAATAATTCATCCATGTAAAGCAGATGATCCATGCTAGCTTCATCTGGCCAACTCCTAGCATGGTAACTTGCTCCTTAATATGTGGTTTTTCCGTCAATAAAAACCGTCAGCACATAGCTCGTGTGAGGATTCTGTATACAAGGTGAAAATATTTATATTTTGCAAATATATGAAAATTTTGGAGAAATGTTAGAAAATAGTTGCATGATTCATTAACTCTTATAGGTACGGTTCATCAGTTAACACGAGGACTAATTCTCATCCAATTGGTCAAATTCCACTCAAATGAGCCCTACACTTCTCGTCTCGATAGAATTTTGTTTCTCAGCAAGTCCTCTCAAAGTAGTAAGTAATCACTCAATAATGCCAACACGAGGCATGTGTAATTTCTCGGCCAAACCCGCACAAGGCGTATACAAAAGACAACACGAGGCATATAAATTTCATCGCATTCACGCCGACACGAGGCATGAAATAATCATCTTATAAAACACAACACAAGGTGTATTCACTCAGCATAGCAAAGATGAGGCTTATTCACTCAGCATAGCCAACACGAGGCTATCATTGCCAACGTGAGGCTATCATTCAGCGTAGCCAACACGAGGCTTAATCACTCAGCATAGCCAACGCGAGGCTTAATTAACTTTCACTCTTGTAATCTAATGCATGAGAGTATCATTTTTCAAACATAGTTTGCTTTTCTAGTAAACTTTCCAAAAATAATGTAGCTCATGCTTTTCAAAAATAAACTTCTCAAATATAGCATATATCACAAATATTTTCAAATAAGGCATCATTTCAAATAAAAATTTCTCAAATAGAATAGTGAATTTCAAATAACAAAACTATTCAAATGAACATCAATTTCTAAACACAATCATCAAAATATAATAAATATCTTGGATATAGAACCTCTTACCAATATATTTCCACTGGAATATACGGGTTGCCCATCGCAATCCCTCATTATACCTCATGCTTGGTTTCCCGTTTGAATTTCTTCTTCGATACTGTCATTTTAGGCTTCTAACTTCTTTTTCTTTGTTTCATTATATTTCAGGAAACTCACTATAATCACTTCTTCGTTTCAAAAATCTTGAAGTTAGTTAAATAATCCTAGCTTATCCATGAGCAAGCCCAACCTAAGTTTACTTAAGTGTATTCATGGTCTCTGGTGTGTATGTGAACCTCGAGTGCATATGGTAAATTGTGTGCTTTAGTATACATATGGACTATTTAACAACTTAAACTCGCCTTGGTTACATCTTAGGTCTATGGTCTCTTAAGGTTCTCCATAATACATAAGCTCAAATCCTTTCAAAGATTCATTCTAGGGTTTTGGGTCCATGCATTGGGCAATAACAAATTCTACTTAGTGTATGAAATATATGGTTACCAAAAGCCTGATTGTTGATAGCCTAGACCCAATAGTGGCATTTGGTGTCTAACATAATTTTGTGATCTTTGGATAAGGAAGGGTTCAAATTTATTCATCCAGGCACACAAAATCGTGGTAAGTGGAAACATTGACGAGTCCCAATTTATTATTAGTGACCCTTTAGGCCCATCTTGATCTAGTTTCCAGAATGTATTAGTTCATCGTAACGAGCTTGATATAGGCCCATTCATAGACATAGTGTTAATTTGTACTTTATTTTCAAATGTCTCTATTTCCAATGGGGGCCCGCCCAAGTGTCCCATGATCACACAACTCATCCACATCATAATTCCTAAGTACACACCAACTTGTTTTTCCAATGTCCAAAGGTGCTTAATTATATTACTTATCACAAAGGCGGAACTTATGGGCTTTTTAAGGTTGAGATACGGCACATCATAGCTTTCTATTAATGATCCATGGGTCAGCCCAAAATCTTTGTTGAAAGTGTTTGAACTCAAGTTTTCAGTCTGGTCCTCAAATAGTTTTCCCATGAATAGTCAGTCCATCTTAAACCTTTTTGGTTTCACCAACTGGCCTTCTCTTTATTATTTGGATCAGTCAAAAGGCCCATATGTCAATCCTAAAACGTCCATGAACTGCAGGCTCAGTGGTACACTCAGAATCATGTTTCTAAATTATACACATTATTATTCCAATTTCCAACAACTTATACTGTAAATTTTGTAGTTTTACATTAAACCCTTGCGAGCTTTCCTTGGCAAATATCAACCGGAACGATTGGGGCACCCTAAAACGGCAACGTGGGGCCCACTCACGGTCCTCCTTAGGATCATATGTGCACGTTTTGGCCTAAAGTGGGACAATCAAGCTCTAATCAAGGGAGGATTAATACTCTTCCTAGTAGCTTTTAATCGCAAAGCCTCCCTCCCACCGTTCACTCTTCTTACCAGCCAAAAAATTCTAGAAAGAGGCATTGAATGCCTAACCTCTTCTTTAGATACTCGATGCACTTCCACTTGTTAAATAGTTAAGTTGTGATGTATATTTACCAATTAAACCATGTATTATTTTTTCTCAGAGAACTCGTCGTTCACTTAGAGATGTATGCCTTAGGTTTACCAAGTGGCCCTATCCAAAGATGGTACTCCACGAGAGTTTCGAGTGATATAAACAAAATTAATTCATTCCATAAGTCATGTTATAGAAGATAAATCAAGTTAGCAAGTGTCGTGCTTATATGTGAAGAAAAATTCCTAGATGTATCTGTTATAAACAAAATGAGCCGATCCATAAGAGGAGGTCGGACCAGCAACCAGCATGACCCAATAGACTAATAGCGAGGAAAGAGCCAACCATCCGACGGACGACTAAGGTCGGGACGACTAATGTCAGCACATTATAAGTCAGCAAGACCTTCAACATACTTCCCCGAGGATTAGCTTAGTAGAGCTATCAGGCTCCGTGAAGAGGCTAAGGGCTAACATGGAGGCAGAAAGCTCAAGGGGAGGAATCATCGCCTCCTGGCTTGGTTTTCTTAATAGTGTTGCCTCAAGGTACGCACGCCCCTTAAGATGGAATACTACCATAAATCATGAATTCATAGAGTTATATTCAAGACTTATACCTTACAGGTGGCTAAGGTCGTACTCCTAAGTTTGGGTAGTCGAATCAGGGTCTTGTATTTTGGTTTGGGTCCTAGTATTATCATTCAATTTAAGTCAACTGAATCTGGAATTTTCATCAAGAGTGGGGAGATGATTTACCTTTCTGTCTAGTGGCCTAATCCAAACTGGTCTAAAGGAGGCTTCATAGGCAAAGCCTTAACCTTAAACTTGAGTTGACCCAAATGAGGCACGTTGTTGTCCTACCATCAAGTCTAACCCTAATATAGACAGGAACTCGGTGAGTCATCGAGTCGCACCATGTGAGTGCTAAAAATGGCAATCTTGCCCAACCCGTATGTTCATCATCGCTAGCATGAGGCTGCTAGGATGATTGGTTTCCAAAGAGACCCACCGAGTTGACCCATACCGAGTTGCGCTCTTCATCTGACTCAGCATGTTCGAGTCCAGATTGGTCCGAGCAACCTGTGGTTACTAGTGTGGTAGAGCTCAGTTGTAGAACACGATTAGGGACTTGGTGATCCCAAGCCAACTCCCACATGGGTGAGTTAACCCAACCCAACCCAACAACAGTGGCGAGTGAGGGTCTTAACTCGGGAGTCACGATCTGGTGTGGAATCCGATGACGCCAACCCTGCCGACTGTAAGACCCGTATCCTAGTTCGTACTGTTCCGATGAATCCTCGATCCTTTTCGTCGAAGTCCGGCAATCCGCGACTAATAATCGACGTTGCGCACGATCGTAATTCGTATCCTTTAGATTCGAGTCGGTTTAGTCCGAGACCTGTATCATTGCGACCGCTCCGTCGCTGCGGTTTCAACGCCACATCTTGTGCGTCAAACCGACGCTTAGATCATAAGTTGGGGACCATGCATTATAATGACCGTGGACCGCGTATTGCGGGACCCACCTATTCCATGTGGCACCAATCTCTAGGAAATTATGAGAGCGATGACATCACCCTACCCTAGCTATAGCCACCCTACCTTAGCTATAGCCACCCTACCTACCCCTATCCCTTCTTACAAGTACTTATGGCTAGCCACCCTACCCCTAGCCCTTCTTACAAGCATTTAATGCTAGCCACCCTCTCTTACAAGTCATCATTACCTACCTAAGCTACTCTCCCTCTCTCTTATCTCTCCCTCTCTCCTTTATTTCTCATTCCTTCATTTTTCAAAGCAACAAAGAAAAATCCCACGTCCATGGTTTTCCAAGTGTGAGAAAGAGTGTTGTGTGACCCACTTTCCCTCTCCCAAGGTCCTCCATCTTAGCTATTCATCTCCCATCCTCTCCACCAAAGTGAAGCACAAGGACATTGGCGTTCCAACGGACCGAAGAGATCAACCGGTGGGTGCTTTGATAGGGTAGTTTTCATGCTTTCTTCGATGGGCCAAGTGAGACCTACCGATCAATGGTATGGATCTCACTTGGGACCCTAAGATGTGGCCGATGGCCCACTTGATTTTCATTTGATGTACGGTTAAATGCAAGGGAGGGCCCATAGTGTCGGGGTCCCTCCATCACACGTGTGTCCCACTCTTTTTCTCCCTCTTTCCCTCCCTTTTCTTTCTCCTCCTTTCCTTGTGATGATATGATTGTATGGACAACTTGGAAGGACCCCACAATGGAGCATGTATTGGATCCAAACCATCTAAAGGTGGGGCCCACTTTCCATATGTATGGTGACCACACCACCTCACTATGTGGTGGCCCACCTACAAAGGATGCACCCTAGAGGCATTGGATGCCCAAAAAAAAAAAAGAAAAGGAAAGAGTCCAGGGACTCTGACGTGAGAAGGGAAAACACAAATATTTGCTTGGATTTACAAGCCATTGGGGTGACCCACTTGCATAGGACCCACCTTGATGTTTGCATCCAATCCAAGCCGTCCATTCCATTCTTCACATTAATTGAGGCGTTGAGAAAAAATATGAGCCTGATCGGTTAATCAGACGGGCCATGCCGTAGAAAACCGCGTCTCATACCGTTCAAAGCTATTTGGGCCCATTTCACTATTTCTACACGCCCAGAAACATCGGATAGCGGACTCCTTTGGAAGGTATCGGGTCATGGAATCCGATGGACGGGGTGGATTCTCCGGATGCGGGCCATACCACGGAAAAACCTCCGAAAAACTTTTTTTTAAAAAATAAAAATAAAAATGAGTTTTGGGTGCAGGCGCCGTCTTCTGTCAGCACAGACCACGCCTTGCGTCGCATGTGAAAATTTTGGTCCCACGGCCTGTCATGTGGTCCCCACCATGATGTATATTTTGTATCCGTACCGTCCATGAGGTGGACCACCCTCAAATGTGGGTCCCCTCCGAAAATCAGGCCGATCCATGGCTCAGGCAGCCCACACCACAAGAAACAGTGGCGATTGAACTCCACCATTGGAACCTTCCCTGGGCCCACAGAAGTTTTGGATCAAGCTGAAACTTGGGTTTTCCCTTCAACCCGACCCGTGTGACCTTACCAACGGTCCGGATGGCATATAAACGACATGGTGGGCCCCACTGGGAGCCCACAGTGATGTATGTGTCTATCCCACCGTCCAGCGGGCGGTGGGGGCCTACTGTGATGTTTGTGTTTACCCACCGTCAAGGCAGACGCGTGGGGCCCCTCGTGAGGTGTGCGTGCGTGTATGTGTGTGTGTGCACGAGTGTGTGCGTGCGTGCGTGTGTGTGGGTGTGTATGTGTGTGGTGTGTGTGTGTGCAGGCATGTGCATGTGTGTATATATATATATATATATATATATGTATGTATATACATATTTAATGGTGGGCCTTCTTGTGGGCCCACCCGTGATGCATGTGTTGCCCCCAAAGCCATGCACCATTTGACCAGCCTGGCTTAAGGCTTGAGGCTAACAATGAGCCAAATCCATAGTCCAAGTGGGCTCCACCTTACAATGTTTCGAGGCCCACTTTGAGATATAAGGCCGATGGGTTAAGGCCCATTGAATTGTATTAGGACCTATGGGTTGAGGCCCATTTGTTACACATATAGGGCCCAATTGGTGTGGCCCATTTGATACACATAAGGCCCATGGGAATAGGCCCATTTGATATATGTCAGGCCCATGGGATTGGACTCATTTGATGTATTCTAAGGCCCATATTAGGAGGCCCATTCGATGTAACTAAGGCCCATTGGTGCGACTCATTGATGTGGCCCACTTGATGAATATAAGGCCCATACGACAGGGCCCATTTGATGTATTTAATGCCCAATGGGATGTACCTAAGATCCATTGCAATGCGTGACCCCAACCTGGTTCATGTAATGGTATTCACTACGGGCTACGCCTTGGGAACAATGTTGGTTTGACGTCCACATTGTAAAGATAATGTTGGTTAAATGTCCGCATTATCACACTCCTTAAGGCCCACTGATAGGCCCATACTTGTACTCTGCAGTTCGTTTAGGCCCATCTTCACTTTGAGCAACCCCCATTATCATACCATAAGTATAGTGCTGCCCCATGATTCATGATCATACGCATCATATGCATGCTTGAGATGAGGGGTGACTGATCCTAGCATATGCCTTCGGGCAGACTGTTACGGGCTCCCTGATAGGCGGAGTTACCCTACATGAGCGCATGGTTTATGCAGGATGGTTGCATGACTGATGGTGTGACTCATGACTTGCATTGTATGATTGTAGTTACTGTATGCCCTAGCGACACCAGGGCCATAGCCTCCACAGACACATCGTGGGTGGCTGGATTGGATACCGGAAATGTTTGGTTCTAACATACGGGCGCCATAGATGTCCCTGGGTGAAAATCCCTAAACCCGATGGTACCAGAGGATGACTCCAACGTCGAGACCGAGTGGACACATGAGTGCGCGAGGGCCGTATACCAGTAGGCCGTGTCTCCCACCTCGTGGTCGGTTGGAAAGGGGTGTGACCTTACCCGCTTTGAGTGAGGGGGCAATTTAGGTTGAGTTTGACCCGCTTGAGGAATCGGTCCGCTATCGACGAGCCGGGCCCGATATTAGGGGCGGATAGTGAGGTCTCTTTCGCTCTTCCCAGGTTGTGCGTCCGGATAGGGACGGCAAGCTGGCGTAGAGTGTACTTAGACCCCTAGGTGATTATCCGGACGAGAACTGTATTGACATAAGGATTTGGATGTGGATTAGCATGCTTGACTTGCATTATGCATCGCATGGCATTGGCATGACCGATAGTATTCTTATCTCACATTGCATAGCCTTGGTACGGCTGACTGTGTTCATGTACTCATCAGCATGTTTCCGCATTACTCTGACCATGCATTCGGAGCACGCTCATATTACGCACACACTTACACCACCCTCTAAGCTTTCTATGCTTTATGCACGATTGATGCGTGCGAGTGACGCGGGGCACGCACCGTAGTCTCGCCGCAGTTGGAGCGTGTAGCCGAGCTTTTGGAGTTTTGTCATTTTCAGTATACTGTATTTCCTTTTATACACCTTGTACTCAAAGTTTTTGCTCATAGTGAATTTCGTGATGGTGTTCTTGTGGTTATTGTTCGTGGGTTATGCTTGTGGTTGTGCTCATTACGAATCAAATTGATTATTAGAAATCCTCCTTGTAGCATCCCAGGATCGGAACCTGGCGTATGGGCGCTAGGAGCCGAGAATGGGGTTCTACGAGGCTGTGCACGCCGGATTCGGCAATCGGGAATTTTGTGAGCCCGGTTTAGAGTTCGGGCGTGATGTGTTGGTATCGAGCATAACTTGGGATAACCGAGAACAGCATCACATGTTTACTATGAGTTTAAGGCGATTAGGTTCCGAGTGCGAAACCTTCCGAGTTAGTTCCCTACCGTGCGATTCTCAAGGTTGATTGGCGTCCTTATTCTTCCTATAGGACATGCCGCGTAGGCGAGTGACCCGATCGACTCCCGTCCCACCACCTGAGGATCCCGAGGCTCCAGCCTTACCACCTGTGCCTCCCATTCCACCGCCAGAGATCCCTACTCCCTTTTTTGAGGATGATGTTCCTCCACCTGATGTCGGTGCGGATCCGACCGTATCTGTGGTGCCTCGCGATTAAAGCAGATGTTGCGGTGATGGCTAGCTTGCGCTTCAGGCAGGGTGCGGGCGCGCCCGGCCTGTTTCACCCGAGCAGCAGGCGCGTCGCGTGCGAGTGCTCTTCTACGTGAGTTTAGACGGCTTGATCCTCCACGTTTCCAGGGGTGAGCCAGATCCGACCGCGGAGAAATGGCGCTCCGATGTGGAGAAGATCTTCGATACTATGTCATGCACGACCCAGCATCGAGTTCGGTTAGCGGTATTCCTTTTCCAGGGTGAGGCAGAGCATTGGTGGACCTCCGTTACCCGTGTTGCAGGACCTGATTACGTCTGGACATGGGATGACTTTATCGATAGATTCGAGGAGCAGTACTTCCCTGACCACATTCGACGTCAGAGAGCACTGGAGTTCGAGACTCTGGTGCAGGGGGACATGACCGTGGCGCAATACGCGGCTCGTTTTGTGGCGCTATCGAGGTTTGCGCCATACATGGTTGATGATGAGGGGCGAAAGGCCCGCCGTTTCGAGAACGGCTTACGTTACGGTCTTCGAGGCCGTGTTATTGGACATGAGCTCCCGACCTTCCAGGCGGTAGTGCGGAGGGCTCAGATCTATGAGGCCGAGTGGGCCGGTGGACAGAGTGACCGAGATCAGAGGAGGGGTCAGAAGAGGCAAGCCCCTCCGGTGGCTCCCAAAGCAAACGGCCGCGAGAGATACAGAGTCACCCATCCGCCGGAGCACCGGTAACACCGACGGCACCCCGGCCGCACCACCTCGAGAGACGGCTTCGACACTTGCTGGATGCGGTGGGATAGGACACGCGTGGGTGGGAGTGTCCCCGACCTCGGCGAGGCGGCGAGAGCACCACGGCGGCCTCCACAAGCAGGCCTAGAACACCACGGCGGCCTCGCGGCGGCGGCGGCGGCGGGTTCCACCACCGAGGCCCCTCGGCGGCAACACCGGCCTCCCAGGGACCTCCCCCGCAGCGGCGGAGGCCTCGGAGGGGACTCACACTCCCCGACGGGCCCAGCCTGGGCGATTTTATGCCGTTCGGCGGGACCCTCAGTCATCAGGAGCAGTTGTCGATGATTCATGTGACTTGGCCCCTACACCATCTTGCTAGATTGCTTATGGATGATGCGTCTTGAGAGTTAGAGCTTGAGAGTCATGGGCGTCATCCCCGTCTTTTGATGTTTGATGTATGTTGAACTGTGTTTTGATCATACATGATTTTATGTTCCTTATCCTCTTATGAGTTATGTCTAGTTGCGATGTTAGTGCAAATTTCGAGGACGAAATTTTTATTAGGTGGGGAGAGCTGTAAGACCCGTATCCTAGTTCGTACTGTTCCGATGAATCCTCGATCCTTTTCGTCGAAGTCCGGCAATCCGCGACTAATAATCGACGTTGCGCACGATCGTAATTTGTATCCTTTAGATTCGAGTCGGTTTAATCCGAGACCTGTATCATTGCGACCGCTCCGTCGCTGCGGTTTCAACGCCACATCTTGTGCGTCAAACCGACGCTTAGATCATAAGTTGGGGACCATGCATTATAATGACCGTGGACCGCGCATTGCGGGACCCACCTATTCCATGTGGCACCAATCTCTAGGAAATTATGAGAGCGATGACATCACCCTACCCTAGCTATAGCCACCCTACCTTAGCTATAGCCACCCTACCTACCCCTATCCCTTCTTACAAGTACTTATGGCAATCGGGAATTTTGTGAGCCCGGTTTCCGAGTTCGGGGCGTGACACCGACCCACGTTCCTACTTGACCGGTGTCCCGGAGATCATCCCAAGGGGTTGCTGGACTCCTGAGCGAGCTCCAACACTTCTTGAGTTGACTCAGTGCCTCACACAGTTGTTGCCACACCCTGACTTCTCTCTCTCTCTCTCTCTCTCTCTCTCTCTCCCTTTATTTCTCTCTCTCTCTCTCTTCTCTCAAAGCCCATGGCCGCTGGTTGCATCCCGACTCAGCCCAAGTCGAGTTAAACCAGATGACTCGGTGTAGTGTGGCACCGAGACCGGCACCGATTTTCTCTCCCTTTCTCTTTTCTCACACACTCTCTCTTTAGACTCTCGGTGAGAATCCCGATATAGTAGGGTGTTGTATTTTAAATAATTTTAAAATAATTAGTGTTTCAAAATATCTGTTGGGACGGACTGTGGCGGTGACCATAGGTGCCCTAAGAATGTGTCTTTTCACATCAGTTTAAAAGGTTGCATCCTTTCATATTTTGTTTTGAAAAGTTGTGTCTTTTGAAGCCTAAGGGTCGCACCAATTGAGTTTAAACCCAATAGTAACAACCCTTTTTAAAAGGGTGTCTCTACACCCTTAAGGGTGTCTTCACAAAGTCTATAAATAGACTTTCTCTCATATGTTTTAAATTAGTGAGAAAATGTTCGTTTTACGTTAAAAGTATGATTTAAGTGTTTTCTAGTTCGGATTAAAACTACAAGTGGTTCGAGCCCGTGTACAGTGAGTGCACCGCTGGGACCGGGTCATAGTCATTGTATCCTAGAAGTCGATTGCTCTGGAAACCTGTTGCACTTGAGACGTTGTCCAAGGGGAGCAAATTCGATTTTAAGCCGAGTGACTCATGTCACGCCTCAACTTCTACAAATTGATAAGTTTTCTAACTTTCTTATTTTAATTTTATATATTTAAATAGTTTTCTAAAATCCAATTTTCAACAATCTTGAAATCTAATTTGCTGTTTGAAAAACTATATGAAAATATGATAATAAAGTTAATTCCAATATAGGCATACATACTTAAGTTTAGACTAACTACAATATGGTCATACGTGCTTAAGTTTGGTGGAAAACAATTTACATGTTATATGAATAGGATTGTGAGCTAACTCTATCCATTGCAAATGTTGTAGTGGTCCATATATTAAAAGTAGTAGAAGATTAGCTAAAATCACCATGCATATGCCTACATATATAGTGTATTTTAATAGGATGGTATTGTCGTATGTCTGTAGATTGCACTAGATTTTCAATAGGTTGATATTGTTGTGTGCCGAGTAGATTGCATTGTATAAATATTCTAAACTTTCTAAATTGTGGGAATTCATGGACAAGTGTCATCCTACATGTTCACAACCCCAAGTGTAGGGTCATGATGTAGTAATAATCTTGGCGAGACTAAAGTCGAATCCATAGGGAATGGGGAACACGGTCTAGAACTTGAGTCTAACTTCATTAGTCTGGGTTTTTAATTCAACGATTTAGAAAAATGTTTTAAAATAATAAAAATAAAAAGACTAAAGATCCAGGAATCCATCTATTGCAATCTCAATATTAATCTACTTGATTCAATGATAACTCAATTGGAATCGAAGTCCTATCCTATCCAATCGGATAATAAAGTAATTAAACCAAATCTGAACCTTTCATTGACCTAACCACATATGAAGGAGTATTGTGATGATCGGAAGGGATTCCATCATCCTATCATGCTCAGGAGACAATGGTGAACAACAGGACTTATCAATCTCATAATCTCAAAACAGGAAAAGAAGGTATTCAAAGTCATCACAACCTCTATTGTAATTTGACTCACAACAAATCATAGAAGACTGAAAATATTCCTTAAATTCAAACTAAAAATCAATAAAGTTCAACATAAACTTGAATCAAAGTAAGATAAACATCAAAATTGAAAGTGCACCTGCTAGAGCCCTGGTTTGTCAAAGTTACGTGAATGGTGGGTCAGACTATCTACAGAGCTCGATAGGAAGAACAATTCAAGCGTCTACCTCATCCGGATGTGTGAAAGCTCGTCATAGGTAAATCATAGCCTTACATCCCATGTCCCAAAACACCAGGTGATTAAAACCCTTAAAACAAGATAGATATCTTAGGGTTTTTAAGGTGAGAAAACTTCTTGCAAATAGGAAAATCTGTAAGTTTTTCTCGCCTTGTCGATTTTATCGATGCACCCTCAATATGATCGCCCTACACTGTTGATGTCCTCGATACCTTAACGATAGATCGATTAAAGGACCAAAAATGTCCAACAACTAAATATTCATCTGGACGGATTTATCGATGTATCGATACACCTATCGATATCATCGATAAAAGCACTAAATATATCCAGCAACTTCACAACATATTTGGACGAATTATCGATGTATCGATACACATCGATATCATCGACATTCAAATCTCGAGTCCATCAGGAGTGGCTCGATAAGATCGACAGGCAGATTTCCAGCGCCCCTATTTTTTTAATGAAAATCTCAAATTCCTTTGATATATCAATGACCGTCCGATATGATCTGAATTCAAATATCGATAAGATCGGAGGTCCATCGATGATATCGATAGTGGGCGCGCATTTCTTACAGCAAATATTTCAAGTGTTTTTAACTATGATCAGGGGCCCTTCGATAGAATCGATATTCAAATATCGATGATATCGGCACCAGGTCGATTGCATCAAAGAAGGACACAAATCGTCCAGCAAGCTTAAAGACAAATCTGCTGGATCTATCGATGCATTGACTCTGATCTCGATATCATTGACATTCAAATTCCAATAATCTCGACGGTTCCCCCGATCATTCATGAAAACCTAAAATATCTCAAAGTCGAGTCTCTCTAATTTTTCAAGTGTCGATTAATCGAACCTGTCATCGATGGAATCGGAGTTCGAAATCCGATGACATCGATAAAAGCTTCGATTCATCGACATATTGGCAAGAAGTTTCAAAAGCGTATGACATTGAGTCCGAGTCATCAAGCAGACCATCGATGCTATCGAGAGTATACACTCGATGATATCGAACCTGCTCGATGATATCGAACTCTGTCATAAATGTGACCATTTTATATCTGTTGAAACTTTTTGCCTATATATAGAGGACTTGTCTTTTGTTGCTGTGAGAGAAAGTATAGAGAGCTTTTGTGTGTTTCAACTTATCTTATATCTAAAGCCCTTTCTCTCAAGGGAGTTCATTCTCCAATCCACCCTCATCATTGATATTCAATAAAGTGGATTGGGGAATGAACTTTCGCATTCAAGGATCCTCCAGCTACTACCTTAATGGCAAATCATTATGCTGGGATGCCTTGAATGCATAAGATTGGAGCTACTCTATCTTCCTAATAGGAAAGTCTTTAGATAGTAGGATTTCATCTTCACTTTGACCCAACCCTAAGCCTAGTCTTGGTATATCTTTTGAGTTGTGGATCAAGGAAGCAGAAGACTCTTCGTCAACAAGGAGGAGGAGATCTTCGGCATTGTGCTGAATGGGACTCATCAACTTATCTGTAAGTACCTAGAGTCCAGAGGACACTTGTGATCATTCCTTTCTAGGGTTAGGTCTTAAGTGGTTCTTACCCTTTGAAGTCCTCAAGGAGGCCTCCTACGGGAGTGTACGTGGTGGGTGCGTTGTGTGGACCCTTGCTTTGTGGAGAGCATAAACATCTGGATAAGAGTGAACCAGTAAAACTCCCGGGTGCGTTGTGTGGACCCTTGCTCTATGGAAAGCATAAACATCTGGTTAGGAGTAAACCAGTAAAACTCCCGGGTGCGTTGTGTGGACCCTTGCTCTATGGAGAGTATAAACATCTGGTTATGAGTGAACCAGTAAAACACCAGGGTTAGAGGTGAACCAAGTAGAAACCTCCGTATAAAGGTTGAAGGTAAACCTGATTTAAAACCTTAGGTTTGAGGTGAACCCTGGGAAATCTCCTTAGTGAAATTCGGTACACTCAAGGGTTGAGTGCGGCAGCTGGGAGTGGAGTAGACAAGTAGTCGAACCACTATAAAAATGATTGTGTCTGTGATTGATTCTTATGCTTGATCATTTGTGTGATTATGTTAACTGAATTCATATTTGCTGATACTTCACACACAGTCACATCCATCATAGACTATAACTGTTTCATGCTTATTATTTGAATAGTTCTGTGATTGGATCCTCTACTAGGCTTAGAAGCCAGTTGAGTTACATTTGAGTAATCCTGAAAATTGCATACTTGTTAGGATTAGAGTGATAGGATTTTTAATAACTCGTAAATCCTTAAAAAGTCCTATTCACCCCCCTCTAGGACATATTAACATATTCCAACTTCAACTCAAGCGATCTTCACCGCTATTTCAAAAATAAATTATAGGTTTCATCCCTTAACCTTAGCTAAGAGATTAGCCTGAGAAGACTTACATCCTAGAAGAAAAACAAAAGGATCAACTAGAACCTGTGAAGAAATTGAAGTAGAAAAATGTTATCGGCGCTCCACCTAGGCCTCCTATCCCTTTCCAAACCCTATAAGATGCTTTGGAGCATCCTATGGGGTCCTATTTATAGTTGTGGAACTCCAACTTTCGCACCGAGTTGGAAAAATCTAGAAATTGCCTCAAATTTACGCACTCTGCACAGTTTTCCAAAATAGGCTCAGAGTTTAAACCGTTTCAAATTTACACACTGCACAGTTTTCCAAAATATGCTCAGAGTTTCAGAATACGCTTTTTCAGGACAATTTCAGGAATATGTTTATTTTCAGGATCCCTTTTCTTCACTTCAAATCTTTAATTCTCTTAATTCCTCACTTGATTTTCTTAGATCTTTGGCATGTGAACAAAATCTCCAAATCTTTTCATTGGTGATTCTTGAGCATCAAATCCATGCTTTTAGCATTCTTTTCAATCCAAGCTCTCAGATTCACCTTGCAACACAAACATGTATAAAATATACCATTAAACATTATCATGTTCACAAAACCAAGATATAAATGGAGAAAAATATGTAATATTTGATACTCAACACTGCACACATGTACAAGAGAAGATGTCATCCGCGAACCATTCACCATCGGATGAGATGTAGGTTTTGGAAATACCAAGGTTAAGGTTTATAAGGACTTGAACCATTTCTAGTTACATCGCGGTATGCCACTGCATATTTTATTATTAATCAACCCTCTAGAACATTAACATCTCATCTCTCTCCTAACTAGCATCCACAATCCACAATATGCAACATATCTAGAGTTCTTGATCGGTTGTCCATTAAAATTTGGTTGTGGCCATGAGGATGATCATAAGCATTCAAAGTTGGATGGATGATCGTTTGAGCTATATAAAACCTGCAGAAGACACCAATTGCGGTGGAAAACGGAAGAGAAATGACTCTTTGTAATACTAATGGAGAAAGTGGCAGTTGATCATATAGAATCTGACGTCAAATGACATCACTATAAGAATTGGGATGTTGTTGACGAAAATGGTGTAAGATTTTGATTTCTCGTTCCGAGGAGAAGAGTCTCTACATCATCTTCCATTACAACGGAGATAAAAAACATTTGGGTAACAGAATCATCTGGAAAGATTTGATAGAATACCGGCCTATGAAACAAAGAAATGATAAGGGAGATGAGAACGACGATTCTGACCATTATGAGGGAGAGTTGGAGAAGAAGACTAAGGGAAAGGTATGAAATTTTTATTTTTTTTTAAGGTTTGGATGGTGGTTGAGAGTTTGTTTGGAAGGGATGCTACTCTTCAACACTTCTCTTGGGCGTGTTAGAGATGCCCATTAAAGTCCTCACTAATTCCTCATACGTGAGGAACCACAAGAATACATGACAATATTAGATACGTGTCCTTAATCAGATCTCTATGAGAGTAGACCTCAGTATATAAAATAAATCAGTAGGCAAAAAAAATATAATAATAATAATAATAAAATTCAACAGTTTAGTTCTAATGTCTAAGATTCTTGTTTGTCAATAATGGATCAATGCTCCAGATCTTTTTGGGCTCACATTATTAGATCGGATATGTGGGGCCACTCCTAGGTATGGGTTAACACACACATAGAATTATAATTTAAAAAAATTAAAAATTTAAAAAAAAAATAAGAAAATGAAAAAGAAATGCAACATCTCAATTATAAGATTTATCTTTTGTTTTGTGGAGTTATGCCTTAAATTTTTCTTGACCATCCATGAATAGGTGATCAGTATGTTAATTTTCTCTTTCATGATTGATGCCATTAATTAATAGATTAGATGCACTTTCAAAATTCCATAATTGATATTTTGTTGTAGGTTGATTGACTTATGGTAAACATGTATTTCAATCAAGATCATCCATTGTGGTGCATCGAACATGAATAATGCATTGAAATAATTAATGCTAGTGGGGTCAATGATCGCTATATTAGGATCATATATATATGATCATTCCACCGTTAATCTCACAAATAGAAATATCATACTAAAATTCTCTTTTTGTTAACCACCTTATCTAGGTCTTAACTTTAAGACAGTTTAAGTTTAATTAGTGATGTGTATGCAAAGTGTTGATCCATATGAGTTGCCTCATAAGCAATCCAAATTCAGTTGTGTGGTAATCTAACGGTTTAAGGTGTTTTCCTATAAATGGGGCATATATTGGAGATCCCACTATTGACCAACCGTGGATATAGGATGGACGGTTAAAATTATCCATCCTAACTGCTCGTAGATTTATTCTATCATGAGTTTGTTTTATTAGGAATATTTTACTACTTTATCATAGCACCATGCTTCATACGCATGCACTATAATTCTATATGATATATGTCTTTGGATAATTTAATTTGTATCCAATTTTGGTGATCAACACTATTCAGTTAATGTGTTAGACCATGTATAATGTGTGTCACAAAAAATATTCCCATTAGACAATTTATATGTCCAACTTATGGACTGCAAATGTATAGTTTACTGTCCCCTTTATGTCCAAGAAATTTAGATGGGAGATTTTGGGAAGATATTTGATGGCCACTGATGGTTGGTGGCATAAAGGTACATGGTCTGAATTGTGAAAAGATGGGGCTTACTATACTGTTGATACTATAATAAAATATAACATGTCATTTTGATCAGGTGCATGTTAAGGAGTTGTGTGATTGTTAATTAGTGGGTCCTTTGTATTTATAATAACCTAAAAATTAAGTTATAAGGTAGACTAGTTATTAGTTTGGATGACCTTTATGATAATGAGTGCACACAAGGAATAAAGGAATATGCTATATTGAACTTCTTATGGCCTTTAATCCATCCTACATGGGTTGATGGTTGATCTGTTTGAATCCTATATTCATGTGTCACATGTACAAAATATAGTCTTCCCATTATAACAAGAAACATTAGGTAATGTAAGACTCTTGATACATAGACACTCAAAAATTGTACATATGTTGAAAAAATTACATTCCTAATTATAAATATTTGAAATTATAGGTGGGGTAACGAGTGCACATGCCTAATTTATAAGACAAGTTACATTCAAATTGACATCATTCACCATACTTTCTAGACAAAATTACTTGCTTAGAAGGGCGGAGGAAATGTTATTTTCATCCGATCATGTGCCGACCTAGGACACGTGTTAAATCTAGTCAATTCAAATAATAGTTCCTACGAAAGATTTTTCTTAACTCAAGATTTGGTTAATGGGTTTATCGAGTGGCCCATAGATATATTTATCAATGCTAAATCTGAAATTGTGGGAGTGTACTGGGATGCGCTTAGATAAACCACTTAACTCATGTTTTAATTATTAAATTGGTAGTCATCAAATGAATGGTTAGAAAGAATATTGTTAGCAATCTGAATTCATAAGATAATTGTTTGATCAATGAGATTTTTAGGTTATATTTTATTCTCATTAAAGGCTATATTTGAACATTTGGAATTGGTATTCATATGAGACTATAAGTTCATTTGATGAACCATCAACAAATGTATCTAATGGCCAAACTTATGCACCTATGGATCCCATTGTTCAATCCGTCAATCAAAATACTTGATAATAAACTTAGACATTTCTCCTTCATATTCAGTCACCAAATATTCATTGATTGTATTAAATTCTAATCACTAATCGATAAATTAGCCAACCTTTCATGTGTTAGGGAACATGTGTAAAGATAATGCTATAATATAATTACATGAAGGTTATACTCTATTTTAGTTGTTATATGTCTATGCATGACAGATTACTCCAACATCTTTTTATTGTAGATACAATAAGCTTGATTAACTTTACCACCAGTTGGTTAAATGGTGGGCTAGTGAAGTTGGTTGAATAATAAGAGTACATTCGGGGCTAAGAAAGTAGATTGTATTCAGAGCTGCTGATACAACAACTATTATAATAAAAGTGATGTTTCGTATATGTTGCATGATGGATTCATAATTGTTAACTCTATGAAATTAGAGTATGCATTGGCTTGAGATATGAATAGTCAAAGAGGTTGTAACTAACTACAAAATACTTGACTAAGAAGCAAAAGAAGGAATACGTCTAACCAAAGGTTTTTTTTGTGTAGCTAGTTGGTGAGGCAATAGCTTATTAAGGTGATGATCTATATTTAGTCTGAAAAGATATTAGTCACTCTGGGACTAAGAGATGGAAGGTAGCAGTGATGAATTTTCGTAATAGGCGAAAACCTGACAGAGTAATGTCGGGTAGAGGTAAAAGGCCCAAGGGTCATAAACTTTTAAATCCTCTGACCAAATGACTATCTAAAAGATTAATCAATGATACATGAATGGAATGGGGTTGAGCCTAATATATGAGTTACTAGCATTGGCAATCCAACCTATACAAGTAGAGATCCTATGCAATAGGTTTAATGGGTAAACAGCAAAACATGAGGTACACGATTACACTGATATAAATGAGACCCTTCCATGGTGTACAGTGCGAGTAGCGATAAAGAATGATGAGTTTTTGAAATCTTAATGAATCCATAGCCATATATTTGGTGGTGTACCTAATTGTTGTGTACGCTTGATGAAATTCGCCTATATGGAGTACTCATGAAATTTAGGTAATGGAGCATAGCCGAAACGCACCAAACTACAGAATCACTTGTAGCGAAAAAGTTGTGTGAGTGACATGTACTTGCAATTTACATCAAAAGTAATCAGGTTCAAGGCTATGGTATCACCTGATTCTTATAAACTTGTCTTGCTTACTCTAATGTCAGCTCAAGTCTATAGTGACACCGACACCATTGCACAACTCTTTCATTTTAATCTAAAATGTCATAAATTTTGAAACATGTGGGAGATTGTTATATTTTAAATAATTTTAAAATAATTAGTGTTTCAAAATATCCGTCAGGACGAACTGTGGTCGTGACCATAGGTGCCCTAAGGATGTGTCTTTTCACATCAGTTCGAAAGGTTGCATCCTTTCATATTTTATTTTGGAAAGTTGTTTCTTTTGAAGCCAAAAGGTCGCACCAATTGGGTTAAACCCAATAGTCACAATCCTTTTTGAAAGGGTGTCTCTACAACCTTAAGGGTGTCTTCACAAAGTTTATAAATAGACTTTCTCTCATTTGTTTTAAATTAGTATGAAAAAGTTTATTTTATGTTAAAAGTATGGTTTAAGTGTTTTTTTGTTTAGATTAAGATTACAAGTGGTTCAAGCCCATGTATAGTGAGTGCACCGCTAGGACAGGGTCATAGTCATTGTATCTCAAAGGTCGATTGCTCTAGAAACCTGTTACAGTTGGGACATTGTCCAATGAGGAGCAAATTCGATTTCAAGCTGAGTGACTTATTTTACGCCTCAACTTCTACAAATTGATAAGTTTACTAACTTCCTTATTTTAATTATATATATTTAAATAGTTTTCCAAAATCCAATTTCCAACATAGGGATCTTGTATAAACCTAGGGTTGGCTCTCGATCACACCCAACAACCATCCATTCCATGCGATAAGTGGTTCAGATGGACGGCCACACCCATCGTTCTGGCTTACATGGTACTGAGTCACCATGCGGGATGGTTTTCCACCACCATGGCCCACCGAAAGAACGTTCCTAATCGAGAAATGGAGCCCACTTCATCATAGTGGGTTCCCCGGCTGAATGGGGAAGATGAAGTTACCACCCGTGGCGAGTTTCTATCAACGGTCTAAAACGGCGATCCAAGCCATCTGGATGGACCAAATGGGTCCACTGACTACTGTGGGGCCCACCAATCTCATCGATGATTATGTTGCCCCAGTATCTCGCAAGATTTTCCACCGTGGTTATTTTCTCACACAGCGGGGGATTTTAAAAAAAAAACTTGTCGCCCTAACAATAGGACTGTTGCCACCCTAAATCGAGCGTCCAAGATTGGTCGGACAAGCTCAATTAAGGGTTCAGATCACACCAGCACATGCTTTTTCGAAGAGGAAAAGCATCTTCCCTCCTTTCATCGACCCAATGAAGATATTCCCTCCGCTATGCTAGACAAAGGGTTGAGATTGTTGCTGGATAGAGGGTCGAGATTATTGGGGAATGACCACAGGCGGATAGCCAATGTGGAGGAAGAAAATGGGGTTTTCTTCCCTTTTCCGTTCTCGAAAACCAACCGCACACATCCTCTACTTGAGCTAGGGTTTGCGTGCATGCACCCAAATTTCATTGACCAAGAATGGGCAAGGTTTGGTCAGATCTCTTGTCCGATCATGATGGACGACTTGGATCGCTGGGTTAAGTGTTGATGGTGAGCCACAAATCGACGAAGACAGACGTTGTCCGTTCATCCATTGCGGTGGGAAAATTCAAAAGGAGTGAGTTCTTCCCTTTTTCGTGATTTGTGGGTCAAATCCTGTTTGACTAGGCTGACCTGTCTAGTGTAGCATGGGTGTACGTCCGCTGGATGCACTCTCACAACAAATGTGGGGGCCTGTCATGATGAGATTTCGGATCTACACCATCCATCCACTTGTGAGGTCCCATTCCAGGCCTCTGATTAGAACTGAGGCAGATCCAGTGTCTAGGTGGGCCACACTAGGTGACTTCTGCCTATCTTTCAGGATTCCCATCAATATAACGGTCAGATTCCTCTGATCTCAGGCACCCATGGTTGTAAGGGTCCCTAGGGCCCGCCGAGTGGATTTCAACAGTAGTTCTTCTCACCAGAGGCCAGACAAGGGTGATCAATTGGTAGGTTTTTTTTCGTCAGGCCTCCTATGAATAGTGGATTTGCTTATTCGGATCTTGATAATGATCCACTATGATCCGCATAATCTAACAGAGCATTTCTTAGAGTCCTGTCACAGTCCGGTGCTTAGAAGCAGGATTTCCAAGTTTCAGGGCCCGATGTGGAGCGCACACACTGTGGAACGCCATAAGTGATCGATAGCGTATTTCTACCCATGATGATCCGATTTTTAGTTTATGTATTAAGAAGATCAAATTTTTGGACAGATTAAGTTTGCCCTCACACTAAACTAAGTACTTTAGGGTAACACCTGAGTACTAAAAGTGCGAAGTGTTATAGTCTACCCCCTAAAAAAATTTGTCCTCGAAATTACCTGAGTCATGTCACTAAATAAATAAGGGTGTTTCTCCTTCATTTCTGCTTCCCTCTCCTAAGTGGCCTCCTCTTCCCCGTGATGCGACCAAAGGACTTTGACCAGTGAAATTGTCTTTGTGCAGATTATTTGCTCCTTACGGTCCAAGATACGGATAGGCTCCTCTGTATATGAAGCGTTGTCTGTCAGTTCGATGTGTTCCCAACTTATGATATGATAATCATTTGGCTTATACTTCTTTAACATAGAAATATGGGAGATGTCATAATTGTGGTCATTGATTACTTCACTAAGTGGGTGGAAGCAATGCCATGAAGGGAGCCAGTAACATGGAAATCATCGAGTTCATAGAAACTCATATTATCCATAGGTTTGGGATTCACAAATCAATTACCATGGATCAAGGCACAACATTCTCAGCAAAAGAAGTCAGAGCCATGCCTGACCGATACAAAATCAAGATTTTGCATTCAACGTCATACTACGCATAAGTAAACAGTCAGGTGAGGCCAATAACAAGATAATAAAAAACATCCTAAGGAAAATGGTAGAGGAGAATTCTCATAAATGGCATGCAACGTTGTCAAAGGCACTTTAGACATATAGGAATTCACCCCATACCAGCACTAGAATGAGTCCATTTGTGCTAACATATGGACACAATGCAGTGGTACCCCTGAAGGTCTTGTACCATCATTATGTGTCATCCATCAAGCTGGACTGACCCCTCCTGAGTTCATAAAAGCCATGCTTGTCGAGCTTGAAAGACTATATAAGACGCGCATGAGGGCTATAGACTCTATAGTTGCCCACAAGGCCAAGGTTGGCCGGGCATACAACAAAAGAGTAAAAGGAAATTCATGCGAGGAGGGAGATAAATCTAGAAGGGAGTGTTGCCAATAGGACGTAGGGACTAAGCCCTGGGTAAGAAATGGTCATCCACTTGGGATAGGCCCTATATTGTCATCCAAGTCCTTAAGAGTGGAGCCTACCTCTTACGTGACAAGGATGGAAAAGTTGTAAGAGTCCTAATCAATATTCAGCTCCTGAAAACTTATCACCCTTTATAGGAAGTAGTGTAGGATCGGGCTGAATAATAAGAAAGGAATAGCTGATGAGCATCCTACCACAAATCATGACAAGCAAAGGGATTTCATTGTCGGAGGTGAGGATTACAAAAAAAAAAAAATAATAAATAAATAAATAAAAAATAAACATAAAATGTTGGACAGAGATTGCGGCCGATTGAAAGGCCTAGGTATAGGTGGCCTTGATCTCTTCGAACTCTTTTAGTGTAGAAGATTTGGCCTCCTCGGCCTACTTTTTTTTACTTCTCCAAGCTTGTTGTTCAACTACAACATAGTCAAGGAAAGCCATAACTTCATCAGTGCGATGGCCAATTAAGGTAAACTCGCTGTTAACTTCACTCTTGTGAGCACTGCTCTCTTGCAGTTGAGCCTGGTAAAGGTCAATCTGAGAGTCAATGAAGGTTGTGAGCTCTTAAGATTCAGGTCGATTGGTCTCATAGATATCATCATCGAGCTTTTTGCGTTGGGCTTCGGGTATTTGTAGCATAGCCTCGTTAAAATGGTGTTGACGGGTCCAATGCAAGCAACTGCTCCATGAAGTGTCATAACAGGCCGAGAGAACTTTGTATTCTGTGTGAATGAGAGATTGTTTCCTCATCGGGCCATCATATTTTTGTATCTCCACATCAACTTTGGAGTAAGCATCTCTGAGATGTCAATTCAAGATACAATTGTAGCATCTCTGATGATTAGGTAAATGTTATGAAGGAGAGGAGATTGGGAGAAATACTCAATACTCGTGGTGAGAATTTCCTTTAGAAGGGTCAGTGATTGAGAATAGAAGATTGAAGAAGACATGGGGGCTTGAGGTCTGTTAACAGAAGCAGAAGTAGAAAAGATATAGGTTGCAGAATAAAAGAGAGTGATGATTTTATAAGAATCGTCAGAAGCATCTAATGACCACGTATGGTGAGATGTGGCGGTTGCGATAACAAAAATAAGAATTATGGTGTCGACCACATTCCTAGGAAGGTGGAACGAGCAACTGCAATAAATGTTGATTCCTTGGAAAACGATGCACACATGTCCCTACTCCCCCTCTTCTCTCAGCCGGGTAGTTATTGCACCAAGAAAAAAATGTTAAATGTTGGCAGCAGCCGATCTTAGAAGATAACATCGGTCGATGTGATCAAGTGGGAATCATCAACGACTCAATCGACAACATTTCTTTGCATGCAGTGTGTCAATGAGGTAAATTTCGATAAGCACTAATCTGGGTCCTTTTTGTTTTCATTTAATGGTGCACATAACCAAAAGATCTTCATCAACCAAGTATCCCAGATTGAATACAGCCAATCGTAGTGGTAATACCATTATTTGGTGTTTTATGCCTTACAATGTTGATACTTAATGGGAATGATGTTGTTCTATGATTAGGAACAATACAACCAAATAATAATATATGAGTGATATGTAAAATATGATGAAAAATAAGCTAATTGAAAGGTAAAGCTGGCTATCAATTAATTTACATGAAACAAAAAATAGAGAAGAAGACGAGTGGCATAATCGACCGAAAGAGGCAATTTAGGCATAGGCGGCCTTTATTTCCTTAAATTCCTGGATAATGTGCAGCTTCTCTGTCTCCACGCCTCTTTCGGTGGTTTCCAGTCAAACCCTTGCTCCATGAAAATTGGTAAGAAGTGCAGGAGTTGGTCGAAGCGAATGCCGATCGAAGAGACTCTGCCCTAGGCCTCCCTCTTGCTACCAAGGCTCTCCTGCGACCAAGCCTAGTAGTCAGTGATCTGAGAATTCAGAAAAGAGAGAAGATCCTTTGAAACAATAGGATCCTTTATTGCATAAGCACACTCCTTCTCCTTGATGTCCTCCACGATCTTAATGCGTTGTGATTGAAGGACACAAAGTAAGGTGCGGTTGAATTGATGCACCTTATTCCATTGGAGATGATCATTTCATGCCTTGTCATAAGCCTCACCCATGGGACGAGGCTCTTCCTAAACAGAAGATTGTGTCTCAGGTATTCAACAATCCTCTGGGACTCAAATTCGAGATGAAAGTATCAGTCCCCGAGGTAGTTGAGTTTCCTCAGCACTTCTAGAATATCCCTTAGAGGAGTGTCAGACTTAGTAGCCTTAGAAGCATCCTTGATGAAGAGGTCAGTGTCAAATAGTAGGGAGCACTGGCTATAATCAACAAGGTCGTAGTAAAAAATCTCTTTCATAAGGTCTTATCCCGACTGAGGAAAGAGGAAGGGGTTTGGTAGAGGGCCATATTTACAGAGCAGAAGAGTTTAGGTAGTACGTAGGTTTCTTCAGGTTGCAAAATGGGGTCTACTATTTTTATATAGGTGATTACATACCCCACTTTCGATGTATCATAGGCAGTTATGTCATGTAGCGACACTTCGTGTTCCTGAAAAGTAGAAATGTGTAGGCGTCATGTCAGTTATTTCAACTAAGGCAGCGCACAACTCGTTTTCTGCATGTCACATCATTAGTCAATTATATGGGTTGCAAAAAGTAAGAAAACACTTAGTAAAAGACGGTCGAAGAAGCAAAGTGGCATAGAGGTCGATTGTGTTAATGGATAAAAGTACATAAAGAAAGTTAGAATTCAAAAGTAGAAAATCCTGTGATCACAGCTTTTACTTCATCACATCTCTCCGTCTTTTTAGCCCAAATGGCTTGATGTCTCAAGGCCGCTTGCCTAACATAGCTGATTGCCTTTGTTTGAGCCTTAGTAAATACGGTCAAGTCCCTGATTGCTTTCCTCTTTTGGTCATGCTCACTCTCTTCTCCTTAAAATTCCTCTTCAGCAACATCAGTTGTGCTTCCAAGCGATAATCTGCAGACTCATGTCCTCCAACTTAGCCTTAGATTTCTTTCACTCTTCATGTCCAGCCGAAAGTCTCTTAGCAACATCACTAACTGTAGCTACTCAGGAAGTTATGATCAGGTGCTTAGGTTTAATGTGTTCAATCATAACATGGAGCTCACAATTCTTTTTAACCAAATCTAGAAAATCCCCGAGTGTTGACCATTTGACCAAAAGGCTCTTATCTAAATGAGAGAAGACTTGATACCGGTCGATCAACTTAGTAATTTTCTCGATCAGTTCAGTCAATGCAGCCTCCGGTACTCCCAAGCATACGAGTGCTTGATTTCTTCTTTGAGAAGTTATAACTCGGTAAAGGGCGCATGAGACTCAATAATAGGGATGTCGATGCTAATGGCCTATTAGAGAGAGGAGATGATGTCCTCAATTGGAAGCACATCTTTAGTTATCGTGGCAGACACTGAAGTATCATCAACTGGAATCGGCACAAGATTAAGAGTCGGTTATGAATGAGGAATAGTAACATTGGTTGCTTAAACTTCTGTCACTGCTTGGTTAGAGACGATGACTTCACATGCTGTGCACAACCGAAGTGGTTCTTCGTTAGGGGAAGATCTTACGATTGAGATGTTTGCTAAATAGACATTGGAGTAGATTGGGAAGAGGATGCTCTCCGAGAGCTCTGATAATGAGTTAAGGGATGATTGTCCATTCTCTTGGTTGATTGAGGCCGATTGCTCGTTTAAACGATCTCTATTTCATTAGATGTTGCCTCTTAAATAGGAGGAAGATGGAGAAGTTCGTTACTCAATATCCCTTCAGAGTGAGTGGCCTGCTACTCTTTTACTTCGACGGCCTCGATGGCTGGTTCAACTGGCTGAAGTGTTGGTTCAAGAACAACTTTCCTTTTATGCAGTCGATGCCTCCTGAGTGTTGGTTCAAATCATTCAATGTCTCCATATCTTGCCACCATCTGATCCAACATCAATTATAGTGTGCGTCTCAATGATGTTTGAGGCTGTCCTCGATTTTTGTGGCATAATCTTCGATGGAGAACCCTAGCCAGTACTTAGATTGGAAATATTTTTCAAAGGAAGCTACAACATCGACTGAAGGAATACCTGGTTTTTGCACTGGCAATGGGTCATCCGTCCTAACTGAGGATGGTTGGCTTGTTAATATCAACCGTGCAGTTGGGTCAGCTCAGACGAGGACCAAATTTGAAGTTTTAAGAGCTGGACCGATAGGAGGAAGTCGGCAATCCTTGCAGGAGTAGGAGAAGGTTGGACGACTGGAGTTTGTCGAGGAACAAGTCCTTTCACTAAAACTTTTTTGCGTTTCGGTTGAGAAGTTGCTTTAATCGCTGGAGTTGTTACTATTGATGTTATTTCAGTCGATGTATCTCTCCACCTAATTGTTCATTGGCCAGAGGTTACGGCCGATCGAGGTGCAATTCTTCTCTTTCCTCGTAAATCCATCGAGGAGTAAAGATGAGTGGTGATAAGCTTAGCAGAGGCGGTGACCAACTGTTTATAACGTCCCCTACCATTCTAAAAAGGTATCCATCACCCGGGGACAATTCAAAGTTTTAGGTAGCTCAAAAGTCATGCTGGTTGATTGGAAAGTAAAATGAAGGGAGTGATAAACTTCAATTTGATCGACGATCGGCCGAGAGTAAGGAGGTTGATTGCAGGTCTTTTAAGTGAAGGGATAAGCAATACATTGGACCAAGCCAAATTGTTAAGCAAGCAAATTCAGACAACATTGCTCAATTCCAGCCTTGACATTCTTGCTAGCATCCACTATGCCACTATAGGGGAAGTCCCAGTCGATAAGGTAACTCTCTCAGGCTTGTAGCATTAGAGAAGTCGATTGCTCATCAGTTTCTTCAAATTTACTTGTGAAATAGGCTGGACCAAACTCTTTTAGCAAAAAAGGAGTAAATTTACGGTAATGCTTGCCAGCGTTAAAAGGGAATAAAAGAGAGGCCATATAGGTAAAAAAGGTATGAACCTCTTAAGGAAAATGAATATTATGGTGACTGTAAGAAGTATAAACTTTATGTTTAGGGAGAAGAGAAGATACAAGAAAAGAATGAAAGTACTTATACGACCACATTTGGAGAAGCCATAACGGTCCCCCACTTTGAAAAAGACCCTTGGTGATTAGCTCGTATATACCTTTGTACAAGTGGCCGAGCATAAAGGGTGTAAGTGCCAGTTTTCTGCCTTGTGCAAGTGCCTCAGCCAGTTGAACATATTCATTGGTGATCTGAAGCACGTTCACACAAAGTATATGTTAGCAAATCCATAAAAATAAGAAGGTTATATGTTCTTCATACTCAATCGGGCCTTCATGTTTTTGAAAAGTGAGCATGAAATGAGAATATGCCTTGCCAACCTTATTACCGAAGTATTTCTTTTGATTGTGAACGAAGCTCGGAAAAACTGCTCTGCCAAAGGGAAGAAACCGTGTGAGGGCACAAATGTCCAAGATTGTAGGACTCATAGGACCACAGCCGAAGAAGAAATTGTTGGTGGATGAGTTCCATAAGGTAGATGTTGAGGATCTGATGTGTAATCGTGCAACGATAGCTCACTGCATTCATAGATGCCAGTTTCTTTCCAAGAAACCTTATGCTATGTAGCTACACTCTTAAAACAGTCATGCCATCTTAACAAAGGTTTCATCCAGGTTCGTGGAGTCTTCATGGCATTGGAAGGATCGGGGATCGACTGAAATTGAATCGGCATGTTCTCGCCTGGGCAGATTGGAAAGATTGGAAAGAAGTGATTCATGGAGCGGATTTCGTTAACCTCAATTTCAAGAGAGAAGATACCTCGTTTCAACACTAAGGTCTTGGTATCAATCCCTAGTGGGCGTGGCTAACAGTGAAGTGTGAATTGACAGTGGGCGTACTAACAAGCTAACCAAAAAAAAAAAAAAAGGTCGAGGCAAAAATAATAATTAATCGGCGATTTGAAGATTTTATCATTGGTGAATTTCTTGGAAAGACCTTATAATGCACATATTAGGTCATCTTGTTAGAAGGTTGGAGAAACTGAGGATGATGAAGTGGTCATCGTTGATACGAGAAAGCGTTAGGGTTTCGAGTATAAGGAAACATGGAAGAAAGCTAGAGAAACGATTGGTCAAAATCGGGTGCATTAATGAGGATGTAATCATGATCTTGTATGCTACGATGCTCATACACGCGTCGCCATGGGGATATTTATCTATCCAAAAAAAGAAAGCATGACCATCATTTGGAAATGTCTCTGTCAGGCATAATAGCTGAAGCGTCACCATGTGTCTTACAAAATGCTTGCATTTATGAGGGGCCACATGTCGCTTCCCCTTTTTCCAAAGGCAAAGTGGTGTGGGGGGCAATGTTGTACCTGAAAAGGCCAAGCTATATGTCCTAGAGGGGGGGTGAATAGGACTGTGCCAAATTAAAATTTAACAGTGGAATTGAAATACGATAGCCTTATAGAATAAAGAACAATACTTTAAATAAATCAAAGACTGAAATATAAAGCAATTTTAAATAAAGAGCTTGATACTAACGTTGTTCTAAGGACAACCTTTGCACCATAAAAACCAAGGGTTTGTGGCAGGACAACCTTACTAGAACAAGTTGAATATCAAAACTCAAACAGAAAGGAAATAAAGGAAATAGCAAGAAATAAATTCTAAAATATTACAACATTCCCCGCTTTGCTTGAAATGTAAAGATTACAACATTCACAACCACATATACATTCCACAAATCGGAATGATTAAAGATATGAAAATTAAAAGAGCATTCAAATCACAAAACACACCGATATATAGTGGTTCGCCTGTGTGTTCACCAACTGTTAAACAACAGCCACACAGCTTGCTACTCCACTCATAATATCCTCACATAGGGGATATTAGCGTTCACTATTAAACAAGTTCTACAGTTTCACCCAAAACCTTCACAATTGTGTCTTTTTAACTTGGGCTTACGCGATCCAAAAACCCACACTTTCTGAGTTTTCTGGCTCTCCTCAAATAACCACATAAAGAGATTTTTCTGGGGAATCTCAAACAAAACCACAACAAAGGAAGTTACAACAAATGTAAAATACCTAGATTTCTTCTTTTGTAGCAGCCCGGTATAACCACTGAGAGTAGAAATTCGAATCAATGTTTAATGTCCAATACTCACTTAAGAAATGGTTCTAGTTTCTAATTGATTTTAAATTAAATCAAATTGGGCATAGCTCTATTTGATTTTGATTCCAATGAATAAGGAATACAGTAATTCCTCTTTTTCGAATAAGATTGGAATTTAGGAATAAAACCAAATAAGAAAAGCTAACAAAAAGAATATTAAATATGAACAAATTAGCTTAAAATGAACACAACTTATCTCAGAGTGAAGGCTTGAATTTCTCAATTTAATTGATATAAAACTCTGAAATTCGTGCTAATTTATAGAAGCAAAGATCGCGTCTACGACTAGTCTTAGGAACCTTCGATTGGTCGTAGCACCAATGGCATTTTGAAATTTTAAGCGCGATCTGAAAAATTAGTTCTACGACTAGTCGTGGGGACCCTTCGACTAGTCGTAGACCACCTACGCTGACCCAAGACTGGTCGTAGGAAACCAGATTTGGTTGCTAGAGTTTGAGTCGAAGTTCTAGGACTGGTCGAAGGATGAGTCGAGACAACCCTACGACCGGTTGAACAATCTCCAGGACTGGTCGAAGAATAACCAAAAAATTTTGAAAATCTTCAATAACGTAGGACTGGTCATGGAATTTCTTGGACTAGTCGAACCAGGTCTAGGACTGGTCGAACAAGGTCTAGGACTAGTCTTAGAACAGACCAACTTCATGTATAAAGATTTATCATGACTTATGTATCCAAAATGACCTACCCTAAGGTCAAACTAAGGTTTATCATACCTGGAACATGAAATATGAACATTGAACATTATTCTTTCAGATGATGGTTTAACCTTTAAAGCTTGAGACCTCTACTTGATGTAGCTTGAGATTAAGATCTTCTACAGCATGAATATAAGCTTCAACTTGAGTTGTACTTGAGTCTTGAGTTGTACTTGAGTCTTGAAATGTACTTGAGTCTTGAACAAACACTCTTCTTATTGATGTAGACTTGAACATTGATGCATACGAAAGAGAACATAGTACATAACTTTGCATTTCTTGAAGTCGAGCACCGTACATGTCTTGAACCATTGTGATGTCGTCTTGAATCATATATATATCAACTTACAAACACAAGATACACAGATAGAAGTTGTGGCACACACAAGAAGTTTTAACACCACAAAATTTGACAATCAAAGGAGCATGAGACCATAACACTTACAGTATCCTATTTATGTTCATTCCTATGAGAGTCAATTAAAGAAAGACACATGTAATGATATACGAGATGTGTAGTGTTTCTAAAATCTCTTGGGTTACCTGAAGAGGATTTTATGAGTATACAATTGGCATCTATCGAGCGAGCCATGTTAACCATAAAGCATTGGTACGCTAGTAGAACGTGGTCGAGTCAGTAAGGAGGGTTGGAGTAGTTATTGGTATAGATGGCAAGCTAAGAAGGGAAAAAGGTTCTAAGGGTTCAATAATGTTGAAATAATTATAGCACCCGTAAGAATGTGGGAAGCATCCAAAGCATCAGTTTAAGGCTATAAATAATAATGTAATTCAGTGGAAGAAATGATCTTATACTAACCAAACCAAACCAAACCAAACCAAATTTATCTTTCAATTATCCTTTCAATTATAAGTCATTTACGTTCCTTAGTATTATCAGTCATTTACATTCCTTATTATAATCCTTTACTTACCATTTACATTCTTTAGTGTAATCTATAGTAGTAATTAAATAACTATTAACTTTAGTTGTAATTCAAGTCTACGCTCATACGCTCGATTCGATTCAAAGATTAAGTGAAGTTCTCCATCTAAAGAGGCACTTTGCAGTTCTTCTTGTAAGTGCTAAGTTGTAAATCTAGCACCCTATATTGTCAAATTTTGTTGTGTCAAACCACTTTGGAGTGATTGACTTGTTTTGATAGATGGAAAGTTCACCTTCATTCGAAGACGAGTTTTAAGTCATCTACATCAACATCAAATGCTATGACTACTTCAAGTAAGTGTGCATGTTCAACTTCGAGATCAAGTTCAAGTTCACCAAGTCCAAGTGTTCAAGTCCAAGTACTCAAGTTCAAGTGCATCTCAATCTCAAACTTAAGTTAAGTTCAAGCTCAAGTTCAAATACACTAGCTCAAGCTTAAGTCTCAAGAACACAAGTTCAAGACACAAGTTCAAAATGCAAGCTCAAGTATACGAGATCAAGCTTCATGTACTTCAAAGTAACCTATCTACCGAAGCGACCAATGTTACAAGTTCAACACTCACATTTAAGGTATACATGACCCTAGAAAGACCTGAGGTTTAAGTCATTAATATTCCATATTTAATTTGGGTCATAATACGTAATTTAGTCTTTGCTTCAACTAGTCCTAGTCATTGTTCGGCTAGTCCAGGCACTGGCTCGACCAGTCCAGGGTTTTACTCAAAAAATCGGATAAGGTTATTTGGTCTTCGATCAGTCGAGTACCCTGCTCAACCGTTCATGGAGTCTAGGTCGACCAATCGAGTAGGACTCACCCCAAACTCCAACAATGCGAATTTTTCCTACTTGACTAGTCGAGTGCTGTGCTCGACCAGACGAACTAGCCACTCGACCAATCGAGGGTCTGTTTTATCCGATCACGCCAGAAAATTTGAAAATTGGTTCTGCTAGGACCAGTCCAACTGAACCTTAAACCAGTCAAAGAAACTGAATTGCAGCCTATAAATAGAGGACATTTCTCACATTTTATCATTCATTCCAAGACAATTCAAGCCACCACTCTAAGAGATTAGTCTCCACTATTGTGAAGCTATTATGAGGTATTTAAAATTTATTTTATATAGCTTTTTAGTTTCTTAATTTCTTGATCTCCTGATTCCATTCTACTTGATATAAAAGAGGATTTTGCTTTAACCCTTTTTGAGATCCAAGAAATTGAATCCAATTAGCCAAAGGTTGGATTTAATTTAAAATTCATCTAGACCTAGAATCCCTTCATTTGTGAGATTGAACATTGAATATCTTCATCTACAAAGAAGCGGTTCTACCAGCTACATCGAAGAACATTCTTCAGATAAGTATTTTTTTCAGTTTTCTGTATTTGGTTTGTAAGATTCATCCAGAAAAATCTCTATTTGTGGTTTTGACTGACATCAGCCAAGAAAATCTCAGCGTGGGGTGTTTTATTGTGTAAGCCCATTCAAAAACACATCTGTAAAGGTTTTAAGGTGAACCTTAGAAAACTTTCTTTCTTAGTGAAAGTCAATATCCCGTGGGTGTGGATATTGAGAGTAGAGTAGTTGTGTGGCTATTTATGAACAGTTGGTGTACACACACGAACCACTATAATTCTTGGAGTTATGGTGGATGTTATATTTGTTATTTGTGTGTAAATGCTTGTATCTGTTTTATGTGCTTGTGGTGAATGTTGTAATAGCTAGATTTATTTCTTTTATCTCTGTATCAGTTTGAGTTTTTTATACTTACCGATGTTCTAGAAATCAAGTTGTCCTACCATAAACCTTAGTTTTTGGTGTAAGGTTATCCTTAGAATAACGTTTGTATCAACCTCTCAAGACTAGAGCATTTGAGGTTGCTATTTATGTCTGTTATCTGCATTTATTTTTATTGTCTTATTCACCCCCCCCCCCCCCCCAGGACTGAGAGCTCGGCCTTTTCAAGTAGTATCAGAGCCTAATAGCTCATTCTATTGGATTTATTTCCTGAGCTAATCAATCTCGAGCTTTCAATATGTCAAATTTTGATATCTTATCTATTACTAGGCCATCACCATTTGATGGCTCCAATTATGCTTATTAGAAAACCAGGATAAGGATCTTTTTGAGATCCATTGATGAAAGTGTGTGGTAAGCAACGGTTACCAAATGGAAACCACCAATGACTGAAGTTCTAGGCAGTCATGAAACGAAGTCCATGAAAGTATCGCCTTATTATTTATGTACCACACCTCAGAAAAATGAGTGCAGTGCTAATGCCAAAGCTTTAAATGCAATCACTTGTGCACTATCACCTGATGAGTTCAAAAGAAATATATCTTGTGATACTGCAAAACAAGCTTCAGATATCCTAGAAATGATACATGAGGGTACGACTATTGTCAAAAAGTCAAAACTTTAGATCCTCCCCACTAGGTTTTAGGAGATGCGTATGGAAGAAAATGAATCATACATGGACTTCTATACAAAACCGAATGACATAGTCAACTCAATGTGGGGTCTTAGAGATATCATACCAGAAAGCAAAGTTTGTGCAAAAATATTGCGATCACTTCCTAAGAGATTCAATTCCAAGGTGACTGTCATTCAAGAACTTAGAGACACTGCTAATTTGAGGGTGGAAGAACTTGTTGGTTCACTTTAAACCTACGATTTGAATTTCAAAGCTCCAAAAGGTAAGTCTATAGCCCTTAAATCATCCAAATGTATTTCTCAAGATAGTAATTCTGATTGTGAAAACTCAGAGGATGAAATGGCCTTATTAGCTAAAAAGTTTTATAAGATTTTTAAAAGTAAAAAGAGAGTTAATTTTCAAAAATCCTCTAAGAAGAAAAATGGTAAAACTAAAAATTGGAAATCATTAAAAGACAGTCAGTGCTTCAACTGCCATGAATATAGGCATCTGACAAATAAGTGTCCAAAAATGGACAAACCAAAGAGAAAAGGCATGTTGGCCACATGGGATGAATTGTCCTCCTCTGAAGCTTCTTCTAAGTTAGATGATTCAGAATCCGAATCTACAAGTAAGGTCAAGGCCTTAATGACTCTAACCAGAGTCACTTCCATAGATAGTTGTGATACATCTGAATATGAAAATCTGAGAAGTGACCCTAAAAACGAAGATGATCTTCAGGATGCCTACAATGCCCTATACAGGGAGAATTGTAAGGTTGCTGTCAAGCTTAAACTTCAAAAAGAAAATTTTCTAAAATTTAAAGAGGATTTTAAAAACTTAGTTTAGAAAAGTCACATATTTCTGATTGTTTTGAAAAAGCTAAATGTGACTTGAATTTCAAAATATCTGAACTCGAAAAACTAAGATCAGAAAATGAGAAACTAAAACTTGAAGTTTCTTCCTTCTTGAGTTCAAAGGATACATGGAGGTATGCCCAGGGAGACCCTAAACTTGAAAAATTACTAACCGCATCTAGAAAATGTGGAGATAGATCTGGTTGGGCTATGATAAAAACATGTCTCTAAAAAATAAGAATATAACTCCTAAGTTTGTTAAAGGGGAGTCCTCCAACTCAAAAGGGAAAAGCTCGAATCAAAACAGTTTTAAAAATCCTAAAACTTTTCAAGCTCCCAAAGTTAATGCCAACCATATCAATCGTAGAATCAAAATTATAACCCTTTAGCTAAGAAGATTGTGGACTTACTCAAGGAGCTTCTGAAATCTAACTCAAATGTGAGAGTTAATAACAATTATAAGCAAAGGAAAACCAACCGTGCTCCAAAACCCAAAATGATAATGAAATGGGTTCCTGAGGTTACATGTCTTGTTGCCTACACCGCCTTCAAGGCTTCAAGTCAATCAAAGTGGTACCTAGATAGTGGTTACTCTAGACACATGACAGGTGACAGAGATTTGTTTACCAACTACAAAGAAATAACTGATGGGTCAGTCACATTTGGTGATAGAAGCAACTGCAAAATAATTGGCCATGGTACGATTCAACTTTTCTACCTTCCTCTTTTTGAAAATATTTTATTTGTAGAAGGTCTTAAGCATAATCTTTTAAGTATTTCTCAAATCTGCGATAACAAGCATATTGTAAAATTCACTAATCAAGAATGTGAGGTCTCAAATGAGAAAGGTTGTGTGATATTGAATGGTCGAAGAATTTCTGAAAATTACTATATTATAAGTGATTCTAGCTCGTCTAAATTATCTTGTTACATGGTCCAAACCAATGAGACTGAGTTATGGCACAAACGCCTTGGACATGTAAACTACCGAAATTTGTATAGATGAGCAAGGCCAATCTAATAAGAGGTCTACCCAAATTGAAGAAAATGGATAAATTTTATGGCAAATGTCAAATCGGGAAACAATTAAGGAGTAGTCACAAGAAATTGAACTCCTTCGCCACATCTAAACCTCTTGAACTCCTCTATATGGATCTTGTTGGACCAACTAGAACAGAGAGTTGAGGTGAAAAGAAATACTCTCTAGTAATTATGGATGATTTTACCAGATTTACATGGGTAGCTTTCATGAGAGAAAAGTCTGAAACTCTCGATGAAGTAAAAAGGATGCTTAAGCGTATCCAAACTATCGAGGTGAAAAGAAATACTTTCTGGTAATTATGGATGATTTTACCAGATTTACATGGGTAGCTTTCATGAGAGAAAAGTCTGAAACTCTCGATAAAGTGAAAAGGATGCTTAAGCGTATCCAAACTGAAAAAGAAACGAATATCTCTAAAATCCAAAGTGACCATGGATCTGAGTTTGAAATAGCAATTTTGAAAAGTTATGTAGCGATCACGAAATTTCTGCACCTAAGACACCTCAACAAAATGGGGTTGTTAAAAGGAAAAACCGAGTGCTTCAAGAAATGGCTAATGTTATGTTGAATAGCATGAAGTTACCTAAAAATCTATGGGCTAAAGCTGTTAACACTACATGCTATATAATAAACTGAGTTTATATCAGAAAATTAAAAGACAAAACAGCTTATGAACTGTGGTTTAACAAGAAGCCCACAGTTAAATACTTTCGAGTTTTTGAAAGTAAGTGTTATATTTTGCATGACCGCAAAAATTTAGGAAAGTTCGACATTAAAATTGATGAAGGGATCTTCCTAGAGTATGCTCTAAATAGTCGAGCGTATCAAGTTCTCAACATGTGAACCGGTGTCATTCAGGAGTCCATAAATGTGGTTATTGATGATCACCTGAATACACCGACTACTAGTTCAAAAGATGATGAAGTCAATATAATTGACAAACCTGACTCCTCATCTTGTCAAATCAACACTGAACTATGATAAGTTAAAGACCATCCTACTAATCAAATTCTTCTTAACCCTCTCACTAGTGTGCATACTCAAAAATAATTAGAAAACATATGTAATTATGTGTGTTTTACTTCCCAAATTGAGCCAACCAATGTAAAAGAGATACTTACTGATGAAAACTGGATAGTTTCATGCAAGATGAACTAAATCAATTCATTTGAAATGATGTATGGTATTTGGTTCCAAGACCATCTGATAATCATATCATAGGAACCAAGTGGATCTTTAAAAATAAATCTGATGAGTTAGGGAATATAATAAGAAACAAGGTAAGGCTGGTTGTATAAGGGTACACACAGATAGAAGGAATCAATTATGATGAAACCTTTGCCGCAGTAGCTCATCTTGAATCCATCAGATTATTCATATTCATTGCATGTTTCAAAAAGTTAAAATTTTATCAAATGGATGTCAAGAGTGCATTCTTGAACGATGATTTACATGAAGAGGTTTATGTTGAACAACCTAAGGGTTTTGATGACCCTAAATACTCTGATCATGTGTATCACCTGAAAAAAAGCACTTTATGGTTTAAAACAAGCTCCCAGGGCATGGTACGAGAAACTGACTAAGTTTTTACTAAGTTATGACTTCGCTATGGGGAGCGTTGATAAAACTCTATTTGTTAAGAAAAATAATGAACACATACTTATAGTACAGATATATGTTGATGATATTATCTATAGCTCTACATGTCCTAACCTATCTACTGAGTTTGCAGAGTTGATGAAATTCAATTTCGAAATGAGCATGGTGGGAGAACTGAATTACTTCTTAAGTCTACAAGTAAAACAACTTAAAGATGGTATTTTCATTTCTCAAACCAAGTATGGACTAAACTTGGTTAAGAAGTTTGGATTTGAGAGTGGTAAGAACTTTGATGCTCCTATGAGTACAACTCTTAAGCTTTCTAAAGATGTAACAGGTAAGAATGTAGATCCTCGGTAGTATCTCAGTATGATTAGTAGTTTGTTAGATTTAACTGTGAGTCGACCTGATGTAACATTCAGCGTAGGTATCTGTGCTAGATATCAATCAGATCCTAAGGAATCTCACCTGATTGCTATCAAGAGGATTATTAGGTATGTCGCAAGTTCGGTTAATTTAGGCCTATGGTATCCACATGATACTAATGTTTAATTAGCTGGTTATTCAGATGTTGACTGGGCTGGGAATATAGATGATAGAAAATCCACTAGCGGTGGTTGTTTTTATGTTGGGAACTGTTTAGTTTCTTGGCATAGCAAGAAGTAAAGTTTCGTATCCCTATCCACAGTTGAGGCTGAATATATAGCAGCCGGAAATGCCTGTACTCAGCTTATGTGGATGAAAAAAATGTTAAATGACTACGGTATTGCGCAAGACACATCATACTATATTGCGATAACTCCAACGCAATCAATATTTCTAAGAATCCTATCTAACATTCCCATACCAAACATATTGACATTCGATATCATTATATTTGGGAATTAGTAGAAGAAAAAGTTATTTCATTGGACATTGTGCAGACAGAAAATCAACTTGGGACATATTCACTAAACCACTTGACAGAAATAGGTTTTCCAAATTAAAAATGGATATTGGTATGTGTAATTCTAACTGAGATTATCATGATTACATGCTTGTATTTTTGTATATTTTTCTGTAATTTATTTTCGAATTAAAATTGTCAAAATATATAATTTTTGTGCTTGCACAACCGGTCGAGCATATACTCGACCAGTCGTGGCACGACCGGTCGAGCATGTATTCAACCAGTCATGGTGCTCGGGTTGAAACCACTTTTTAGTGAGAAAAACTCATTTTTCTCCAAATATCTCTTCTTCCTCACTCACCCCTTCTTCGACCCGTCGAACCCATCTTTAATTCATGCAAGTAAGTACTCCATTTTCAATTTCCTTTTGGATATAGGATCCTTAAGTCTCACTTTTTTGAATCTTGCTTTTATTTCATCTTTCCTCGTAGTTTATTGGGTCTTTTAGAGAAAAATCTGTTGGGTTTAAAACCCTTGCTTTCCTTGTTAGATTTTCTTGATTAATCTTGCTATGGAAGGCTGTCCGAAGAAAACTAAAGCATCATCTTCTCGGACCCCTCCTGTTAGGGTGAGAACCCTACGGCCTCCCGGTGATGATCCCGAATATGTGTAGGATTTCCGTCAAAGAGAAGTCATTGTTGAGCAACCTGTAAATGCAAATCATCTTGCTCAATTTCAGATTATTCATCTCCTTGTTGTTGTTGGATGGGAAAACATTCTAAATTGGGGCAGACCTACATACCGCTCCATTGCGCAGGCCATGTTCGCTTGTATAAGTGATGTCTTAATTGAAGAACTAACCTTCACAATTACATTTAGAGAAGGTTTATATAAAGTTGATTGATTTATTATTGCTGACTTACTAGATGTCAATGTCAATGATGATGGTATACCTATACCGGTTTTAGCCGAGAATATAACTGAATCGGAAAAATGACCGTTGACTCGCAAACTATGAAACATGGACTCGGAATGGAATTCTCAGAATGCACTCCAGGCCAACCAAATGTTGCCCAAATTCAGAGTGTTGCTCCGTATCTTTATTTTCAATATTTATCCCCGATCCAGAAACAAAGCCGACTTGACATTTTTTATGGTTCATATTCTTCATTCAGTCATATCTGGTAATGTTGTGTGTCTTCTTTCCTTAATCTATTATATCATCATCCAATTTCGACTTCATCCGGGTCATAGTCATATTCCATTTGCTTATTTGATGACCGCACTTGCTTTGTACTGCAATGTGGTCATGCCACCTGGTGAAGCCCCTATTGCACTTCTCTCATTTAACAACACAAACATCAATCAGATGAATTTGAAGCTAGCTCATGGTCAAAAGGATGGGGAAGTTGAGGAAGTAGGAGAGGAAGATGCATTGCCCACAGACACTATGATGAATAACATTTTGATGAGTTAGAAGAGGATGATCCTGAGGCCGATCCTGACTTTCAGCCTTCTGACTTTGATGATCGCCTTCGCTCCCTAGAGGAGAAGGTGGATGAATTACAAATATCCCAAGATAATCAAATGAAGTATATGCGTAAGTATTTTAGATGCATAACTAAGAGATTACATCAGATTGATCCATCCATTCCACCTCCTTCTTCATCTGGCTATGATTAGATTTCTTTAATTTCAATTTTAGACTTGTATTCAGGCTTGACTTTTCTCTTACTTGATGACTTTTTATTTGGACATGTATAAGTGTGTAATGTTAATACTCTTTCTTCTATGTTTTAGCTGCTAACTTTCACACTCTTTCTTATACTCTTCACATATTTTCTAACCACGTTCACATATTTTCATTTTTTTCCTTTGTCATTTTGTGACAAAAAAGGGGAGAAATTGTGTGTATGATGCTTTAATTTGTTTATTATGGTGTGGTTCTATATGAATGGTGGATGTAGAGAAATGAAAATGCATATCATGTGTCATGTAGCATGTAGGCATGTATGTGGAATTTTTTTGGTTTGGATATGTATATCTTAATACAGGTCTCTACAAGTCACTCAACTTAATTTGAATGAGAGTAGATTGAGGGGGAGTTGTGAATGTTGGATTCAACATGAAGGAGTTTTTGAACTGTGTGAATCTGTGTATTATAATAGGTTCATTTTCTATAAGTTGGTTTTGTCACAAATTTGACAAAGGGGGATATTGTAAGTGCTAAGTTATAAATCTAGCATCCTGTACTGTCAAATTTTGTTGTGTCAAACCACTTTGGAGTGATTGACTTGTTTTGATAGATGGAAAGTTCAACTTCAAGTTCAATAGATGGAAAGTTCACCTTCATTCGAAGATAAGTCTCAAGTCATCTACATCAACATCAAATGCTACGACTACTTCACATAAGTGTGCATGTTCAACTTCGAGATCAATTTCAAGTTCACCAAGTCCAAGTGTTCAAGTCCAAGTACTCAAGTTCAAGTGTATCTCAAGCTCAAACTTAAGTTAAAGTTCAAGCTCAAGCTCAAGCTTAAGTCTCAAAAACACAAGTTCAAGATGCAAGCTCAAGTATACGAGGTCAAGCTTCATGTACTTCAAAGTAACCTATCTACCGAAGCGACCAATGTTACAAGTTCAATATTCACATTTAAGGTATACATGACCCTAGAAATAACTGAGGTTTAGGTCATTAATATTACATATTTAATTTGGATCATAATACTTAATTTAGGCTTTGCTTCGACTAGTCCTAGTCATTATTCGACTAGTTCGGGCACTAGCTCGACCAGTCCAAGGTTTTTCTCGACCAGTCTAGGGTTTTACTCAGAAAATCGGATAAGGTTGTTTGGTTTTCAACCAGTCGAGTACCCTGCTTGACCAGTCGTGGAGTCTGGCTCGACTAGTCCAGTGTAAGACCCGTATCTTAGTCCGTACCATTCCTTAGATTCCAGCGATCCTCCCCGTCGAATTTCGGCAACCCGTGACCTATAATTGGCGTTTGCACGTAACCCAAAGTCGCATCCCATAGATCTGAGTCGACTCGATCCGAGACTTGTACCAGTGCGACTGGGCCGTCACGTCAGTTCCAACGCTATGTCTTGCGCACCGATGCGATATCTAGGCCAGGAGTTGTGGGATCGCGCATATTTCTAGAAAAATACCACGAATTGCGAATCTCGAGAGAATTTCTAACCAAACATCACATCAATCAATCTAATACAAGTCAAGTACACATCCCATCACACCCATCCCTCTCTCACCTAAAAGTCAACACAACACATGCCTCTTATGTCACTCTCTTACACAACCCATACCACCTATCACTCCATCCCATCTCCCTTACAACAACCCATCCTCTCTCCCATCTTCTCTACCCATCCCAAGCAACCCAAAGGGAGGAATCGTCCAAACATTCCAAGGGAGAAGGAGAGCCAAGTGTGTGGCCCACTTCCTACCCCAAGATCTCATCATCCTACCCTTTAACCTTCATCATCCTCCATTAAAGAGGAAGCTTAGGAGCTAAGGAGTCCAATGAACTAAAGAAGAAGACCATCGGTGGGTGATATTAGGATTTCCACATTTGATTTCTATTTGAGGGCCCACTTTTGGTGGGACCCATTTTGATGTATGTGTTGTAAACCGAAAGGAGCTCATAGTGCCGGAGCTCTTCCCTTGACAACACCGTCTCTCTCTCTCTCTCTCTCTCTCTCTCTCTCACTTTTGTGGTGGAGTGTGGCCCACCTGATCCAGACCATCCATGTGTTGGGCCCCACCTTGCTGCCTGTCCATTTGGATAGGCCTAGATGAAGGAAAAACATAAATATTAGCTGATCCAGAGCTGTGGTGGGCCACCACATGGACCTACCTTGAGGTGGCCTTATAAATGAGATAGATTCAAATCTCTGGTGGAGTACCACACTGTTCAGCACATGGGGCAGTGGGTACCACCCATGGTGTATGTGTATTATCGACACCATCCATCTTTGGGACCCGCCCACTGATGTGTGTTTCTCCCACACCGTTCAACAAAGGATGGTGCTGGGGCACATTGATGTAAGTATTTTATCAATGTCATTCATCTGTGGGTCTCACCGATGTAAGTGTTTTACCTACCCATCCGTCCATTTTGGCAAGATCAATCGGGCCCACCTTGATGATGGGTCATCCAGACCATCCAGCCATAGGACATCCAACAGCAGCTACTGTTGGACCGTATGAATGGGAAATCATATATCAGCTAACACAGCTGGTGGGCCACACGTGTGGACCCACCAAATGTTTGCATTTTATATCCTGACCATTCGTCCGTCCTTCCATGGGATGTGGACCCACTGATGGATATGTTTCATCAACCATCCATCTGCATGGACCCCACCTGATTGTATGTACATCGCCCGTCCATGGTGGGGACCTCCACCTATATAGCTGATGTATTGACGTCAGCAAGCTCTGTGGGTCCCACCAAATATATAGCTGATGTATTGACGTCAGCAAGCTCTATGGGTCCCACTAGATATATAGCTGATGTATTGACGTCAGCAAGCTCTGTGGGTCCCACCAGATATATAGCTAATGTATTGATGTCAGCAAGCTCTGTGGGTCCCACTAGATATATAGTCGATGTATTGACGTCAGCAAGTTCCGTGCGTCCAATCATGAGGTACGTGTCATATCCCGACCGTCCATCTATATGGACGTCAGCAAGTTCCTTGGGTCTGATCATGGGGTGTTTATTTTATCAACATCGTCCATCTGATGGGGCCAACCGTGATGCATGGGTCTTATCCTCACCGCCCAGATGGGCAGGATGGTGGGACCCCATCTCTGATGTATGTGTGTGGTGCATTTGCACCGCCCAGATGGTTAGACGGTGGGACTCCACCTTAATGTATGTACTATATAGCCACGACGTCCATCTATTTTGCAGGATGTGGGACCCACCCCACACGTGATGCTCGTGTGAGGGTGGTGCCCACCTAAATGATGTGTTGTATATCCGCACTATCCACGGGACGCACCATGATGTATCTGTTTTACCCCCGCTATTCGTTCCTTAGACGTGAGGCCCACCTTGTGATGTGTTGTATTTCACACCATCCATCCACGTGGCCCCCACGTGGTGTACGTATTTGATCCAAAATGTCCACCTAGTGGGACCCATTTGGAATGTGCAGGGCCCACCTTAATATGATGTAATTGAGGCCCAAATATGAGGCCCATTGTGACATATTTGAGGCCCTTTATTATGTACATGAGGCCCATGTTTGAGGCACATGTTTGAGGCCCAATGTGATGTATATAGGCCCATGAGATGCAGCCCATTGTGATGTATATAAGCCCATGTGATAAGGCTCGTCGTGAAGTATATGAGGCCCTTATTTGAGGCCCATCGTGATGGCATAAGGCCCATTATATGTGTGAGGACCATTGTATATGTGAGGCCCAATTGTGATGTGTAAAGCCCACCATGATGTATGTGTTATATTCACACCGTTCATCCATTTCTCTAGGGCTGTGGGCCCCATTGCCTTGAGAGGCCCACCCTGATTTATGGATTATATGCCCACCATGGGGCTGCCTTATGAGGCCCATCATGTGGTATGTATTTTATACATGATGTCCATCCATTTCCCGATTTGTATAAGGGTCGTAGGCCCCATAGAGAGTTAGATTCAAATCCCAAGTGGACCACACACTGGGAGACAATAGTGGTTAAATGTTCACCGTTGAAATCCTCCCTAAGGCCCGTTGTTAAGCCCATTACCTTAGGAGTAATAATGGTTAAATGTCCATGTTGTAATCTCCCTAAGGCTCATCGATAGGCCCATTCTCATCTCCTCTTATTGGGCTTACCCAAACCGTTGGGCCCCCATTGATGCTAGTAATACCCATCTTTCCCTTATTGGGCTATCCCAAATCATTGGGCCCCCATAAGTGTTACCCATCTTACCCTTGCGGGCTACCCCAAAACATTGGGCCCCATTGATAATAATGCTTTCCACCATACCTTTGGAGCCCTCCTTGTGATTTGTATCAGGCCTTCCATAGTAAACGTGATCCACCTCGATGCATGGGTTTGCCCAAGCTTAGTGACCCAAACTAAGGCCCACTTAGATGATGGGTGAACTACCGACCCGTTTGTAAGGACACATAGTCCTAGATGTATGGACCCTACCGAAGCCCACCTTGTATTCATATTGGGCCCCATGGGAAAGGAAAGCCCACTTGTTGTATACCAACTTGACTTGCCCGATGAGACATATCTTATCCTTGTATCCAGTTGTCAGGACCTCGGTGTCACGTACATATCGTTCACACCATCCATTTACTTCTTTGGGACAAGTGTAAGGCCTATCCTTGATGTTAATACACCATCACCTCTTGCCATATATGGGAGAATATGTGGTACCGGATTTAGTATATCCATTGTGTAGAGCCTATCTCGATGTATGTGTTAGACCAGTTGTCCTTCCAGTGGACCCCGTCTTGGGATATATGATATATTTGTGCTTTGGGAGGCTAATCTAACATAGGACATACCATGTAACACCCTGTACCTTTTATCATTCGAGTGTTACCATTTGTTTATAAGTTCACCTTCATTCTAGCTTGAATCAGATGGATATGAGTAATCTTCACCCATTCCTCGAGCCGTCCAATTGTCCATCAATACTTGGTCAACCATTGAACCATGTTAGAGGCAAATCAAACAATTCATTATCAATCATTGATCGTCAAATCCACCATATATCAGGTCTAGCATTCCCTTCAATGATCTAGTACCAAATCATGTGAATCCGTCTATTAAAGGGCAATATTCATCATTCAGATGCACCTAGGCTAGTTTAAGACCCTCTTAGACCGTTGATGATTGACAGTGAGTCAATCTGATAGTCGTATAGTCAGAAAGCACCTTTTATAGTGCACAAAGGATGTTTTATGGTCACTCAAGCCTTGGATCTGCCTCATCTTTTGGGATGGGTCCTAAATCAAGCTGACCAGGCGAATGAACAGAGTGGATTTACTAAGAAAATCTCTATGGACCCCACTTTGGCCGAGCATGTGCACACCCTGTACTCACCCGATGTACACCAGACGGCAACCCTGGTCAAACTGGGGTTGACCCGCAACTTTCATGAAAAGAGAGAAATACCCTCTTTTGTTTCTTCCCGCCGAAAAAGAGGGACCCACAATTTAAAATCTGGCCCATCATGAGTGATCATCACGGTGATTCGAGTCGTCCATCATACACGGCCCTCAAATCCATCTAAAACCCTGTCTTTCCCGCGTGTTGGAAGGCACGCACGTGCTTACAATCACTGGCACAAAATGGACATGCATAAACTTCTGTTGCCGCCATGATCTGTGACCCACATCCGTGATCAGCTCGCCTGATCCAAACCGTCCATCTTCTAGATAAGGTCCCACCGACCCTAACCATGGTGAGATCTATGGTCGACAGACACCCACATAAGCTAGATTAGCGACTGATCAAGAGTGCAAAGAGGAGTTGCTAACGAGGAAGAAAATCCACATAATCTTTTACGCTAGCGAATCCAACTGTTAGGAGCCGTTGGACTCCATCCATGCATCGCGCCAGCATCCTAGTCATGCTTACCACTTCCAGATATGGCTCCCTACTCAGCTGAAAGTGGAAAGTGTAACGCCCTGAAAATCGAGGGTCGAGCAAAGCTCAGCTCCCGAGTTTCAAGGCGTTACAAGATGGTATCAGAGCATGATTTGGATTAAACCGAACCCAGGTTATGGTCTCACGATGTACACTGATGCTTTTTGACTTAGGTGGGTGCGAGAAAAATGTAGAGACAGTCATAGGTAGCCCGATTTCGCCGATCGACGAAGTTCACTGAAATTGGTTGTGTTGTTGGAATCTGTACGCAACCGGGATCGCACGAGTCAACCCCAAAACACTTCTAAACCGTCAAACAACAGGTTTAGATCACAACTCACCTTATCCCAGCCGTTAAAAATTGGTAAATACAATTATGTATCAGAAACCACCCAAAATGATCCAAAACGAAGCAAATCGGGGTCGTGGGCCTACCCACGCTCATCCAGAGGGACCCAGGGTGGGCCCCACATCTTTTTGGGACCTAAAGGTCACGAGGACCTCTCCCAAATGGCGAGGCATCACCAATCACTCTAGAGAGTGGCGAGGCCCTCGCCAGGTCGGCGAGGCCTCGCCGGTTTTTGGGCTTGGCCGGGCGGGCCGATCGGGCCGATGCTGTTTGGGGGCTAGGGTGACCCCCTGGTACATGGGCCATGGTTTAAAACCACCCCAAATGCATACCTCCTTCACAAAACCCCCCTCCAAGCTCTCCCTTTTCTTCAAAAATTCAAATTTCTCTCTCAAACCTCCCCTCCAATCGCTTATGTCGCCATTTTCTGTTAAAACCCACACCCCTCCATCGTTTGCAGCAACACTTACCCTCTACCCTCTCCACGCCCTTTCATTTGAGCTCCTACACCCCCCCCTTTGAAGCTCAAAATTGTGTAAGCTCACTAACCCATCCATTTTCTTCACTTTCCTTCTTCAAACCCTGTCATTTAGGCCTTTACAATCCCTGTTAAGGCTCAAATCCATGGAGACCTAAAGATCCCAGCCCTTTCCTCCATTTTCTTCACTTTTCCATGGCTCTATTCGAGTTTAGTACGGTCATTTTTCTAGATTTTCGCCTAGTTATCCATGCCGTTATCTCATGGTTTGTTTGTTGCTGCGTTAGGATCTTTGTGTTTTCATGTTAATAGGCCTCGTGGTGTAGTCGTTGGTAGTATGTACTAGTGTTTGACGCCTTCATTGTATTAGCTCACATGTATCTTCTGTTATGGTCCACGTAAGGCTACATTCTATGTAGGCTCAAGATCTCGAAACCTAACAAATCCCTCTTCTATCTTCTTCAATTCCTTTCATTTGAACACAAGATGCGCAATTTTTGTTTAGAACATTTAGGTCCCGTTCGGCCAACTGCATTAGGTGAGTAAGGTGGATAGAATTGTAAACGTAACAATAAATGCATGTGTAAGGTATGGTCCCTAGATTGGGTGTATCCCATGTTTTCCAATACCATGTTTGGAGTGTATGCAATTAAAAGTAAATCTTGAAATTTCCTTTCTAAGTACACTTAGAGATTCATTATCATGGGATTTGGAAATCCCATCTCACACTTTCCAACACAAGACTCATTTTCCAAAGCCTATGACATTAATTTTAATCCCCTCCCACCCTCTTACCAAACATACCACTTCTAATCCCGAAGCGAGATTAGCAACATAATCCATTTAATACAACTTAATACCTAAATAGGCCCTTAGAATTTTGGACTTAAAGTTGATACTTTTAGATTTCAAAGAATTTGACAGTATAAGAAATCCCATAAACTAATAACGCGAACCCTATGACCTCCTTAGATAGTACGAGCATGTGTGTAATGCTCGAGCTTGATTACATTCAAGTTCGGGCAACTTGATTTTAATCAAACAACTTTTGACCCTAAACGATAAAACATCTTCTTGTATTAGAAATGGTATGAAATCATCTCGCGTATGAGTGTAAACTTCAAATTACAACTATTGGATTATTTCTAGGTGTGTACATTAAGACTAGGCTACTGGTTTTACTAAGGAATATAAACAACTGACTATGCTAAGATAATTGAAAGATAGTTGAAAGATAGACTTAGTTAGTTGACTTAATTAGGTTAGAGTGAGACATCATTCTTTCATCAGACCCCTGAATTTGTTTTTAAGGAGGGTAGAACGTATGAACCCACGGTAGTTAGGTCGGTTTATACATTCACTTGATCAGAGTGGTGCAGCGGAAGCATGGTGGGTCCCTACCCCACTGGCCCAGGATCGAAGGAAGTTGATCTAGGCTGTGCGTAGAGATAGGTCACTAAATAGGATTTGGATCTTCCTTAGATTGTCAATAATGAAGTCATTGAAGGAAAGCAATTAGGGTTCAAATGTTAAACCCATTCATATTAGAAAACAGGCGTAACAAAGGGTATGAGCTGAACTACAATAACTGAGGTCAGTGTATTCACAAATCCGCTTGCTAAATATGAACTTCATAGAAGCCTTAGCAAATTCTACTGTGAGAATCCTTTTTAGGATGAGTTATTAAGATATTAGTTCACCCTTACCTCGGATATAAATTAGAACGAGGACTCTCTTAGGCCAAGACCCAAAGGACACCCTGATAAATAAGAAATTTGAACCTTTTAGTGATGGGCATTTCCTAAACTTTTAGAGTGATCGGACTATGGAGTTACTGAAATATACAACTGTGAAGCATTCGCTGCTTGACCCAATTCTCAATCTTGGGCGACAATGGACTCAATGCTTTTACTGAGCAGAAGACCAGGATCCATCAGGATTAGGAAGGGATACGATGAGCCTTCTAACCTGGCCAGGTAGATGATCGATGTATCAGGATCAAGCCCACTACAACCGTCTCTTCGTATTGGTCAAACAATGAAAACAACTATCTTACTCTAAATAATTAGGAATTGTCGTCAAGACTCCAAATAGGTAAAGAAATAAATTATAGCAAACCATCAGGGTATGAGAAATGGATAAAGAAATAAGTTTTAAGGGGGGTAGACTAAAATGAACCAGACTAGTATATACCCTACCACGCGTAGAAACTCGAAATCAATAAAACTTAGGCAAAAGAAATAATTAAATCTTTCCTTATTACCCTTAGGCAATTTCGAGGACGAAATTTTGTTTTAAGGGAGGTAGATTGTAACACCCCAGATTTTTTCCAACCTAGTGGGTCGATCCTAACACCTGATTAACTTCTCAAATACTCAATTCAAAAGTTTTCAATCCTTTTCAAACCATTTTTTTCAAAACCTCACATTTCCTTAAAAAATCTCACCTTTCACTACCTTATCCTTCAAAATTTGCTAAGTGCTTCCATATTAGACACAAATTTTAAAGTTTAGGTGATGTTGATCAATACTTAACCTAAAAATTACTATGAATAGTAAATAAATAAATAAAAGGAGTTTTTAACCATTAACCTTTTGGAATCTCACGACATAAGTAGGCTATTTGGATAGATCAACTTCACCTACCCCAAAAACATGTATCGCACGTTGAATAACTCATCCCGATTTATAAAATATACTTATTTTGAATATCGGATGGTGAAATCACCCCAAACAGGACAGCGAGTGGTGAGGGGCTCGCCGGGTTGGCGAGGCCTCGCCAAAATGCGGGCCTGGCAAGGCCGCAGCGGGCCGGTGGCCCATTTTCAACAGAAAATTCTGTGATTTTTATCCTACTTTAAAAATTCATATCTCCTTCGTTATAACTCCGATTTAAGTGATTTAAAATTTAGATTGAAGCTTGATAAGCCTAGTTTCATATAAAAATATGTTAAAAATATAATAAAATAATTAATATAGTTAAATATAGGTCATGGTGACAGCTGTCCAAAAGTCATTAGTTTGGATAGCTGCTACTTCTGGAATTTTCAGAATTTTTCTACAATACGAAACCTAATGAAATTTGGTGGAGATGAAGTAGACTTGATGATGAACTACTAAAAACATAATTAAAATAATAGACTAACTAGAAATGCTAGAAAGAGGCGTAGAACTTCCCTAGGACCATATTCTGTCATAATTAGGGCAGAATTTGGTTAAGTATTGAACTAAACAATCAGTAGAATTCGCTTGAATCACTTTAAATATGATCTGCAAGACCCAAAACTTGTAGAATCAGTGACGCTAGGTTACCCTAAAATCTAGGATCAATCTCATTACCCGGCTGCTCTCGGGAGCACCACGAAACTCCGTATCAGATCTGGACCGCACATCGAAAGTCTGAATAATACGATGTTATAGAATTAGGACTGCCTTGCTGGACTTGACAACCATCTCAGAAGTCAAATCCAGATAGTGTCCCACAGCTATTCGCTTGAGCCCGGAGTGAAGAGTGTGAGAAAACGAAGATTTCTTTAGAAATGTAATCTAATTTAAGTGATCTGAGACTTGTCACTTGTGGGCTTGATATAGCAATCAGACCGTCAGAATCTGACCCAAATACACCCTCGGATCAGGGAAAATTTCATACACAGGTTAGTGTACTTGTGGCCCTGATCGAGTTCCGGTGACCGTTGAACTGAAACTGGTCTGTCACATGTGATCTGGGAACCCAACGGGAACGAAGACTTAACTTGACCTAGATCCAATGTCTGTGAGCTTAAGTCCGACCTTTGGCTCAAGGGGGGCTTCCAGAAGTGCTCCGTTGAGACGGAATTATCCGTATTTGGACATAACCTAAGTATACCTTGGCCCTGGGTCTAATTCGGTGAGTTTTGGGCCTATATAAGGACCTTAAACCCTCACTCTCTCACCCCATACGAATTTGAGAAAAACATAGGAAAGAGAAGAGAGAAAAGAGAGAGAAAGTGTGAGTGGAGTGAGAGATTCTTCCTAATGCTCTACCCTGCTATCCTACGTGATTAATCATCACGATCTAATCGCTTTTCTGGCAATTTCGGCTTCGTTCGTAGGTAAGAAAACCAAACCCTAAGCTGTTTTAGAGTTTTCAATAGTGTAGGTGATGGAATAGCTGACCTGTTTCATGATTCAGGTTGTCGTTGTGCTGTAGACAAAGGCGTTGGGTTCAAACTGGTTTCGGTTCAAGTTTATCGACAAAAGGTGCGGACTTTAGACGTATAGGTTATGGTTTTCAACGCTTTCAATGTTAGATAATGATAGATTCATGATCTGGATGCTATTGCACATGTATAAAGTGCTATCCGTTTCGTTTTTTGGTTATACGTTAACTATGTTGAATATATTGTATTCCTCGTATTTGTAGAAAATACCGTATACATATGAAATACGAATTTGTGCTTGCCATGATTAATTATTGTTTAGGTATGCTTGATACATGTGTATCAACTTCTGGGTGAACGGATTAGCCTAACACCTGTTATATTAACATACGTCGTGTACGTACTAGTTGTAGCCTAAGTGTTTACAGAAATGTTCGAATGAATATGGAACTATGATTTATACTTGCCATGACTATTGGTCGTGAATGCATGATTGTGGTTCATGTGGTAATCCTTTGTAAAAGGATTCGCTACGACTTGTGTTTTACCTAGTATATTATAGGTATATTGGAATGTGTGGTCTAAGTGTTTGTGAAAATGCTTGTATAAATATGTACTTAATCTAGTAGTGCCTTGAGTAAGTGTTGAGATAGGATTCTCAACTACCTTAGTGATGTGTATGATTTCCTTCATGTAAGCTGTTTAGTTTAATCACTTACTGGTTTATGAAACGTATGTGTTTGGATTTCCTGTTTGCATTGTATTTTATAACATGCTTGTTAATATGTTTGAATTACTTGTTTATTTAATTCTGCTCTGACTACTTCACATGTTTAAGTTGTATTCCATAATATCCGTAATGGGTGATGGGGGAGTGGTGTAACGATTCCATGCAACAGCCCTAGCAGCCCTAAGCAGACAACATTGAATATTTAATTATATGATTTGAAATCTTGATCCATTACTGCTTTAACTGTTCCATAATTAAATGTGATTGGGGCTATTATATAGTCCAAGCAATCAGTAACGGGATTGAATTCGTGGTTGAGATTCATTCGCCACGTGAGATGTATTCGACGAACCTGAGTCATACTTCAGTTGGCGATGGTGGTTGGCCACGTGAAGTGCTTATGCATTTCATGTCATTCAACTTGTCATGTGCTCGAGCTAGCCGAGCTCGTCAAGTAACCCGATCTGTCTAATGTATGTTTACCATATTTGGACGCTACTGCTTGAACCTAAGGTACTGAACTTACCAGTGTAACCCCGTTAACCTTGGTACCTCGATCCGCTAAGACTCATGAGTCGGGCATGGTGGTATGGGACACCGTGGTCGAGCTGTCAGCCTACGCTGGGGCCATGTACCTCCCCATAGTGACCAGTGAGCAACCCAAGCTCGTGAGCCAAATACGGTAGTATGGGACACTGAATTCTAGCTGTCGGCCTACACTGTTTTAATGGGTGATGGGGGGTTGTATAACGATTTCGTGCAACAGCCCTGGCAGCCCTGACCGTACCCGGTGTAGTGACCTCGAGCATACTCTGAATCTACAGTGAGGCGACAAGCCTTCCCGTAGTAAATAGAGTATAAATTAGGCTTGTATTGATAAGGTGATGGGGGACGATGCAACGAGTGCGTGTAATAGCCCTAGCAGCCCTTTACAGTGACCTAGAACCGCATCATCGTATGAGATTATCTAGGACTGACGACCCTAGAATGGATCATTGTTTGGTAATGATATAAGGGAGGTATCTTAGTTTTCCAATACTGCTGTATGAAAATGACTAATAACAACTCGGTCATCATGCTCATATCGCACTGCATGTGCTTGGAAGATGTGGAGCACTGAGGGATGAAAGCATGCCGCAGACGTAAGATGGTGTCGCATAAGGGAGTATGTTGGCGAGGGCATGCATCATGACAGCATTTTATACTTGCATTAACAAGAGTACTTAAGATTGTTGATTGTACTGCTTTATCATTATTGCTTGACTGTTTTGATAATATGTTAACTATGCTTTACTGTTCCACTGAGTTGATCACTCACTCCCACGTTACGGGACAGTGTTTCGGACACCCACCAGACTTTGTCTGATTACAGATGGCGACACTACTCCTGAGGCGGAGCTGGACTTTTGTAACGACGAGAATGCTTTCTCGTATATGCTGTTTTCTGACGGCTTTATGTGAGTCGTGCCTTGATCGCCAGGGTTACAGGGATGTTGACCAGATGACACTACATCTTTGGTATATTTTAAAATTGTACTTGTAATTCATTAACCTGGCAACATTATCACACTCTGGAGACTTACCATAGTTTATATCTTCTATACATCTATCATAGTCTTCCGCTTGCAATTTAACTGTCTCTAGAGTATGATATGCTGTTTTGATATAATCTCATTCATGTTTCAATGCTCTCATCATAATCACCATTATCTATGTTGCATAAGTGATGCGTTGGAACTCCGGAGCTGAGCTTTGCTCGACCCCTGATTTTCAGGGCATTACAGAAAGCATCTTTCCACTTATAAAAATAAGCCATCTTGTCCAATCGTTGGTCTCTAGAAGCTTCTCCCGAGAGAATCTCAGATGTCGGCCTTAGGGCTCCTTGAAAATCTCATAGCTAGACGAGAAAATCATGAGAAACTGTCGAGATAGTAGATCGGCGCAAATTGCCTCTATGTGGCTAATCACATTTAACCTACAGCTTTCGGTCACGATAGGGTAGACCTCACATACGTCCCAAGAGTCATCAAAATCGTCGTAATGGCCCTGATCATCGGATCAGCCGGACGTTGCAAAACTGTCATGGCCAAGGGGTCATCTTCCCCAATTCGATCAGAAATGTCACATTCCGTCTAAGCCACCCTTTCACAAATCCGAGTCATTCATCGTGTGGCCCACCCCATCTAAAGTCCATCAGGGATGAATGTATAAACCCATGCACGCATCTAGTCCATGGAGAGAAGTCTAATGATCGGTTTCTTAGCATCTCTTTCATTAAGAGTGTGTTAACCCGTCTGATTAATCGTAGAAACGTCTGGAACTAGAAAGCCTATAAATAGGTGGATTTTAGGGCAAACTTCAAGATAACAACAGGAAAGGAATGTTGAAAGAAAGAGTCCATTAGAGAGTGCAACACCACAGCTAGTGCAACTGAGTCCAAACTCGATTGGGTCATTTAGTTGTAACCGAGTCCCTAGGTTAGTCCAAGTCCTGTAGTAGGGCCTGAGAAGTCGTTGTGTAGAGGATAGGAGCATTGCTCTTTCTCCAATCACTGTTTGTTCAACTCCGATGCCACATGGGTAGATGGACCGAGCCAAACCCACCGATCGATCATCTGGAGCTGATCCATCATCTTCCTCTCTCCACCAACAATTGCCGCTTCCACCAAAGTCATGCTAGGATTGGGTCAGATCGACCCAAGCACGCTCCAACCCAATTGGCCCAACCTGAGTTTTTGGAAACACCTGACGAGTCGAACTCATGAACCAGGTCATGATCATGAGATCAACGTCCTGATCTAGTCAGGCCCATCACAAGACGTGCTCCGACCTTCTCTACATGATCATGTATCACGATCGAACTCCATCTGTCCAAAATAATCATATACATAACTCGTTAGTGAGATAACATGAGTCAACCTTCTACTGATCAGGTTGGTGTTCATCCCAAAACTTGACTAGGAGACCTATATTAAGTCAGAGAACGAGTTCTTAGGGTCAGGCGAACTCGGAGCAGGACGTACCTTGTCCAAACTCCTTCAACAAATCAGGAAAATCCTTATAACAGGCTCAGTCAACTGTTAAGGGAGAGTGCACTCGGGTTTCCATCTTACTACTGATGCATGACAGCTCCCATTCAGGAAACCACCTTATAGGAAGGATCAAATCAAGAGGAACATTCATTCAAGGTGAGGGATATCCCACATGGCTTCCTCATTTTATGGAATTCTAAGATAGTTTAAGTTTAATAGTATAAAGACCTTATGATTGTGTAGATGTTGATTTTGTTTCCTTAAATCCTGAATCGACATTGATAATTATGTAGAATTGTTTTAAATCTTGTTGCTCTAATCCTTCTTATAAGAATTGTATTACACTCTTTATGCCATATTAAGATCACTTATGTACACGTATACTTCTACTAGTTGCATTAAGAGGTAGAAAATCTTGCTCCCATTCAAATAGTTAGTTTTCTCTATTAACTCCTTATATATGCTAGATTCGTTATAACTTGAATCTAATAAAGTCCTTGAATAATACAACTAAATGATTTAGCTCCCCTCTTCCTATTTGGTTGTGTTGAACATGAGTTAAAATATAAATTTCTATTACTCATTCCTATGTGTAGTAACTAGACGATTAGGATTTAAATCTTGCATTTTCTAAGTTATTCTAACAATTGCTCAAAGTATGGATATGGTTCTACATAATAATGATAAGAGTCATGATGCCTTAATTCATTTTATTCCACAAGTTATACAATGAAGACTAGGTGTAGAATGACACCTTTTATAAGATGTAGAATGACTAGGTGGAGAAGGAGAGCCAAGTGTGTGGCCCACTTCCTACCCCAAGATCTCATCATCCAACCATTTAACCTTCATCATCCTCCGTCAAAGAGGAAGCCTAAGAGCTAAGGAGTCCAATGAGCTAAAGAAGAAGGCTATCGATGGGTGATATTAGGATTTCCACCCTTGATTTCTATTTGAGGACCCCCTTGTGGTGGGACCCATTTTGATGCATATGTTGTAAACCGAGAGGAGCTCATAGTGGCGGAGCTCCTCCCTTCACCACACCATCTCTCTCTCTCTCTCTCTCTCTCTCTCTCTCTCTTTGTGGTGGAGTATGGCCCACCTGATCTAGACCGTCCATGTGTTGGGCCCCACCTTACTGCATGTCCATTTGGACAGGCCTGGATGAAGGAAAAACACAAATATTAGCTGATCCAGAGCTGTGGTTGGCCACCACGTGGACCCACCTTGAGGTGGCCTGGTAAATGAGACATTCAAATCTCTGGTGGAGTACACCATCGTCCAGCACGTGGAACAGTGGGTACCACCCATGGTGTGTGTATTATCAACACCGTCCATCTGTGGGACCCACCCACTAATGTATGTGTTGCTCCCACACCGTCCAGCAAAGGACGGTGCTGGGGCACCTTGATGTAAGTATTTTATCAACGTTGTTCATCTGTGGGTCCCACCGATGCAAGTGTTTTACCTACCCGTCCATCCATTTTGGCCAGATCAATTGGGCGCACCTTGATGACGGGCCATCCAGACCGTCCAGCCATAGGACGTCCAACAGCAGTTGCTGCTGGTAGGGGTGCACACCGGTCAGTTTGGTCCGGTTTTGGGGTGAAACCGGAACCGAACCGTTCCTAACAGTTCTGCAAATATTAGAACCGGAACTGGATCGTTAGCATCCTAGAACCGAACTGGAACCAGACTATGAAGAATGGTTCGGTCCCGGATCGGATCCACGGTTATGGGCTTTTAAAAATCCAACCCAGTTAGTTGATTTGAAAAAACAAAAAAGAAGATGAAACAGAAGAAAAAGAATAATCTACCCCAATAGCAAAAAAAAAAGGCTAGGATCTTCCACCTGAAAGATGGGTTAGAAAACTTCAACCAAGCTTTTCAAAGCTGTACATTTGTTTCTCGTGGAAGCTCTTTTGCTTCTTGATCATTATGACCAACAAAAAAGGACTACCCAAGAATGGGATTCTGCTGGAGGTGGCAGTGAAAACCCAGATTTTTTTTTCGAAGAAATGAATCCAGTGCATGGTAATCAATGCTTATGATGAACAAAGCAAAATTGAACAGGTATGGGCTCAAAACTGATGGTTTTCAGGAACACACAGATCTAAATTCACTAACTACAAGTCAAAAATTGATAAAAATTAAAAGAAAACAAAAATACCTTATTTCTCCTTTTAAAGAGAGAACCCTATTCCAATATCAAAACACCATGTTTCTCTATTCATTCTCGGAACCCATAAATTAACGTGCTATCTCACAAAAGCCCCAAAATCAACCACTTTCACAATCTCAGCCCTGTTCAAAATATTGAAGCGGAGGAATTATATATATAAATATATATATATATATATATATATATATATATATATATATATATTATCCAATTGCCTCGAAATCCTAATTTCCAGATTCGTAGCTCAGAACCCATGTTTCAATGGAATTCTAAATATAGAAATTGCAACAGGCAACAATGATTTTAAAGTAGAATCGAGAAAATAGAAAACCCATGTTTTTTTTTTTAATGAATTTCCAAAACCAGAAACTAATATAATTGTAGCTAACCCACGGTACTTCAGAGGAAAATATAATACTGCAACATTTATGGCTAAATTATAGTTTAAAGAAGAAAGTAAAGACTATGGTTCTACGGTTCGGATATACGGTTCGGTTAAGGTTCGGATCAACGGTTCAATTTGGTTCTACAAGACCCTAAACCGGAACTAATCCGTAATTAACGATTTTCAAAATTTGGGAACCGGAACCGGACCGTTAGCACCCTAGAACCGGACCAAACCAGATCGATCCAACGGTTCCAGTCCGGTTACACGGTTCCAACAGTTAAATGTGCACCCCTAGCTGCTGGAACGTATGAATGGGAAATCATATATCAGCTGACACAGCTAGTGGGCCACAAGTGTGGACCCACCAAATGTATGCATTTTATATCCTGACCGTCCGTCCATCCATCCGTGGGACATGGACCCCATTGATGGATATGTTTCATCCAACCATCCATCCGCATGGACCCCACTTGATTGTATGTACATTGCTTGTCCATGGTGGGGACCTCCACCTATATAGCTAATGTATTGACGTCAACAAGCTCTGTGGGTCCCACCAGATATATAGTTGATGTATTGACGTCGGCAAGCTTTGTGGGTCTCACCAGATATATAGCTGATGTATTGATGTCAGCAAGCTCTGTGGGTCCCACCAGATATATAGCTGATGTATTGACGTTAGCAAGCTCTGTGGGTCCCACCAGATATATAGCTGATGTATTGACATCAGCAAGTTCTGTGCGTCCGATCATGAGATACGTGTTATATCCCGACCGTCCATCTGTATGGACGTCAGCAAGTTCCTTGAGTCTGATCATGGGGTGTGTGTTTTATTAACACCATTCATCTGATGGGGCCAACCGTGATACATGGGTCTTATCCTCACCACCCAGATGGGCAGGACGGTGGGATCCCATCTTTGATGGATGTGTGTGGTGCGTCTGCACCGTCCAGTTGGCCGGACGGTGGGACTCCACCTTAATGTATGTACTATACAGCCAAGCCGTCCATCTATTTTGCAGGACATGGGACCCACCCCACACATGCTGCACGTGTGAGGGTGGGGCCCACCTTAATGATGTGTTGTATATCCGCACCATCCACGAGGTGCACCATGATGTATCTGTTTTACCCTCGCTGTCCATCCCTTATACGTGAGGCCCACCTTGTGATGTATTGTATATTCACACCGTCCATCCACGTGGCCCCCACGTGGTGTATGTATTTGATCCAAGCCGTCCATTTGGTGGGACCCATTTGGAATGTGCAGGGCCCACCTCAATGTGATGTAATTGAGGCCCAGATATGAGGCCCATTATGACATATTTGAGGCCCATATATGAGGCCCTTTATGATGTACATGAGGCCCATGTTTGAGGCCCAATGTGATGTATATAGGCCCATGAGATGCGGCCCATTGTGATGTATATAAACCCATGTGATAAGGCCCGTCGTGAAGTATATGAGGCCCTTGTGTGAGGCCCATCGTGATGGCATAAGGCCTATTATATGTGTGAGGACCATTGTATATGTGAGGCCCAATTGTGATGTGTAAAGCCCACCATGATGTATGTGTTATATTCATACCGTTCATCCATTTCTCTAGGGCAATGGGCCGCATTGCCTTGAGAGGCCCACCCTGATTTATGGATTATATACTCACCACGGGGCTGCCTTATGAGGCCCATCATGTGGTATGTGTTTCATACACGATGTCCATCCATTTCCCGATTTGTATAAGGGTCGTAGGCCCCATAGAGAGTTAGATTCAAATCCCAAGTGGGCCACACACTAGGAGACAATAGTGGTTAAATGTCCACTGTTGAAATCCTCCCTAGGGCCCGTTATTAAGCCCATTACCCTGGGAGCAATGATGGTTAAATGTCCACATTATAATCTCTCTAAGGCCCATTATTAGGCCCATTCTCATCTCCTTTTATTGGGCTTACCCAAACTGTTGGGCGCCCATTAATGCTAGTAATACCATCTTTCCCTTATTGGGTTATCCTAAATCATTGGGCCCCCATAAGTGTTACCCATCTTACCCTAGCGGGCTACCCCAAAACATTGGGTCCCATTGATAATAATGCTTTCCACCATACCTTTAGAGCCCTCCTTGTGATTTGTATCAGGCTGTAACACCCTGAAAATTGAGGGTTGAGTAGAAACTCAACTCCTGAGTTCCAACGCATCACTTATGCAACATAGATAATGATGATTAAATGTTGTTCGTATTAGTACATTAAACATAAGTGGGATTATACCAAATTATCATATCATACTCCGGATACAATTAGATTACGCAAGCAGAAGACTGTGATAAGTATATAAATCATATAAGTGGTTGTAAGTCCTCAGAGTATGAACATGTCGCCAGGCTAAATAATTACAATTTTAGTTCCAAAATTCATAAAATGATACAATGTAATGTTCAACTAATTTGTATCCATGAAATCCCGTCGACGCAACTCCAGGTCTATAGAGACCCGCCAAAGAGTTGTATGTAGGAGAATTCTTCGTCATCGTCGTAGAAGTCAGGCTCCGCTTTGTAGGCCTCGACGTCACCTGAAACTACAACAGAGTCTGGTTGGTGTTTTAAAACACCATCTCAGAGTGGGAGTGAGTGATCAACTCAGTGGAGCTATAAGGTAAAGGTTAACATGTTATCAATTCAGTCAAGCAGTAATGGTAAAGTAATACAACAAGCATTCCTAGGTACTCTGGTTAATGTAAGGATGATATGTGATAATGATGCATGCCCACACCTGCACTCCCTCTGCAACATCGTCTCACGATTGCGGCATACACCCCTTCCTTTGTGCTCAACTCCAACGCCAAAGGCATATGCAAATGCGGTGCATGTACGTGATTAGTCAAGTTCTTAATTAGACTTATTCATACAGTAGGTTTGAGAAGCTAAGATACCTCCCTTTATATTATTTACCTAAATGATGATCCATCTAGGGTTGTCAATCCTAGGTAACACATACGATAGGCAAGTTATAGGGCAACGTCACCCCTGATTTAAAGGCAGTAGACAGGCAAGTTCAGGTCACTATTAAGAGGCTCGTCACCTCAACGTAGGCCTTAATTTATACTCGAGGTCACTATGGGAAAGACTCGTCACCTTAGCATAGGCTGACAGCTCAAATACAGTGTCTCATACCACGGCATTTGGCTCACGAGTTTGGTTTGCTCATTGGACACTACAGGGAGGCTCGTCACCCCAGCGTAGGCCGACAGCTCGACCACGGTATCCCATACTACCATGCCCGACTCATGAGTCTCAGCGGATCGAGGTACCAAGGTTAAACGGGCTTTACATTGGTAAGTTGGTACCTTAGATTCAAGTAGTAGCGTCCATACATGGTGAACATACATTAGGCCAATCGGGTTACTTGACAAGCTCGACTGGTGTGAACATACATTGAATTGATCGATATGGAGTGTATAAACATTCCGTGTGGCATAACCACTGTCGACAAGCAGCTTACGATTCGGATTCCTCGAACATGTCTTGTGTGGCGAAGCGACCTCGGCCACCAACTCAGAAATCATTACCGATTGCTTGGACTATGCAGTAGTCTCAATCATACTTAAACACAATAGGCATCCATGTTTGATAGTCCAAATAGCATGTAGCAACCAATTCAAATATGAATCTCACATAAGCATTTTAACGAACACATAAGTACATGTTAACATACGTATGCATTCATCCATAAAGCACGTAGTAGTAAGATAGGTTGCATGAAGGAAACTATAACTACAGATAAAGTGATTGAGAATCCTATCTCAACACCCTCTTTAAAAACATTTCAACAAGCATTTTCTCATTCAGGCATTTTATCAAACACTTAGACTACATATATCAATATACATGTAATATATTAGTTATAACATATATTATGGCAAGTCCTTTCACAAAGGAGTTGTCACACATACAACAATCATGTACTTACAATTAATAATCATGGCAAGCACAAATCCAAATTCCATATTCATTCAAACATTTCAACAAACACATGGATTACATTATAATTAACATAATACATATATATGTGTGTGTGTGTGTGTAATACGCGGAAAACATCGTATCTTAGCATATGTAATAGCAATCAAGTCAGTCATAAATCATTAACTAACATTGAAAGCCTTGAAAACCATAACCTAAACGTTTATAGTCCGCACCTTCCATCGGTAAACTAGAATCGAACTCAGTTTGAACACTAAGTCTTCGTCTACGGTACAACGACAACCTATAGCATGAAATAGGTTAGCTATTTCACCATTTACTCTATTTGGAATCCTAAAACAGATTAGGGTTAAGATTTCTTACCCAAGCACGAAGTCGAAATTGTCGGTATAGCGATGTAGGTAGGATGATTCAGCACCTGGAGTGATGGGATCGAATCCCGACAACTATCTCTCACTCTCTCTCACTTCTCTTCACCTTTTTCTCATCTTTTCTCTCTTCTCTCTCTTGGGGTTTTGTAAATTCGTATGGAATGAGAGAGAGGTGGGTTTAAGGCTTTATATAGGTCCAGAAGTGATGTCAATGGCCCCAGGGCCTTGGTATACTTAGAATATAGCCAAAGGTTGATTGTTTCGGGCCAACAGATCTCGTCTGGAGGCCCCTTTTCTGCATACGGTCCAGGGAAAGTTCCCTGACAATGGATCTATGTTAGGTTAAGTTTTCGGTCCGATCGAATTTACAGATCGATCGCAGAGGACCTGTTTCAGTTTACGGTCATCGTCACTCGATCAGGGCCACAAGTACACTGACCTGTGTAGGGAAATTTCTCTGATCCGAGGGTGTATTTGGGTCAGATTTTGACGGTCAGAAACCCTAAATTTAGCCTGCAAGCGAATGACCCAATTCACTTAAATCTCAGTTCATTTTCTAAAGATATTCGCGTTTCTCACACACTTCTCTCCGGGTCCAAGTTGTGCGTTTCTGGATACTATCTGGACTTGATTTCAGAGATGGTTGTTAAGTCCAGTAAAGCGGTCATAACCATATAGTTCCGCGATTATCGGACTTTCGACGCGCGGTCCAAGTCCGAAACGGAGTTTCAAGCTGCTCCCAAGAGCAACTGGGTTTTGATATTGATCCTGCATTTTTAGGTAATGTAGCGTTAGCGATTCTCCTAGTTTTGAGTCTTACAAATTGTATAGAAAGCGGTTCAAGCTAATCTACCGATTAATTCAGTTTAGCACTTAATTAATTTTCGTCTAATTTCTAAAGAATTCGGTCCTTAGTGATTTCTGCCTAAGGTGGTACTCGGGTCTTTGTACGAATTTTTTCGAGACGTTACACAGGCCTTCTATAATAAGCGTGATCCACCTAGATGCATGGGTTTGCCCAAGCTTAATGACCCAAACCGAGGCCCACTTAGATGATGGGTGAACTACACCTATTTGTAAAGACACAGTCCTAGATGCATTGGACCCTACCGAAGCCCGCCTTGTAATCAACTGTTTATATTAGTGGATATGTGATGATGATGTTGCTCTTGTGATTTGGGTACACTTATGGTTATGCTCATTTATAAAAAAAAATTCATACTGAAAATCCTCTTTGTAGGATCCCAGGATCAGAATCTGGCATATGGGTGTTGGGAGCAGAGAATTGGGTACTATGGAGGCTATCGGCGCCGGATTCGACAATCGAGAATTTTGTGAGCTTGGTTTCTTAGTTTGGGGCGTGACATCGAGTAGGACTAAACTCAAACTCTAGTAATACGAATTTTTCCCACTTGACTAATCGAGTGTTGTGCTCGACCAGCCGAACTGGCCACTCGACTAGTCGAGCGAGCCACTCGACTAGTCGAGGGTCTGTTTTAACCGATCGCGCTAGAAAATTTAAAAATTGGTTCTACCAGGACCAGTTGAGCCGAACCTTAAACCAGTCGAGGAAATCGAATTGCAGCTTATAAATAAAGGACATTTCTCAAATTTTATTATTCATTCCAAGCTAATTCAAGCCACCACTCTAAGAGATTAGTCCCCACTATTATGAAGCTATTGTGAGGTATTTAAAATTTATTTTATATAGCTTTTTAGTTTATTGATTTCTTGATCTGTTGATTCCATTCTACTTGATATAAAATGGGATTTTGCTTTAACCCTTTTGAGATCTAAAAAATTGAATCCAAGTAGCCAAAGGTCGGATTTAATTTAAAATTTATCTAGACCTAGAACCCCTTCATTTGTGAGATTGAACATTGAACATGTTCATTTACAAAGAAGCAGTTCTACTGGCTACATTGAAGAACATTTTTTAGATAAGTATTGTTTTCAGTTTTCTATATTTGTTTTGTAAGATTCAGCCAGAAAAATCTCTATTTATGGTTTTGACTGAGATCAGCGTGGGATTTTTGATTGTGTAAGCTCATTGAAAAACACATCTGTAATGGTTTTAAGGTGAAGCTTGGAAAATCTTATTTCTTAGTGAAAGCCAATATCCCATGGGTGTGGATATTGGGAGTGGAGTAGTTGTGTGGCTGTTTGCGAACAGTTGGTGTACACACACAAACCATTATAATTCTTGGAGTTGTGGTGAATGTTATATTTGTTATTTATGTGTGAATGCTTATATCTCTTTTATGTGCTTGTGATGAATGTTGTAATAGTTAGATTTGTTTCTTTTACCTCTGTATCAGTTTGAGTTTTTGATACTTACATATTCTAGAAACCAGGTTGTCTTACCATAAACCTTGGTTTTTGGTGTAAGGTTGTCCTTAGAACAACGTTTGTATCAACATCTCAAGACTAGAATATTTGAAGTTGCTATTTATTTCTGCTATCTGCATTTATTTTTATTTGGCATAGTCCTATTCCCCCCCCCCCCCCCCTCTAGGACTGAGAGCTCGCTCTTTTCACTTCTCCACTACGATCGAAAGATTTATTTTATTTTATTTTATTTGTACTGAAGAAAAAAGTCTCTTTATACAAAAGAAAAAGGTGTGACTCATTTTTATAGGATGGACTCCATCAGTATATCCTCTAATTATCTTGATAATCTTAAACAATGTTGTGCAAGTGATTGAAAAAGGGTCATAAGCTAGTAGGTTTGAATTAATCTATGCGTTCAATTTTGGCACACTATTGATTGCATGACGGAGATTAAAATACCAACAAGTTGAGGGCTTTTATTTCTTGTCCTTAGTGCAAATAAACACAGTTTGGCCAGTGACGCTGCTAAGAGCTAGATGGCTAGTGGTCGATGTTATGTGGACCTAACATGATGTATATGTTTTATCCACACCGTCTATCTATTTTGAAAGATAATTTTAAGGCTTGATCCAAAAAATAGGGTAGATCTAAATCTCAAGTGGACCACACCATTGAAAAACATTAGTGATTGAATGTCCACCATTAAAAACCTACTAGGGTCCATTGTAATGGTCATTTGACATCTAACCTGTTGATTAAGTTATACAGGCTTGGATGAAGGGAAAACAAATATATTAGATTAATCCAAAACTTTTGTGGCTCCCAAGAAGTCTCTAACAGGGGGCATTCAATCAACACTAGTACACTTGAGATTTGGATCAACTACATTTTTGGGCCCATACCATGAAATGACATGGAAAAATGGGTGGACGACATGGATGAAACACATACATCATGGTGGGCCCACAGAGCACCGACCACTAGCCATTGGTTAGTGGCAAGTTCAGTAGCTAATCCATTTCCCCAGCAAATAGATTGAGACTCGTTGTAACCCCAGCCTGGTCCGAGGTCGGGACGTGCGGAGGCTCTGAGGCCATTGAGGGGCTACCGTGATGTATGGATTTCATCCACACCATCCATCCCTTTTTTCATATCATTTTAGAATATTGGACAAAAATTAGGGCATATATAAGTCTCAGGTGGACCACACAATGGGGGTTAAACTTCTAGCATTGGAAAATCCTTAGGGCCCATAGAAATTCTGGATCAAAATAATATTTGTTTTTTTTCACTTCATCCAAGTGTATATGACCATATCAACAGGTGAACCCTAGGAAAGGTTTGAATGGTGAGCGTCCTTATCACCGCTTCTTCCTTATGGTGTGGTACACTTAAGCTTTAGATCTACCTCATATTTCGCCCAATTTTCTAAAATGATATGAAAAAATGGTTGGACGGTGTGGATGAAAGCCATGCATCACGGTGACTCCTCAATGGCCATCAAAGCCTCCGCCTGTCCCAACCTCGGAACAGGCGGGGTAGTACCTAATCCGCGCCCGTCGTACAAACGGCTTGGATCATTGGAAGACGACCCAGATTTAAAGGCTAAGAGTCCCGACGTATGGTTCTGCAACGTGTCCAGATGTATTCGAGCAAAACTCTCCCTCGTTTCATCTCCGGTACGGAAAAGCCAATTTGAGCCGCCAAATCTTGATCGCACGGTTCAAAGCGAGATACCCGGATAACCGTCCGATCCTAGCAGACCAACGGTTCGGATCTCTGCGCCGCGAGACGAAAGAGGAAGTCGGCGTTGCAACTAGGAAGCGAACTCGCCCAAGGAACGGCTTTTTCCTTCTTTTTATTTTTGTCTTTCCTTTCGGGCTTCTTCGTTCGTGAAGACGGAAGCAGAGGGATTTCTAGGGTTTCTCCCGCAGTGATCGCTCTGCTCCAGATTCAGGTTTTGTATTGGATTCTATAAGCATCTCGTAGATTTCAATCGGTATTTTTCGTCTCTTTCATTCCGATTTCTCCTCTCCGTTTTATTTCTAGGGTTTTATCTTCAGCTAGGGTTTGGGTTTTTGCTTGAAGCGTCTGCCTTTCTCCCTCTTTTTTCTTCCCTGTCTGCGACTTTTTGATGTAGAAATCGCAACTGGAAGAGCGGCAAAATCTCATGTTTTAAAGAGAATTTCAGCTTAGGGGTTTTTTTTTTTTTTTTCTCCCTTCGTAGTTGGGTTTGAATCTGGTGAAAGCATTGACTAACGGGGTTGAGATAAGGTTTAGGGTTTTGATTTGAGCTCACGAATCTTGAAATATATATTATTGGGGTGGAAATCTATTCTATTTTTGGATTAAATTGTCAGCCTCACAGAAAAAACGCATGCTGAAGTTCGATCTTATATTTCTCAAGGTAAAAAGAGGTAGGTCTTGGTGTAGTGTAAATTGCGATTTTTTTTTTTTTGCTTTCTCTCTCTCTCTCTTTAAAATTTCTCTGCAGAATGAATAGTAGATGCTTTTTGTTGTAAATATTGCCCCCTTTTATCCTCCACGGAGAAAAAAAGAAAAGAAAAAATGACAGATGGGTTTGTGGGAATATCGAATTTGATTTGTTGGTTGGGTAATGTAGTTGGGTTTTTGAAAATGTGTTTTCTTTGAAGTAATTTTTGGAATGAATGTGTGCAGATCCTGTTGGGTTACTTTATGGCACCGACGGTTGTTTTAGAGTACACGCAGCAGAAAGAATCAAAGAAGCTCTCGAAGGATTTTGCCGTTGCGATGATGGGCAAAACTTTATCTAGAGGAAGCTACTCCTCCAGCTTCATGCCAGAGCAGCTTGCTGTTGAGACGGTTGGTGAGTCAGAAGGGTTTGGAAGCTCCTGCCGTGTGGACACTGAGATGACGGCTTCAGAGGATTCTTGTGGCCCGAAGAGGAAAAGCATGAGTTTGAATGGGAACAGGCGCGATGTTTTTAATGTTCCTTTGCAAGTTCTCTTCCTGTCAAAGATGTCTAGGTCCGAAAGGAAGGAGTTGAAAGTCAAGCTGAAAGCAGAGCTTGAACAGGTTTGTGCCCTTAAGAAGAAAATTTTCTCGACGTGTTTGGAAGTTATTTCTGTTTCATCTTCCAGTGTTATACGAAATTGCAATGATGGGCAGAAGATGTCGGTGACAGAGAATTTACAGTTCTCGCCAGATTTAACTTCTGAAAAGGGGAAGAAACAGGGCTCTGTAATCCAGACTGCGCCCATTTTGAAGTGCGGTCTTTCGGATCAGTTTGAATCCGTGAACCAGTCAGGTCCTTCTAGCAAAAAGGATGTTACATTGATGAAGCAGTGTGAGATGCTGCTGAAGCGATTGATGTCACATCAGTTTGGTTGGGTTTTCAACTCTCCTGTTGATGTGGTGAAGTTGAATCTTCCAGATTATTTCACTGTTATTAAGAATCCGATGGACCTGGGGACAATAAAGAGTAAGATGGCTTCAGGGGCATACTCAAGCCCGTTGGGTTTTGCTGCGGATGTGAGGCTTACCTTCTCCAATGCAATGGCTTACAATCCACCTGGGAATTATGCTCATAACATGGCGGACACGCTCAGCAAGTTCTTCGAAATGAGATGGAAATCTATTGAGAAGAAAATTCCAGTATCCAGTTCACAATTGGTACCTGCAAAATTGGGAGTTTCTAGAGAAGCACTAATTGCAAATCCATTAACACAGTCTAAAAAGAGGAAAGAATCCTCTTCTATAAATCATAAGCTTAAGATGGAGACTGAGAGTATGAAAAGGGCGAAGACAAAAGCACATAAGCTGAGTATAAGCAGAGATATAGAGTCTTTACAACTACAAGGGGACATTCCTAAACATATCGTTGATATTCTAAGGAGGCATCGGTGCGATGCGGATCAAACCAGTGAGGAGGAGATGGAGGTTGATTTCGATGTTATGAATGACGATACATTGTGCAAGTTACGGAAACTTTTGGATGACTATTTGCGGGAGAAACATACAAATCAGGTGAAAGCCAAAGCTTGTGAAATGGAAGCTTCTCACGCATATTTGAATTGCTTATTCTGCTTTAATAAATATGTTATCCATAATAAACTCATTGTTTTGTCTAGCTTTTGATCGAGTCGGGGCTTAGCAACTCATCGGTGCAGCCTTGCAAAGGTTAGATATACTTTCTCATAGTTGTTTTTATGTTGCATAATGGGATGTCTAATGTCTTAATTTTTCATCTTTTATATAACCATAGGCAATGACCTGTCAAATGAGGATGTAGATATTGGTGGGAATGATCCTCCTGTCTCGAGCTATCCTCCCTTAGAGATAGAAAAGGATACCACTCTTAGAAGTGTCAAATGCAACAGTTCAAGCTGCTCTATCAGAGATTCAGGTTCCTCATCCAACGCTTTGTTTTTCCCTTCCATTATTGCGGGAGATTGGTGGGAATGATCCTCCTGAATTTAGAACCCATTTTATTTCGCAAGTTTTTATTTTAAACAGGGAAGCAGTTGCTTGTCATCTGCTTTGCGAAAAGCTTACAAACTTGATTGCCTCAAATCCTGTTTGAAGTGCACTGCAAGAATGCATGTTCTCATTACCACTATTGGGACTGTTAGGACATTTTGCATTTTGAAACATCTTTTACTGAACAAAAATGTGAGCTGCCCTTGCCAATAGCAATACTGCTGGTTGCTTTATTTTGATGCATCTTTATATATGCATAAAAAACATGACTTGCATTGGTGACATGGTTTCAAGTTTTTTTTAACCCACACTACAATACTTTTAGTAAAAATCTAAGAATGGCATGATGACATGTTTTATGTCTTTTGACAAGTGTACCCTTGTATGCTCTTGGATTATTGGATTAGTGTTCACTAGCAATATTGTTGGTGTATTTTATTTGATGCATCTTTATATGGATACAAAAAAGAGTTGCAGTGGTGGCATGGTTTCAAGTTTTTATTTTTAAACCACTCTTAATAACATTATTTTAATAAAATTCCAAGGGCATACATGGATATGTGGATTCTGTTTGATTCCATGGATAAGGTAATGATTACCCAATGATGATTTCCATGGTCACTGTAGAAAACAGGATTTCAAAAATGGGGTTCCAGTTTGGATAGCAAGTGGTGTCCTCATATTCATTAGACAATAGTTACCTTGTTTGGATAACAGTAATGATTATTGTGTGAAATCTACATATGTAACATATCCAAACAGAACTGTTTTGTTAGTGGAAAACAATTTCCATTTTTGTATGTATTCTGTGCATTGAGATGCATCCTAAGAATTGCATGATGGGATACTTTTTTCACTTTTGGTAAGTGTACAGATACTTTTTTACTTTTGACAAGTGTACCTTCTTATGCTCTCTTGGATTATTAGCATTAGTGTTCAATAACATTTAATGAGCTGTCCTTGCCATTAGCAATATTGTTTGTGGATTTTATTTTTATTTTAAAAAGAATATGGGTGTCCCTTGCCAAAAGCGATATGAAGCATCTTTATATGTATGGATAAAAACATGAGTTGCATTGTGGCATGGTTTCAAGGTTTATTTATTTTTTGTTTGGTAACCCACTTAGTGGCTTTCTTTTAGTAAAATCTAAGAATGGCACGATGAGGTGCCTTCTCTTTTCTTTTCTTTATTTTTTTGTGACAAGTGCGCTCTCTTATGCTCTTGGATTATTAGTGTTGAAAAACAAATTTTCAGCGATCGTCCTGTAACCTGATATAATTAAGACTATGATTTTAAAAAAATGACAATATGAGACATTTGATGCTTTGTTGATTAGTTCAAATTATTATCATCATTATGATGATGATTATTATTATTATTTGGTTTTCTAAATAAAAAATCATGAAAAATATGAAAAGGAACCTTTTCTTTTAATGATAGCAAGATCTTACTAAAAAAAGCAATGATGCTAAATCAATAGGGAAGATATGATGAGAGAACTTGCTTGAAGAGTGAAGCGAAGCAACAGTAGATTGGGGTATCGGAGCATCTGTTTTCAAGATGTTAACAAGTATAACCTTCCAGGTAGCAGGAGCTGGAGTGTTGAGTCTGAAGCGTGATTTGAATCGGGAGCTGTACTTAGAAGGATCGTGCAAGTACATCTAAAATAAACCCCAACACAATGATCTACTCATGGGTACATCCCTTGAAAATTGGACATAATGCTACCCAACTGACGACACTACTGCTTGCCTTTATGAATACATTGGAGATTTCATCCGCCCTGTTAATGAAGCCTTGTCGTTCCTTTCCTTTCAAATCAAGCGGACACTTGCGAGTATGGATATTTGTTCTTGTGGCCCCACATTCCAAAAAGCTAAAATAAAATTGTGAACTGCCCGAGGCATAGGCACAAGGTATTTTGTGACGGTAATGGTGGCCATGGCCCATAATGGCCATCACCATTATTGTTACGATATAGGCCATAATGGCCATTGTGGTCTCTCTCTCTCTCAAAAAAAAAAAAGAAAAAAGAAAAAAAGAAGAAGAAACCTGTATCAGCCCTGTAATGGACCATTATGGGGTTGCTACAGGTCATTTTTTCCATAAAAGCTGTTACGGCACACCATGCATTGACATAACCCCAGGAATCCCAGACAACATGAAAAATCTACCCCATATTCCACTCAATATAAATAAATGATCAATCGATTCTTCATTAGAGCGGCATAATTAGTAAACATTTGTGAGGCAATGATTAATAATAAAGGCCTCCTTTCCAAATTCCGAATAACCTACAAAACGATATCATTCGAGGCTGAGGGACCCAGATACAACCGTAACTTAGAAATTGGAGCATGCATACTGTTGCTATCACCACAAAAATCATATAATAAAATGACTTAAGGGAAAAGATATAGGGGCTAAGAACGAAGGAAAGGAGAATAGATTTTGCCCCAAAGAAAAAAAACAATTCAAATATGTCAAAGAATCGACCTTTTTTTGCCAATTTATATTAATCAAATCTATCATGTATATGACCTTAAAGGTTTTGTATAGACCAAAATACAAATATAAAGATCTAAAGAGATCTTATAAATCTGTAATTTACTAATTCCATATATAAATTATCTCCGAAATAGGCTAAACATTAACATCTAAATTTCAAACTCCAAAAAGGAAAGTAATAACTAAAATAATTTTAAATCTTAAAAAATCTTCTAAGGATAACCAAAGCATCTTGATTGTGGGTTGTTTTACATCTAGCCCCACAGCCAAAGGGGTTCCGTTTGTCTTCATGCCCTCTGCATTCTTGGCGTTCACTCCCACCTTTGCAATAACAAACTTGTGAGTTTATCAGTTCCTTGTTGACGTGTTGTTGTCCTTATCGCTGTTGGTCTCTAATTTATACGTCCTGATTGTCACTAGGATGGGACCAACATGGCTATCTAGAATGTGCAAATTCTACTGTTGAGTCTCACATCTCTTACTTTGCCAATTTACCATCAATCCATTGTTTATTCCATTGATAGATTCATCTATCAACCCACCGATGGACTTCATTTTTTCTTCTTGGATTGTGGTGCTCTCGCCTAACAAGTCATTTATCAGATCTTCAGACACTTCTTATAATGAATCTTGGATTCGTGCTTTGAAATTCTTAGATCTTTGTGAAACTCGAGTATCTCAAGTTTTACATCGTAAGCGTAGTCATGATCCTCCAATCAGTCATTTCTCAAGCCAAGAAAGTGATTGAACATTACACCATTGGAGCACTAACATCTGATTCCAGGACATTGCCACCTTCTCATGCATAGGCCACTCCTTAATATTGTGCCAATGCTCCCATATACCTAAAATCTCATGAACCATTAGCTCCCTTGGTCACATCTGTTTACTACTACCTCTATGATCACATCTCTTTACAACTACCTCCATGATCACATCCGTTTACTACTACCTCCATGATCACATCTCCTTTACTACTTCTAGTTCACAGTTAAAAGGGGTTCATCTAATGTTGATGGATGGCTCATATGCATAAAAATCTCGACTTAGACAAATTCCAAGCATCATTTCCACCAGGTTGTGAAAAATCTTTTACAATTTCCAGTACCCTATGTCTATTAACTCATACCATTCCTCTCTTATCAGGAACAACCTGGAATGGACGAGTATAGGATTGACTAAGAGCTCTATGCCCACACCAAGAATTCTTCCAAAACCTTGTGCGAGATCCATCTCCAATTTGGTAAGGAACTGCTTTAGAGAATTCCTTTTCCACCCTACGTATCATTTTAAACAAACCCAAAACTATATACTGGGAATTCTCTAGTTTACTACCTCCCAACGCAAGTCATGCACATCCTTTTACTACTTGCTTCCAAAGACTTCCAATTGTGTGTCTCTGGAATCACTTCCCCTAAAGAGCCAAATTCTCGCTTTTCAGGACTTGATCTCAATTCCCACTTGCTCTTTTGATTTACAAATTTCTTTCCTCTCCCCACATGTTTTTCTTCCCATCTTTGCCCATAAAAAATATATTTGAATTCTTTCCAACCTTTGAACCACACTAGATGGACACTGAAATAGGACTGGCATATTAGATAAACTGATCTGATGAGTGTGATCTGGCCTCCAAACGGTAAGTATCTGCACTTCCGTGCAGCCAACTTTATACTCGTTCTACCACCACACTCCTCGATGTTAGGCTGGTTCCACAATATACAAGGGAAGACCAAGGTAAGACGATGTGAGCTTTCATGCCTTGCAATGGAACTGTTTTGCAGGACGTTGCAAATACTTTCGCGTCAAGTAGATCCCTAGTAATGCGATTTTGAAGGTCTATCTTCTGGCCGGATACAGTTGTAAGACATCCTAAGTTATCCATCTTTTGGCAGTTAGCATCATAAAATAGTATTGTGTTGTCTGCAAATTGCAGATGAATAATGTTGAGATGGTCTCCCACTCGTTAGATGAGCTGGTGGAGGCAGTGTAATGTGTGTGAGTGATCCAGGGCTTCTCAAACACACACACACACAAAAGTTGAGATTCACATTATCAACACAAAAATCCACTGACTGGTCCCTTTGCCTTTTCTACCATCCAGCTCAAAGCTTCCGCTACTATGACATATGAAGTGAAGGAGCGGATCCCCTTGGCATGTAGGCCTCTCAAACCTCTAGAGAATCCTTTCAGCCCCACGAGGCCCTTCAATCCTAATGAAGTAAAGTTCAATGCATTGTCTCACTATAGAAATTTTGCCTTTTAGAGTACTTATAGTGGGCTATTGTTGATAGGTGACTCATGTGATGTTATTTGATGGGCTTCATCAAGAATCTTCCCCCAGAAGTTGGTGGATGCTTCTAGTGTTCCATTTTTACATATTTGGCAGGGGTTAAATAATCTAGCAGATTCGTTTAGCTTGACTGCTTTAGAAGGGTTTAAGGCAGGCACAAGTTCCTGTTGATGTTGGATTATTATCGTGCAATGCAATTTCTTCCTGGCTCCCTTGGGGCAACTTTCGGTGCCACTTAAAAATGAGTTCATCTCATTTAGTTAATCATAATTATGCATTAGAGATCATGATGCTGGTTATGAAGATTATTTTTAATACTTACAAAAAAGGAAATATGATCTCTAATACACTTGTGCCATTGGAACCCAAACAGGCCCTTGATAATTTGAGTTATTGAATAAACAAAAGAGGCTTTTAGGAACCATCACTCTTGTGCTAGTGTGGCAAGCCACTACCATCCATTAGGAATATAGTTGGCATATTGAACAGAATTTACTTAAATTTTGCCCATTTTCAAATCTCTGATCCAAACCCTTTATACATTCTATAACCTAGCAAACGCACAAACGATTCAACTGTTTTCTCCATTTTGGAAACCAAATTTTCATCAACTCATATCTCAAATGGTTCATTACTAACACCTTAATTAAAACTAGCCTATACAAGGACCTAACAAAGAAGAGCACAAAAGGACTACTGTCAAGTTTTCGCACCATAGGTCCTCCCAAAATCTTACACTTACATCACGAAAATGAATATTTTGTCGTGGCGAATATTATTGATATTTTGAAACAAGTAATTATATGATCAATAGGCACATTGTTCAAAGATCCAAACTGCTGTCTGTTGGGCCCCATTGTGGATGGATAATGCCCCAAAAATATCCTCTGTAAGGGCCTGTTTGGATTCATGAAAAGGAAGGGAAAGGAGACATTTCCCATTAAACTCACTTTCAAGTTGTTCGTCAATGCTTTCTTTGTGTGGGAAACACCATTTCCACAATTTATTTTTCCACCTTCACCCTTAAGAAAGGCATTTTCCCATGGTTGGAGGAAAATTGGGTTTTCAATGGTCCATATGTGCCATCATCCATCTTCAATGGCCTCACATGTGCCATATGTGCCAAATGAGATCTTTGGTTGTTCCACACGTGCCACTATGCCACATGTGCCAATGTGCCACCATCCATCTACTCTTGCACTCAAATGTGTAAAGCCTCCCACATGTGGTAATGTGCCACATGTACTACCATTCATTTTATCTTGCACCTCACATGTGCAAAGCACTCCACATATGCCAATGTGCTACATGTGCCAAATATGCTATGTGTCAGTGGTGCCAATATGCACAAGTGTTGCCATCTAGCTTCAAGTGCCCACTTGTCAAATGTGCCAATGCATGTCTTGTGCAGTACCACTGTATAGCTTCAAGCACCTCACATGTACCATGTGTGCCATAATTTAACTTCTAGTGCTCACATATGTAGTATAAGCCACATGTTCCACTATCCATATTCAAGCATCACACGTGCTACGTGCTAATCTGGCACATGCTAGTGACTACCTGGACTACCTAGAATTTTTTTCCAAGAAAATTTTTTGTTTTGCCAAACAACAAATTTGAAAATAGATTCTAAGTTTCTAGAAATGCTTTACTCTTACTAAAGAGGAAACTGGAAATTACTCGAGTCTTGACAACCTTGACCAATGTTGGTATCGTCACTGGTCAAAGCAAAAAGTTTCTTCAGTCATATCTACTGCTTAGAAAATATTCAGACTTCTTTCTTTCTGGGATAAAGTGGATACAACACAAGTCTTGGCCTCTTTGATTATTTGGACTGAGAAGAGAACTTATATTGTGGCAGGCAGATCAGGTTGTCTTTTGCAACTAGCAAGCGAGAGCACCCAACTTCGACAGGTGTTCCTTCAGTAATCGTGATTTTGCAGGGATAAGTGGTATTGTTTATTGTTAAAGATGCATGAGTTTGGTTCTTGCCGAGTTCTCAGTTCCCATTGGTATCAATAATGCCAATGTGGCTGAAGCAGCAGCACTGTTCCAAGCAGTTATGGTCTCTATTGATCCCAGATTTGTCCCAGTCATTATCGAAGGAGACGCCCTTAACCTGATCTCATCGATCAGTTTGGGCTCTTACCCTCTGCCCCCACCATGCTCCAGCTTGGTAGTTTCCACTGTCTGTCCAGGGATGAGCCCTGGGATTTGGCGGCGGAATTGAAAAGTCACCTACAGATGCTTACACCCAATTCTTGGAGAATTGCTAATTTTATTGAAGCTCTGGATACTAGTAGCAGTCAGGCTGTGGCATTCTCACATAACATAAGAGAGGCAAATAGTGCTGTGGACGAGCTTGCAAAAGCTGGAGCTTCAAAGTCCAGTGTCGTTATTATTAACAGGAGATAGTCACACATTGTTTTGCTGCTTTTCAGTTCTATTTCTTTGAGTTTGATGGCCCCCTGTGTCTTATGCCCCTGTTGTCTGTTCATCTCTTGTTTCTCCTACTTTGTTTTCCTTGCTGTTCTTTCAAGATTTTTTTTGAGAGATCTTGCAAGAAAATTCAGATTACTGATAAACAGAAAGTCATCATCATGACTTGTCCGAGTTATTTGTGATCGGCTTTATGGATACTGTTTCTCCAAAGACCCAAAACAAGAACTCTTAAGATTGTGAAGTGAAAAGTTGCTCACATAACATCAACCCTCCTTTACCTGGTCTTGCAACTGGCTGATGCAATCATTACTTGCCCGAGTTAAGATTATTCATTGTCGTCATCATCATAATTATTGTTATCATCGCCACCGCCGTGTCCCATCTATTTGTTTGGGGTCCGCTTTACAAATCCTGTTTCACTTGCTTGTCAAAAGTCCAATTATAATTTTACCTTGTTGTCATCAGACCTCATTTACCCGTGCTTGGGACTGTTTTCGCCAACCCTCATTTACCCGTGCTTGGGACTGTTTTCGCCAACCCTCATTTACCTGTGCTTGGGAATGGCCTCCATCCCTTCCTTTTTGGCTTCGTGGGAAGGAGGCATGGGTAAGGAATGTCGGTTTGGCATTTGACTGTTGTGGCCACCTTGTGGGCTATTTGGGGAGAGAAATAAATAGGAGTTGCTTTGAGAACAAGTCCAAATTGGTGGATCATATCTTCCAAAAAGCATTATCTTGGGTCACTGGGTGGGCTTCAGGTTGAAGGATTTGGATCCTTGCATCATTGTAGCCCTTTTGGGCCCATAGTCTTTTCTTCTCTTGCTTTCGTTGTATTCTTTACCGCTTTTTACCGCTTTCCAATAAATTTTGGTTACTTCTCTCTCTCTCTCTCAAAAAAGAAAAAAAGCAGGGATATAAAATGAACAAGAACAGCCTTGCCAATCTAATCATTAGAAAGGAAATGGAAATTGCTTCTGGTTCAAGCTTTGTTTTTTCCCTTTTCTTTTTGTTTTTTGTTTTTTAAAACTTGATGAATTTATTACTAAAGGCTGAAGCCAAAGAATGACAAAAAAGAAAAAAAAAGATTACAAATTTGCCTACTGGCACAGAGCTGAGAAGGCAATATTGCTAGAGACTCAAGAGCCCATTCCTTCACATGATCTTTTGCCAAATTAGACACTTCCACATGATCTTTTGCCAAATTAGACACTTCCACATGGCCTCTTTTCCGATTCTTCTTAAAGTAGCGAAGATCCCTTTCTCACCATGGTTACCATATACCAGCTAGCAAGCATAACTGCCAAAGCTTCCTCCCGATCTTCCCTTCTGATGTAGGATACATGTGTGGATGTTATGTTTCACAGGGGATTATTCAAAGGACAATTCAAAGCATGCAGGTTATAGGCCAAGCCCACTAAACAATAATTTCAGCAGAACAATTCACCAAACAGTAATTTCAGCAAGCAAAAACGCATGTCATTTCATTAGAAATCATCCCCACATGCACACATTCATATAAAGATTAAATCGTAGGATGTCAAGGTTGTTAGAACGACCCCTTAGCATAGAATATCAGCAAAATACTCATGGGCAGATTCATACACGGAGAATTTACCATACTCATTCACCACATAAACTATGTTTAGAGGAGACGAAGATCACGTGGGATATGGGGTGAGATAAATCTGTAATTTGGGAATTGAGGGTTGTAGGAGGAAATTGGGAGAGGGTCTAGGGTAAGTTTTATATGGGAGGCAGGGACATAGGGTGTCGAGGTTTTAGGCGCAATGGATTGAAAGATTTAGGCTAGATAGGATCAAAGAGGTGTTTTTAAAGGAGTAGAAGGAGAAGGAAAGACCATACCTTGCAGAAGATAAACACGTGAGCGAGTCGCACGCCCACAAAAAGATGGAATCTTCCAAGTCGCATGGAAGAAAGAAAGGCTTCTCTTTAGAAAACAAACGTGTACTCTTCATTCCCCTAGAGTTGGACGTTCCCCCCCTTAAATAGAGTTTTTACATTAAAAGTAAAATGACTAACATGTCCATTTTAAAATCTAGCAAATTAGGGGCCCACTAAGAAATCCAAACCAACCAAAATGTGCAGAAAAATAACAAAACATAAATGGACACTAAAAACTGAAAAAGGACTTGATCACATGGTGGGCCACTATGTGATCGGACGCGATCCAACGGTTGAATCTCAACCAAAACTCTCAAAAACTATCCTGACACTCCAAATAATGTAGCCCATGTGCATCCTCCCAGTTTGGGGCCTTCATGGTGCACATCCTATGCACATGGAGTATTCAAAGTGGCCCATGGGCCAGGCCCAAGCAGCGATCACCCAAATAAAGTGTGGGCTGGGTTGGGCCAGGGCCTGGGGCTCTCCTACGGCGACACGGGTACACTCTGATGTCTGCATCAACTCTCCTTGGCTGAGAAAGTCTCGCCGTTGGCAAGGTATGCCAAAACGGTTACGTATCGGCCGATACGTAACGGTAACGGCCTGAACCGATACGCGATACGGGGTCGTATCGGCCGATACGATTTTTTGCACTCGTATCGGCCGATACGGGCCCGATCGGGTCGACATCGCATCTGCCGGTCGACCCGTGCTGGTGACCCGTAACGGTCGAAAAACGGCCATTTTTTTTTTTTTTTTTTTCCATTTTAAGCTACTTTTTGTTGTTTTTTTTCAAATTTCTTGCTTCCAAAGTACTTCTCACCCCTTCTACTGCCAATTTCGACCAACCTTGGTTGGATTTTTGTGATAAAAACGCATTGTATTGCCGCTTTTGTTGAATCGAAGCTCGGGGGGCCATTTTTCAGAAATTCCGAATTCGTCAAAAATAGGTATTTACACTTTTTTTTTAACATGTTTTGCTGTTTTAATCATGCCATATGATGTGTTAATCATAGTAGAACATATTAATGTGCATTTTGCAGATTTGGGGTGCCATTTAATATTTTTTTCTATTTACGCATGTATTTTTACCCTTTTTTAAAAAATTCAAAAAATCAAATTTTAATGGTTGTTTTACTGTTTTAATCATGCCATATGATGTGTTAATCATATTAGAACATATTAATGTGTATTTTACAGATTTGGAGTGCCATTTAATATTTTTTATTATTTTTTTTCTATTTACGCATGTATTTTTACCCTTTTTTTTAAAATTCGAAAAATCAGATTTTAATGATTGTTTTGCTGTTTTAATCATGCCATATGATATGTTAATCATAGTAGAACATATTAATGTGCGTTTTACAGATTTGGGGGGCCATTTAATATTTTTTAAATATTTTTTTCTATTTACGCATGTATTTTTACCCTTTTTTTTAAAATTCGAAAAATCAAATTTTAATGGTTGTTTTACTGTTTTAATCATGCCATATGATGTGTTAATCATATTAGAACATATTAATGTGCATTTTACAGATTTGGGGTGCCATTTAATATTTTTTATTATTTTTTTCTATTTACGCATGTATTTTTACCCTTTTTTTTAAAATTCGAAAAATCAATTTTTAATGATTGTTTTGCTGTTTTAATCATGCCATATGATGTGTTAATCATAGTAGAACATATTAATGTGCGTTTTACAGATTTGGGGTGCCATTTAATATTTTTTTATTATTTTTTTCTATTTACGCATGTATTTTTACCCTTTTTTTTAAAATTCGAAAAATCAATTTTTAATGGTTGTTTTGCTGTTTTAATCATGCCATATGATGTGATCATCATAGTAGAACATATTAATGTGCATTTTACAGATTTGGGGTGCCATTTAATATTTTTTAAACATTTTTTTTTCTATTTACGCATGAATTTTGACTCTTTTTTTTTTAATTCGAAAAATCAATTTTTAATGGTTATTTTTCTGTTTTAATCATGCCATGTGATATGTTAATCATAGTAGAAAATGTTAATGTGCAGCACAGGTATGTTCGAGAAATTCCTCAAAAATAGTTGCAAACACCTAATGTAAGATATTTTCATATTACATTCATTCTAATATATCTATCATTGATAGTAGATAGTTAAAAAATTAAATATATGAATTTTGTAGTCAAATTTAGGTTATCTGGTTCATAAATTCATCGACAAATATACAACTTCTCACCAAAGAGTGGACCGTTACACCACCATAATCATGTTCCAATTTATAAATGAATGCATATTTGGAATGCTTAAAATATTCCGGATTTAATCCATATTTTTTCATATTTTTTTGGCAAAAAATTTTTTTTGAGCCGTTACGGCCCGTTACGCCCCGTATCCGTATCGGTTTTGGAAGTCACCGTTACGCCAACCGATACCGATACGGGACACCTTGGCCGTTGGTGAGACAAAACTCCTATAATGCTCTAGTAGGTCGGGGTCAAGCCGCTGTAGCTCTGCCTCTATAATCCACGTGCAGTCTGATGTAGGTCGATCCTTCCATTTGACGAGAAACTTCTTGAATCCGCCGTGGTGGGTAGACACTATCTGCTCATCCAGAATGTCCTCGATCTGCTCTCTCATGTGTACAAATGGTATGAGGGGTTCAGGCTGAGAGGAAGGCTCAGGTATAGGCCATGGGTCAGGGGACTGATCAGTGGGATGCTCAAGGTGTGGATCATGAGGTGGGCCTCTAATGGCACGAGATCTTCCACGTTGAATGTAGAGCTGATATTCAATGTAGGTGGAAGCTCAAGAACATACGCATTCGGACCCATACGGTTTAAAATTTTATATGGTCCTGCGCTGCGGGTATGTAATTTCTTAGCGGCACCAAGTGGTATTTGCTCTGGCCTAATACAGACCATGACCTCATCACCCACTTCCCTGAATCGAAGGTGCATGTCTGCTTGAAGCTTATAATTTATATTACTTGAATTAATCCCTTATCTAATCTCCCTGTGTAAATCATGCATGTAGTGTGCAAAGGATTCAACAGACTCAGAAGGATGACGTGACACAAACATGAGAATCAAATCTATAGGTCTCTTAGGCTTATAACCAAGAACAATCTCAAACGGACTCTTACCCGTAGACCTATTTACTGAACTATTATATGCGGACTCTGCAGTTGGCAAAACTACGTCCCAAGTCCTAATATGATCACCAACCAGACATCTCAACAAGTCGCCTAGGCTCCTATTCACCACCTCAGTCTGGCCATCAGTCTAAGGATGAGATGTCAATTTCCCATAATATGCCACAGTGTCATCCAAAAATAGCGCACAAACTTGACATCTCGGTTAGACACTAGTTTTTGGCAAACCATGCAATCGAACAACCTCATCAAAGAAGATCCGAGCAATGTGTGAGGCGTCCGTCGTCTTGGAGCACGCAATGAGGTGGGCCATTTTGGAAAAACGGTCCACCACGACAAATACGGAATCGTGCTTCTTGATAGTCTTGGGAAGCCCCAACACGAAATCTATACTAAGATCGTCCCAAGGGGCATATAGCATAGGCAAAGGAGTATACAATCCCGTGTTCTGTTTCTTTTTCTTTGCCAGCTAACATGTACAACATTGCCCTACAATTCTAGCCACATCTCGCTTGAGACTTGGCCAGTAAAATTGATCCTCAACAAGGGTTATCGTTTTATCCCTTCTAAATGACCAGCTACACCTGCATGTAGCTTCCATATCAGGAAATCCCGTAGGGACGTGCGAGGAATGCAGAGCCGATCTCCACGAAACAGGTAATAATCATGAATGACAAACTCACTGTCTGTTCTCGTGGGATCCTCTAGAAGTGACACATATCTCTCTCCAAAGTCCGGACACTCAGGATATTCGTCTTTTAACCGCTCAAAACCCGTAACCTCTACTATTAGAGAATGGAGAGTCACAACCCTACGACTAAGGGTATCCATGGGTTTGTTCTCGACTCCGGCCTTGTGCTTGAGAACAAACGAGTACTCTTGAAGAAATTCAATCCATTTGGCATGCCTAGGGGTTCAACTTATTCTGAGAGCCAAATATCGCAAGGTCTCATGGTAAGAGAACAAGACGAACTCATGTGGGAGTAAATAGTGGCGCCAATGCCTCAATGACTGCACCACCGCATAAAATTCCTTGTCATAGGTGGAGTATTACCGTTTTGCCTCATTCAGTTTCTCACTGAAATAGGCAATTGGGTGTCCCTCCTGACTTAGTACTCCCCTTATTCCCACACTTAAGGCGTCACATGCCACTTCAAAGACTTTAGAAAAATTTGAAAGTTGCATGACAGGGGCGTCAACCATCTTGCTCTTTATGTCTTTAAAAGCCTTAGAGGCTGCACTGGTCCACTGGAACTCTCCTTTTTTGATGCAATTGGTAATGAGAGCCATAATGGAACTAAAGTCTTTAATGAACCAACGATAAAAGGTAGCTAAATCGTGGAAGCTACGCACCTCATGAATGTTCCGTGGTTCTGGCTAACTCACTATGGCTTAGACCTTTTCAGGATCCGCATGCATACCCTCGGACGACACTATGAACCCTAAGAAGATAATTCGATCTGACATAAAAGTGCACTTCTTTAGGTTCGCATATAATTGTTCCGTCCTAAGGATCTCACGGACCTGCCTCAAATGGTGGAGATGTTGTTCCTTAGTGGTACTATAAATGAGAATGTTGTCAAAATAAACCACCAGGAACTTGCCCATGAAGGGCCTCAACACCTGGGTCATCACTCGCATAAAAGTACTTGGGGCATTAGTCAACCTAAAGGGCATGACCAGCCATTCGTACAACCCATCCTTCGTCTTGAAGGCTGTCTTCCATTCATCACCTGGGCGAATGCGAATTTGGTGATACCCACTCTTGAGGTCAATCTTCGAGAAAATCGTGGCACCGGCCATCATGTCGAGCATATCATCAAGCCTCGGTATAGGAAACCGATACTTGACTGTGATCTTGTTAATTGCTCGGCTGTCCACGCACATGCGCCACGTATCATCATTCTTGGGTGTGAGGAGTGCAGGCACAACACATGATCTCAAACTCTCTCGAATGAACCCTTTTCTTAACAACTCATCAACTTGCCTCTGCAACTCGATATGCTCGGTCGGGTTTATTCGGTAGTGAGGAAGGTTTGGGAGAGTAGACCCAGGGACTAAGTCAATGACATGTTGGATGTCCCTCATGGGTGGAAGTTCATCTAGTAAGTCCTCAGGAAATACATCACTAAACTCCCCTAGAACTGGACTGACCCTAGACGGGATCTCTGCCCTAACCAAGGTATGCCAAAACGGTTACGTATCGGCCGTATCAGCCGATACGTAACGGTAACGGCCTGAACCGATACGCGATAGGGGGTCGTATCGTCCGATACGATTTTTTGCACCCGTATCGGCCGATACTCAGCCCGTATCGGTCCGATCGGGCGTAACGGTCGACCCGTAACGGGCTGACCCGTAACGGTCGAAAAACGGCCATTTTTTTTTCCATTTTAAGCTACTTTTTGCTGTTTTTTTTCAAATTTCTTGCTTCCAAAGTACTTCTCACCCTTCTAGCCAATTTCGACCAACCTTGGTTGGGTTTTGTGATAAAAACGCATTGTATTGCCGCTTTTGTTGAATCGAAGCTCGGGGGCCATTTTTCATTCAATCAAAAATAGGTATTTACACTTTTTAAACATGTTTTGCTGTTTTAATCATGCCATATGATGTGTTAATCATAGTAGAACATATTAATGTGCATTTTGCAGATTTGGGGTGCCATTTAATATTTTTTAATATTTATTTCTATTTACGCATGTATTTTTACCATTTTTTAAAAATTCGAAAAATCAAATTTTAATGGTTGTTTTACTGTTTTAATCATGCCATATGATGTGTTAATCATATTAGAACATATTAATGTGCATTTTACAGATTTGGAGTGCCATTTAATATTTATTATTATTTTTTTTCTATTTACGCATGTATTTTTACCTTTTTTTTAAAATTCGAAAAATCAAATTTTAATGATTGTTTTGCTGTTTTAATCATGCCATATGATGTGTTAATCATAGTAGAACATATTAATGTGCGTTTTACAGATTTGGGGTGCCATTTAATATTTTTTAAATATTTTTTTCTATTTACGCATGTATTTTTACCCTTTTTTTTAAAATTCGAAAAATCAAATTTTAATGGTTGTTTTACTGTTTTAATCATGCCATATGATGTGTTAATCATATTAGAACATATTAATGTGCATTTTACAGATTTGGGGTGCCATTTAATATTTTTTATTATTTTTTTTCTATTTACGCATGTATTTTTACCCTTTTTTTTTAAATTCGAAAAATCAATTTTTAATGATTGTTTTGCTGTTTTAATCATGCCATATGATGATGTGTTAATCATAGTAGAACATATTAATGTGCGTTTTACAGATTTGGGGTGCCATTTAATATTTTTTTATTATTTTTTTCTATTTACGCATGTATTTTTACCTTTTTTTTTTAAAATTCGAAAAATCAATTTTTAATGGTTGTTTTGCTGTTTTAATCATGCCATATGAGGTGATAATCATAGTAGAACATATTAATGTGCATTTTACAGATTTTGGGTGCCATTTAATATTTTTTAAATATTTTTTTTCTATTTACGCATGAATTTTGGCTCTTTTTTTTTGAAATTCGAAAAATCAATTTTTAATGGTTATTTTGCTGTTTTAATCATGCCATGTGATATGTTAATCATAGTAGAAAATGTTAATGTGTAGAGAGTGTATGTTCGAGAAATTCCTCAAAAATAGTTGCAAACACCTAATGTAAGATATTTTCATATTACATTCATTCTAATATATCTATCATTGATAGTAGATAGTTAGAAAATTAAATATATGAATTTTGTAGTCAAATTTAGGTTATCTGTTCATAAATTCATCGAGAAATCCATAAACTTCTCACCAAAGAGTGGACCGTTACACCACCATAACCATGTTCCAATTTATAAATGAATGCATATTTGGAATGCTTAGAATATTCCGGATTTAATCCATATTTTTTCATATTTTTTTGGCAAAAATTTTTTTTTTGCGTTACGATGCCATTACGCCCAGTATCGTAGCATTACGCCCCGTATCCGTATTGGTTTTGGAGGTCACCGTTACGCCAACCGATACCGATATGGGACACCTTGGCCCTAACCTCTGGTGTAACCTATCTTGCCACTAGGGCAAACACCTCCAAACTCTTTGTAGCCTCTTTCTCAAATTCTTTCGCATTAATAATGTGAAGAGACTTAGTTTGGAATTTCCTCACTTCTTTTCCATCACCCTTCTTGACGTCTCCCCTTTTTGCCTGGGTGTTCTTTGGAGGCAGAGGCTTCAAAATAATCTTTCTGCCTTCGTGTAAGAATGTACACGCATTTTAACGACCATATATCGTGACATCCTTATCAAAGAGCCAAGGCTAACCCAAAATGATGTTTCCACATCCATGGGCAAAACATCACAACACAGTGTCTTTATAGGATCCAAAGGCACCAGACAACACTGGGACATTGGCATGGAAGAGTCGTCAACCCAAGAGACTTTATAGGGTTGAGGGTGGGGAGTGGGCTTCAGGCCCAAACGATCCAAGGTGCTAGTGGAGACCACATTTGCACAACTTCCATTGTTGACAATGACTTTGCAATTCTTTTCCCCACTTTTGGCGTAAGTATGGAAAATAGTAGAACGATGCCAGCCATCCTGGTCCTTAGCCTGAGTTAGGATACGTCTGATTATAGTAAGTGGGATAGTCTCCTCATCGTCTCCATCACTAGCACCAACATCAGGGCGATACTCTTCTTCTTCATAGTCACCCCGGTCATTATGATCTTCCCCTTGATCTTCAATCAGGAGGGCCTTTCCTCGCACCTTTTGGGGACACATGTGCGAAATGACCCGTTTTGCTGCACTGGTAGCATTCTGTAGGCTCACCTCCTCTTGAGCTAGATCCCTCAATGGCTTTACCCTTGAAATCTTTAGGATTGGGTCGACTAGAGGAGGATGGTTTGGACTGAGTTCCATAATTAGGTCTCATACCATGAGATGGAGCCTTAGAACTGGGATCTCGATAGTCCATACGTCGAGAACGCTGGAGTGCTACATACCGTTCTAACTCAGGCACCAACTGGTAGGCATGATCCAAGGTGCCGACATCTCGGGTGAGCAACTCGTGCTGAAGATCAGGTCGGAGCCCCATCCTAAATCTGGAGTGTCACAATGGGGTCCTCCTGGATGTCACACCGCAACATATGCTCATCAAATTTAGCAATATAATCTGTGGCTGACATGTTCCCTTGGCGAAGGTACTGCCACTGATCCATGAGCTTCTGTTGGTATGACAGGGGAAGATACTTCTCCCTCAGGGCCTCTTTTATCTTGGCCCATAGTGTGATGGGAGGTTGCTTAGACCTCTCAAGTTGGTGCTCATAGTTCAGCCAAAAAGACTTAGCTTGACTAACAAGTTTCATCTTGGTGAACCGCACTCGACGGTCGTCAGGCATGTCATGCCACTCGAAAAAGTGGTCCATGTCTGCCAACCAGTCGACAAAGACTTTGGGGTCCAGCTGACCATTAAAGCTCGACACGTTGATTTTCACACCTCTCATGACACGGTCTTCAACATCATGTCTGTCATGGTACTCAAACTGGGGTGGTTGAGGACGCACCCATGCACGACCAACTACTGGGCTATGCCCTCTTGCATAATCCCTAACAGGCTCTCTCTGAGGGGTAGGACGTGCTATGGGAGCCTTAGCTGGCTCTGTTGGGGGTGTGGGATCCCTCCTAGCACCACGCTCCAATACCTCAGCCTGAGGCTCATGCTCGTCACCAGGATCCTCAAGGTTAGCAAGGCACCGCTTATTGGATTCTGTCGTTGTGCGCTGCTCCTCAACGGCTGTTTCAAGGCGATCTAGCCTAGACGTGATGGCTTGTAGTTGTGCTAGAATCTGTTGAGATAACGGGTCGGGATCACGACTATTACTTGCGGTTGCCATACCGCGACACACCTAAGACAACTTTAATGTAAGGACTCACTCAAAAGGAGGAAACTAATTCTGGGACTGACACGAAAACTGATTCGATGGGGCACTGGGTGTGCCCAATGTAACCCTAGACTCTAGTTCAGATTTACTATCCTAATGGTGTGGCCTAAACCTATATGAGATGCACACAAAAGACCTTAACTTTATATGAGACTCACAAATACTCTATGCTAAACCTGGCTTTGATACCAAAAATGATGCAGGATACATGTGTGGATGTCATGTCTCACAGGAGATTATTCAAAGGACAATTCAAAGCGTATAGGTTATGGGCCAAGCCCACTAAACAATAATTTCAGCAGAACAGTTCACCAAACAGTAATTTCAGCAAGCAAAAATGCATGTCATTTCATTAGAAATCATCCCCACATGCACACATTCATATAAAGATTAAATCGCAGGATGTCAAGGTTGTTAGAACAACCCGTAGCACAGAATATCAACAAAATACTCATGGGCAGATTCATAGAAAGAATTTACCATACTCATTCACCACATAAACTATGTTCAGAGGAGATGAAGATCACGTGGGATATGGGTTGGGATAAATTTGTAATTTGGGAATTGAGGGTTGTGGGGGAAATTGGGAGAGGGTTTAGGGTAGGTTTTATGTGGGAGGCAGGGACATAGGGTGTCAAGGTTTTGGGCGCAATGGATTCAAGGATTTAGGCTAGATATGATCAAAGAGATGTTTTTAAAGGAGTAGAAGGAGAAGGAAAGACCATACCCTGCAGAAGATAAACACTTGAGCGAGTCGCACGTCCACAGAAAGATGAAATCTCACCACCTTGCTCCAAGTCTCATGGAGGGTTCTTCCAAGTCGCATGGAAGAAATAAAGGCTTCTCATTAGAAAAAAGAAGAAGAAGAAAGTGTACTCTTCATTCCCCTAGGGTTGGACGTTCCTCCCCCCCCTCCTAAATAGAGTATTTACGTTAAAAGTAAAATGACCAACATGCCCCTTTTTAAAATCTAGCAAATTAGGGGCCCATTGAGAAATCAAACCAACCAAAATGTGTAGAAAAATAACAAAACATAAATGAACACTAAAAACTGAAAAAGGACTTGATCACATGGTGGGCCATCATGTGATCGGACGCGATCCAACGGTTGGATCTCAACCAAAACTCTCAAAAACTATCTTGACACTCCAAATAATGCAGCCCATGTGCATCTTCCCAGTTTGGGGCCTTCATGATGCACATCCTATGCACATGGGGTCTTCAAAACCGCCCACGGGCCAGGCCCAAGTAGTCATCACCCAAATAAAGTGTGGGCTGGGTTGGGCCACGGCCCGGGGCTCTCCTACGGCGACGCTGGTACACTGTGATGTCCGCATCACCTTCCCCCCCACCGCCAAATCTTCTGGTTCAAGATTTGTTTGGATCTAGAATTGTGGATATTTCGTTCCATCAAATCCCTAGAGAAGCTAATTGTATTGCTATTTGCTGATGCTCTTCCAAAACGAGGATTTCATAAAGCTTCTCTTTGGATAGGGGACTCTGTTGGATCTTTTTTTTTTTTTTTTCCCCTTTTGTTGTTTTTCTAAATAAATAATTTGGTTACGGATAAAAAGGGTGGAAAATGATTATGGTTTCTTCTCATTGGATGGAATCCTCGTGGTGTGTCATTATCCATATAAACTCCGCTAAGATCTAATTGATTTTGGAACACATCTTCTGCAGATTCTGACTCTGGTAGTTCTGGAAGTGAATTCGATGGTGCTAAAGTTCCATCTCCTGCAAAACCTGTGAAGGTGCATTTTTATCTGATTGAATTCCATGTATGTTAATAGGTTCTTAATTTGGATGCATCTGGGTTGTTGGTTGAGAATGATTAGTCCAATGCTTGAGCACTAGAAATATCTTTTGCATTTTATTAAGAATCTCAGATGGCCACCTTCCTCTAGTTCTTCGGCTCCATATTCTCCCTTTGATCAAGAACTCATATTCATGGTTTTATGTCCTCCCTACTTTGGTACAGGAAATTGAAGGTTCTGGGGCAACTTTGGATCAAGAGAAAAGTGATATTCTAGATCCATATGATGGTAAACATGAGTTCTTGGTTGCATTGTTACCTTTACATTTATTAGGAACTGGTAGCCTGGTACTACCAGTGTTCATAGTATCAGTATAATTACATGTATTGCTAGCTGGGGATATGGAAACATGTATCGATATCATTAATATTATTGCTTGTACCCAGAAATGTATCTCTGACTGAGGGAAACATTGGAGATACATGGGGAAATGGTGAAATTTCTCAATAAAACTTCAGGAGATGTTAAAATACACATATTTGCATATTTAGGAATCAAATAATTGCAAAAAAGATGCATACATAATAAGTTTCCCTTTAATAGGGGCTTAAAAGCATGCAACACTGACTAAGGAAAACGTTGGGGAAACATGGTGAAAATGGTGGAATTTTTCAATGATATTTCAGGAGATGCTAAAATATATGTTTGCATAAAAATGCAAATAATATATATATTTACATATGTACGAGTCAAATAATAAGTTTCCCTCTAATTTGGGCTTAAAAGCATGTATCATTGACTTGGAGAAACATTGGGAAAAATGGTGTACCCGTCCATCCACCCATAGATCCATGCACGCACATACATACATACAAACACATGCATGATCCATTCATCCAACCATTCATGCATGCATACATACAATGACACAGACTCATGCATGATCTATCCATCCAACCATCCATGCATGCATGCACACAAACATCCGTCCGTCCATCCAACCATCCGTTCATGCATACATACATCCATGATCCATCAATACAAACAATAGGAAAGGTTGATCCCTTATTTATTGGAAGAGTCTACACACACAAACATGCATTTCATCATACAACCATACACCCATTACAAAATCGCAATGGTTATTTTTCTTCATAAATAGATTTTTGGCAATACATTGGTGATACTTAGCGATATATTGGCAATATATCAGTGATACTTAGAATTTCTGATACTACCATTGTTATCGGTATCATCGAGCTGCCAACAGTGATTAGATCGGTGATATTATTGATAATATCGCCAATACTTGGAACAATGGATACTTCTTTTGGTATAGACTGTTTACATATGGGGAACCATGGGAATATTTTGCATGGTGTACCTAAATGATAATCTATTTTGGACTACCCCAGGATCTGCTAGTGGGTCGGATCAAGTTGAGCAGAATCCCCAACCCAAGCCAGTTTCTGCAGGGGTGGATTGCCATCAAGAGGGTAAGCATGATATTTGAGAGTGAGATGGTGGGTGTGAGGCATTTGATTTCACCACATCACCTTACCCTTTTCACTATGAATGTATTTAGGGGAGAATGCTCCATCTGGGAGGCGGGTCTCCCCAGAAAAGCTCTATCGTGCAGCATTGTTGAGGAACCGCTTCGCTGATACCATCCTTAAAGCTCGAGAGAAGACACTTGGCCAGGTCTGTTACCAGCTTCTTGGGCTATTTATTGAAAACTTGCTCTGTTTGTACCTATCCTTTTCCCCAAACCATATATTCCACACTGGATATCATGGGGTGCAATCTGTTCTGAGGTCAGGGTGAAAAGGGGGATCCTGAGAAACTTCGACAGGAGAGGGAGGAACTCGAGAAACAGCGGAGGGAAGGTCTGTACCTAAGGCTATGCTTGGTATTCTGTGTATACGAGTGTGAATTGACTATCTTGAAGTTCACACCTTGTTTATGGTAACCAGAAAAGGCTCGGCTGCAAGCAGAAGCCAAAGCAGCTGAAGATGCCCGACGACGAGCTAATGCAGAAGCTGTGGCTGAAGCTAAACGTAAGCGTGAACTTGAGAGAGAAGCAGCACGTCAGGCATTGCAAAAGGTAACTACGAGTTGAGAGACAGGTTATTGATTTTTCTCCTTCAACTCTTGCATGTAAACAATTATCTTATGGTGGTTTGCAGATGGAAAAGACAGTTGAAATTGATGAGAGCTGTCAGTTTCTCAAAGACCTCGAGATGCTGGGTTCCGCGCCCATTGAGCTTCCACAGAGCTTTGCTGATGAGATTAGCCCAGATCGATCTCTGGATGTAATGGGCAGTTTCAAGCTCTCGGGAAGTAATCCTTTGGAGCAGCTTGGGTTATTCATGAAGGTGGATGATGAGGAGGAAGAAGGGGATCCTGTTAATGTCCCCCTGCATGATGTTGAGGAAGGAGAGATCTGATTTATTGGGTTATCTATCTGAATACCAGAGGGATCCTCGATCACCATCAACTGGGCATCGGAGGGTTCTGTATTTTTTGTTTATGTTTTTGGCCAATGGTGCAAGGAAGGGTAATTTTTCTGTTTCCCGTTGTGGCTTGCACTCAAAACCATGATTGCTGGCAAGTTGGGCTAGGGTTTTTGGGTTTGGGCTGGTAAAGGTGGGGAGTAGAAGCTGAGATTCCTGTTTTGATTATCTATTGTTCTTGTAAATATGAGATGAGGTCTTACCAATTTTGTGGGTAATTCAGTTTTTAGATGTCGAATTTGTGGCCATCTGGAGCCTGGTCTTTGTGGTCGGAGGGATGGGGGGGGGGGGGTTTATGTTAGTGCTTTGGGGTGTCATGTTCATGAATCACGACACCTCCTAGACTGTTAAAAGATACTTGAGTGCAGTAGGGTATAACTAGGAGGGGATATGAGTAGGGATTCATCTGGCTCTTCATCTTGGCGTTTGACTTTTATTTTGTGCATCATCCTGCTGGTTTTCGAGGGCTCCTTTTTTGTATCTAAACTAGAAAAGATGTGATATAACTACTCTCCTCTGTATATAATAATACAATAGGGTGATGAATAACTTGCATTTGTGATTTAGGAGGGGAAATGAGGGCGTACTTGCACACGGGGCAGTAAAGGCTACACCCATGAATGCAGTTGTAGGTTGAGCATGTCAGCTTGATATGCCGGCACTCTGATGCTCTAGATAAAAAGCTGACCCTCAGAAATTGTAAACATGGCCTGTATATTAACTCAAACCCAACCTAATTGTGGAACCCACAGTCGATAGTTAATGGTCGACCAGATGGGTTGAACAATATCATCCTTTGATTCATAGACATTTTGTATGTCAAAATAGGTGCATTTGAGGGTCCCAACTCATGGCTCAGTAGTGTAGACCCTGTGGGGTTCAACATTGAGGTCATGGTCTTTTTCGTTTTTTTTTGTTTTGTTTTTTGTTTTTTTGTTTTTTTGTTTTTTTGTTTTTTTTACACGTTCACACCACTGGGATATCACCACAATGGGTACTCTAACCCAAGAACTTGTGTTGAAACTCTTGTGAGTCTACCAATGATGCACAAGTGACGACCCACTGAGAGTGTGTTAAAAAAAGCTGCATTTGATATTTTTCATTTAAAGTGGTCCATTAAATGTCCATCAATCCCATGGTCGGATAATTAAATAACCGTAGGTACCAGTTAATGGATAGTCTATACTGGGACTTCCACAGTTTAATTTAAATGACTCGTATGCAAACATATGCAATTCCTGAGTGCCTACCAATGCATCACATACTTCTATAATATCATTATCGGTAAGGCGACCTTAGTTTCTCTTGATGATTTCTCGGGAAAGCATGTATGCACTGCAACGGGCAAGAAGGTACCGTGGAGATCTAGTCAGGGCAACGACTGCCATATTTTAACCAAAAAAGAGAATTTTGAGCCTTGGGTGGGCCACAAATGCAGGAATCACAAACATGTGACTCATCAATGTTTTTTAACCATCCATTTAGATATCTAATGTTTGGATGGTTCGGATCATTCTATTGATATGATTTGTGTTACAGACAATAATTGAATTGTTTTGGAGTATGATCAGCATGGCGCATATAATTGATTAGTAACTTAGAGACACCTTTGTTACATTTGTGACTTTTCTATCCTTAAAAAGAATGCAAAATAAGCATTTCCTTTGGATTACACTGGAATCCCAGCATTTTGCTAAGATTTCAAAACACACTAAAAAAGTTGATTTGAAATGCCTCCGATTCCAAGACTCGTGAGTTGGCTCGCCAACTTGATCCACTCAACACAACTTGACAAAACTCGAACCAAGTTACTTGTGGACTAAATGGCATTTCGCTAGAACAATAATTTAAAAAAAGTAAAAAAGAAAAAAAGAAAAGAAAAGCGGAGAAGATGAGATTTGAATGCTGGACCTCATAACCCAGGTGTGTGTGTGTCATCACCACCTTGCCATGTGCTGTTTTGTTATAACTTAAAACCATTTTTTATTCTCATACTACTCCAAGCATACGTTAATAATCTAGAAACTTCTGAATTTAACTATTAAAGCTCAAGTTGATTGGAGTCGAGTCTTCAGGTCAGCCTAACCTGGGCCAAACATCAAGTCAAGAGTTTCTGGGTTTTGGAACTGTGATATTGGGCGCAGCTATCTCAGTACATTATAAAAAAAAAAAAATTGGGATCAAACATCAGTAGTTTCATTAATTATCAATGACTATACAAGAAACAAAAGAACTACATATTGACACTAATTCTCAAACATGCCTTGATCTGACATTCTGGGAGATTCAGTTCCATTAACTAGAGGCTTGTTTGATGGATTATAATTACCTAGGATGCTATAATCAAAGTCGTCATCATCATCGTCATCTTCTCTGTCTCTGTCACTTTCTTCATCCTCATTAGCTTCTTTCTTCATCCCTTTCGAACGGGTTTCTCTGCGCATGTGCTGCTTAATGGCCTCTTCATAGGACATTTCGTACCAAACATTTCCCTTGCCAACAATGGATTTATTGTGAGCATCGGTCATTCTCTCCTGTTTGCTCTTCTCCGAGTTCTTGGGTTCGCCCCAGTAGTCGTAACGGTACAAGGCACTGGTTGGGTCGTAGCGATCCTTACCGAAGAAACTGTCCTCGACATACCTTCCTGGCTCCTCCACGGGGAGACCAAGAGCTTGGCGGCTGCAAAGAGAGCATAGGTCAGCTTCACTGATTAAATATTATTGATATGAAACTTTTACTGGTTAATTGAGAAATCTAATTATTAGAGGGAATGAAGAAGTGCATTGTGATACACATTTCTTCATAAGACAGTTCCAGAAAAATCTATGCAGCATGCCATTTCCAGTGAACCCAACTGAGAGCTAGTCCTGAAATACAAATTATTCTTCGTTGAATGTTTCTCTCATTGTTTGAAAACTTGGTGAGTCAACTAGGGACTAAGCTGAGTTGACTCTGATCAACCAAAAGCTTGGCTGATTCACATTATGGATCGGTCGCATACAAAACTCGACCAAACCACAGGTCCGTGGTGCTATTGTTTCTTTCTACAAGGATTTGCTCTCGAGTCCATCGGTGGTCAGACCTAGATTATAAAATCTGGAGTTTGTGTCGATGGCCAGAGATGAGGCTGCTTTGCTTAAAAGGGCAATTCGGAGGAGCAGGTTAAGATACTATTAAGGATCTTGGGTGGGATAGAGCTCCATGCCCTGATGGTCATCCTATAGCATTCAAATTTTTTGGGACATGGTGAAGAAGGATCTGCTGGACTTTTGTTAGTGAGTTTTATGAGATCGGCAAGTTATCTTTGGAATTGGATGCAACTTTTATTGCTCTTATCTCTAGAAAGGAAGGTATAGATTGCATTAAAGACTTCCAGTCAATTAGCCTTATTGCTGCCCCTTACAAGATCCTTGCAAAAATCTTAGCAACTTTGTTCAGGGCCATTTTGTGTATGTTGATTTCTAAACAGAAAAGTGCTTTCATGGAAGGGAGGCAAATTTTGGAAAGTTCTTTGACGGCCAATGCAACCATTAACTCTCGGCATAGGGAAGGAAAAAGTGGTGTGGTTTGCAAGTTAGACTTGAAGAAGGCTTGTGACCACTTGTATTGGGCTTTTTTGGATTATTTGTTGGGCAGAATGGGGTGTGGGGCTAAATGGAGAAGCTAAATTCAGGAATGAGTGTGTTTGGCCAAATTTTCAGTCTTAATCAATGGGTCTCTTCAAGTCAACTAGGGGTCTAAGGCAAGGAGACTTGCTATCTCCATTCTTATTCGTTGATGTGGCTGAGGCTTTGAGTAGAATGTTACCAAAGGGTTATTATGTGGCTATAAGGTCGACAGAGGTGATTTCAAGGTGTGGCGTCTTCAGTTTGTAGATGACACAACATTGGCGGATGCTACTCAAGTCGATAATCTTCAGAAAGACATCTTTTGCTTTGAAATTGTTTCGGGTCTCTTTGTGATTCTTCACAAGACCGAGATTTTGGGCAGAGGGTAGCCCATGGAGGAAATGGATTCTTTGGCTCGGGTGTTTGGGTGTATAATGCAGGGGCATTTTCACACCGGGCTTGAGTGGGGTAACCTGTGGGATGCGGGGACACTTGGGGTGGGCGGCCCGTGTGAGGCGGTACCCCCGTGATTTGTGGCCCACAGGAGGGTTCGGCCGAGGTCCTAACCCACGAGATGTGGGGCCTGGGCTATGAGAAAAATGGATTGATTCGCCATGCTCTAACAGAGCGAGCTTTTAGAGCAAGTGGTTAATTCTCCTGCATCAAATTGGTATCAGAGCGGGAGACCTCGTGTTTGACACTCCTCATCGGGGGTGATTAATGCAGCGACATTTTCACACTGGGCTCGAGTGGGGTAGGCTGTGGGATGCGGGGACACACTCGGGGTGGGCGGCTCGTGTATGTATCAAAGGAGGCAGGCCACACCAATTTTCCTATGGCTAGGCGAGTATCTGTGATCGTGCTAAAGACCCAATGTGCATGTGCGAGCATCTGGAAGACCTCACACTGGGAAGATGCACATGGGCTGCTTTATGGAGTAATCCAGACCGTTGGATTGGATGAACGTGACGATCAGGCCGTTGGATCACGTGATCGGGCGATTGATCGTGAAGCGTCCACGCTAGTTTTTCTTAGATTTTATCAGCTTATAGGATTTAGTTTTGTTTATGTTATGTTTGGACACCATTATGAGTGTTTTTAGTAGATTTTAGTTAGATTAGGGTTATTTTGTCAAATTTCACAAAACAGGGTGTTTATTGTATTTTTCAAACTTTCTTGAAGCTATAAAAGAGGGTGGTGGGCGTGTGACCCTCTCTCATTGAATTTTGTGATTTAAAAAAAAAAAAAAAAAAAGCTTACTTCTTTTTTTTTTTTTCAATCTTCATGCGATTTGAAGATACTTCCATGCGATTTGGAAGGGAGATTGGTACGAGGCTAATCTTCATCAACGGAGGTGCGAGGTCTCCATTTATCCCCATACCATCTTCTCTCTTCTCCTGCATTAAGGTATTTTCTTCGAATTCTTCGATTCTCCTATCCTAAGCCTTTATCATTTAATAAACCCATCTTTCCTTTACCTATCAATTCCCAAAACCCTAACCCTAAACCTAAAATCCCTAATTTTCTTACTTTCCCAAATTACCTAAACCCTAATTTTTACCCTAGGTTGTATTAGGCATTCTACTTTGAAATAGACTATATCCTATGTTAATTGGATATCCCTACATCCATTAGATCCTAGTTTCGTTTTATTTAATGATCTTGTGTGATTATGTTGGTAACTTAGGCTAGGATCAATCATAATGTTATTTTGGTTTACATGGGATTCGTGATGATTATGGCAATGCTTGTGTTTTTTTGTTAATTATCTTAATTCTGCTACTTGATCTTATATGTTATTTGGTTCATGCATCGGTCCTGCATCAAATTTGTTATCAAAGAACAGTTTTAAGCATAGGTCAGCTCGACCCGCGTACAGACTCTGCGAAGGGGACATATTTTGTCGAGTTTAGTCAGCCATTTTTCTAAGTTTTGTTGAGTCCCTATATAGATCTAGGCCATATAGGATTTTTGTGCCGCTTCTAAGTTAGGAGTCACATATAGAATTTCTTTTTAGAGTTTCCTTGTGTTTGCCCACTCATTTTGGACATGGTTTTGGCCTACATCCCACTATGAATCTAAAACAGATTATCAAGGCCCTTAATGCTATCAATAACCATTTGACGACTATTGAAGCGCACAGCAAAACCACTGCCACTCAATTAACCGCGACCAATGCGTGTGTCAATCAACTTGAGGCCTCCTTACAGGCAAACCTCGACACTGGGAAAGACGTTCAATCTCAGGTTGGAGATCAAGTTGATAAGCAGGAGTGTGGTTGTAGCCAAGACGTTGGCTGTGGTCAAGCACAGGTGCCACCACCACGTGAGGAGCGTTATGACCGTTATGACCTAGATGCACAAGTCATGAAATGTGTGAAAGTTAACACCCCCAATTTTGAGCGTCGCTTGGACATCAAAGCATTCCTTGGTTGGTTGGCAGACATGGACCACTATTTTGAGTGGTATGATGTCTGATGCCCGTCAAGTAAGATTTGCTAAAATGAAATTGGTGGGCCAGGCCAAACTTTTTTGGACCAATATGGAGCGTAAAATTGAAAGGAAAGGAGAGCCCACAATTGTGCATTGGGCCGAGATGAAAGAGGTCCTTAAATAAAAGTATCTCCCTCTTTCTTATCGTCAGAGGCTCCTAGACCAGCAGCAGGCTTTGCACTAGGGATCCATGACCGTGCCAGATCACATCGCTAGATTTGAGGAGTACATGATGCGATGTGACATTGAGGACACGATGGTTACATTGTCTAGATTCAAGATGGGCCTCCGATTTGAGATCCAACGAGAACTTTATTCTCGTGATGTTGGTACATTGAAGCGCATGTACCAAGTGGTGCAAGACATGAAACACCACCTCAAGGCACCAGTTGGTAAGCGTTGACTCTCGAGATCCAAGTGTCAAGACTTACTCTCAAGGGGAGTCAGTCTAGACCCCATATTGGGTCCCAACCCCACCTTAGAGATGTCAAAGGAAAAAGGGATAACAAGTGCTACTTGTAGGGGAGGTGAGCAAGTGCGATGTGCTTCAATTGCCATGGAATTGGTTACCTTGCGCATCAATGTCCATCGAAAGAGAGAAACAAAGCCCTGGTAATTGACGATGGTGAGGAAGGAGATGAACATGGCGATTTTGAAGAAGAATTTTATCAACCCAACATCAATGGTGCTAGTAATGAAGAAGTAGAAGAAGAAGAGACCACACCACTTGCAGTAGTCAGGTGCGCCTTGACCAATGCTAAGGAGAATGATGATTGGCGTTAGACTACAAGATTTTAAACCTATGCAAAATGTGGATAGAAGAATTGCAACGTGATCGTCATTAGTGATAGTTGTACCGATGTGGTCTCCACTAGCACTTTGTCCTGTTTGGGGTTGAAAACTAAACCACACCCTCAACCTTATAGTGTCATGGGTGGATGCATCTTCCATACCTGTTACCTAGGGATGTCTCGTGCTCGTTAATTTTAGATCCTATTCAGATTCGCTGTGGTGCGATGTCGTACATATGGATATTAGACACATCATTTTGGGACGGCCTTGGCTATTTGACTACGATGTGACGATATATGGCCGCTCAAATGTATGTTCATTCATGCATCAAGGCAAAAAGATATCTTTAATTCCTCTCCCACTAAAAAGCAATGTGGAGAAGAAAACTGAGGAGAAGTGGGGTAACCCAAGGGATACGAGGAAATCCCAACCTAAGTCTCTCTATGTAATCAATGCCAAAGAGTTTGAGAGAGAGACTATGACAGTGGATTCGATGGTGTACGCCTTAATGGCAAGAGAAGTTACACCCGATGTTAGTGGAGAGGGGCTCCCTGAGGTGAAGCCAATTATGGATGAGTTTCACGATGTATTTCCAGAGGACTTACCAGATGAGCTTCCACCCATGAGGGACATTCAACATGCCATTGATCTTGTCCTTGGGTCGACTCCGCCAAACCTTCCTCGTTATTGAATGAACCCTACGAAGGATGTGGAGTTGAAGAGGCAAGTAGATGAGCTCCTTAGAAAGGGTTTTATTCAGGAGAGTCTGAGTCCGTGTGTTGTGCCGGCGCTTCTTACGCCAAAAAAAGATGGCACGTGGCGCATGTGTGTGGATGAGCCATCGATAAAATCACGGTCAAGTACCAGTTTCCCATACCGCGTCTTGATGATATGTTAGACATGATGGCTAGTGCCACAATCTTTTCAAAGATTGACCTCAAGAGCGGGTATCACCAAATACGTATACACCCAGGAGATGAGTGGAAGACAACCTTCAAGATGAAGGATGTGCTATATGAGTGACTGGTCATGCCCTTAGGCTTGACTAACGACCCAAGCACATTTAAGAGAGTGATGACCTAGGTGTTGAGACCCTTTATGGGTAAGTTCCTTGTGGTATATTTTGATAACATTCTATTGCACATCAAAGGAACAACATCTCCACCATTTGAGGCAAGTTTGCGAGGTCCTCAGAACTGAAAAGTTATATGCCAACCTTAAGAAGTGCACATTTATGTCAAAGAGCGTTATCTTCTTAGGGTTCATCGTATCATCTGAGGGCATGAGAGCAGACCCCGAGAAAGTCCGAGCCATAGTTGAATGGCTTGACCCGCACAATTTTCATGAGGTGCGAAGCTTTCATGGTTTGATAACTTTTTATAGGCGGTTCATTAGAGGATTTAGTTCCATCATGACTCCCATTATGAATTGCATCAAGAAAGGGGAGTTTGTATGAACTAAAGCTGCCTCTAAAGCATTTAAAGAGATTAAGGGTAAGATGAGTGAAGCCCTCGTCATGCGCCTTCCAGACTTTTCTAAAGTCTTTGAGGTCGCATGTGATGCATCTGGGGTAAGTATAAGTGGCATGCTAAATCAGGAATGGCACCTCGTTGCTTATTTTAGCGAGAAGTTGAATGAGGCAAAACAATGATATTCCACCTATGACAAATAATTCTATGCGGTTGTCCAATCCTTACGCCATTGGCGGCATTACCTATTACTGCAAGAATTCATCTCGTTCTCTGACCATGAAGCCTTACGTTATCTCAGCTCACAAAAAAACTAAACCCTAGGCATGCTAAATGGGTCCAATTTCTTCAGGAATACTCTTTCGTTCTTAAACATAAGGCTAGGGACGAGAACAAACCTGCTGATGCCCTTAGTCATCAGGTGGAGCTTCTCCAAAGTACGAGAGTGAAAGTGACTGGGTTTGATCGGCAGAGAGAGGAGTATCCTACATGCCCAGACTTTGGAGATTTGTATGCGTCACTACGAGATGGTCGTCGATCGACAGTCGTGGGTTTGTTATCATCGATGAGTTCTTATTTAAAGGTGATACTCTGCATTCCACGTACCTCCCTCCATAATTTCCTAGTTTGGGAACTTCATGTAGGAGGGGTAATTGGTCATTTGGGGAGGGACAAGACCATTGCCCTTGTAGAGGATAGATTTTATTGGCCAAGTCTCAAGTGAGACGTAGCCAAGATTGTTGGGCAGTGCAGGACTTGTCAACTGGCAAAGCATGAGAAGCAAAATATAGGATTGTATACGCCTTTGCCAGTACCCCATGCTCCATGGCAGAACATTAGTATGAATTTCGTGTTAGGCTTACCGAAAACTATCAAGAAACACAATTTCATATTTATGGTTGTGGACTGTTTTTCCAAAATGGCTCATTTTATTCCATGCTCGAAAACGTCAGATGCCTCTAATGTGGCTAAGATTTTCTTTGGGGAGGTGTGTTTACATGGTTTACCTAAGACCATAGTGGCTGATCGTGATATATGTTTTATGAGCTATTTTTAGAAGACACTATGACACATGATGGGGACAAGGCTTCAATTTTCATCTGCCTATCACCCTCAAATAGATGGTCAGACTGAAGTTGTTAACAGGAGTCTTGGAAATCTGCTTAGATGTCTTATAGGTGATCATATCTGAACTTGGGATATCGTTTTGCCTATAACTGAGTTGACATATAATAGTTTCATCAATAGGTCTATAGGCATGAGTCCATTCGAGGTTATGCATGGCCACAAACCTAGGAAACCTGTAGATTTCATACCTATTTCTGTGTCCCATAGGCCATCTGAGTCTGCACATGAGTTTGCACGTCACATACATGAGTTGCATAGTGAGATCAGGAAGCGAATTAATGTAAGTAATGAAAAATACAAAGTTTTGCTGATTCTCATCGTAGGTTTCATGAATTCCAAGTAGGAGATTATGTCATGGTTTGTATGAGGCTTGAACAGTTCCCACATGGGGCCATTAAAAAGTTACAAGCGCGTAACGCATGACCATACAAAATAATGCAAAAAATGGGTCCTAATGTGTATGTCGTAGACCTTCCACCTATCATGGAAATTAGTTTTACTTTTAATGTGGAAGATCTAGTACAATACAAGAGTCCTACTACACTTTTTGATCCATTCACAGACCCTCCCACATACCATGACCTAGTCCCAAATCCGTGGCGCCTACCTGACCAATCATCCGAGCCATTATTACATTTACCTTCCTTGCCCGCTCGAAGCGAACAGATGGAAGACATACTAGATGCACAAGCAATTTCCACTCGACATGGAAGATTTCAGAAATTCCTTGTCAAGTGGAAGCACAGGTCGATTTCAGACAATACATGGATTACAGAGGACGAGCTACAACATTTAGATCCAGACATTTTGGAGCGCTACAGGAGTTTGTCCGCCAAAGGCGAACTCTTCTCAGTCGAGGTGAGTTGATGAGGACATCACTTCACGTACACCCTTGCGTACGTATCAGAGGAGGTAGGCCACATCGATTTTTGTGTGGCTAGGCGAGTATCTGTGATCGTATTGAAGACCCTATGTGCATGTACGAGCATCTGGAAGACCCCACACCGGGAAGATGCACATGGGCTGCTTTATGGAGTGATCCAGACCGTTGGATTGGAGGAACATGACGATTGGGCCGTTGGATCACGTGATCGGGCCATTGATCGTGGAGCGTCCACACTAGTTTTTCTTAGATTTTATCAGCTTATAGGATTTAGTTTTGTTTATGTGGTCCAAGATTTAGGTGGATCAACGGTTCGATGGCCCGCAGATGATGATCTAATGGTCAGATGGGCCAATGGCCGCAATCCAACGGTTGAAAACTCCTCTGATCACGGCCCACATGCATCTTCTAAGTATAGGGTCTTCCAGATGCGTGTACTATGCATGTAGGTCTTCAAAGTGGCCCATTGGGGCCCATGTAGATGTTGTCCATCCAAAGTGAAGCTAGGGCTGCAATCGGGGTCGTCCCCCTCTGGTAGATCCTATATGATGGCTTGATGACCTAATCACATAAGCCCCAATAGCATTTCCCAAACATGCTACCACTCCCCACTCCATTCGAGCAAGATATGCTCGTCAGACACCCATTTCAACCCATCCTCCAAAGAAGTGTTTTAGGCATAAACCCTCTTTTGAGCCAAACTCAGATTTTTTATGTGTTCGTATGCACTTTGCAACCCCCGTTTCACCATCCCGCTTGAAAATATTGGCGTCAAAATGCTGCCTCGATGAAAACCAATGCAATCGGTTTTTGTCGAGTCAACTGAAAAAGCAGGCTTGAAACCCCATTTGCGGAAACCCCCTTCTGCGAAAGTGCATCCAAATGGGCCACAAATACCCCCCAAATACCCCCTAAATTCCGATGTGGAGAGTACCCAACCCACAACCATAACACAGATTGAACCTATAGAGTTAGGATCTGTTTTAGAATATTCTTTTTGTTTCTTTCCCAACATAAACCCCACAACATGCCACAAGGTACCATTCCCAAAAAATGCATCTTTGATAAAAAGAACCCCAGCAACTGATTAGTGTGAGGAAAGAGCAACTGAGGACCCAAGCAACCCCAAATTGTAGGAAGACAAATCCCCCAGCCATATCACGGAGCAGAAACAAGTGATCCACACTTTCTTCATTTTTTCCAGCACATGGCGCACATGTTAGGCAAAGGGAATCTTATGTTTTTCATATTGTCCAGCATCAGAATCTTATTTAGCTGTAGCAACCCATGCTAATACTTGCACTCTCGGCATGATAGGAGCAAGCCAAACTATGCCAGATTCTCTTCTAAACATTGATCTCATAGATGAGGCACCATTAGAAGAACTCTTCCAAATATTCTGGTCCTCTGCTACCAAATCAATAGTGACTTTAGACACCATACTCATGACATTTTTGCAGAGGCTAAGTTCATTCTCCTAAAGATCTTTCCAGAGCCTGATATCCCACACTATGACTTGCTGTAGAATCCATAGCAGTTGCTGAAAATTTCCACTACTGATTTTTTTTTACTCCTAGAGCTTATGACGGAATACAATAAAAAGCAGGTCAGGCAAACTTCTAAGTTTCCAAAATTCAAGCACTATTATCAAATTTGCAATGAACATCTAACAATTACAACAATATACTTTCACAGATGGCATAACAATGAGACGATTCTTTGGCTCCATGCATCATATGATATAGAGATGGTTTAGCTTAATTGTAATGATCAGGGAACATGTATTGCCAATTGAAATTTGTGTTTGACTGCTTTTTACATTTACAAGAATAAGCAGATGGAAATCCAACTTATCAAAATGAATAATTACTAGTTGATGGAAACAAATAAAGACAAAGAACATACATGCCACTATTATAATCGAAGCAGATAAATTCGGTTATTAGACTTGAAAAAAAAAACAAAAAAACAAAAAACAAAGAACTAAGGATAAGAATACCAGCTAATATCTCTTTTAAGTGCTTCTCTTTCCTCAAATGATCGGCGCCAATGAATTAGGTCATACTCATCCATCTCAGTATTTCGTCTCAACTTTGTTACTATATATTCTTCTCCTCTATCTTGTGCTTCTTTCTTTAGTTTGTTGTTGAGCTGCATCAAAAGCAAAGTGTTGAAATTTCATGAATCATGCCACATGATTTCATTAATATTTGGTACATAAGCGGGTCTTTGGGTGTTTCTGCCATTTGAGATGGGTCAGATTTGCTCCACGCTCGTAAGTTACATCCAAATGGTACCTAAACCTTTATTAACCATAATTTGGAAAAGAACGCAGAATAATCATAACATGTGCTATCATTAACAATCATTAATGAAAATACTTCTATAAGCAGTGTGAAGGATGAATACAGTGATAATTAAAGAATAGTTTAACCATACATGGGTGTAGAGAAAGGAGTAATGATGCTTAAAAATTGACAAAAATTAGTGCGTATCCAGCACATTAGACAGTAGAAGCAGACTGACCTGTCGCTCAGCACGGGCAGCATCCATGTCAAGTTCCTTCACATTTGTTTTCTGCCATAAAAGTCTTCAGCAGTCAAAACCGGGATCCTTAAGGTCCATTCAGAAGCTGGTAAGGCCCAGTTTGGGCAATCCACAAAATATGGATAGTAGTGTTTGTCACCGCTTAGAATGAGAATAGAATGATGAGAAGACGGTTACTGCATTCTTATTTCAGACTGCATTTTGCAAACAGAAGAGTTTCTTTCATCCTCTCATCTGCTTTTATTGGGATGCAGTCATGTCTGCAAAATGCGCATGGACTGGTGCCCTCGGTTCCCTTCCTCATTCTACACTATATTCAAGCAGGTGATACTTATATCATCTAAAGTTTTAAAAAATGGTACTCAATGTAAGGTTAACAAGAAAGGTGCTACTCACCAGTATTATCTTTGGGAGAAGAGTTTTCTTAAAATATGCTTGAGTATATTGCACGCTGTTTTCTTCATCAAAATCTGTGTCCTGAGCTGACTCTGTTTTCTTCTTGTCTTTATACTTATCAGGATTTGCCTCTTCATCATCCAAAATCATTTGCTCTGCGACATGCAGCTGCCATAACTGCATAGCAAGCAAACAATTGTCACATCATAAATCAGGCTCAACATAAAGTAGACTGCTGGTCTGGAAGGATGAACCTGTTAGGCAACATGCACATGGCATAGCACCTAACAAAATGATAAAAAAAGCAAAAGGCGGTCCTAGAACTTTTCAGTATCCGTTGTAACTAGGGTGCAAATGCAAAGGCAGGGGCTATTTCCAGCCCAGCCCGTGACTAGGCCCAGGCTAAGGCCAGCCCTCTAGCTAACCATATAGGCCAAGAAATGGCCGAACGAACAGCCGAGTGTCCAACCAAACAGTTCTCAATAAGTCAACCCAGGCCAGACTGCTTTCTCGGGCCATTAAGCATATTCAAGCCGAAGCCTTGTTGAATTAGCAATTGGGCCTCAAAAAACTCATGTCTAGGCCCAGTTCATGGACCTCAAACTCTTCACCACAAATCCATCCCAACCCACTTCTAATCTTATTGTTGTCACAGAAAACATTTGGACAGGAAAAGAAATAATATACTCATGGGTGAGTCTGGACTTGAAATACCTTATCAACATATGGATGATTAGACAACAAAGGCTGGTCTTCCACTTTATCTGCTGGTCTTTTTCTAGGAACAGGTGGTCTTCCAGAATCCCGCTGCAAAAAGAAGCATGCCACAATTAGAATTATAAAGCTAACAAAGCATATCACTGAAAGGAAACGCACCAATAAAGGGATATACAAATTAAGGTTCATGTTAATTCAGGTACATGGTGAAATTCAACAGATCAATTAACCACTTAGCGAACATGACCTGATAGTCTCTTCAACTGACCTGATCGTCTCTTCAACTCATTCTTTCAAATTAATGGGTTCGAACTTCAAAGGTACTTCTGAAAACAGTTTTAGTTTTGCAAGGAAAAATACTTGATATAATTTATTTATTTATTTTGAAAGGAAACTGAATTTTTATTAAAAGAAGCACCAAGATGGCACAAAAGCTAGAACCGAAACAAAAAGGAACAATCACACCCCTCCGGGGATTTTATACAAGAGACCCATTCAACAACAAAAGCCCCTAGCCTTGTTAAAAGACCTCCATCGCTGACTTAGATTTGTTTTGGAAGCATCTCCTATTTCTTTCTCCCAAATCACTTTCTTGCCAAGCCCCACTCTGTGCTAGATCATGAAGAGCTCTCCAATTGAACCTAGCAAAACCCATGCCATATCAAAAGGCCTGAAAAACCCGCACCACATCTTCCACACAACCGTGCAATGGATAAAAAGCTGGTCAACTGTCTTCACATCTGCCATGCATATATTCAGAAGAACCATTGCCCTCCGTTAAAGATTATCAATGGTCAGCACTTTCTTCCTCGCGCTAGCCAAAACAATGGCCACAACTTTCGAGGGAGCCCCATAATGCCAAATATGCATAAGGAACAACCCCTGGTGATGAGCGAAGCACTACATAAAAAGATCAAACTGAAAAGTGGCCCGATTTGTCCTTTAACCGGACCATCCTGTCTTGATCTTCTCTCATCAGGAAGTAGTGTTGGAGACAATCCAACAACGCCACGAACTCCTCCACTTCCTCGTCTGAAAAGTTCCTTTAGCATGAAGGGGGCCAAATAACAACATTGCCCCTAAACGAGAACCATTAGGCAACCAAAATGTTATCCTCTAGAGAGAGGCGAGCTGAATTTGAGAACATCTACCAAGGGGGGTTCACCCAACTGACACATCTTTTCAAAAGCAAATCCCCCTCCCCATTACCCAGGGAGGACCTAACCCCCTCCTTAGACCTTGCCTTCAACATTGAGAACCGTTTCCAGATTCCTAACACCCAATAGAGAGACGAGTCTTTTGTCCACTAACCTCTTTACTTGACTACCGTACTTATCTGCGATGACCTCCCTCCACAAGGTTCCCTCTTCCAATCCTAATCTCCACAACCATTTTCCAGAAGAGCCTTGTTCACTCCGAACCTCCCCTTCTTCGTAACGGTTGCACACTTCTTCCCAAGCCAGAATGTGGAACTTCTTCATATCTTCTAAACCTTATCACAAGAAACTCAAACTTTCTCCTTTAACTAGAACAGATTTTGGACAGCTAAAGAGAGACATGAAATAAAATGGCATGTTTGCCTTATGAGAATAAGCTAACCACCAAAGGACAAGTACTGACTCTTCCATCTTGCTAATTTCCTTTCGAACCGCTCCACAACAATGTCCCACAAATGCTTTGCCAGTTTTCCACTGTAGAGCGGCAGCCAATGGTTATTTGAAGGAAAAGTTCCCATACTACGACCAAAGATCCCAGCCATCCGCTCTACCTCTTCCATAGACATCCGCACACCCAGTATCTCACTCTTGGCAACGTTGACTTAGAGGCCCGAAACTGCTTCAGAATGTACTATGATTGCGCTAAGCTTGTCCACCATGGTTGCGTCTACCTCACAAAACATAATTGTATCATCCACAAATTGAAGGTGGGGGGGTCTCATCATGTCAACCCTAAACACAAACCCGTGGATAAGGCATGCTTCTTGCTCTTTAGCCAACATTCTACCCAATGCTTTGACCACTAAAACGAACAAAAAGGGGGAGAGTGTATCGCCTACCTGAATACCTCTCGAGGGCTTGAAGAATCCCTCGGGGGACTCGTTGACCAACACCGAAAATCTAGCCGATTAGACACCCTCACCCAGCTCCTCCACTTACATCTGCACCCCAACTGACCAAGCATATAGTCTAGGAATCTCCAGTTGACATGATCATAGGATTTCTCTATATCCAGCTTACATACTATGCCTTTCACACCTTCCTTGTAACGGGAATCCATGCATTCATGAGCGATGAGAGTACTATCTAATATTTGTCTATTGCAATAAATGCACCTTGAATTTTGGCGTTGGCATTGCCCAACACTACATGGACTAATAGCCAACGTTCTTACAATGATCATATATGAACACCACCATGGACTGATAGCCAACGTTCTTACAATGATCATATGTGAACAATGCCATGGACTGATAGCCAACGTTCTTACAATGATCATATATGATCAAACACTAGTTTTGGTATATAACCAACGTGGAAACCAACGGGAACTTCTCCACCCACCCTATCAAGACCAAAAACCTATCTAAATTAGACACCATTGCTTTATATTTTCCATTAGTCCATGTAAATTTACCATCCGCCATCTAGAGGTTGACGAACTTGCAAGTACACCCACCCTAAAAAGTCCTTTATTCTGCGTGAAATTCTCTCACCACTGGATTTTTCATAAATTCCCCCAAATGCACCACGACACTTCAAACCTCCAACGAACCATGTTGAGCTTTGCTTAGAAATGCCATCTTTTTTGCTACTTTTGTACCATATATAGTTGTGAAACACCACAAGAATCTTGTCGCTCCACCCTTAAGGATTATCAAAACCAAGAAGGATCCCCTCCAACAGTCCTCCAAAGTCTAGACTGATGTATCCCATGCCACCACAATCCCCTCAGCCGATCCCACAGCATCGATGGACACCCACTCCTTCAAGCTCACACCCTACAAAGAGTCCATCATTCTCCTATCTAGGTCGCAACTTAGTCTCTTGGAACAAAATGATCTCAGCCTTCCACCGTTGGCAAACATCCCCGATCTTCTCCCTTTTCAGTTGGCATCCCAACCCCCTTACATTCCAACATGATATCTTCATTTTACAAATTGTTTGGTCCCTTCATGACCCTACTAACTAAACCCTCGCCCTCATAATTATTTCAGAAGCAAGGCCTGCCAATTCCTTATGACCTTTAGGGGATCTCTGGACTTTCCTTTGTAACAACGGAGGAGACTTCATACTACCATGATCCTTCACAAATTGGAAGAATGCGTAACACACGCCAATTTACCTACCAGATTCATTGCAACCCATAGGCAGCACTTCCCTTTTGCCACCATCACTTGATCTGCTTCCTTTCCTCCAGCCACTATCTTATGTTGACTAGCTATGTTGAGACTTGTCCTCTTTCACCACCACTTGGAGTGGCGTTATTTCTAGCACCTCCCTCAAGATCTTTTCCCCATTCTGACCCCCTTTGAATGCCACCCCGACAAGCCCATTCCCTAATTCTAGCTCACTAGCCTAAGGGATCGGTACCTGCACCTGCAACAACGAACCATTATCGGTTCCTTCACCCAATGAACGGATAATTGTGGCTTCCTCACTTCCTTGTTCGATGGCCATTTCCACCTTCAAAGACCATGACGAAACTCCCTCGATGGCGTGGGACGACCATGAATAAGGGCCTAGGTCGAGGTTAGAAAGTTGGAACACATCTCGAGCTTAAAAGGGGATAGGAACTTCGCACGTGATGGGACTTAAGTCCCATTCCAAACATGTCGCATTGGGTGGGAAAGATGCACATGCCAATGACAACACTTGCAAGAGATCTCCAACCTCCACGTCACCTAGGATACAAGGGCCAACAAGTGGTGCTTCGACACCAATCAACTTGATGTTGTCATCTAGAGGACGTGTCTTCCGCAAACAGTGCCTCAACAACCAACCTAATGCCGAGTGAGGCCCCATGCATCCAGACCACCGAAGTTGTCCAAGCCTCCTCTCCAGACCTGACATCGTCCCCAAACCTGTTAGTTTGCATGCTAAGTCAAATAGAGCCTGTTCCTTACATTAATCAAGACCCTATCCTCTGTCACAGCTACAAAGAGGTTAACATCTAGACTACATGTCTCCTGGCTAGAGGTGCCAATGTCGTTTACCCCTCCTCTTTCTACTCCTACTCCTTCCTACCAACTTCCCTTCTCCTTTTTCCTCCCCCCTACACCCTTAGCCACCACATCCTTATAAGAAACTCAGTTCCAACCACATACTCACCTTCTCCACCTGTCTCCTTGATCTTCCCCTTAGCAACCCACTTCTTTTTAGCCTCTCTAATCTCCGCTCTCTTCGCAATGTACTTGTTAGCCATCTCTAGCTCCTACCTAGCCCGCTGGATAGACAACGTCTCTTAAAGCTTTTCCGATGTAGAGCAACCACCACCTTGGCAACCTCCACCTTCTCAAGGCGCACTAAGGTGAAGCCGTGAACCTTCTCGGATCCCCTTTCCCGCGGAATCACCACCTCTCACATTGAACCCTCGTTCCCAAAATCCCTTCTGAAGTTAAGCTCCATCCACCCCTCCAGGAATTTTTCAACGAAGAGGGTTAAGAGCTAAAGAAAGGGCATGGGAGAAGCCTCACAGGCCTTTGCCCTCCACTTTAATCCATTCCCCAACATCACCTCCCTTTACTTCCCTGGCAACCCTGCTACTTGAGGTCCCTCTCCCCCTCCTACTCTATACCCCTTCCTTGGCGGCTTCTTCCTCAAGAGCTTCCCCTTCCCTTTCACCTTGTCGACATCTCCCCTGGCCCTAGATGCTTCTTCCTTTCTTATGCATACCCAAACCCCTCTTCCCTCAACTTCCCAACTTTGTCCTTTCACATCTCTACTTGGTGCAACCTAGTTATCAAGTCAATGAGATCTTAACCCAGATCGTAAAGAAATGGACGCAAGTCACACCCATAAGAATATTTGAGTAGAGATGGAGAGAACTTTATTGATATCAAACTTCTTCTCTCACAATACTTGGGAAAAACTCACACTTAGAAAACATTGGAATGACACCTCCCATTGTTTTAAATAGCTACGCTATGTAGCGTGTAGCTTAGCCTAAATGCTATGTAGCTCATGAAAATAGATTAAGTCGCATGTAGCATATGCTACACGCTACACACTACATATCTCACATTACAAGTTACTTTTCACTACAACATTAAATCAATTGATGTTTCCAATGATTTATACATTTTTCTATTTCAGTGAAAATTAGTTAATCTTTTCAATGCTTTTAGTAAAATAATATAAGAAACAATATTAAATCAGTTTCGTTGCTCTTTCTTCCCTTTCATATGACTTGAGAAATGGATCTATACTCTCAACCTTCAAAATTGATTGAGAAACTCTAGCTTCGAGCAAACAATTGAACAAAAATGATATCACCAGCCATTTCTCGGCGCAAGAATTTCTCGAGAGATTTTTCAAAAATCTGGGTTTTCTTGGGATATGTTTGGGAAAGGCGACCAGGAAATAAATAAATACATAAATATATGTATGTGCGTGTATATATATAGGAAAATAAATACATAAATATATGTATGTGTGTGTGTATAGGAAAAGGTGATATAGAATTAAAAACAACTCTCTATTTATGGGGAAAAAAAGCTTTGTAAACAATGCAACAATATCACAAAATTTACAATTCCCATAGTAATTAAAAATACCATGATGTTTTAATGATATCTTATTACAGAAAGCCATGAGAACATCATGATATTTCAATAGATAACTTCTTTTTTTTTTTTTTTTTAATGATGACAGGGTGTCCCTGTCCCTTTTGAAGGCGAGACCATTCCCTACAGATGCACACAATCACTTGCAAATCATGTGCATCGGGTAAAGCACGGGGAGGGGAATCAAAACCGTGTCTGTGGGGAGCAAACCCACGACGCTAGCCGTTCACCCAAACCCTGAGTGGGATCACTGACATTTGTCATTATGTATGCAACAACATAATGCCACATGCAAAATTCAAATCCAACATCCTAGAAAAGGATTGGGAGATGTACAAATCTAAAGATGAAATGTATATTCATGCAATGCCCAGTACCCTTTATTGATTATATATATAATTCATAAATTGGTATTGCATTCTGAAACTAACCAGGGGCTTAAACGCTAACAAGACGAGAATCAAGAAGAAGAAAATGCAAAATTGACTTTTTCTTTTCAACTAAAAGAACAACCTACCCATAGTTCCTCAGGGTTAGTGTCTTCTTCACGATGAAATATCGGTGGAAAGTCAAACCTGTTGAAGCTGCATGTGTAGTAGCAAATGCAGAAAATCAAGAGGCGAAAGAAAGTAATGATCATTTGAAACATTTCGACTCGTCTACTGAGTATTGAAGAAATGAAAAGAAGCCATTAAGTTTATTAGGCATAGAACGTAGTCATAGACAGATATCTGACAAAATACTAAGAGGGGACAGAGCACATACATAAGGTGATCTATATTAGGACTGACAAAACGCATTTCAATGGGGAAGCGAAAGCGGTATGGGTCTCGCTTTGCCTGCAAAATAGCAGAAAATAATTGAAACCTTGTTCATATCGAATAATACATAGTAAATATTTGATAAATTCGAAGGAGCCTCTACAGAAACCTGGTGTTGTATAACAATTGAGAACCTAAATGCAGTAAAGATTGTTAATCTAAGAACATTAAATAGAACTATAGCAGCCAGCAATAAAGAATGTTTCCTCGTTCACCAAGAAAAAATAAAATGTGACAGCTTATCAGTCTTTGGTAGCATGGCAGCATTTAAGTACCTTAACCTACAATTTGAGCTCAGTTCTATCTACTATATTATATTCCTTGCATGGGTTGAACCTGTATCTTACCATCTCATTCTTGGTTACACTGTACAGAAGTTTTGTACTGCTTAGGGTTGTTCTCCATCTACTAAAGAACATAGAGGAGCACACAAAAGAATTTTATCATTGGGATTATTTTCCCAGTCACGTCACCAAGGGATTCACTAAAATTTTGGTAAGTTAATTGCAAAGTTGGTAATTTATATCAATAAAAAATGGTAATCCAAGTAACCCCCATGACATTGACCTCCCTATAGGCACATTTTTGTAAATATCATCCGAAACCACCTCAACTCAGCTTCAGTGGACAACAAAACAAGCCACCAGGTGATTCACAGTCCAAAACAAGACTGAGATTGAATAAGGCAGGGAAGTCATCCCAGTTTTGGTCTTTTGGTGAGACAGACTCCAAAACTGGTATTTAAAACTATGTAATGGGTGTGGAGAAATGTTACCTAAAACACAGAACTCCTGCATTTTACTTTCCATATCGAGCATTCCAGATTATGGGGTCATTTGTGATCACGATCACTATTTTAGCAACCCAAATTAGTGCTCTTTTTTCTTTCTTATTAATTAAGTTAACGCAATTTTATATTTACAACGTAAAGATTATACCCTTGTCTATTTAGTTATAATATAACACTAACCATGCGTGGTCTATAACAATAACATTCATAATTTCATATACAAATTGCACTATGAGGTCATATATAACTATAAGGTTATATTGCATACACACTGTATGTATTGGAGTGATGCACATGATCCTACCCCTAGCGTACCATGTATTGGAGGAAGTAGCATACTGCGCACCTGTTCCTGTACCACGTACCAAAGCAACCCATGATCCAGGTAACCTTGGTGTGGGCAATCTTAAACACCTCAAACTAACCAGCAAATCAAAAATATCCACAACATAACGTTAGATCCATAACTACAGAAAAGTGGTTATCACTAACCGAAAGTTTATGACAGATCTCCTTCTAGCACAATGGAGAGCTTTGCATATCCATAAGCCAACAAGACAAGAACATCTGAAGCAGTAATCATGAAAGGGTGAACTTTCAGGTTATCGTGGTGTGAAGTTTTGTGCGTTACTATTGTGGAATTTAAGTATACTTGGTCAACTTCTTGTAGTTCCTGTATAATAGTTTAGTCAAGCTCCAAATCATTTAAAGTTATCTAAATTAAAACCCACTTGTTTTTCATTTACTAACAAATGATGCTCAATGTTAATGGTTGAGGAAGTAGGCGGTAACACTGTACAGCCCACCTAACGGATGTGGATGTGGGCCGTAACATTGTATGGCCCGCCTAGCTTTCTTTTTACAATCTCTTTTATATTTAGTAGTTTATATTGGCTTGGGACATTGGGAATATTAACATTCTTAGTGAGGATAGTTGTCTTTTTTGGTTTCTATTAATTAATATAAAAGGGGAAGAGTGGGGGCGTCAAACCCTAACTCTCTTTGCTCTCTTCTCCCAACTTTCTTCAGTCTCTCTTTTCTTCTCCTCTTTCCTTTAATCTAGAAATCTACATGCTACCAAAGCATCATTCCTGATTTAATCCATCTTTTCCCCCTTGTATCTTATAATTCTTTCTCCTTTTATTTCGGTCTTTATCATCCCTCTTGTATTGAAAAACTTTTAAGAAACTTAAGAGTTCCTTTTCTTCTTCTTCTTCTTCTTCTTCTTTTTTTTGGATTTGTCAAGCCTTTGTAATTGTATGTATGTGTCACCGAAATGTGTAGATGTGTGAGCTGATTGCCTTTGTTGGATGCAGTGTTCGTGATCATCGACGCTCGTGATTGGTTGGAGCATGTCGACATGTGGGTTAGTTATTCTCTTCAAGTGTGGTGTGCATGCCATGTGAAGCACGCAAGTCTGGTGTTCATCTATCGCGAAAGGTAAGCCCAGGTTCGCATAAGCTTATGATATTTATTCTAATCCCTTTGTTCCGATGGAGAAGAAGAGTAATTCAAGAACTAAATTCATAAATCTATAACTTTTTAAGGGTCTAAATAATCTTTATAAATTAAATTGAACAAATTATCTTTAGTGGTCCAAAACTATCCAAGTTTTTTAACCACCAAAGACTTTGACCACAAAGCCTGATGAGAGTGCTAATATGTAGGATCAATAGATCCAGGAGGATGCTCAAATTACGACATGGTTGTGGAATAGCATGGAACCATTCATTAGTGTGAATGTAATGTTTTTAGATACTACAAAGGAGGTATGGGATGTATTACAAGAGATGCATTCATCCGACAAAATATCAATTGTACATATCAGTTATTTGAAGAAATATTTTACTTCAACTAGGGGATAAATCACTAGGTGAATATTATTCAAAACTGAAAGGATTGTGAGAGGAGTCAGTGTTTGAAATATCGGTATCGTGTTACGTATCTCATCCTTGGGATATAGATACATATCGGTTATCGCAAGGGATATATCATTTGCATTGGATAATTTATCGCACTTTTTGGGAAACATAGGGAAACATTGGAAAGATGGTTGAATTTTTCAATGAAACTTTAAGGATTGTTAAAAAAGACCTTCATACACACTTTTAAACCATAACATCTCAAAAAAGAAGTGCATATAATAGGTTTCCTTTGTATATGGTTCTAAGCTATGCGTTGTTTGACTGAACTAATGCAACTATATTCAAATTGAATGCATAACATTTAGAGTGTATGTGATGATCATTTCATCAAACACTCCTAAATACGTCGAAATTAGTTTTAATTGACAGTTGGTTGAAGGGAATTTTATGGAAAAAAAATAATATTTTAATTATATTAATTTTTAATTAAAAAATGATTTTTATTTTCCAAAAATTGATAAAGACTTAACAAATCAATAGATCAGCCCTCATACATGCTTGATTTCATGTTTGGTGTGCAACATTGCAAGCAATTTGGGAGAAATTGAGAAAATTTTGAAAATTTCCCAAAGCGGACCACTTACACTCGAATTTCGAAATTAGAGTGTATGCGATGATCATTTCATCAAATACTCTTAAATACTTCGAAATCAGTCTCAATTGACAGCTAGTTGGAAAATTTCGTGAGAAAAAAACATGAAGAAACAATGGATATCGAAATCAAAGCTCCAACTTCATGATTTTTCATGCAAAACATGAAGAACCAATGGATTTGTAATCATTTGACATTGATTTAAGATAATTTCAACAAAAAAAAAAAAGGATCGGAAATTGAAAATGCTCACTGGATCAAACATATAGGATATATTGGCACTACTAGTGCATTTCGTATCGCACAAGTGGGATATAAGATATGTCGTGGGATATATCGACCGATATCGTCAATATTTAAAACATTGGGAGGAGTTGAATGCGTATCAAACCCAAACTACTGTTTTGGAGAAACAATCTCAGCAGCGACAAGAGTTTCATTTATCTGGTTTGGAGCGTAAATATGAACCGATATGTGCACAGATTTTAGATTGCAAGGATGTGACATCTCTGAATGAGATGTATGCTCGCCTCCAAGGTGCATCTCTTGGTTCTCTACAAGTCAAGCCAATGATAGCTTTGCTTTAGCATCTTTAATAGTTAAGGCCAAGGTGGTGAACCTAGGAAGTGCACCCATTATGGGCCTACAAATCATTCTATTGAAAATTGTTGGAATCTACATAGAAAGTCAGCATGGGCTAACTAAACATCTCACATTCGAGAGCAATAAGTCTCGTCCAGCTAGTTTTACGTTTACAACTCAACAGCCATGCGTGTCTAGGGAGACGGTTATGCTCTCACTCAAGAATAGTACTCTAGGTTGCTGAAAAATCAGCAGAATCAGCCTATTCTTGCTACTTTTGCAGCTACTTCTACTCTTACGGCTATATTTGTGACCTCAAGTATGGCCTGTTTAGGATCCCAAGTTCTTTTCTCCATGGGTCATCGACTCTGGAGCATCTGACCATATGACAGATGAGTCTAGTGTGTTTTCTTCCACTAATACATTATTAATGGGTTCTTCTATCACTTTAACAAATAGTACCCAATCCAAAGTATGTGGAATGGGTACTATTCATCCAAGTACTTCCCTTTCATTATCATTTGTCCTTTGTGTTCTTAAATTTCCTTTAAGTCTTCTATCAGTTAGCAAGCTCACCAAATCCCTTAATTGCTTTGTGACTTTATATCCTTCATATTATGTTTTACAAGATCTAAAGATGAGGAAGAAAATTGGTGGAGATATGAACATGATAGGTTATACTATCTTGACCATGATGTTATTGGCATAGAAGCACAGAAGAACATTTATCCTCATTAGTAGCAATGCCATCTCGGTCATCATCCTTAAAGATTTTCAAATGTGTTATTCCTTCCTTGACGTCTGTGTCAGTTCTAAAGTGTGAAGTGTGTGAGTTGAGTAAACATCATCATGTTACTTTTCCACCACATAGGGAAAAGTGCAATTCAATTCCTTTTTCTTTAGTTCCTTTAGACATTAGAGGATCGGTTAAATTTTCCAATAGGTCGGGTTATAACATTTTTTACGAATGACTTAAACTTATTTAATGAAAGACATATCTAAATTATTATCTATTTTTAAGACTTTTCACATAGAAGTATAACATGAATTTAACTTAAAAGTGTTTATGTTTTATTCAAATAATGCTATGGAATATGTAGCCCAATCCTTTAGTCAATATTTTTCTAAAACAGATACCCTACATCAAACATCATGTGCCCACACCCCACACAAAATGGTGTTGCGAAACCACCTGCTCGAGGTGACTCATGCTCTAATAATTCACGAGTGTTCTCAAAAGTTTTTGGAGTGTAATACTCATGCCATGTTTTCTAATAAATCAAATACCCTTGATTGTTTTAATGGGCCAATCACCTCGCGAAGTGTTACTTTCAGATACTCCATTGTTTTCTTTCCCTCCCACAGTTTTTTTGTAATTTATTTTTTATTTTTTATTTTTTTTATAATGTATATGCTTTATTCATCAATTGGAGTCGGGCCATGATAAATTAGATCCTAAAGCATGCATCTTTCTTGGGTACTCTTGTACACAGGGGCTATCGTTGTTTCAGTCCTTCACTTCGAAGACAGTGTGCATGCAGATGTTACATTTTTCAAGTCCACTGTTCTTCTCAAAAGATAATAAATCTCTTGAGTGGAAGTTGTGCCTGTACGTATTGTGGTTGAAGAAGACAATTAAATCTCCTCCCTCTGCTGACTCCTCCATTCCCATTGTGCCTTAGCTGAAAGTTTATTCACAACGAAAATGAAAGGATAGTGCGGCCAATCACGATGTCACCTAGTGATCTAGTGAATTCTCCAGATAGTTCTAATGTTCTTGTTGCCTTGAGGAGAGGTAAGCATGCATGTACCAATCATTATACCTCCAAATATTTCTCTTTTCAATGCTTATCACCCTTTTTCCATAGATTTTCTTTATCCTTGCTCTCTCATTCTATTCTCAAGTCAGACCATGAAGCATTGTTACATAAGGGGTAGAAACAAGCAATGGAAGACATGGTTGCTCTCTATCAGAATAACACTTGGGAACTAGCCAATCTACATGCCAGTAAGGGGCAGTTTGATTTCACAATGCACGAGTGAAATTCTCAGAATTACCCCTGTCAGGGATTTTCCGCCGTTTGAATTTAAAGGGGGATTTCCTGCAGGATTTCCTCCTACAGAAGTGATGTGGTGGTTATCCGAACTAGAAGTAAATCACATTTGTAACGGTACGGTGCATGCGTTGATATTGCCTTGGGTATTCCGAAGCTCCACGTGGGGTCCACCGTGATCAACACAGGAGATCCGCACCCACCATTACACTAGGTGGCTGATTTTATGGGTTGACCCCGGACGGTTTCGGGATGTAGGAGTTGGGTCTATCATCTTCTTCAATGGTTGCAGTGGCGTATAATGGGCTTTTCTATGTTGTGATCCACTTCGCAGTGGTGGAGGGTTCATTTTTGGATTGAATGGCTTAATCCTTATTATGGAAAAACTGGTCGGCATGGATTGTAGCAAACACACGTATGGTGGGCCACATCTGCGATCACATGGTCCATTTTCGACCCAGGGACTAGAGATCCATCCGCGCCCAGCACTACAAACAGCTATCTTCCATAGCCATCATGCACACCTATGACGTGAGACGGATGGGTTGAAATTACTGGGTGGTCCATAGGACTAATACAATCAGTATGCCTGCAACAGAGTAATGTTATAAAAACTTCTACCCGTCCGTTTCAACATTCAGCTTTCCACCATCCACTGAGTACTTGGTATGTGTTCTGTTCTATCCGGATAACAACGACGTATTGCATCGTCTTCTTCATTTTTAATTAGGAATGCATCGTCCTTATCTTTTTTCGTTTGAACAGGTAAAACGAGTTGCAGTTTGCTACATTTCTTCATCTTCTTAACAGGTCAGTTGAATCTCAAAACCTTTGCCATAGATGGACGATCCTGGCAGTTCCACTGTGATGTCCGTGAGTAATAGGATTTTAATGATAGAAAACCCATCCCTATTTACTACCAATGGTGTGGTACACATGATAATTATATCCCTCTAAATTTTGTGATGAAGCCCGAAAATCCAATCTAGTAATGGATCAACGTAATGGATGAAACAGATTGATCATGGTGGCCGAAGGAGCACCGATACCAACCACCGTGGTATGTGCGGGATTTAAAACTGTTTACACGCGATGAAGCGGATAGAGAAGGATTGAAGGATTGGTGGTCAGTGCTCTGTGGGTCCCACGCTGATATATGTGTTCCATCCATTTCGTTCATCTAGTGTTACAGGTCACCTTAGGGATTGATAAAAAAATTAATTTGACTTAAATCTTAGGTGGACCACACCACAAGAAAAGAATAATGATTGGATATCCACCATTAAAATCCTCCTGAGGCCCACTGAACGGTTTATTTTCCATCCAAACTATTGATTAGGTCATACAGATCCAGATGAATGGAAAATATAAATATTAGCCTGATCGATAACTTAGTTATGGCCCAAAATGTTTTTAATGGTCAACGTTCATTCAACACATTCTTGTAATGGGGTTCACTTCAGATTGAGATATACCACATTTTTTTTTCAAACCATAAAATGATCTATTTTACAATAGATGGACGGCATGGGTGAAACACATACATCACGGTGGGGCCCATAGAGCACCAACCAACATCCAATGGCTGGTGGCAGGGGATTAGCCAATCCGTTTCCAAACGCGATTGACTACTGTACGACAAAGAGATATGGACACGAATCGAGTCCTAACCCCTATCGAACTGTAATCCGTCTAGTCAGGGCGTTGTGGGGCCCACCTTAATGTAAGTATTCTATCCACGCCGTTCATCTCTTTTAGTAGATCATTTTAAGCTATGGTCCCAAAAATTAGACCCGTCCACAGCTCCAATGGAGCACAAAGTGGGGATTAAACGTCCACCATTAAAAAGTTCTTGGTTGCTAGAGAAGTTTCGGTTCCGCGTATAGCATGACATGTTGAGTAGCGAAACTGGCTACTGAAGTGACGTTACCAAGTAATGTGGGTCCCACCATGATTTATGTATTGTATCCACATCATCCATCCATTTGGAAATATCATTTTAGTGCATGATCCAAAGAATGAGGCGGATCCAAAGCTATAGTGGACCACACCAAAGAAAATAGTAGAGAGAGTGACAACCATCGTTGAAACCTTCCTAAGGTACACCGTGACGTTTATTTGAGATCCAACCTGTTAATAATTAAAAATAGACATTAATCAAGGGAAAAAATAAATCTCAGCTTGAAAAAAACCTGAGAGTGGCCCTTGGAAGTTTTTAATGCTGGGGCGTCAATCTCTCCACTGTTTTCTTTGGTGGGGTCCACTCGAGCTGCGGATCTAAATAATTCTTTGGATCATGCCCTAAAATGGTTTGGCTAGTGACGTTGCCACAACCCAGGTGGCTAGTGCTCAGTGCTATGTGGACCCATCATATACTGCAGTCTTCCCTGTCGTTTTCAGATAGGAAGGTGACTACAGTGATTGTCCACCACCATTGCAAAGATTACACTTGGCGAGCAAGTGTATTAATCTCGACCGTGAAAACTGTGATGTAATAATGGAGTATAGCTCAAGAAGCACACTGATCTACTCATCTTGAGTTCCTAGCCGTTAAAGCTAGTGACTATCAAATGAACAGTCAGGAATAAAGTGTCCAGTGGTCCACATTATTTTGACAAAATCAGATTGCTAAAATCTTAAAACCAATGTAGTTTTTAGGCTATTATGTGTCCAGGATGGGCCCATAAATGAACCCTCCAAATTTCAAGAGACGTACAACCACGACTAGCATGAGTTACTATCATTTTGTAGACAGTGGTGAACATCACCACGGTTTAGCCCATTAACCAGGACACGGTTTGGCTAGTGACGTTGCCACAACCCAGGTGGCTAGTGGTAGGTGCTATGTGGACCCATCATGTACATTTTTTAATCCACGCCATCCATCCTATTTGAAAGATGATGTCTGCGTTATCCTCCAAAAATGAGTAGATATACATCTCACGTCCGGCTGTTATCTAGATTGAGCATCAAAACAATAGAAATCCAAATGATATTATTTTTAGTTTATAGAACAGAAATATTTAATTAACATGTACAAGAAGGAACCCAAGTCCTTGATTTCGAGGGATGATGTCGTGTAGATACTACGATCTCGGGACAATGGATCCTAGCGAATGGACAGAAGAGGAGATGAATATGTTTGCAATTATATTTGCATCTGCGTCAGCAGCTATGGCAGCTGGAGAATATTGTCGCAACTTTTTATTTCGAAATCCACCAAGGCGTGCGGATAATGAACGAGCTTAGATCATCAACGGAATAATTAGGGCTTCAGACAACAACTGCGTCTCCCAGTTGAGAATGCGGAGGACGACTTTTTTCCACCTATGTTCAATATTACGGGATAATAATAAATTGAACGATGCGAAGCATGTATGGAAGAACAACTTGTGATGTTTCTCCATACTTTAGGACATAATGTGCGTAACAGAGTCATTGGACATCGATTCATATGGTCCGGTGAAACGGTGAGTCGTTATTTCAACCGGGTTCTAGACACAATAGTGTCTTTATACCTTGTCTATGTACAACTACCCGGTCCAGCAACTCCACTTGAGATTACCAATAATCCGAATTGGAATAACTACTTTCAGGTTAGTACCTTGTCACTTGATTTGCAATTTCGCCGTTGAAGCCATAATGTTTTTTCACTTTATAAATCATAATGATTTTTTTCATTATATGCACTCGTAGGATTGTATTAGTGCTATAGATGGGACGCATATACCTACATTTGTTCCTAGTAATGAGCATGGGGTCTATCGTAATAGAAAATGGATAATTTCTCAGAATGTAATGGCGGTTTGTGATTTCGATATGAAATTCGTCTACATGCTTGCGGGTTGGGAGGGATCTGCTTCAGATGCACACGTCCTACAAAGTGCTCTGACCAATGAACATGATCGTTTTACCGTACGTGAAGGGAAATATTACGTTGTGGATGCTGGGTATGCGCATTCTCCTAGATTTATAGCTCCATATCGAGGTGTCTGTTACCATCTCAATGAATATGGTACCGGACGTAATCCCGCAAATGCGAAAGAGCTGTTCAATTATCGCCATGCACAACTCAGAAATGTTATTGAGCGTTGCTTTGGGGTATTAAAGTCTAGATTTCCCATTCTAAAAACGGCTCTACAATATCCGGTAGTGACACAGGTCAAGATTGTGCTCGCCTGTTGTGTCCTTCACAATTTCATTCGTTTGTCGGGGGATGACGAAATTGTGGATGCGGATGGTACATCAAGAGATGGTGACGTAGGACTGTCACCATCAACGTTGGAGAATGCTGCTATCGATGACCTACGCAATGTGCTTAATGCCACTTAGACGGAGAGGGATGCATGGCTGGCATTTCGTGACAGCATTGCACAGAGGATGTGGACCGATTATAGTACAGTGAGTCAGAGGATATAAGTTATTTACCAATTTAGCTTTTTTGGAAAAAATTGTGGCTCAGCTTGATCATTGTTTTCTTTTGCTGTATTACTCATTGTATATTTTGAGCCATGTAATTCACAGGCAATATTACAATGAACATTTTGGCCAGTTTAGACCTTCAGGTGGTTCCTCTCATTTGAATTGTACAATTTTTATTTTATTTTTTAGATACTTGAAGATTCGTCCTCATCAACTCTAATGCATGCGAGATCTCAACCGTCCACACCCACAAAGTGGACTACCGGATGTAATGCAGCAACAACACCAAGAAGGACACCAACGAAGAATGCGGGAAAATCAGTAGACGAAGCACATTCCCCTGGAGGTATACTTCACCGGACAGATGTCATGGACAACTGTTTTATCGATAGTCTGGTTGAGCAGGTTGCAAATGGGAAGAAGAGTGGGCATGGTTTTAAGAAGGAGACGTACAAACCTTGTGTTGACAATATCAGAGATAAGTTGGGGATCATTCTCACGTCGAAGAACGTCATTAACTGCTTACGCACCGTGAAAAAATTGTACTTTACAATTCGGGATCTGCGCAGTGCTAATAGTTTCGGGTGGGATGATGGTTTGAAGGTGGTGGTCGTAACGGATGATGTTTGGGTCGACTACATAAAGGTTCGTAGCAATATTATTATTTAAAATTTTAAATCAATTTCAATTGTAATTTAGGCCGAATATTTATCCCTTAACTTGACATTATTCATTCTTGTTTTCTTAATAGTCACACCCGTACGCACAACATATTCGTGGTAAGCCATGTTCAAGATATGATGACCTGGAGTACATTTTTGGAGACGATCGTGCCACTGGTAAAAGATGTGCAACTGGGAATTATAATTTTAACACGGGTTCTTTTGCCTAAGGAATCTAGATGATTCGATGACACAGACTGTGGACCTCAATTCCATATCAGTTGATCTTGGATCTGATGATTATGGGGACAATGGCCCAACTATCCATTGGGAGTGGGACAGTCGTGAAGGCGCCAATATACCACATTCGACTCCACCTGCAAAGGAAAACAACTTCAACACTACAAACAACAGTGTAAACTCTAGGAAGAGGGCGAGGGCTACGCGTCCGACTGATGTGATTGGTCATGGTTTGACCGACATAGCTGAAGCTCTGCAATCGATTGCGACAAATATGACAAAGGGAAAGAATTTTGCAAGAATGACTGTTATCATTCCAGAGCTGGAGCAGTTGGATGGATTGAACGGGTAAGAAGAACTTTCCGCAACAAAACTACTTTCCAAGGAGGAAGAATATGATGCTGCTTTCCTTAACCTGCCTAATCACAAGAGGCTGGACTTTCTCCGGATGTTGATGATGTCCAACCAGTGAAGCCCTCGGGCACCCGTAGGAGTTTGCTGAGGAATTGTTGTTGAATGCTCCACTGAAAAACATTTGATGCATGTTTTTATTTTCTTTTTGGACGATTTGACTTTATATTGTGATGCTATATGTAGGATTTTCGATACTTTACTATGCTGGTTTAATTTGTAATAGAGATATTACTCTTATCTACTTTCTGTGTTGCTTCACATTTACTATGTTACATTTTCACGTTGCGCAACATTTAATAGGTCGATCCTTTGCTATCACATGTTACATTTATGTCCAAGTAGTATTTTAAATATATTTCTACAGTAAGTCTAATGTCTACATTCAATCTCTCTAATGTCTCTATTTACGCTAATATTGAAATATAAATCTGTTTTCTATCGGAAGTTGCTTTTTGTGAAACAGATGGGAAAGGTGTACGTTGTATTTAGGGGAAGAAGACCTGGTATTTACTTTACTTGGGAGGAATATAATGCCGAAGTAGATGGGTTCCACCAGGCGCTATTCAAATCGTACAAGTCACCGGAATTGGCGATCCGTGCATGGGAGGCTTTTCATGCAAACCACCCCCCCCCCCCGGGAATGGTGACGCTGATATCGTCATAATACCTTATATAATGGAGCCTCAACTTCAAACACCCCCTATCTCTGAAGGTGGACATCAATTCAAACAAAGACAACAGTACTGCACTGCTGTTTCTACTAGGCGTATTGATTGTCATTATGGCGGTTCACCTCATCTATCTGAACCATAAAAGTTGTAGTGGTGGATGTCCAACATGCATGACTTGTATGATGTTGTTGTAGAACATGTTTTAATGGTCTTCTATGACTTTGCTTTTTTGATTTGGAATTTCTTAAGTGGTAAATTGATATATTAGAAATGGATAGAGGCTCTGAGGAGCCACCTTGATGCATGGGTTTTATCCACACCGTCCATCCATTTTTCCATATCATTTTTAGGGAAAAAGACTTTCACACAGCACACCCAAGGATCAAGTGGAGCACACAATAGGAAGCAGAGGTGACAATGACACCCACCATTGAAACCTACCTAGGGCCCACCGTGATGATTAATTGCTATCTAAATTGTTCATAAGGTAACATAGACAAGGATGAAGGGAATAATACAAATATCCATTTGACCCAAAACTTTTGTAGCACTTTAAAAATGACAACGGTAAATGTTTAATCCCGAATGTGTGGTCCACTTGAGCCTTGGAACTGATTTATTTTTGGGAATATACCATAAAATAATAGGAAAAAACGAATGGATGGTGTGGATAAAATCCATACATCACGATGGCCCCTCAGAGATGGACGGGAGGGGGTAGTACCCAATCCGCATCCTGTACGAACTTCCTGCATGTTTTACAGGAAACTCCGTTCGTCTCAAAGTGCTTACGCAATCTTGGTCGTTCATCCATTGGCCCGGTATACGTGAGACGTCACCCAAAATCCTTACTGGTACAATAGTAATCACATGGACAACATGTGTACGCAGAACTACGATCATAAAATTGACCAACAGTTCTAGTTCCACACACTTGTGGCCACTGGATGAACTAACCATCCTGACAGGAATATCTTACCATTTAACAAATAAATCCCACATGATGAACGGACCAGATCTTGCACGAACATGCCGATTTGACACTTGGAGAGTAGGCATGGCACGGCTTCAACTTGCAAGTAGACTAGATATTCCAACGCTCTACACCAATGCTAATACCAGACGCTCCATCTTACGGCTGTCGTACTCCTGCAGGTCATTTGTAAGCTGTAAATCAAACAGCGGAGCGTAAGTCTTCACCGTATTTACAGCTACCACGGAAGCAACCAAACACGATCACCCAGATACTACTTCACCTGACAGTTTTGTAGGCGGAAATGTAAATAATGATTAAATACATTTACATGTATTTACATCAAAGCAACGGAAATCAAACAGCCCCTAAACGTGCTATTGGTTACCAATAGGCGTACACCATTAAGTTTCACCTTTTCGGTACAGTTAAACGTTTAAAGGCTCGTTTGGTTGTTATGGAATATATTCGGATCGTTGGTGTTGATCATATTGTAACCTTCTCTCATGCAGTGTTCGAAATATCGGTTTCGCTACAAGTTTCATTGGCCGAGGATACGGAAACAATATCGATATCATCGATAATATTATCGATAACCGGAAATGTGGAGAAACATTGAGAAACATGGGGAAAATGGTGGAATTTTTCGGTGAAACTTCAGGAGATGCTAAAAGTATACACATTTGCATATTTAGGAAACATAAAATTGCAAAAAGAATACATACATAATAAGTTTCCATTTAATGGGGGCCTAAAAGCATGTGCCGTCATAAGAAATCAATCCAACCATCACATCTATCTAACCATCCATCCAACCATCCAACCTATCATCCAAACATCCATCGATATTTTGGAATATCGACAACACAATATTTCGCAGAGAAATTGTTGACAATTGGAAAGGAAATGAAAGATTGTAGTCTCGATATCACCCATATTGCCATAATGATAATAGCGTGATATTATTGATATTATCATCGACAATTTGAATACTACATACAACCATGTGCCCATAAAAAAATTAAAATGGAAATTTTTTTAAAAAACAAAATTTTGGCGATATCAATACATTGGCGAAACAAGTGACACTTGGAATTTATACAATCCAAAATATTGGCGATTCATTAGCAATATAAGCGACACTTATGCATTTGAAAATATTGGTGATACAACACCGATACCTAGAATTTTTTATACTACCAGTGTTATCGGTATCACTACCCGTGTTATCGATATCATTGAGCTAGAGATACAGATAATATTGGGGATATTTCGATAATATCGGAGATAATTCGAACAATGCTCTCATGTTGCCAAGTTGAAGTCTATTCGTGTTATACTTTCCGTGGGGTTGTTAATCATGGCGGGCCTCTCTTCCAACTTGATATAAAAAATGCTCTTCTTCATGGTGATTTCAAAGAAAATATCTATATGGAGCAACCACCTGGGGGTTTATGCTTAGGAAGAGCCAGACAAAGTGCGTAAACTGCACAAGGAGATTTATAGGTTGAAGTAATCACCACGTGCATGGTTTGACAAATTCTGTGATAAAGGAGATGTAATTAAAAGACCCAGAGGTATAGAAATTTGGTTGGGAAACTTATCCATTTAACTATCACCTGGCCAGATATATCTTATGTTGTAATTGTGGTGGGCTAGTTTATGAGCTCTTTGAGGTTACCTCACATGGACATAGTTGTTCGGATTCTGCCATATTTTAAAGGAGCACCAACTTAAGGAATTTTGTATAGACGGAACAACTAAGTGTTGTACGTCTGTGAGAGGAAATATAGTCACATGGAAGAATAAGAAGCAAGGAGTTGTAGCCCAATCAAACGTTGAAGCAGAATATAGAGCAATGGTTCATACATGTGAGTTAATGTGGATCAAGAAACTATTGCAAGAAATAAGGTTTACAGTGAATCTACTTAAACTTACGTAGTTGTTTTGTGGTAATCAGGTTACATCCAACAAATAATCCAGTCTATCATGAAAGATAAACATATTGAAGTCGACTGTCACTTCATACGCGAGGTCTCTAGTGGTGAAATCTCCATAATATATGTCTAATCTCAAGATCAATTTGTTGATGTCTTCACCAAAGGACTTCATTACAATCATCCTTCGCGCATATATTCCAAGCTTAACATCGACAACATCTATGCTCCAGCCTAAGGGGGAGTGTTAACAGTTGAGGATGCGGGTTATGCCCTTGTATAGCCCACTATCTTTGTTTTGTCTCTCTTTTATATTTAGTGGTTTACATTAGTTTGGGACTTTCTACGAATATTAACATTCTTAGTGAGGGTAGTTTGTCTTTTTTGGTTTTTATTAATTAATATATATCGAGGAGAAGAGAAGGGGCGTCAAACCATAACTCTCTTTTCTCTTCTCGTAATTCCCTCTCTCTCTTTTATACTCCTCTTCTTTTCTCTTTAGTATATAAATCTAAACTTAACATTATCTAGCATGAATTTAATTGATTTATGCTCCTCTTTAGTATATAGTTCTTTTTTAAAGATAATGGCACCAACTCCTCGAACCTTTGACTTAGAGGTTAAGAAACCATCACATGGACCAGCCTCTTTATTATATACTACTACTCCTTGGGAAGAAATATTTAGGAAGTTTAAAAGGGATCTAATTGATTGGGCAACTTCTATTTGTCATTGTGATGTCTCCTTTGCTCAATCAACCTTGGGGTTGTAATGTTTGTTTTACCTTTGTTTCTTTCTATTTTTTTGTTGTTTTGGGTTATTGCCTGGCAATTTTGAATAAAATCATTATCCTTAAAATTTTTTTTTAAAAAAAAAAAAAGAAAAAAAAGCCCATACATGGCATGAACTCACAAAGTAACAAGCTCAGACTGCGTGAAGTGAACCGACAATAGATTTGTGTGTGAGAGTAGGGACGTGCCTATGTCAAAATATTTTCTACTATAAATAGGTAAGAAGCGAGAGTAGGAGCACAATTCCAAAGCGCAATTTGCGGATCAGACCTCATTAAATTACTTAATCATGAAACAAGCCCTAAAAGGGCAAAAGAAACATCATATTGCTTCTTCAACAATTTCTTATCTCTAATGACCTCTCAGTAGGATTCGAATCCAAGTGAACTTTTGACCATCTAGCAGAGAAAAAAGAACAAACTTGATCTTGTAGGATTCCCAACAAATTCTTCAATTTCATCCAAAAAAGCAAATTCACTTGATTCTCCCATACAGTGAATAGCCAGGACATTGAGGAAGCCATTTCAAGAATCGATCTAATTCTATCTCCGTCAAGGTATTTCGTAACGGTAACAGTGGCCATAACGGCCACCACTGTTACCTTTACGATATGAGTCATGACGACTGTTACAAGCCCAGTAACAGTCGTTATGGTCTCTCTTTTTTATTGAAAAAAAAAAAAAAATGAAAAACCTACATCTACCTTGTAACAATGAAAAAAAATAATTCGAAAAACCTATATCTGCCCCATAACAGACCATGACGGGGTTGTTACGGCCATTATAGGGGGCGTAACGGGTCGTTAACAACAGTTATAGGTTATTTTTTCCATAACGGCTGTTGTGTAACGGTTGCCACTATTACCTTTACATAATGGCCTTTACGGCCCCATAACAACCTTTATAGCACACCATGATATCTGTTCATCTGTGTGAAGACGGGAAGGATTCCAAAGAACTGAACTTTCTTTTATTGTTCAGTCTTTGTTTTGATTGATTAACTTGTGATATTCTGAATCCGCATTAGTCAGTACTAATGGAATCAAAACAGCCAAATTTATTATTTTCATGCATAAAAATAATAGATTACCTAGTAGAAAAGATTTCAAAATCATCACAAACCTACACATGTTGGGCTTAATTTATATTCAATTTTAAAGATGGGTCAGGTATTGTTGCCATCAGGATGTTGTTGTTCTGATCGGTTAATCATTTCATAAGGCGTGAACGTAAGTGAATGAATTCCACTGCAATTACAATCCAATGCTTTTGTGTCGTGTTCTATCTCGCTCGACAATAGCGATTTTGTGTTTAGTTCCTGCTTTGAGATAATAAAAAAAATACTAGACTTCTTGCTCTAACCATCCTTCAATAAAAAAAAAACTTCCTAGCAGGAGTTTCAAGATATTCTTTGGCTATCTTAGAAAAATTGGCTAAAAATGGGTTGGGTTTTAGGAAGCAGCCCTCAGGCCTTTGAGTTGGACCAAGAAGCAAGCACTGTCGATTTCATTTTGTTCCTGCTTATGGAATGCCAAGCAGATACGATAGGTATCACGACCCAACACACTTTACTAGAAGAAATAAAAGGACTATGTAACACGTGCAAAACAGAAAGGTACCACGTGAATATTCTATGATAGTCAGTATTGAAGGATCAGTACATGAAATTTTTGGGTTCCTTTTCCTATTTGCTACTGTTAATGAGTTTTCAGGAGTGTAGCGAGTGTTTCCTTTCCGAAGCAAGAGTAAAACGCCTTGTGCCGAGTCAACCTGGATATTTTGTGTACGTGATTTTAAAATGTCATTAAAAGTGACTTTAAGTGGAGTTACACGAAGTGCTTCCATTGTGAAGTGCTTCCATTGTGAAGCACTAGTGTAATCTTTTGAACCCAAAACAAAGGAGACTAAACAAGAACAAGAGGTGTCCACCGAAGAAGACCCTTCCTTTGTTCGGAAGGAAAGGATGATCCAGACAAACTAGATGGGCAACAAGGTATCAAGAAAATTGGAAAGCTGCAAATACTTAAAGAAGGTAAAGACCTCTTCTGGTTTGAAAGTTGGAGCAGCACCCTAGTTAGGAGAATTGTGCAACAAAGGCTAAGAACGCCTGAAACCAAATGATAGCCATCTAATAGAACAGGGATATGGGGACAGCATACATCAAATAGCTATCTGAAAAGAATCAAGACAATACTTAACAAATCAAGAAAGCATCTACTCGCTTCTCAAAGTAAAGGGAAATGCATGGAACGACCCTTGTGAACTCATGAATGTATACTTACGGTACTGATATATAAAGGTGAGTGTGATATGATACATGGCGCCCATTTGGATGTACTCTCCTGACAAATAAAGCTTTAAAGGCCCATTTGAGTTGGAACTTCTTTATTTTTTTGAAGATTTTATTAAAGGCCCGTTTGCAAATGCAAAGTGAGAAAAGAATATAAAAAAACAGGCGAAGGAATTACATCCTGAAAACTATTTTTACAAAATCAGTATCAACATTTAATTGGGCTGACCACTCCAAGACTAAGGCCTTAATGGACAGCAAAATGGCGTTAAAAGTTCCTGACAAATCTCAAAATTGCCGCCTATTCCGCTCACCCCAAATGGTCCACCAAGCCGGAAAAACCAAGTTCCAGATTGGCCTAATCTTCTTGCTTACCCTGCTCCCATTCTAGGCCCAAAGAAAGTTTGGGACTGACCACGGCATGGTCCAAGACATCTCGAAAGTGGACAGAAAGAAGTCCCAAACCTTGGGGCTGAACGGGCAAGAAATAAAAAGCTGATCAACAGTTTCTTCCTCTGGCTCGCATAGACAGCACATGTTAGGAATAGGCATACCCCGGCCGCTTTTGGAGGTTTTCACTGGTGAAAACCTTTTTCCTCCCAACCAGCCACGGTCACCACCTTGCGCGGAGTTCCATAGAACCAAAAGTGGTAAGCATGATCCCCAGCGTAGGAGGGAGTATCCGCCCAAAGATACTTGTAAAAGGACGATATGGTGAATTTTCTGGAACTGTGGAGGGACCATATCAATGAATCATCACCACCCTGGGGCATGACAAGCTGAAGCCAAATCAAGAGGGCTTGAAATCCCTTGAACTCGCTATCCATGAGGGACCTTCTAAAGGGAGGCATCCAACAAACCGATGAACCTAAAATGGAGAAGCAATCCACAACTTTTAAGGTCTTCTGACCTCGCGATACTAGCCGAACTAGGTTACACTATATGTATATGTAAGGGGTCGCCATGCCAAATATCCTTCAAAACTCAACTCTCCTACTATCACCTAGCGAAAAGGAAACTCCTTCCCAAAATTTCTTTTTAGCCCCCCCCCCTTGAGACCCAACATTGCCTCCAAACACGCCGCAATTTTGCAGATATTGTCAACCATAGGAGGATCAGCGTTGCAAAAGATAATAGTATTGTCCGGAAACTGAAGGTGTGAGATACGGATGGACAAAGGGGCCACCTTGAAACCGCTAATAAGATTTGTCTCTTGACCCTTCGCAAGTAACCGACTAAAGGCTTCTGCTACAACTAAGAAGAGATAAGGGGAAAGGGTCCTTGGCGAAGCCCCCTCACAGCTTGAAAAATACTTTTGAAGAACCATTTACAAGCACCGAAAATGAGGGTCTAACACAACTTTGCATCCGCCTTCTCCATTTTTCCCCACATCCCATTTGAGCATCATATAATCAAGAAATTCTCAATCTACATGATCATAGGCTCTCTCAACGTCCAGTTTACAAACTAGGCCCGCCTTTTTTCCTTTGAATCTAGAGTCAATACACTCGTGTGCAATTTGAGTGTTATCCAAGATTTGCCTACTTGACATAAATGCCCCTTGAGTTTCGGAGACAACAAAACCCAACACTTCACGGACTCCCAAAAAGGCTAATTGGCTTTTAATCCTTCAACCCCCTCAATCTTTGGAATTAAAGTTATGAAAGACACCCCAAGTTCTACCAGAATCTGAGTGTCCACTGATAGTGGCATGTACTAACAAGCTAACCCAATAATAATAATAATAATAATAATAAATTAAAAAAATTAAAAAAGAAAAAAAATGGTTCTACTAGAATCTGCTCTTCTTCAAAAAATTCTTTGATAAAGTCCATGTCCGCATTAAAAACCCTCCAAAACAAGTGGAAAAAGCAAGGCCAGGGGCTTCTCTCCCCAAATTATTCACCGCATCTTTAATTTCCGATTCTAGGATAGGCAGCTTGATCTTTCCTAAGACTATCAAAGGGGAGGTAGTCTAGTCTCGGCCTACACCACTACTCTCTAGATAAAAGATTCTCATCATGGTGTGCCACAAAGGTTGTTATGAGGCCGTAAAGGATGTTATGCAACCGTTACACATTACAGGGTCATAAGGTCTTAACGGCTATTACAAAAAAAAAAAAAAGACCCGTAAAGATCGTTACAGCCCCCGTAACGACCAAGGTGTCCCAAATCGGTTACATATCGGCCATAACGGCCGATACGTAACGGTAACGGTGGGGTCCGTTACGCGATACGGGGGCGTAATGGGCGATGGGCTGATTTTGCAACCGTGACGGCCATTATGGGCCCGTTACGGGTGTAACGGTCGTTACTGACCCGTAACGGCTGTTACGGGCCTTGAAAAAAAAAAAAAAAAAAAAAACGTACCTCTTTTCCTTTCTTTTCTTCTTCTCTTTCTTCTTCTTCTTCTTCTTCCTCTTCTTCTTCTTCTCGAGCAACATGTGCGGACTGCGACCTTCTTCTTCTTCTTCTTCTTCTTCTTCTCTCTCTCTCTCTCTCTCTCTCTCTCTCTCTCTCTCTCTCTCTCTCTCTCTTTCCTCTTTTTTCTTTTCGGTTTCCCTCTCCTTTTTTTTTTGGCAGGCGTACCACGCACCGGCTAGCTGTAGGTATGTGTCACGCTAAGACGAGCGCTGGCACTCCTCGAGCTCCGAGTTGTACAAACGGTTCAAAGGAGATCAAAGTTATATGGGCTCCACAGTGATGTATTTATTACATCTACACCGTTCATCTATTTTCAGAGGTCATTTTAGAGCACTACCCAAAAAATGAATTATATCCAAAGATCATCTGGACCACACCAAAAAATAGCAGCGAAGATAATATTTTCACCGTTAAACAATTCGTAGGGCCCACGGTAACGTTTATTTTCCATCCAATCTGATCTGATTAGACCCGAGTGGGTCCCACCATGATGTATATATTTTATCCATGTTGTCCATCCATTTTGCCAAGTCATTTTAGGTCAGGATCTGAAAAATTAATAATATCCAAATCTCAGGTGGACCACACCATAGGAAACAGTGGTTATAAAATGCTCACCATTAAAAATTTCTTAAGGTCCCCTGTAATGTTTATTTTCAATCTAACCTATTAATTGGGTCACACTGACGTGGATGAAGAGAAAACACACATGTCAGCTTGATCTAAAACTTTTGTAGCCCCCAATAAATTTTTAATTGTGAACGTTTAATTATTGTTGTTTCTTATGGTGCAGTCCACCTGAGCTTTGGATGTGCCTTATTTTTAGGCTCATACCCTAAAATTATTTGGCAAAATGGATGGACGGTGTGGATATAACACATTCATCACGGGTGGGGCCCAAAAAACTTTAACACGTGTGCTACACTTCACAATCTGAGTCCCGCCTAATTCGAGCCTTAAAAAATTGTACACAAGACCTATATTAACTTAAAATTTAGCAATTAAATTATGGACTGCAATTGCTAACTCACAATACCAATCAAATTGTTTGAATAGTTTTAATTGTTAATTTGTGGACTTTTATTTTTTAAAATAGGGCCTTTTGATTTTTTTCATGATTCACCATCCAATAAATATCCACCAATTCATAAGTGGGATAATGACAATAAATTGCATGAATTTGAGGCTGATTTGGTGCATAGATTGGTCCTTCAAGTCAGCCCTAAATTGGCAACGCCATCTACCTGAATTTAATTTCATTTTTTTAAAGAACTACTGGGAGAAATGATATCAAGTTGTTAAGTATATAAATTAGATATTTAGAAAATTAAATATATGAATTTTGTAGTCAAATTCAGGTTATTTGGTTCATAAATTCATTAGACAGTCCGATACAACTTCTCACCAAAGAGTGGACCGTTACACCACCATAAACATGTTCCAATTTATAAATGAATGCATATTTGGAATGCTTAGAATATTCCAGATTTAATCCATATTTTTTAATTTTTTTTGGCAAAAAAAAAATGCACCGTTACGGGCCATTACGCCCCCGTATCACCGTTACGCCCCCATATCCGTATCAGTTTCAGAGGGCACCGTTACGCTAACCAATACCGATACGGGACACCTTAGTAACAACCCATTATGCCCCCCATAGAAGCCATAACGGCCCCGTAACAGTCCATTACGGGGTTGATAGGGTTTTTTCTATAAAAGAGAGAGAGAGAGAGATCATAACAACCATTACAGCCCCCCTAACAGCCGTTGCGCCCCATAATGTAAAGGTAATGGTGGTGGTCATTACGGACGTGGTGGTCGTTATGGCCACCATTACCGTTACAGAATACCTTGATTCTCATAGAATCCCACTATAGCCCCACACCTTCTCCTTTTTCACCACTCTAGATCCTTCGACCACAAGGGAAGAGATCCTATTACACCTAGCACTAGCTGACGCCAGATTATGAAAGAAGTGTGTATTCTTGTCTCCTTCCTTCAACCAATGGAACCTGAACCTTTGCCTCCACTTAATTTCCTCCTTTAGGAATTTAGAATGTTCTGTAAGAAACTTCAAACGTTTAGCTTTATCTTCTTCGAATAGAACTCTCCCTTCCTCTAACAAACAATAGCATGGAATTCCTCCAAAAGGCTTGCCCTTTTAGCCTTTTTGGCCCCTAGAACATCCAATTTCCAAACCTTTAGTTTTTCTTTTAGGAGCTTGAGTTTCTTTTGCAACCTATGCCCCACTATCCCGTGACTTGAAAGGATCGCCACCATGCTTCAACCAACTCAAGAAATCCCTCCACCTCCAACCAGGAAAGCTATATTCTAAATGGTTTGGGTCCCCAACTGTCAACAACAATCTAGAGCAAAATAGGTCTATGGTTGGAAACCAGCTTTAGAAGAGATATCCACCACACCAACTGAAATCTAATAACCCATTCCGAGTTTGCGAGAAATTTGTTTAAACGCGAAAACTAGGATTACTCCTCCCATTTGACCATATGAATTTCACACTTGACATGGAATGTCTAACAGGTCAAACTGCTGAATGAAGTTTCCAGAGTCCTTCATACTTCTTGTTAACCGTGAATTCGATTTCTCGAATCCAAAGCAGAGATGACATTAAAGTCACCCCCAACACACCATTGGAGAGAACATCGAACCGCTACGTCCCTGAGTTGCTCCTAAAAAATTGATCTTATCCTCGCCTTACAAGGACCATAAACAGAGTAGTGAATAGCCATTGGAACCCAAATGCTCTGTCTAAAAGAACTACTAATACTAAACGCTCGCCAATCCAACAATCTTCCTACTTCCATATATCATAATTTCATGCAACCACAACGCCTCCTACCAAACCGTCAACATCTAATGAGATGAAATCTTTGTGTTTTAGCCCCCAAACCTCATTTAGCAAAGCATTGTTGAACGACGAAACTTTAGTTTCCTGAATAGAAGTAATTATATTTAGGCCTTAAGACTTCTTGCACATTTCCTTGATCTGAGACCTTTTGGCTTTGCATACCAAACCCTTGATATTCCAGCTTAGCACATTCATCGAGACACATCTCTCCCTTCTACCCCACTATGACCCTATAATTTTGTTACCATCTTCATAATTTACTAAACTTTCGAGTCTAAGGAGCTCTAGCTGCCCCCTCAGGTTATGTTTAGAAGACTGGTTGATAACCAAGTTGCCTCGCTACTTGATAAAGTGTAATTAGGCTACTACTTCTTCGTTTTGCACGTGGAAGGACAACCCAATTTTCCTGCCTACCTGTTGGATCACATCCTTTATCTAGTCCAATTCCTCTTTTGATATGTGGTTATTTAGCAAACCAACCTCCATTATGTTAGTCGTATCAGCCGATAGAGTCTCTTTGCACTCTCGAATCATGACCACCTCGACTGATGCTTGCATGGGTGTGACATCGAGAGCCTCAGGATTTTTGTCCTGCAAACAACTAGATTCCCTATCTAAATGAGGGTCGGCATATGCGACCACCAAAGCTCTGTTCTCATCGTCCGACTCTAGCTGCTCCACCCCCAACATTGCTGCCCTCCCATCATGATTCGCCTCATTAGAAGAACATACCTGGATGCAAAGGTTCTGAGAAGTGGAGACTTCAGATGATGGGCTAGCTATTTAGGATACTACTGTTAAACCAAGGCTAGGGGAAGAAAGAAGATTTCCATCGCAGATGAGAATAGCCCCCCCCCTAGCCCCCAGCCCCCCAATAAGGAATTATCAATCGAACCTCCGTATATAAGAGATCCCCACCTGAGTTCTCACGAGACGAAACTAATGCACACACCGTGTTAATGATGCCTCATGCAGAAGGCTAAGACGAGGAGTCGACTCTCTCTCCTAGAACCGGCTCATATACAGAGACATTTATCTCGTTGATGTTATCGCCTTGCACCACGGCACCGCGTGTCCCCACTTTAAACGGTTCTTTTACATCTGTTGCTCCAGGTTGATATTAAAACAAGAATGGGTCGAAACCTGATACCTGGATGATTCTAGATCACATCTACCCTTCTCTTCTCAAGCCACAAACCAAGACCTCTTCCCAATCCACCAAACAAGCTAAATCTTCGAAAACCAAGCCTACACCTAATCCATTATCGAAACCTCTGGATTAGGCATATCGTGCTAGCGTTTTGACCTGGCTTCAGCGTGGAAGCCATCATCTGATGCCACATAATTCACCAGGGAGGAACACCATTGGCCCAAAGTACCTGTATCGCACTGAACCCCTACGGAGTGAAATGGTGGTACCACCTGTCCACCTACGAACCTATAACATTCGCACACTGCAGAGAACCTAAGTCCAGTGCTCCGCCAGATTACGGGGAGCATGCTCCTCAAGAAATCTCCACAGGCAAAGGCATGAAGAGATCATCTCTCTCACTCCATCTTTCACCCCACCGTTTCGGTCTCTCCCCCACACTGTCTCCTTCTCAACCTTCAAAGGAATATTGATTGTACCAACCCTGAGATTTATCGATTTTAGAACTGGAGTTGCTCGACACCTTCAAATACACATATGAGCTGCGCTAACATCTCCGACATTTCGTCTATAGCCAACACCTCTTCGATGCATTCTGCTAAGGGTTTGAAAAATTCATTATTCCAAACCTCTACAGGAATACCCCATATAAGAAACGAAGATGTCTCAATACCAAAACTAGAGGATTCTTCCCATCTCCAAACACATTTTATCGTGTCGTCTTCGAACCGCGAACCAACAGCCACCACCGTATTCACATTTGTGCCCGATTTCATCAAAGTCCATATTTCATCCTCATTTAAAGGTTTGATCCTATAGTCACCCTCATCAAGATTGCAACGGGCCTTCAACCAAGCTCTAATCTTAGAGGAACGTGCACTCGTATTTGTTTCCACCAGTACTGACCATTGCAATTATGGTCATGCATGATCAACCATTGCTGGATCCACAACCACTGCCACCGCATCGAAGACTAATTCCAGACCCATCCTTGGCTAGGGTTTGGATTAGCGTGTTGCAACGCTCCAACCTTTTTAGAAGGATGCAGGGCCTCTTTAAAGGTTCGAAGCGTTGGCCTGTTTAGATGCTCCACACAATTGCAACCTTCCTTCTCTGCCTGCTTCCTAGAATTTCTGGACATAGCCTTTCCCACCTCCCACATTTCACCCTTCCTACTGCCTTGATAACCATCATCCCCAGTGTACATCTCCCCGTTCACTTCTACTGGGCTGTTTTTTGCCTTCTAAATCAGCATCTTCCTCCCTCCAAAGCTCTCACCATTTAGCTTCTCAAACGCCAATTCCAGATCCTCTTCCGATTTCATCCAAACGAATGCGAAGCCTCGAGGAGTCGTTGTCCCTTGAACCCACGAAATCACCACCTCCATAACTTCTCTAGCTCTCCCGAACACCCTGGAGAAATTAAGTGGCAACCAGCCTTTCGGAAATCCCTTGACGTAGAGAGTTGGCAATTCCACTAAAATACCCCTCTTCTTCCTTCCTCTAGGTTCCGGATACCCTCTTTCTGCTCACTCGAACCCAACCTTTTCCCTCATCCTCCTCTCTCTGACTTGACCCATTCAAGCAAAGACCTCCACTAGCAACCTCCTTCCCCTTATCCTTGGCTGATGGATTAGGCTTGCACTCATAGTCTCCCTTACCTTTGGAGTAGTTATGTCTCGTCTAACCTTGGGTACCAGCTCCCGATGCTCTGGATAGCTTGTTGTCATTCTACTTATGGTTCTCGACCGACTTCTCCCCCTGTTGCCTGCGCTCGAATCCCTACACTACTCTCTAGAGTATCCACTCCCAACTCCTCTCTCTCTCTCTCTCTCTGTTACTGCTGCTAACTCTCACCATCGTGAACAGTTTTACTCCAAGGCTAACAGCAAAATCGGTACCAACTCCTAATTTATTCAGAACAGTTTTAGTCCAAGGCTAACAGCAAAATCGGTACCAACTCCTAATTTATTCAGAACAGTTTTAGTCCAAGGCTAACAGCAAAATTATGAATATTGGTGCAGGACATGAAAAATAGTCAGCATCATCATCATCATCTTAGCTACATACCAGCTAAAGATATACAGATAAATGTGATTAAATGTTTTCACTCACCAGAACTTCAACAATGACATTCATACCAACTTTTATGTGATGACGGATCCAATACCAGTCATTTCCTTTCATTGGAACCCATCTGAAAAAGTATCAAACGATATTAGTAGATACTAAGAGGGGTTGGCAAACAAAGTATCATGTTAAACCATTTTTAAAATAAAATAAAATAAAATAAAAAAGCCAGACTCTAACTCATCCAAGCAAACTCAGATTGAGTGGAATGTGTATCAAGGCAATAAACTTACAAGAGACCAAAGTGATAAATGTTGTTCTCAGGTATCTCAACATGGGAATTTTTCATGCAATATCGAACTTAGAAATTCCCTCAGATATGTTTAGGGAAATCCCACGGAAATAGAATAATTGAAAATTAAGAAATAGGGGATGTAGATAACTGACAAAATAAAATAGAATTAAGGCATAAAAAGATCATTTTGTGCATACTGATTAAATCATCCAAAAGCATGGTTGCCAAAATCCTACGATCTAAGATTTAAGTCGAATCTTAGGCAAAACACTTTGAATCCCTTTTTGGAAGAATCTGACAATTCCATGATTTGAGTTACGATTTACTATTCGATTCCTGATTTATGATTCAAAATATACTATCTTCTCTTATAAATTTTATTTGGCTTCCATTTCATGTTTTTAAATTAGCAGGGGCTTTAAGAATCTTTTGAAAATGGTTAATTGTTTTAGTTTATTGTTTGCAAGAAATTAAATGATGGATCTTCTCTTCGATCCTAAATTTTGGACCCTTTTTTTTTATGATTTCTTACCTCTTAATTGGCCGAGATAACAAATTGATCTATGCATCATGTTTTCATGGACGGTTGTCAGTATGTTGTCTACATGTATTGTGGCAATGGCGGTTAGGATTTGACTTCAACTTAAAGACCCATGCTTAATTTATTTCTTACTGTCTTTTTCTTCTTTTTTTTTTTTTTGTTGTCAAATATCTAGAATTCAAGTTGTGTTTTCAAGGTTCTCTTATGTGATTTTAAACTAATTTAATTCTTTATGTAATAAAGAAAAACTTATTAAAAGATTAGAAGGCCTCATTAGGAACTTGATTGTATGACTTTTGGCTTTGAGGAGAACATTAATTTAAAGTCTAGGGGTCTCTACTCATGGCTTAGTGGTAGACACCCTGTGTTTCTACCACTACTACGATTGATTTATGATACAATTTGCAATATGAATGATTCAACCCCTACTACGATTGATTTGCGATACAATAACTATTATGACAACATTGTGTACAAGAGTCATTTGACTTCCACCATAGCAGGTTCCAGATATGGAAGTTGCAAAGGGTTCATGAAAACTGCAAGAATAATGCAATGACATTGTGAATATGATACATTTCCAATTTTCATAAAGTTTTTGAAAATATCAAGCTATTTTCTAATTATTTTTGTTCTATGAAAGTAAAACAAATATGTATACCAATATTTTCAAAATACTACAGATATTTGTCATGATGGCGATTCAGGATAAGGACAAACAAAGAAAAGACAAATCAGATGTATTTCTTTTTTTTTTTTAAATTGATAAACATATTTCCTCCCTTGGGAATCTTGGGTGCCATACCCACTTTGAAAAGAAAGAAAGACCAGTGTCACATAAATGCCTTATTAAATGCATGAAAAAGGATGATCAATTGGGAAATAATATCCAGCTGCACTAAATACAGTACATGTGATTAAACATGATAAGACAGTAGCAGTAACACAAATCTACAGTGTGCTTAAGGCATTACCCATCATATACGCATCCGATGTCAACAAACGCTCCCTGATAAAGGTGTAGAGTTGTCACTTTACCTGCACAAATCTGTGTGGAAAGCCTCCCAAACCGTTAGGTCTGCTAGTAAGCTCATAAGGAAATAAGTATCCACCTACACTAAGTACAATAGCAATGTAATTCAAAAATGTTTACTTCTTCATATTTAATGCATGAGGAAAAAAAATTCAATTATAATAGCATTGCCTGATGTAGGCTGTTCTGTGAATACCATCACATAAAATTTTCGTGAACTGGCCACGACCACTCAACTAGATGCAAAGACTTATATGTACATTACACTCAATTGAAACTTAGGCATGAAATTCATTTTTCTAATTTTGAAATAAGGTAATCATCAAAAAGTAAAATATTCTCAGACATACTCAAACTTTTTTTTTTAACACACACTCACACCCACAACACATGGGCACTCGATCTCATGATCTCAGTGTTAAAACATAGTATATCTACCACTGAGCCATGGAGCCGGAGCCAGAGCTGGATCCGGACAGACAGAAAGACACACTCAAAATGAATATGCTTCTTGGAGCTGAAATACTAACCTGTCCAGGATATATAAATGGAAGCTCAAGCTGCAAGAAGAATCAAGAATGGTTAAAAAAAATACCCTCCTTCAAATAGACTTCAACCTATTGAATATTCATGTTTTGAGAAAGGGCATGTTTGGTTGCAAGCAAAGCTGTGTTCGGGACAGACAATCTGGGTCATGCTGTCTTGGATAAGCTATGTCATGATAAATCTCGGACTAGATATTCTGTTCGGTGTTTGTCGACCACCCTGTAACAGGTAATAAAGATGGACTGGCACATGTGACACAGCTGAGATGGATGGTTGCACATTTAGCACCTATGGTGCATGTGTGCTTTGACACGCGTGCCACATGTGAGGCGCTTGAATATGGATGGTCATACATGTGGAACATTTGGCATGTATAAGTTCTCATCTTTATTCCACTTTTTTTTTCAAGAGGCATGACAAACCACGAACAACTTGTGCTGAACAAAACTTAGCTTGCATCCAAATGACCTCTAAAGGTATTCATCGTACCATGTCATCTTTGTAGTCCTTGCCTCGTTTCCTCCTACCAGGATGGTAATCTTGGTCAAACTACACACAAATAAAAGGAAAAAACAAAATTGCTTGAAATTACCAAATGAGATACTCGCATATTGAAAGATGGAAAAAAAACAGCTGCAGAAAATATGTTACGGTATCTAAACATGGATTACTTTTGAGACAATCTACAGGTTAACCATCATTTAGTAGCTCAAAACCTAAATATAACTGAAAGCCAGTGAAGTCAACCCTTAATATCACTATAAGAGAGCAAGGGGAAGGCTCTAAAGGACATGGATGGAGGTAGTAAGAAAAGATTTGATGGCTTATGGTCTAACTGAAAGGTCTGGCCCTCGATAGGCTGGAATGGCAGAACAGGATCCATATAGCCAGCCCCAAGTAATTCAGATAAGGCTTAGATGATGATGATGGTGGTGTTGAGATGTAGGCCCCATTGTATAGCTTATCATAGATATATAATGAGATAGGAATTGAATTATATTATAATGAATTATCCCAGGAAAGGGTGTTTGTTGCATGAACTACATGTTTCTCAAGGGTGTAAAATGTATTACAAATAACTCATTAGATGAAGAAGAGGAAAAAGTTAATTTGAATTATAACTTAGGACCTGTTTGTTAAATCTGAACTCTAAATCCTGAATCTGAAATCTGAACCTGAAGTCTGAATCTGAAGTTTGAAAACCTGTTTGGTAAGTCTGAAAATAAAGTATTGAATATGAAATGACCTGTTTGTTAACAAACGTCTGAAATGTCTGAAACCTGTTAATTTGACACATTTGCCCGTCTCCACAGGAATAATCATATGATTGAATCCCTACCATTAAAAACTTCATGGATTCCACCAGAATTTTCTTTGCCATCCAACCTATTGATAAGGTCATAAAGACCTAGATGAAGAGACCACACAAATATCATCTTGATCCAAATCTGTTGTGGCCCATGGGAAATTTTTAATGGTCAATTACCACTATTTTTTGTACTATTATCCATCTGAGATTTGGATCTACTTCATTTTTGGATCGTACCCTAAAATGAGCTTTCAATATGGATGGATGGCATGGATGTAGTTGTATACATCACAGTGGGCCCCACAATTGGGGGTCTCACCCACCTCGGTGGATCGAGCAATGCGGATTGCCTGCTGAGGATGTCAGTAGCCCATAGCTACCGACATGAGTGGATGTGTGTGGGGTGTGTACAAAAAAAAAAAAAAAAAAAAAAAAAAAAAAACCCATAGCTATTGTACGGTGATGTGTTGTCCAAATCTCATGTGGACCACACCACAAGAAACAATGGTGATTGAATGACCACCATTAAAAGCTTCTTAAGGGCCTCAAAAGTTTTGGATGAAGCTGATATTTGTGTTTTCCCTTTATCTGGGTCTATGTGACCTAATCAACAAGTTGGATGGTAAATGAACATTACAGTGGGCCCTAGGAATTTTTTAATGGTGGGCATTCAATTACCATTGTTTTCTTGTGGTGTGGTCCACTTGAGACTTGGACGTCTCATTTTTGGGCTCATACCATAAAACGATCTGGAAAAATAGATGGACAGTGTGGATAAAACACATACATCATGGTGGGGCCCATGGAGCACTGTCCAATAGCCACCACGCTCCTAGTAGCGTTAGTAGGCAATCCACTCTGGATCTGGGATCCACCAATCTCGCACCACAAATCCAAGAAGCAGATTGCGTGGTGTGCTCGGTGGTGTGTTGACATCATCGAGTTTTATGGGCCTCACCATGATGTGTGTTATATCCACACTGTACATCCATTTGGCGACATCACTTTAGGTCATGAGCTAAAAAATGAGGTAAATCCAACAATCAAGTGGACCACAAAATAGAAAGTAGTGGGGACAATGATTTCTACCATTATAACCTTCCTATGGCCCACCATGATGTTTATTTGTCATCCAACATGTTCATGAGGTCACATAGACTTGGATGAGAACAAATATCAAATGCCCCCAAGAAGTTTTCAATGGTAGACATTCAATTCCTTCCTCCTACCATCTGTGGTGTGGTCCATTTGAACTTTGAATCTGCCTCATTTTTTAGCATGCCCTAAAAATATCTCATAATATGGGTGGATGGTATGGATATAATACATATATCATGGTGGGCCCCACAAAACTTGGTGATGTCAACACACCTGGTAGGTCGGTGGTGTGCAGCACACCAAGCAATATTCCCAAATCCGGCAGGGATTGGGTACTACCCCGCCAGGACCTAGCTAAAGACAGACGGTCTTTTTAGGGGCTCTGTGGGGCCTACCATGATGTATATGTTTTATCCACACTGTCCATCCATTTTTTCATACCATTTTAGGGCATAAGATAAAATGTGAGGCAAATATAAGGCTCAAGTGGGCCACGCTACACGAAACAGTGTGAATTGGGCGCCTACCATTGAAAATTTCTTGGGGCCACAAAAAGCTCTAATCAAGCTGATATGTGTTTTTCCTTCATCCAGATTTGTGTGACCTTATGAAGAGGTTAGATGGCAAACAAACTTCATAGTAGACCCTAGGAAGGTTTCAACAGTAGTTGTTCAATTCTCGCTGCTTTCTGTGGCGTGGTCCACTCAAGCTTTGGATGTGCCTCATTTTTTTGGCTCATGTTCTAGAATGATCTAGAAAAGTTGATGGATGATGTGGATCTAACACATAAATTATGGTGGGCCCAGAGAAGTTCCACAAGTTAAAAGTTGGGTTGTGTATTACGCAATCTATTTGGGAGAGAAAATCTCTGTGGCAATGTGCATAGGGGCAATTTTGAAAGCATAGGAAAAAGATTTAAAAGAAACCGATGAGTGCATTATGTATTCACCATTAAGCTAGACCTCCGTTGCCAAAAAAAAAAAAGATCGACAAAAATTACGAAGCGCTTTCCATGTTTGGCGTTAACAAACAATAGTTAACACCGAGCGCTTTTCGGATTCTGCATTAAGTAAATTTTTTCAGTGTTAACAAATGGGGCCCTATAGTCGTTACATGGTTTGACCCTTTCTTTCCCATTTCCACTTTTTTCTCCTCCCTCCCTTTCTCAAATGTGGGGTCCACATAATGGTGCGGCACTATACTTGAATTATGCCCCGCCCGTCACTATCGAGCGAAGCTCCTGCTCGAAGCAGTTTACCTCCTTCCTATATTGGAGACGTCCCTATTACTCTTTAAAGACATAGGCAATCAGAAGTGGGGCTCGTGATGGATAGTCCAAACATAACTTTGTATGATCAATGTTGACCAACCAATTTCTTTGCCATTAATCAAATATTTCAGATGGTGATGTTAAAGGGTTTCTTGAGGTACAGGCCAATCATGTAGACCCTTCCCAATATGGACCCTTCATTTTCCTAGCCGTTGATTGGATGGCTACAATCATCCAGTCAAACGGATTCCTGAGAGTCGTGGGTAATGAAATGTGAGTCACACTCACACATAATGGAGAGCCCAGCTCGATGATTAGACTTAAGTAATCATGACAATACAATTTCCCAACCATTAGTCAGATGGCTAGGATCATCCAATCAAAATCATACTTAGTAGGCCCAAAGGCTCCAGAAATCAGATATGGGACCCATGCAATGGATTCTCCGGATCAACAATTGGACCTTTTCCAATATAATTAATCTGGTCCTTCCACTTTCTTGGCCATTGATAATATGGTATAGTAATGACAGTGATTTTTACGATACATGGGCCATCAAAAGTAATGCCCACCACATGATGGACGGCCAGAATTGACAATCCAGCCTTTCAATATGATCAATTAGAACTGATTGTCCAGGTCATTGATCAAATGGATAGGAACCACCGATAGAAGTGACTCTTGAGTGTTAGAAAAAAGTGTAGGGTTCTACAAGATGGACAGTCTAGATTGATGATAAGACTAACAATGTAATTAATTGACCAGATGGTTAGGATAACCTGATCAAAGTGACTCTTGAGACTCATGGGTAATCAAACCTAGGACCCACATGATAGATTGTCTGAATAAATGACCACACCTTTTCCAATATAATTAATATGAATTCCCATTTTTTTAGCCAAAGATCAGATGGTTAGGATCTTTTTTTAGCAAATGGTTAGGATCAATTGCTTTTAAAAAATGGTTATGATTAATCGAGCAAAGATTTTTTAAGGATGGGAAGTCGAAGATGCAGCCATATGATTGGCAGCCTAGACCAGTGATCAGACCTTTGCAATATAATCAAGCAACATCATGATGGGGACATCACGCGCACACGCACACCCCCCCTACACACGTACGCAAGGAGGAGGAAGGCCCCACCATCGATCTAGATCGATGACGACATCCAGGGAGGGCTTCTTAGTTAGAGGATTGCGTTTTGGTTCATTGGAGTGGACCCGATCGTCGTGTGAATCCCACCATGGGTTTTCATGATCGTGGCCCACTATTCTAAATAATCTAGTACTTTGGGTTTTTCTTATTATTATTATTAGGAATATCATGGATGGTTTAGATTGCTTTGATTAGTTGTTATTTTTTATTACTTCGTCCCCAAGTAATAGGGTGCGCACATGGCGCGAGCTTTGGAGTATAGGATTTTCTTATAAATAGGCACCCCTTATAGGGTTTTTTTCTCATTGATGATTGGAATAAAATTTCTGCATTTTCCTGCTTTCTCTGAGTTGTAAAAACCTAATTGGGTGTGAAACCCTCCCTTCTTCAAAGAGCTATTACCGTGGTGCAAAGCCACACCCACCCCAAACCAACCCTATCTCCTGCCATCCATATTCACCTTTTTCTACAATCATCCAACCTGCAAATTCATCGTTACTTTGCAGTCAATCCTTCTCTACAACAGATTTCTAGAATCAGGCCCTGCAGAAGGGCTAAAACTTCGGCGGAGCACCACGCGCGGACCGGACGTCGGATCGGGCTGAAACTTGGTGGGAATGTGGCCCAGCCCTGACAGACCAAACCCAAGAGGGCATTTTTTGGATTCGTGGGCCCCACGCACGTGCGGCCAGCCATCAGCGCACGTGCGTCAAGCCTAGCCTATTGTCCACACGCGCGGGCTGGTGACAGGTTCTCTCTCTCCTCTCTTTCACTCTTCTCTCACCTGATTTCCCTAACCCTAACCCTAGATTGTCCTAAATCCTCAATTTCTGTCCATTTTTTTAACCCTAAGGTTTCCCCGAATTAAAACCTGTGAATCCCTTGGATTGGGGAAATATTTTTGTGCATGTGTGGATGAATTTACTCTCCTTTGAGTATTGTTTGGTCTATAACTTTAATTGATCCAGCCCTAACATGTGTAGGCCTGGACCCGCATAGATTCCCCCTAATCAAGTGCTTGACTTTATGTGGGATGTAGAATTTTGTGTGATTGTTTTGAACTAGTATGATCTAAAGCCTGGAACCTCGCATATCATGTTTAAAATTTCATGTCCTACATCACATTGTCAATTTTTATTTTTTATACTTAACCATTGATAGTGGTTAGAACCGTTCCATCAAGGTGATTGTTAGGAGTCATGAGCTATCGAAGGTGGGATCCACATGATGGACAACCAAATTGATCATCAGTTGGACCAACCTAATCATTGTGTAAGGTTATCTAACAATGCGACCTGATGAACTTATAAATATAAAATTGCTTTAGATTAGTAAGCAAACAAGTAATTTAAACTGCTTTAAATTCAAATCTTATGCAGTAAGGCCAAACAACTCAATGAGCTATTTAGACTTAAATTATAGGTACTAATGTAACAATGGTAGAATAGATTGAGAAAAAGTTTGATACTCTGGCAGAGCATGATGGATAACACGCAGACACTTCAAAAACTACTTAGTAATTGCGAACATCGCATACAAGTAATTCAGATTAAACTGTCCAATTTATAGTTCCCAATTTAGACATATCATGAACAAAAAAAAATAAAAATCATTTAGTTGGTTATCTATCTGATTGGTAGACATTTATTGGACGGTTAAAAATGAAAATTTTACAATGTACTTGCGAACATCGCATACAAGTAATTCAGAGTAAACTGTCCAATTTATAGTTCCCAATTTAGACATATCATGAACAAAAAAAAAAAAAAAATCATTTAGTTGGTTATCTATCTGATTGGTAGACATTTATTGGACGGTTAAAAATGAAAATTTTACAATGGTCTTATCTCAACAAACAAGTGTCCACAAATCAGAGGTTAGTACGATCAACTAATGTGATTTTCAGAAAGTGACTTAGCGACGGTGGATTCCACAATTTAGTCAGTTTAATTTGTGTTAATATATGCCACGTGTTCAATTTCTGAGTGCATGCATATCAAGTGTCATACGCTCCCTGTGTATCATAAAACTCCCGTAATTGATACTCAGCGGAGTAACTTCAAATCTTAATTGTTGTCTAGACAATAATGTTATTGGGTCCTGGTGAGTCGAGTCGACTGAGTCTTTACCAAATCTTTCGCTGGGTTTTTAAACTATGACGTATACTGTTAAATTAGCTTATTTCATGGAAAAACAGCTTTTTATAACATCACGTAGCTGCTGCAAGACAAAAAAGCATAAAGCAAATGGTATTGCTGAGAGAAATGGGCCAATGACGCTTCTACGAAGATTTATGGAGGATTAAATACTTACAAGAAGCAAGTCTGATTTTTCCTTCTTTTTTTTTAATGAGAGAAGGAATCAGCTACAGGAGAAGAACAAAGAGGAATGATTAGAGGAAAGATGTTGCTTGTAGAGCTATATCTTTCTTTCTTCTTTTTTCTTTTTGTTTTTTGAAAGATGCTTGTACAGCTATATAATATTTTGGAAAGGCTTGTACAGCTATAGCATTGTGGACTTTTTCAGAACCAAGTTACTTTTATCAGGTACAAAAGAACAGAGACTACAATGAGTTAACTTAAAAGGATCTTTCATAACAACAAAAAGAATTGAACAAGATATACCCCAAAAACAAAGAAACTTGGTGAAAAAGAAAAACTGGCATCGAGCAAATGAAACAGGAGTCTAAGTAAACGAAATTGTGAATCTATGCCACTGGAATAAGCTTGTCATTGTAGACAGAGACAACAGGTGCGATTATATACTTGGCAACAGTGGAAAACCCAATACAACAGCAACTCAAGCCCCCAGTAAGGATAAACTTTTAACTATGGAATACCAGGGCATGAGATTAGGAACAGCCAAGGCTCATACAAGAAAAATAATGCCCAAGTCCTTTTTCTTTCTTCTTCTTTTCACAGTGGGCATGTTGTGCGTAACTTTGACAATATGGACATACTATTCCATAAGACAGAAAACAGTCCAAATGTATTCATTTTTCTCAGGTTGTAACATAATATTACGGGTGACTAGAAGTACTGTCAAATGCAGTTGAAATTAATAATCTAATAAGGTGGAAAAGATCAAACTGTGTTTTTCTTCTTGGCATTCGCATTAATAGTCCAGACTCAAAATGCAATTATGTTACCTTGAAGTTGGGCTTGAAATGAACAAAGGTGCAATTCAGGGCTGCTTACTTGTTACGAATGCTAGGAAACTTCATTAATTAGTACTATCTACTAAGAAATCATGTGAACAAGCTTCAAAAACAATGAAAAAAGAATATAATAACAGCAAAATGATGGAAAATAATAAAGACTTACAATAACAGCAAAATGATGGAGAATAATAAAGACTTAAAATGATAATGAGGATAGTCAGAGCCCCTTGGAGTCTTGTTCTCTCTTCTCCTCCTCAGCACCGTGTTAGGGTCTAGGAGAGAAGAAGACAGATGATAGCCAAGTCAATAGATGGGGAGATGGACTGGAGAAGGGGGGCGTATGTCTCCATCTAATGTTACCCAGCTTGTTTATGCTACACTATACTTAAACATTCTTGTGTAGTCTAAATTTAAAAATAAAAAAGAAAAGAAAAAAGGACATGCCAAACAATTGTTCGGCATTGTATACAACTTGCAATCTAACCTAAAAAGCTACAAAAGGCATGCCAGCACTTACCAAAACATTTAGAATTCTCCATATCCGATGACCATCAGCATCTATTGCTTAGCACTAGAACATAAAAGAGTATCATAAAACTTTGCATTTTAACTTTTGCACTTTCCCTTTTGTTACTGAGACGATAGAATTCAATGGTGGCTTGAAATGGGTCCAAGTCTTCAATTTGATTGAGGGCAACAAATGGCCACTACATTAGCATCCCTAGTCAGGACGTAGAAAGGTTTCAGACAAGGAATCTATATGCAGAAGATGAACCCCCATAATCAAATTTTATCATTTGGTTGCTATATAAGAAACTGACTAGTTCAAAACATAATCATATATAGGTAGACATATCTCATCCGAAACCCGCAATTCCAAAAAGTGGTGACCAAACTCTACCATGCACTGGTGTTCACGTCAAATATAAGCACGCAACCACAGTAGCCAAACTCTCGGCAGTCAGTTCAATCCCCATAGTACATAATCCCAACATTCCCAGTGAAATCAAGAGAGAGATAGAGCCTAAACAAATGAACCATTTTAGTAAACTAGTCTGCAACTTGGGCTAGCTTAGAATAAATTTAGGAAACCAGAAAGCTAGCCACCACATTACTCTTCTTGTTTTTTTCTTTCTTTTTCTTGTTCTTCTTCTTTTAATAGATCAGCTACCTGGTAAACGTTGAAACCAATCACGTCATTGCCCCAAGTTCTGACTGCTCAACTTGTTATTTAGATATCATTTCAACCCTGGGTTCAGCAAATTTCTAATGCAGACTATTGGTGATCACATGTAAAAGCTCCATAAATTACAGTACAGAAAACACTCCATACTCCACCTTCATCCTTGTGATGAGGTAAGAATACAATGCTCGGCCAAGGTAACTGGTGCTTTCATTCAATCAGTATTCAACACAGGTGGGACCCAATGTACTGTGATCCTAATCATGCATTCAACGGGCCCTTGTGGATCAACAATGGGCAAAAGTTTCCTTATTGAAAATCCATCCATCCGATTAGTGGACTTTTTTTTATGGATACCAGTTGGTCGACTTTTTCCAATCATATGGACACTTGCCTATATTTTATTTCCAACCATCCATTTGCAGGCCAAGTACAGGATGGCAAGAATTGCCCATACATACAGGGGAGGTCTTCACAGTTTCACCAACCTACACTGCAGCCTGCCGGGTGAATGTTTGGGATCCCAAAAAGATCGGTCACAATGTGCAGATTACTGACCCATATAATAAAAACACCATGTGGTAGTCTGAGCATTGTATAATTCCTCCTAGAGATCACACACACTATGTTCCTCCATCCTTAATAAAACTACTAATTCAAAAATGCCGAAGAAATGAAACTCTAGACCCATGCAGAATAAAAATGGAGGGCTTCTCTCGGATACAGATACAAACCTTGTAAGATTCTTCCTCCAACCTGTCCTTATTTACCGCAACCCACTCCTTATACTGCTTCAAGAACACCTCCCACCTCTCCAAACACATCTGATCCGTGTCCGTCCTTGCCGTGGACTCCACCTCCTCCAAATCAACCCTCACTGCCTGCAGCTTATGTGCCTCCCTTATAAACCTCAGCTCCTCATCATCCACTTCCCAATCCCTTGGTGGCCAATCCCTCGGCGGGATATGCCTGACCACGAGCGGGCCATCCCACGTAGTCTCCAATGGCTCCGGGACCTCCCCACTCCTTGCAAATTGCTGCATGTACCACTCGTCTGGGGAGAGCCCGCTCTCCTCCATCTTCTTCTTCCGGTACTTGGGGCTGAGCAATTTGAAGGCCTCGATTGCTTCGGGGGATTGAAGCGGGACCTCCTCGCCCTCGTTGAGGGACATACGGGCAAAGTAGGCCTCGGGAGAGAGGACCTCCTCCCACGGGGCCCACCTACGCTCGATCCAGTTGATGCGGCGGGCCGCATCTTCGGATTCCTTGGTGGGCTCCCGTGGGGTGAAGTCGGAGAGAGTGTCATCGACGGGGAACTCGTCGGAGGATGTGGAGGACTTTATGGGGAGAGGGAGGGTTGCTTTGTGAATTAAGGATGAGAAATGGAGGAGAGGCCATGGGTGTTTGATGGGGGTCAGGAATATGGAAGGGATTTTGGATTTGTGGGGGAGAGATGAGGGAAAAAAGCGGAGAAGAGGGTGGTGGGAGTGGCTCTGTAGGAGGCCTTGCATTCTGCTGTTGTCATGGGTTTTGGGAGGTTTTGGGTTTTTAAGGCTTTTAATTGATAAGGAGCTTTACACGCGCCCAGATGACTAGGATTCCGCGGTGACACGAGTACTCCAGGGATTGCGTAGCATAATCCGTAGGACGCGGGCTCCGACCGTATAAGTGTTTTATCCATGCTGTTTATAGTTTTTCCCGAATCATTTTAGCGCCTTTTCCGGAGCGTGGATTTGGAACCCCCTTGGATTCGGAACCCCATGACTGGAAACCCCCTGGATTGGCAATCCTCCCGGGCTGTTTGGCACCGGGAGTGTGAATCAATTTTAATTCAAAAATACCAATGCATATATCTACTGTCGTTTGAATTTAATTACTAAATCAACTTTAATATCCCTAATTAGTGAGATATATAATTTTTTACACTATGGTTGTGATAAGCCCGCTGAAATATATGTTTTGCCTGAAAATGATGAAATTCTAAGTCTTGGATGGACTGCAAGCACAAAATCATGTTTGAGTGACTAACCAATGATTTTTAATCGTTAATTAATATGGACAATGTTTGGACGGTGCTAATCATCATTAGTGGGCTATGTGCCCAATAAAATGATAGTGTACAGTGACATACATATTACACATGCGACTATTGAAATGATTTTAGGTGTAATCCAATTTCTCATCGTGGATTACAAACCCCCTCAAAGAGGGGATTGGAAACCCCCTGGATTGGCAATCCCCAGTTACTTTATGGTGCCGAACAACCAAGGGGATTGGAAACCCCCTGGATTGGCAATCCCCAGTTACTTTATGGTGCCGAACAACCAAGGGGATTGGAAACCCCCTCCAATCCCCGGTGCCAAACGACCCCTTAAGACACGAGGTAAAACAATGCGACAGGTACGGGGCTTAAGTGAACCACAAAGTTGGGATTGAACGTCCACCATTAAAAACTTCTTCAAAGCTAGAGAAGTTTCGAATAAAGCTGACATTTCTTTTTTCACTTCATCCACGTCTACATGACCTTATGAATAGGTTGGATGGTAAAAAAATCACGCTGGCCCTTAAAAAGGTTTTAATGGTGGATGTCATTATAATTGTATCTTCCTTTGGTATGGTCCAATGGAGCTATGGACATCCTTCATTTTTATGAACATACCTTAAAATGATCTAAGAAAAGAGATGAACGGCGTGGATAAAACACTTACGTCACAGTGGGCCCAATAGATCCCTGTCGAACGGATTAGGATCCAGGCGGGGGTAAGACTCAATCCACGTCCTAATCCATAGGCCACCATGACGTATGTTCGAGAGCTGGGCATTGAGTCAAGTCGGATTAAGTTAGGGCTAATCTGACTTGATCTGTTTTTGAAATAGGCCTGACCCGAACTCGACTCGACTCGGTACCGAGTCCATCCAGGTCTGGCCTGGACTAATCCGAACCGAATCCAACCCAATAAAAAGTACCGAGTCGATTCAAGTTGGCACCGATTCGAATCGATAGATGAGGGAGAGAGGGAGTGGAGAGGAGAGAGAGAGAGGAGGAGGAGGGGGTGGGAGGGAGTAGAGAGAAGAGAGAGAGAGAGAGAGAGAGAGAGAGAGAGAGAGAGAGAGAGGGTGGGTGGTGGGTGGTTGTCGGGCTTGGAAGAGGAGGAGGATGAGGGAGGAAGAGAGAGTTTGGGATCAAGTCGGGGTGAGGTCGGGTGCAACGTATGGGGTTAGAGATACTTAAAATTTAGGATTTTTTAATTATATATATATATATACACCTAAATCCGAGTCGAATCAAGTTTAACTGGATCGAGTTTCAAGTCAAGTCGGGTCAAGTTGTTGGGTAACTCGAACTCGACTCGGTTTGAGTTAAGATTGAGCGAAGCCTACTTGGTTCAGATCGAGTCGGACGAGTTGAGTTAGTCGAGTCGACTCGTCCCATGCTCAGCTCTACATATATGCTTTATTCAGCCTGTCCATCCATTTTTCCAGCTCATTTTAAGACAGTAGCCCAAGTCTTAGACCACAACTTTAGAAATAGTGGTAATTAAGCGTCTACCTTTAAAAACTTTTTAAGGCTAGAAAAGTTTTGGATCAAGGTGATATTTGTATTTTTAAGTTTTGGATATTTGTATTTTCCTCTGTCATTGTAACTTAATCACCAGGTTGAATGACAAATAAACATTACAGTGGGCCTTAGGTAGTTTTTAACTATGTGCTTTCAATCACCACTATCTCATGTGATGTGGTCCATTATAGATTTGCATCTGCCTCATTTTTGGACCATGGATTGCATCTTACCTTGCTAGAAGGGCTCTATGGGTCCCATTATGATGCATGTGTTTTATCCACCCCTTTTATTCATTTTAATAGGTCATTTTATGGCATAAGCCCTAAAAGGAGGTAGATCCAAGGTTCAAGTCCGCCACATTATAAGAAATAGTAGGGATTGACACCTACCATTGAAAACTTATTAGGGGCTACAGGAGCTTTTAATCAAGTTGATATTTATGCTTCCCTTCATCTAAGTCAATGTGTAATGCCCTAAAAATCAGGGGTCGAGCAGGAGCCCAACTCCCGAGTTCCAACACATCACCTATGCAACATAGAAAATGATGATTAAATGTTGTCCGTATTAGTACATGAAACGTGAATGAGATTATACCAAAACAAAATATCATACTCCAGAGACAAGTGAAATTGTAAGCGGAAGACTATAATAGATATATAAAATATATAACTGTTGTAAGTCTCCAGAGTGTGATAATGTTACCAGGTTAAATAATTACATGTACAATTTCAAAATATACAAAAGGTGTAATATCATCTAGTCAACATCCCAGAAATTCCCGTCGATCAGGACATGGCTCACATGAACCCGCCTGAAAACTACATGTAAGAAAATGCCTCATCGTCATCCTCGAAGTCCGGCTCTTCCTCGTAGGCATCGCCACTACCTACAACTAAGACAGAGTCTGGTTGGTGTGTACAACACCGTCCCGTAACGTGGGAGTGAGTGATTAACTCAGTGGAACTATAAAGTAAAAGTTAGCATGTTATCAATTCAGTCAAGCAGTAATGATAAGGCATACAACAAGCTTCCTAAGTACTCTAGTTAATGCAAGAATGATATGTATAAATGATGCATGCCCTCGCCTACGTTTCCTCTGCGATCTTTATCTCATGGTCGCGGCATGTCAGTCACTTCCTCAGTGCTCTACTCCGACGCCAACGACACATGTGATGTGGTGCATGAGCATGATTACCAAGTTCTTATTAGTCCTTTTTCATACAGCAGGATTGAGAAACCAAGGTACCTCCCTTATATCATTTCCCAAACAATGATTCATTCTAGGGTTGTCAGTCATAGTAATTCTCATACGATGTTGTGGTTCTAGGTCATTACAAAGGGCTCGTTACCTTAATGCAGTGTAGGCCTAGTTTATACTCTAATTGCTACGGGAAGGCTCGTCGCCTCAACGTAGGCTCAGAGTATGCTCGAGGTCACTACAAAGGGCTCGTCACCTTATTAGTGTAGGCCGATAGCTCGAATATAGTGTCTCATACTACCGTATTTGACTCACGAGGCTGTGTTACTCACTAGACACTACGGGGAGGCTCGTCGCCCCAGCATAGGCCGACAGCTCGATCACGGTGTCTCATACCACCATGTCCAGCTCATGAGTCTTAGTGGATTGAGGTACCAAGGTTAACGGGGTTTCCACTGGTGAGATTGGTACCTTAAGTTCAAGCAGTAGCGTCCATATATGGTGAACATACATCGGGTCAATCGGGTTACTTGACGAGCATGACTGGTACGAGCGCACCTCGAGTTAATCGACATGAAGTGTGTAAGCACCCCATGTGGCCTAACCACTATCGACAACCCAATTATGGCTCGGATTCATTAAACACATCCTGTGTGGCGAAGAGACTTCAGCCACTAACTCGGAAATCATTATCGATCGCCTGGACTACGTCGTAGCCCCAAATACACTTCAAGCAATTGTGTACGCATGTAGTAGCCAGAGATAGCATGTGACAACTAAAATCAAATATGAATCTCATTTGAGCATTTCAACGAACACATAGTGTACATGTTAGCATATATAGACATTTCAACAGTAAATCACATAGTAGTAAGATAGGTTACATAAAGGAAACTTTAACTCTGTATAAGGGGATTGAGAATCCCATCTCAACACCCTCATTAAGTACATTATATCTAGCATTTTCTCATTCAGGCATTTCATCAAACACTTAGACTACACATATCCATGTACATGTAATTGATCAGGATCGAATATTGCATATCAGACTCAGTAATTACCTGATTTTACATACATGATAATGTTTAATGCCATATTTTAATTATGTTTTTATTACAGGATGAAATCAGGAGCGTGTGTTGAAAAATGATGTTAAAAGAATGGATTTGACGCTCCGAAATTACCAGAGCACGGGATGGACTCTAGAGAACCAATAATGAAGATTTTACACGCCTAGGATCTGAGGAAAGCAAGCCAAAGGGGCCCGAAACGGGTCCAGAATGCAAGATCACATGGGTCCTGCCATCCGATCAGTTCGAAACTTCATACATGAGATGAGGGCCGTAAATTAATCGTACATATTAAATTTCAGCCATTGAAGACCTCTAGAAGTGGCCTAACGGACAGATCAGCCCCTTTAAACCTTAAGTGGGGCCCACCTGATCTCTGGATATGCTTCAAAATTAATGTCAACAGTTTAAATGAGGTGACAAAACAGATGGTCGGATCGGATTTCCTACACACATCACGAGTGGACCCCATTGGTCGTGGCTGTGCACAGTGCACAAGTGCACTTCAAACGTACCGAACAGGGAGAACGGGTCAAACGGAGGTTGACCCACACCTTCCGTCTCTCACGTAGGCCAATGGTCACGGACGGACGGACGCCACACTTGGTTTTGATTGTGGGTCCCAATCATGGTCCAAACGGATGATCCAGACCGTCCATTCGTTCTCTGAGGTGGCCAAGATCTTCGCCTAGGTGGAGAAATTGTGAAATACAGCGAAGATCAGATCTTAACTGTACAAATGGGGGTCGGACGGTCGTATGATCGATCATGCGGGCCACACCTAACTCGATTCAAAACCAGCCATATCCTAATGGTTTTTCAGTGCTATTGTAATGGACGGAGTGGATTTTCCATTTAATTGAAGGAATGGGCCCCACCATTGTCACAGCGGAAGCAATCCGCTGCTCCGTTCCCGTCCGCGTAACCAGGCCGCTGGCCATTTTTGTGGATGATTGTGGGCCCCACCCGTCACCTGTATGGCTGATCCAAGCCGTCCATCGTGTAGAGGGCTTCGAGAGCTTTAAAACTATGATGATATTCTGCTCTCATGCGTGCACACGTGCATGATACAGAGGCCACAAACGGACTGCTTTGCAATGTTCAAAACTAATTTCTTCATGATTTTTTCTCTGGGCCATGCTAATGGACGTTCAAAACCACCCATTCTTGACTGAAATTTCGTCCTGAATCCAATGGACGGGGTGGATTTTCCAGAAAATACTTCTGTGGGGCCCACCGATCACGGCTGCGAAAAATTGCACTCCGTGTCCTGCTACAACTGTGCTACTGACTCCAGCCCTTCAACAGCTATAAAAGAGGAATTATGGACGTGAGAAAGTCATTCAGAAATAGGGAATTCCAGATCTAGAGCAAGGGAGAGAAGAAAGAGAAGAAAGAGAAGAAAGAAGAGAGAGAGATCGATTGGTTTGGTGTTTTGTTTTTATGAATTTTGTTTAATCTTTTTGATGGATTTTATGGGTCACTAATCTCTCAGCTAGGGCTAAGATGAAGCCCCTAATTTGATTAGCTCTTGTATTGGTTGATTTACTTTGAATATTAATTAATTTGTTTCTTTCTCTAAGTGGGCTTGATTGGTTTAAATTCTATACTTCTCCATCTATGAACTTGACCAAAAGTATATATATGGATGTTGTTTGGATGCTTATTATAGGTGCTTGTGTCTGATCAAGAACAAGTTTCCTATAGAGGAAGAAACAGGATGCTTTAATGAACTGTACATTCCATGTGCCCGATCAAGGACATGGGATATGTTATTCATGGCATTGCTTAAAGGAATTAGACATTCTTTATGACCGATTAAGGACACAGATTGTGCTTTCTCTGTATAAGTGATATCAATCTAGATCAAGGTCAATCAACAGACAAAACAAGAGTTAGGATAATTAGGGGTGGATTCGAAAGTCCTAATGCTCTCTCTCTGATTGAATTTTCTTCCCTGTTCTTAATTGTTTTTTTTCTAGAATTGTGCTTAGTAGTTCATTCCATTATTTGTTGGATTAGTTAAGAAGAATTGTGAATTTGAGTTGTGTCGATCAATCCTCGTGGGAACGATCTTGTAATACGTACCGTATCTACATTTGATTCGTATACTTGCGAGTTTAAAAATCATTTAAATCATGTTGGTTTAAATAAAACATCAAGTTTTTGGCGCCGTTGCCGGGGACTGTTTCATTCCAAATTGAATTTAGGATTCTCTCTTATCATAATTCATAATCTTAGGATTTTACTAACTTTAGGTTAAAGTTTTTATTTTATTTTATTTTTATTTTATTTTTAGAAACTAACCTGTTTCCTGTTTTGTAGGGTCCTGACATAAATTTCTAAGTTGATTCTAACATAGATCTCCAAATTGGAAGTGAAGGAGGAGCTCCCTAATTTTCTGACATCCATCATCTCCTTTTCCGGGTTCTTTCTTCCAATCCTTGCTTACATAATTTTAGTTTTATTTCTCTTAGGTTGCATCTTAGTTTAGTTTTCCTTCTTACATTGCAATAACATAGTTTATACTAGGACGTAGATCTCTGATATAGAACTAGCACCGTTTGATCCTGAAATAGAAAGAACATTTTGTGAAAGATTGAGAAATAATCCTGTTGAAATGGCGAATGAGAATGAAGTTAAAGCTCTCAAAGATTATTCAGCTCCTGTCCAATTTAATGCGCTTTCATGCATAGTGTTGCCAACCACTACGGCGACACACTTTGAACTTAAACCTGGAGTCATACAATTGTTGCCATCCTTTTACGGATTGGATAAGGAGGACCCATATCATCATGTGAAAGAATTCCTAGATATTTGCTCCACCTTTAAGTTCCAAAACTTTTCAGACGATTCGATCCGCCTACGCCTGTTTCCTTTTTCTTTGAAAGATAAGGCGAAAGCATGGTTGAATTCTCTAGAAGTTGGATCTATCACTACATGGGACCAACTGTCTAAGAAGTTCTTAAACAAGTTCTTCCCCGTTCACAAAACCAATGCCCTCCGTAGAGAAATTACTAACTTCACACAAAAAGAGGGCGAGCACTTTCATGAATGTTGGGAAAGATGGAAGGACTTGCTTCTTAAATGTCCTCACCATGGTTTTGAGAAGTGGCAATAAGTTCAATACTTCTATGACGGTCTAACACCCCAGAACCATCGCATGGTTGATGCCACCAGTGGAGGGTCATTCATGACCAAAAGTGATGTCGAAGCGTGGAACTTCTTTGAAACTCAGGCGAAAATTCCCAAAGAATGGGACTATTCAAATAGAGGTGACAGAAGTTCCCAACCACAAAAAAGAGGTGGTATATATGAGATAGGAGTCGTGCCAGATCTGTGCGCCAAGCTTGATAACCTGACAAAGAAAATTGATGCTCTGGTATTAAATAATGGACCTCCACAAACAGCTCAAGTTGAGGCATGTGCCATATGTTCTAGTCCTGCCCATCCTATGCAGTCTTGTCCATCTAGTGCAGCATCCCCAGAACTTCTCTTTGAACAGGTACATGCTATGAACACTTTTCAAAAACCTGGGAATGATCCTTACTCGAACACATACAACCCAGGGTGGGCTAGACATCCAAATTTTTCTTGAGCAAAAGGACCACAACAAGGAGGACCATCTGGAAATCCTCCCATGCAACCGCACCTCCAAGTTGGCAGTTAACAACTTCAACAGTTTCCGCAATATCAACAACTGCTTACACAATCAAGGAAACCATCTCTTGAGGATACACTCCATCTTTTTATGCAGAGTTCTCTCCAATTCCAAAAAGACACCCAACAAACCTTACTAGCCAACCAGCAAAGCTTACATGCAAATGCGCAATCCATTGCCAAGAGTACAAATGGGTCAACTAGCTGCCACATTGAGTGAGAGAGAGAAGGGCAAGTTCCCTAGCCAACCTGAGGCTAATCCAAAGGGACAGTATGAGATTGACTCTAATTCCAACCAAGGGCAATATCATGAACAGGCCAAATCGATCACTACCCTTAGGTCAGGCAAGCAGATTGATAATAGAATAGAGATGCCTAAGGATGAATCAAATTCTAAAACAGAAGATCAAGATGAAGCAGAGAGTCACACCAATGCATCCAAAGTCCAAAAGCTCTCTGACTCTCCAAGAGTCACTAATGTGCCACCCTACATGCCCAAAGCACCTTTTCCTCAACGTCTGGCACCAATAAAGAAAAGAAACAACTTTGATGAAATCTTGGATGTGTTTCAAAAAGTGCAAGTCAACATCCCGTTGCTTGACGCTATCAAGCAAGTCCTTGCTACGCTAAGTTTCTTAAAGATTTATGCACTCAAAAGCGTAGCAGTAATGTTCATAAGAAAGTCTTCCTTGCAGAAAGCTCGACTCCATGATTCAACATAACACCCCTCCTAAATTTAGGGATCCAGGAACTCCCACCATTTCTTGCGGCATAAGAGATCATAAGATCGGGAAGGCATTACTTGATTTAGGGGCGAGCGTCGATTTGTTACCATATTCGGTTTATGAGCAGCTAGGACTTGGTGAGTTGAAATTGATTAAAGTAAATTACAACTAGCTGATAGATCTGTTAAGGTGCCCAGGGGTGTTATTGAAGATGTGTTAATCCAGGTTGCTAAATTTTATTTCCGATGGATTTCATAGTTATAGATACTCGGCGTCTTAGAATCTTCATAGTCGGATCCCAAATCATCTTGGGTCATCCATTTTTGGCCACATCTAATGCTATTATAAATTGCCTGGAATGGAGTTATGAAATTGTCCTTTGGTAACATGAATATTAAACTCAATGTCTTTAATGCAGACAACAATCCGCATGATTTGGATGACATATCTGAAGTGGACATGATCGAGAGTCTAGTGCAGGACTCCTTCCGTAAATCTTTTGAAGATCCACTTGAGACCTGCTTAGCACAATATGACATGGATTTTGACATCGATAGTCCCATCCACGAAGTCAATGCACTGCTCGACTCTACTCCTATATTGGAGACTGAAAAATGGAGAGCGAAAGTGGAACCTCTTCATCCATCTGAGACTCTCCCTGACAGTACAGTTTTTAACTTTGAGAAGACAAAGGCGAGCAGGCTGCTTAATGTTCTTAGAGCATATAAGGCAGCAATTGAACGGAAGATAGCGAAAATACAGGGAGTATGCCCCACTGTATGTATGGATCATGCTGTGGAAATGTCGCGTGAAATGCAAAGGAAGCGTGATCCTAACATGGAAGAAGTCGTTCGAGCAGAAGTCCTTAAATTATTTGACGACAGTGTCAGTTACCTCATTGCAGATAGCACAGCTCATGGGAACTCACATCACTTATCTGGGATCGGTTAATTAAGGTGTTGAGGTAAGTTCTTTGGCGGACCCTGGTTATAAAGATTAGTTCATTCATGGTCCGTTCTTGTCTGGCTGAAGACGTTAAACTTAGCGCTCCTGAGAGGCAACCCAGCCTTTTGTTTGATTATATTGTTTTTCCTTAGTTAGTTACTTCAATGTTTGTGGGTAACATTACTGCAAACCCTCACGAGACTATAACTCGTCCACTAGGGGTTTAAAGGCTTGTTGCATACGCTAAATGCAATCGAGAGCACCTGCGAAAGTGGTATAGGTAGGATCTTCTTTTGTTTTCTTTTTGTTATTTTTGCTTCTGTTGATTTCTCTCTTGTGCTAACTCGCTTTCACGTTGAAATTTTTTGAGAAAGCTTCTTGATTCTTCATCTAGGTATTATCTTTCTATCACTCCTCTTTTATTCTCGTTGTCCCATGTGCATTGCTTGCTTATTTCTTTTACATTGAGGACAATGTAGATTTTAGGTTGGGGGTGAGAGATTAGGTTACCTAATCAGTATTTTCTTGGTCTTGAGCAAAATTTGTGAAAATTTCAAAATTGTTTCTGGAATTTCTATTGAATTCAAAGTGATTTTGAAGGATAGTTGTGATTTTAACATTATAAGATATGTGATGTTAGTAACTTATGACTCTTGGATTCGGCCATCTGCTTGATTTCACAGTCAATTTTGAATTGTTAATCCATGATTAGAAGTTGTAAACATTGATTGAGCCATGATTTCACATATCACATCTCGCTTACACATTAAGTTTTCGGTTCGATAACTGAATGATTAACTTGGTAAAAAGAAGAATTAAAAGGCTAAGTCACATAATCTTCACCATAGGTTTGCTCCCTATAGGTGCAGATTTGATTCTCCATAGTTGACATATGAAAAAAAAAAAAAAGAGTTAGGCGACAAGTTTTCGCCATAGGTTTGCTCCTTATAGGTGAGAATTTGATTCCCCTCATTTGCGTTACTGCTCATAAAGAAAATCAAAGGCTGGTAAAATGAAAAGTTAATCTGTGAGACAAGTGTTGGTTTCAAGCTTGGTTGTCACGAATTACTAATGATATCATGAAATTGACAATTGGATCTTTTAATGATTGTAAGCCGAGATTACACTATACACTCATGGAACTCAATGTTTAAAATTGTTCAAATTAATGGATTAATATTTTAAACTTGATTATGAAATCTGCCGAGAGCTTGATTCCAAGAGAAAAATTCCACACACCGATCATGAATCTTAGAATTTTCACATCTCAGCTATTTGTTCACTTGTCACTTGAATTTACAGGAATTGTCTTTTATTTCTGAAATTATTTTTCGCATGTTTTGCTCGGGACTAGCAAAATGCTGGTTGGGGGTTGTGATCAGGGTCGAATATTACATATCAGACCCAGTAATTACCTGATTTTACATACATGATAATGTTTAATGCCATATTTTAATTGTGTTTTTATTACAAGATAAAATCAGGAGCGTGTATTGAAAAATGATGTTAAAAGCATGGATTTGATGCTCCGAAATTACCAGAGCATGGGATGGACTCCAGAGAACCAATAATGAAGATTTTACACGCTTGGGATCTGAGGAAAGCAAGCCAAAGGGGCCCGAAAAGGGTCCAGAATGCAAGATCACATGGGTCCCTCCATCCGATCAGTTCGAAACTTCATACATGGGATGAGGGCCGTAAATTAACTGTACATATTAAATTTCAGCCATTGAAGACCTCTGGAAGTGGCCCAACGGACAGATCAGCCCCTTTAAACCTTAAGTGGGGCCCACCTGATCTCTGGATATGCTTCAAAATTAATGTCAACAGTTTAAATGAGGTGACAAAACAGATGGTCGGATCGGATTTCCTACACACATCACGAGTGGACCCCATTGGTCGTGGCTGTGCACAGTGCACAAGTGCACTTCAAATGTACCGAACAGGGAGAACGGGTCAAACGGAGGTTGACCCACACCTTCCGTCTCTCACGTAGCCAGCGTCCAGCGGACGGACGCTAGCCACTTGGGTTTTGATTGTGGGTCCCAATCATGGTCCAAACGGATGATCCAGACCGTCCATTCGTTCTCTGAGGTGGCCAAGATCTTCGCCTAGGTGGAGAAATTGCGAAATACAGCGAAGATCAGATCTTAACTGTACAAATGGGGGTCGGACGGTCGTATGATCGATCATGCGGGCCACACCTAACTCGATTCAAAACCAGCCATATCCTAATGGTTTTTTAGTGCTATTTTAATGGACGGAGTGGATTTTCCATTTAATTGAAGGAATGGGCCCCACCATTGTCACAAATGGAAGCAATCCGTCTGCTCAAGGCCACGTCAAGCGTAACCGGGCCGTGCCATTTTGTGGATGATTGTGGGCCCCACCCGTCACCTGTACGACTGATCCAAGCCGTCCATCGTGTAGAGGGCTTCGAGAGCTTCAAAACTATGCTGATATTCTGCTCTCATGCGTGCACACGTGCATGATACAGAGGCCACAAACGGACCGCTCTGCAATGTTCAAAACTGATTTCTTCATGATTTTTTCTCTGGGCCGCGCTAATGGACGTTCAAAACCATCCATTCTTGACTGAAATTTTGTCCTGAATCCAATGGACGGGGTGGATTTTTCAGAAAATACTTCTGTGGGGCCCACCGATCATGGCTATGAAAAATTACACTCCGTGTCCTACTACGACTCTGCTACTGACTCCAGCCCTCCAACAGCTATAAAAGAGGAATTATGGACGTGGGAAATTCATTTAGAAACAGGGAATTCCAGATCTAGAGCAAGGGAGAGAAGAAAGAGAAGAAAGAGAAGAAAGAAGAGAAAGAGATCGATTGGTTTGGTGTTTTGTTTTTATGAATTTTGTTTAATCTTTTTGATGGATTTTATGGGTCACTAATCTCTCAGCTAGGGCTGAGATGAAGCCCCTAATTTGATTAGCTCTTGTATTGGTTGATTTACTTTGAATATTAATTAATTTGTTTCTTTCTCTAAGTGGGCTTGATTGGTTTAAATTCTATACTTCTCCATCTATGAACTTGACCAAAAGTATATATATGGAAGTTGTTTGGATGCTTATTATAGGTGCTTGTGTCTGATTAAGAACAAGTTTCCTATAGAGGAAGAAACAGGATGCTTTAATGAACTGTACATTCCATGTGCCCGATCAAGGACATGGGATATGTTATTCATGGCATTGCTTAAAGGAATTAGACATTCTGTATGCCCGATTAAGGACACAGATTGTGCTTTCTCTGTATAAGTGGTATCAATCTAGATCAAGGTGAATCAACAGACAAAACAAGAGTTAGGATAATTAGGGGTGGATTCGAAAGTCCTAATGCTCTCTCTCTGATTGAATTTTCTTCCCTGTTCTTAATTGTTTTTTTTCTAGAATTGTGCTTAGTAGTTCATTCCATTATTTGTTGGATTAGTTAAGAAGAATTGTGAATTTGAGTTGTGACGATCAGTCCTCGTGGGAACGATCTCGTAATACGTACCGTATCTACATTTGATTCGTATACTTGCGAGTTTAAAAATCATTTAAATCATGTTGGTTTAATAAAACATCAGTAATGTATTAGTTTTAATATATATTATGACAAATCCTTTCACAAAGGAGTTGTCGCACATACAACCATTATATATATACGATCACTAAGCGTGGTAAACACAAATGCAAATTCCATATTCATTCAAACATTATAACAAACACTTGGAATGTATTTTAATCAACATAACTTACATACATATGAAATATATAGGAAACATCTAATTTAAGCACATGTGATAGCAATCAAGTCAGTCATAAATCATTAACTGACATTGAAGGCCTTGAAAACCATAACCTAAATATCTATAGTCAGCACCTTTCGTCGGTAGACTCATAACGAACTCAGTTTAAACACTAAGCATTTGTCTACGGCACAACGACAACCTATAGCATGAAATAGGTTAGTCATTACACCATCTAATCTATTTAGATCTCTTGAACAACTTAGGGTTAGGATTTCTTACCCAAGTATAGAAAATCACCGAAAAACGCCAACTCTCTCTCTCAGAAGCAAACGCCAACTCTCTCTCTCGCTTAGGGTTAGGATTTCTTACTCAAGCGATATAGATGTAGTGGTGAAGCACGATGAGCATCAGGGAAGAATCCCAGAAGCAAACGCCAACTCTCTCTCTCTCACTTTCTCTCTCTTTCTTTCTCTCTTTTCTCTTTTCTCTCTCTTAAGGTTGGAAATTCGTATGGCATGAGAGAGAGGGTTTAAGGCCCTTATATAGGCCCGAAACTGATCGAAATAGCCCCAGGGTCATGGTATACTTAGGTTATAGCCAAATAGGGGTTGTTTTAATCCAACGGGGCACTTCTGGAGGCCCCCTTTCTGCGTGCTATCGGACTTAAGCTCCCTGGCATTGGATCTAGGTCGAGTTACATTTTTGGTCCGATCGAATTTACAGATCGACCATGGCAGACCAGTTTCAGTTCAACAGTCACTGCCACTCGATTAGAGCCACAAGTATACTGACATGTGTATGAAATTTTCCCTGATCCGAAGGTGTATTTGGGTCAGATTCTGACGGTCTGAATCCTTATATTTGGCCTGCAAGTGAACGACCCAATTCACTTAAATCTGAGCACATTTCCTAAAGATATTCACATTTCTCACACACTTTGCTCCGGGCTCAAGTTGTGCATTTCTGGATACTATCTGGATTTGATTTCCAAGATGGTTGTCAAGCCTAGCAATGCGGTCATAATGATTTAGTTTCGCAGTAATCGGACTTTTGACACGCGGTCCAGGTCCGATACGAAGTTTCATGCTGCTCCCGAGAGCAACTGGGTTTTGAGATTGTCCCTAGATTATAGGGTAATGTAGCGTCAACGATTCTGCAAGTTTTGGGTCTTATAGTTCGTATTTAAAGTGATTAGTGCTAATTTCACAGGTAACCTAGTTTAGCACTTAGTTAATTTCATCAAAATTTTAAAGGATTTAGTCCTGTGTGATTTCTACTTGAGGTGGTACTTGGGTCCTTGTATCGACTTTTCCGAGACGTTACACTATGTGACCATACGAACAAGTTGGGTGGTAAAATAAACACCATGGTGGACCTACGATGGTTTCAATGGTAATGTCATTATCACAATTGCTTCCAGTGTTGTGGCCCACTTGAGCGTTGAATCTACATCCTTTTTAGGCTCATGCTTTAAATGATCTATTAAAATCAGTGGATGGCATGGATAAAACACATACATCATAGGACGTGGCTACTGGGGTTGCTGCCTAATTGGAATCCGCACATAGATATTACCCATATGTACAAAGGGTACATATGCTCACTTACAAGGTGTGTGATATCTAAGCTACGTTGCTCATTATTTTTTGCGGTTTGGTCATGTGGTGAATGCAGCTTGCCAAAATTGAATTTGCGGCTTAATGCAAACGGAACAACTACGACCTCGAGCATCGAGATAGGCAAATACGCATTATATGACCGATATCGAATGAGATTGGCCGCCTATTCAGCCACTCGCTCAATGTGTAAATAGGATCAGACGATATTCAAAGGGTAGAGTTCATCCTCTGATGATGGGTTATACCTTTGTCTTTCACATGAAAAGACCTTTCAATACAGACAAAAGAGAAGTAAGAAAGGAATTCTTAGGATCGGTCGTAGATAACGACTGCGAAATACCTTCCTGGATGAGGAACTGAATCCAATATATGAGCATAGACCTAAATTACCGCTACTTGATTAACGCTACAGATTAAACTATGAAATGTAAGTAGTAGGCGATAAGTAAATGATTACATTAAGGAATGCAATTTACCTGGCAGAAAAAGATAGTGATTACACTAAGGAATGTAATTGACAAGTAATTGAAAGGATAATTGAAAGATAATGTTTGGGTTTAATTGGGTTGGTACGAGACAAAACTTTCTTACTAAATTCCTCTACTATTTATAGCCTTACCCTGGCCATCTAGATCCTTCCCACGTTCTGATTGTTATTATTATTGTTCAACAATAACTCACCTTCTTTATTCATTTTCTTGTCATCTGTCCTATAGCTGCTTCTACATGATTACTCTTTCATTGGCCGCTTAAGTGAATGTCATGGCACTGCTCAATGCATTCTAGTTGTTCTATCGTAGAATCCTCTTTGTATACCCCCACAAATATTCAAATACACCATGCGTATCCATCTAGATCGCATGTAACTCACTCTAATTGGTTCCCATAGGAAATGGGGATAATGGGGATGAACACTGCCCCCCCCCCCCACGTCGCTTCGCCTTTGAAAAAAGGTAAAAGTGACGTGTGACCATGTGGACGCTAGAGGGCGGCTTTTTTGAGGGGATGGGAGATCAACTCTCACTTCTTCCATTGGTTGCCTTGCTCGAGGGCTTTCATTAAAGGGGTAAAATGGTGTTATATTTGACCAGAGTTGCCACTAACTAATTATTATGATTCTACAGTCAGTTAGGTCCCCTAGAAACACTTAAGATTGAGGACCTGAATATCCTTTACCCTAAGATGACTCGTGAGTTTACATTTAAGAGATTCCAAGTAAGGGGACCGTGATTACAGAGAGGGAAGGTGTTAGGCACCCACTCTTTCCGTACGGATGTACAGTCTTTAATTCACAAGATATGACTAATTTCTAAGGAATAAGGTTAGTTCTTGCATGCGGAAAATTTAATGTAATGTAATGACAATAGTAATTGATTGATCTGAATTTTTGATGGGCAGGATTCGATTATATCAGCAAGCCATAGAGCATACATTTGAAATAATCAAGTGCAGGGTGTAAAGTATATATGTATGGAATACCTGATGTTGTATTGATGCTTATGATAAAATGACAACCAACTAGCTAAGGTTTCTGGTGGACCTGCTTCGATTATATTAACAGGCCTCAGAGCATATACCCGCTAGTAAGATACGAGAAAAAAAATGTAATATAGTGTATATGCTAAAACAACGACTAACTGGCTAAGTTTCTGGTAGGAAAGATCCGATTATATCGGCAAGCCTCAGAGCATACGTCTGCTAGTTAGATGTGAGAAAATGATGAAATGCATTATGATGTTGATGTATACGCGGATCAAGGGGTTAAGAAGGGGATGAATGTCACACGATGCTAATGCTTGGGTTTGATGAAACTGATAGAAGCTTAAATGGTTGGATGAATGCTAGTGTCGCAAGGCTAAATTGAGTGGCTCATATTTGAACTTAGATGCTTGGGAGGCTTGGACTCTAGATAGGCTGGGCTACAACAGGACTGGGCTGTCTCACTCTACCTCTCCTTGGTGGAAGGATGCTTCCTGATGGGTGTGGTCTTCAAAATAAAAATGGATGCTTCTGAGTTTTCTATATGCTTGAAATGAGAAGGGAAGGGGGCTATTTATAGCCTTTAACCTAATTTTCTTGTAATTCTTGGTAATCTTAGGGGCAAAAAGTGGTTGAAGGGTTGGGATTGAAGATTACCACATGGTATCATCTCATGGGTTAGATAAGATGGCAAAAGGATAATTTTGGATAAGGAGGTGGGCATCGGAGTAAATAAACTTTAACCACACACTTGGGACTTGAAAAAGGAGAGTTTGACATACTTGAGGGACGTTGCCCTAAAGAGGGGGAGTGCCACATGGCCAGCGGCAACCTGGCTGCCATTGGTACCCACTTGGACTCCTTGCTTTGGCAGACAACATCCTTCAAGCGTGTGGAGGCTCTACTATAAAAGTTGCTGCTTTGAGGTTTCAACCATTTGTCCGATTTGACTTGCTTTTGGGCTTAGGTTCGGGCTTGATTTTAGGCTTAATTAGGTGAGTTGACTGGGTTATGTGGTTAGTTAGGCTGACTGGGTGAGTCGACTCATCGATCCAACTCAAGGCTTCAGGGTTTTGGGTTCCTAAGGTTCAGGGTAAGGCTGATTAGGTTGACTGGGTTAAATGTGCTGAGTTTAAGGTTTAGGACTGGGGTTCCTAGGGTTTAGGCTTATAGGGTTAGGGTTTAGGATTAGGGTTCGGTTGTCCATCCATCAGTTCAAACTCAATCAACTTATCATCCTGGGGTGAGGTTTCTATGGATGCCCCTCTTTAGCAGAGGTTGTGTACAACCGAATGCCAAAGCGAGTGGACACCTCGCCTTTGCCAGTCGGTCATGAATTGTGATATGTATTTGTTGCCTGCATTTATGTTTGTGTCAGCTGGTTGCCTGGAAATAGATAACTCATACATATCACAAGGATTTGAGGAAAATGTTATGATTGTCTTTGCACGGGCCTCAAATCACAACCGTTTCACTCCTGACTAGTACTAACATCGGAAAGGTATAGTAGAGCCCCTACACTTTCTGTGGTCTTACAAGGATACTGACTCGATACTGGATTGTCCGTTACTTCCCAGATCACCCTAGGAGAACTTGTTTTGTTTGATCGTTAAAATGGTTAACTGCCCTGCACTTTTTGTGGCCTTATGGGGAACTCACTATGTTAACTTGGACTCGATCAAATTCTGCAAGCATCCTCGCGCTAGGTATGTGCGGGTGACCTTTTTTCCATGCAATCTTTTAGTTTTGACTCTTATGTTACAATTTGTCTTTTTCATCATTTGGATGATTTCTTTTAACCAGTGCTGGCCTATCGTCCTTTCAGAGAATTAACATTTAATACAATAGAGCTAACACTAGAGCTCAGTCCGATCGTACTTTGATGTGCATACAGATTCGATAATCTCTAGGGAAATTACAAGATACCAGATCTTATTTGATTTCGTGTTGACTCCCACACAAAGATATGGAAGATCTCTTAGTGCCTCGGAAGTCTGATGCTTTATTTTGAAAATATTTTGTGATTTTGAAAGTCACTCGCTCTGAGATTGATACTCTGTGGAGGTTTTTATTGCATGATGAAATATGCCCAGTTTATTGGTCCTCTCCACTGGGGATGAGTCACAACCCCAGTCCTAGTAGCCAGTTGTGAACACTTGCACATACAAATATTCTTCATGGGGAAAGTGGTGAATTCTTAGAGGCATGGCAAAATGGATTGTAAGGTAGGAGTATTGAATATCGGGGATGAAATTCTCTTTAAGGGGGGTAGATTGTAACACCCCGTACTTTTCAGTACTCGGGTGTTACCGTGTAACCTAACTTAGTATAAATACAAACCTAACTTAAGCAAACATTCATGTGCATTTCAGTCTAAATCTGACTATTGAGAGTAATCCCCATCCGTATATCAAGTTATCCACCATCCATTTGGCTTAAACTTAGATATTTGGTGTGTAGAAATATAATAATGGTAAATTTAATAATAATAATAATAACAATGTTATTAAAATAGTATCATAACATTCAATATCATAAATGCATAGTAGGTCATCCAATCACTAATCAGACAATTGATTTCCATCTAAGGGACCCTATAAACCTTTTGATCGTTAATGCTCAGATCAAAATTGATTCGACCATCGAATTAACACTTAAAAATTGTAAATCAATTAGTATAGCCCACCTAAGCTTTAGGATCTGCCTCATCCTTTGGGTTGGGGTCCTAGATTAAGCTGACAAAATGAATGGATGGCTTGGATCCATCAGAACATCACTGTGGGCCCCACACTTGCGTGTGTGTACACCAGGGTGTGTTACACCCGCTGTGCACTGTACATAAAATCAGGTCAAACTTAGTTTGACCTGATGATTTCAAAGAAGGAAATATTCCTTCTTTCTTTTTCCGCCAACATCCATTTCAAACGGACAAACGTTTTTGCTCGATCAATGGCCCACCATATGGCCTCTTTAGCATGATCTGAATCACCCATCATGGAGTTCATGAAAAGTTAATCAAAACCCAAGTGTTTTGCATACTGGAAAGCCCGTGCGTACACACGGCGTCGATCGCAAGTGTCACGCCTCAAACTCGGAAACCGGGCTCACAAAATTCTCAATCGCAGAATCTGGTGCCGACAGCCTCCGTAGTACCCCCTTCTCAGCTCCCAATGCCCATACACCAAATTCTGATCGTGGGATCCTACAAGGAGGATTTTCCAACTTACATTTATCTTATAAGAAGCATAACCACAAGTTTACCCAAATCAAAAAGGCAACATCATCATCACATATCTACTAATATAAACATTTGAATACAGTGCTTAAAGGGAAATACATATATCAAAAATCGAAGCTCCAGAAGACAGCTACTGCTCCAAGCTCAACGCTGCTACGACTTGACGCCACCTACATGCATTTGTAACATCCCAGATTTTTGCCAACCTGGGATTAGACGTCCTTAGGCAATGGATCAATCCTAACACAGATTTAACTTCTTAAACGCTCAATTAAAGCCTCAAATCCCTTTTCAAACCATTTTCTTCACAAATCCCACTCTTCACTACCTTGTACTTTCAATTTTTCAAAGCACCTTCGCCCTAGACACTATCTTAAACTAGCTAAGTAGTATAACTTGGATCACTTTAGATATAAACTGCAAAGGACTAAATACTACCTCACATAAATCACTTAGATTAAATCCTTTAGAAATTTGACAAAGTTAACTAAGTGCTAAACTAGATTAGCCATGAAATCCATTTGAATCGCTTTAAATACGATCATCCCAAAACTTGTAAAATCATTGACGCTAGGTTACCCTAAAATCTAGATCAAACTCATTACCCGCTTTGCTCTCGAACATCTCGAAACTCCGTATCTGATCTGGACCGCACATCGAGTCCGAACACTACGAGGTTAAGGACTTAGATCGCCTCACTAGGCTTGATAACCATCTCCGAAGTCAAATCCACCGATGTTCCACTACTGCTCGCTTGAGTCCGAGCGAGAGAGTGTGAAAACACTCGGTTTCTTTAAAAATAAATATCTTGAATAGTAATCCGAGACTCGTCGGTTGATCGTTTTAAGCAACCGCATCTGTCGATAATCGACCAAATTACACCCTCAGATCAGGAAAAATTTCATACACATTTACATGTACTCGGAATCTCCGATCGAGATCCGCTGACCGTTGAACAGAAACTGGTCCGCCACGCGTGATCTGAAAATCCCACTGAAACGAAAACTTAGGTAAACGTAGATCCAGCGTTAGTGAGCTTAAGTCCGACCTTTGGCTCAAGGAGGCCCGCCAGAAGTCCTCCGTTGAGCTGAAAAAGTTTCACTTTGGCTATAACCTAGGTGAACCTTGTCCAGAAGTCTATTTTGGTGAAGTTTTAGACTATATAAGGACCTTAAACCCTCTCCCATTTCAGCCATACAAATTTGGATTCGAGAGAGAGAAAAGAGAGAGAAAGTGTGGGAGATGTGGGAGGAACTCCTCGTCCGTTCCCGCCGCTATTCGGCTCCATCGCCGATTCTCATCGCTTTCTGGCGATTCCAATGCGTTTCTAGGTAAGAAACCCTAACCCTAATCTGTTTTAGGGTTGTATAGGTTGTAGGTTATGAAATAGCTAATCTATTTCATTCTATAGGTTGCCAAACTCCCGTATACAGAAGCTTAGCGAACCTATCGACTTCGTTACGATTCTACAACAAAAGGTGAGGACTTTAGGTGTATAGGTTGTGGTTTTCAATGCTTTCAATGTCAGATAATGGTAGATTCATGATCTACATGCAAATGCACATGTACAAAGTGCTTTCCGTTTTCTGTTTCGATTAACGTTGTAGAATATGGAATTTCACATACTCTAGGTATACGTAGAAATACCGTATACGTATTTTTTTTGGAAAAATGTTTGACATGTTTATTTAATGTATGATTATACAACATATGGATAAAATACTAGTTTGGCGAAAGGAATCGCCGTAATACATGCTCGCTTGTAAATACTACGTATGTAGAAATTGTGTATTCTAGAAATACTGTATATGTGTAAATTTTGGAAATGCATTTGTCGTGATTATATGCTGTATGATTATGGTATACATGGATAAAACAACCGCTTGGCAAAAGGATAGCCCTAATACGTATTTTGCTAACATACGTCATGTATGTTGGAAAGGTGTACTCTAAGTGTTTGTGTAGACGCTTGTGAGTGTAAATGTTTGAGTGTTAGTGCCTTAGGTAGGTGCTGATATGAAATTCCCGACCATTTTAGAGACATGTAGGATACCCTCCATGTAGTGGTTTACTTTAGCCACTCATTTGTGATGTATACGTAATTGTGTCCCTATTTGTATAGTACTCTACAACATGCTTTACAACATGCTTTATATCATGCTTCATAACATGCTCTATGATATGCTTCCTAACATGTTGTATTACTTTGTTTATCATGCTTAACTCCACATGCTATTGATGAGAATCAGATGAGTTTGGGACTATGTTTATAGTCCAGGCATTCGCACAGTGATTGGACATTGTGGGTCGAGATTCATGTCGCCACAAGAATGTGTCCGGGCGAACCCGAGTCGTACTTCTGGCGGTGTAAGCGATAGTGGTGCCACACGGAGTGCTTTGCATGCTTCATATCGCCCAACTTGTTGTGCGCTCGAGCTAGTCAGGCTCGTCAAGTAACTCGATTGTCGAATGTGTGTTTACCATGTTTGGTCATTACTGTTTGAACCTAGGGTACCAAACTTACCAGTGGCGATCCCGTTAACCAAGGTACCTCGATCCGCTAAGACTCATGAGCCGGACATGGTGGTATGGAACACCGTGGCTGAGCTATCGGCCTATGATGGGGCCAAGTGCCTCCCCATAGTGACCATTGAGCAACCCGAACTCGTGAGCCGAATATGGTGGTATGGGACACTGTATTCGAGCTATCGATACTTACGGCGAGAGCCGAGTATGGTGAGACCTGTGCTCGTGCTGACGGGCGATGAGTCCTCTGTAGTATCTTCGAGTATACTCCAAGGGTCTGTGATTGGCGACGAGTCTTTCACAGCAACTAGAGTATGAGTTGAGCCGAGTACGGTGAGACCCGTACTGAGCCGACGGCTAGTGATTGAGCCGAGTACGGTGAGACCCGTACTTGAGCTGACGGTCAACAATTGAGCCGCATACGGTGAGATCTGTATCCATGCTGACGGGTGACGAGCCCTTTGCGATGCCTTCGCTATGCCTCTCAAACCATAATATCGTATGAGATTAACTAGGATTGACGACCCTAGAATGGATCATGTTTGGGAATGATACAAGGGAGGTACCTTAGTTTCCCAATACTACTGTTTGAAATGGAATAATAATAACTCGGTAATCATGTTCATCATAGCACCGCATGTGCCTTGTAGATGTGGAGCACTGAGGGAGTTAAGCATTCGCGAATGTAAGATGATGTCGCATGAGGGTGGTTTGGCAAGGGTATACATCATCATGTCATTTCATTCTCGCACTTAATAAGAGTAGTTAGAATTGTTTGATTTGTACTGCTTTATCATTACTGCTTGATTGAATTGATAACATGTTAACCTATGCTTTATTGTTCCACTGAGTTAGCTACTCACTCCCACATTACAGATCTGGTGTTGCAACACCAACCGACTGTCAGCAGTATGACGGCCCACGGTTCGAGTCTGAGTCTCGATTTCGACGATGACCAGACAAGTTCTCGTTTATGCAGTATTCTGGACGGCTTTGCTTAGGCCGATTGCACCGCGGGGATTACAGGACACATCTTTAGATTGTATTTTGATTTTTGACTCTAAAAACAGTACATGTATATGGGTACTCAGTTAGCGATCATACTCTGATGTTTCATAAAAATTTTGTTTCCTTACATACTTTAAATATACAATTTCAGTCTTCCGCTTGCCTTTATACAATTGAACTGGAGTTTGATTTACTGTTTTGGTATAATCTCATTCATGTTTATTGCTCTAACTTAGACAACATTTAACCATCATTGTGTATGTTGCATAAGTGATGCGTTGGAACTCGGGAGTTGAGTTCATACTCGACCCCCGATTTTCGGCGTTACAATATCATGCATAAGCTTATAGAAAGCTTAGAGGGTGGTGTAAGTGTGTGTGCAAGGTAAGTGCCAAGCATGCAATATCAGAGTAATGCGAAAACATGCTGGTAAGTCCATAAATACCATCAGCCTTATTCAGGCTATGCGATGCAAAAATATAATAGACCAATGACATATCTAGGCCATGCAATGCAGAATCATAGTAACCCAAATGTTATATACTGAGGGTGCAATGCAATATGCAATGCAAAGGAATGACGAAGATGGAGTGTGTAGTCGGGATGATAGAACGTAGTATTGCAAGCTGTGGGGTTTATCACAAGGGACTTCTATCCAAACCAGTCCCATACCTAAATTTAGATAGCTAGACTCAATGTGGTAAACTCCCGATCTCAGGTTGTTCGCGTACCCCAACCGAAACCCGGCCGTTATGAAGGTACACATAATGGTTTGGTTAGTGAATGATGAATGAATGAATCAAATGCTGAGTACGCAACTCCTGCTCAGTAAGTCCACATATCAGTACTGTACATCTCTGGGATCATCATCGGGGTTTAGTATACTCTACACTAGATCGCCGCCCACTGGATGCGCAACCATGTAAGTGGAAGAGACCTCACTATCCGCCTGGCCAATAGTCATCCAATATCTACCCGGCACGTCAAGAACAGACCCATTTACGAGCTGGTCAAACTCAACCTAGCTATGCCCCCTACCCTCGGGCGGGTAAGGCCACACCCCTTCCAACCTACCACGATCAGTGGGAGCGCCGTATACTGGTATTCGGCATCCGGGCGCTCTTATTTTCCACCTGATCTCGATATTGGAGAGTCCTCTGGTACCAAGAGGGTTTATGGACTTTCACCCAGGGACATGTATAACACCTCATGTAGAAAAAGATTTTCGGTGTCCCATCTGACCATCCACGATATGCTTGTGGAAGTTACGACCTTGATATTACTAGGGCGTACAACACACAATGCAAGGTGCATGAGTTATACAATCCAGTCATACATCAATCTTACGCATACCATGCGCTCATGTGGAACAACTCCACCTATCAGGGAGTCCCATAACAACCTGCCCAATGGTATATGCAATGGTCAACCACGTCTCATATCAAGCATACAGATGATACGTATGAGTATGTATCATGATGTTATGCTATCACATACTCATAATGGACATCGATAATCAACCTATATTCAAGGTGGGGTCCATAGATGGACTTTAAGATTAAAACAATCCTACTAACAATGAATGAGGCCCAACATTATGAGTTATCCTAATATGAATAGATGGATCATGCATATATCAATGAGGCCCAATGATTAGGGTCAACCCACTTAGAGAAGGATGTGAATGGGCCTAATAAGACTTAAGGGAAGGTCACAATGTGGACATTTAACTATCATTGCCCATTAATGTGGACATTTAACCAACATTGCTCCCCAAGGAGTGGCCCACATAGAGCCTAACGTATAGTGGGCCCATGGCCTTACACAAGGGCTTCATACACAACATAATGGGCCACATACAATCTTAATGGGCCTTACACAAGGGTCTCAAACATCAAGTGGGCCACATCACATGGGCCATATACATCACATCAGGCCTCATCATATGGGCCTCATATACAACACATCGGGCCTCATCATATGGGCCTCATATACAACACATCGGGCCTCATCATATGGGCCTCATATATAACACATCGAGCCTCATCATATGGGCCTCTCATTCATCACATCGGGTCTTATCCAAGGCCACAAACACATCATAATGGGCCTCATACCCTCATACGCGGGCCACGTTACATCACACTGGCCTAATATACATCACTATGACCACTCACACGGGCCTAAAATACATCACAATGGGCCCCATCACCTGGCCCTCAAATGCATCACAATGGGCCTCATCACTTGGGCCCAATATACATCACAATGGACCTTTGGTACATTAGGTGGGCCCTGCATGCAATAGGTGGGCCGCACCTCCCAAATGGGCCCCACCAGATGAACATGGACAACATGGATGCACAACGCACACATAATGGTGGACAGTGAGTATACAACACATATATAACGGTGGCCCCACGTCCCACGTGGCCGAACGGAGTAGATACAACACGTACATCATGTTGGGCCCACGTCCCATGGATGGTGTAGATAAAACATATACATCATGATGGGCCCACATCCAGCCCATTTGAACGGACGGGATAGATAAAATACATACAACGCAGTGGAGTCCCATGGAGGGACGGTGTGTGCAACACATACCTCAAGATAGGCCCCACATGTCCAGCCAATAGATGGATGGTGTGGCACAAAACACATATATCAAGGTGGGCCCCACCCCCACACATGCAGCACGTGTGGGGTGGGTCCCACGTCGAGAGAAGATGGACAGCGTGGAGAAATACGTACATCATGGTACGCGCCACACAGAACACTGTCCAGATGGACGGTGTGGATACAAAATACATAAATTAAGGTGGGTCCCACCTACCCATAGTGTCACACGTGTGGGGTGGGCCCCACGTCCAAACAAATGGACGGCTTGGAGAAACATGTACATCATGGTGGACCACAGAACTTGCGGACATCATACAACAACTATATAGTTGGTGTGAGGTACTCTAGCCAATCTGCTTTTACTGCAGGTGGGTCCCACATGGGGCCCACCATAACATTATATTAATATATTATTATATTATATATATGTATGTGCATTGAGGTGGGTCACACCATCTAGGAGGCTAGATGGTGTGGATCAATCACATGCATCACGGTGGTTCCACGTGCTGCACTCAACACGTCAACAAGGTGGGCCCCACGTCCCATGCATGGACGGGGTAGATTTTTTACATATACATTAAGGTGGGTCCACATGTACATGGCCCACCCGGTTTGAAATCAAACTGATATTTGTGTTCTGCCATGTAACGACTCGAAAAATTTCATACAAAGACCCGAGTACCACCTCAGGTAGAAATCACTCAGGATCAAATCATTTAGGAATTAGGCAAAATTAACTAAGTGCTAAACTAGATTAGCTATGAAATCTGCTTGATCCACTTTAAATACGATCTGCAAGACCCAAAACTTGTAGAATCATTGATGCTTGGTTACCCTGAAATCTAGGACCAATCTCATTACCCAGTTGCTCTCGGGAGCACATTGAAACTCCGTATCGGATCTGTACCACACGTCGAAAGTTCGAATAATATGAAGTTATATAATTAGGACCACCTTGCTGGGCTTGACAACCATCTCAGAAATCAAATCCAGATAGTGTCCCGGGGCTATTCGCTTGAGCCGGAGTGAAGTGTGTGAGAAAACGTGGTTTTCTTTAGAAATTAAATTTAATTTAAGTAATCTGAGACTTGTCACTTGCGGGCCTGATATAAACAATCAGACCGTCAGAATTTGACCCAAATACACCCTCGGATCAGGAGAAATTTCATACACATGAAAGTGTACTTGTAATCCTTATCCAGTTTCGGTGACCGTTGAACTGAAATTGGTCCGCCACGTGTGATCTGGGAACCCGACTGGAATGAAAACTTAACTCGACCTAGATCCATAGTCAAGGAGCTTAAGTCCGACCTTTGGCTCAAGGGGGGACTCCGGAAGATCTCCGTTGAGCTGAAACATATGCTCTTTAGACATAACCTAAGTATACCTTGGCCCTGGAGTCATTCCTATCAGTTCTGGGCCTATATAAGGACCTTAAATCCTCTCTCATTCACTCCATACGAATTTGAGAAAACCCTAGGAGAGAGAAGAGAGTAAAGAGAGAGAAAGTGTGAGAGAAGTGGGAGGAGATTCCTGTTACACTATCTTGCTATTCTACGTACCTATCCATTACTACCGTATCGCTTTTCCGGCGATTTTGATTCCATTTTCGGGTAAGAAATCCTAACCTTAACAGTTCTAGAGATTCAACTAGTGTAAGTGATGAAATAACTAACCTATTTCATGCCATAGGTTACCGTTCTACCGTTGATAAAAAATTGGTGTTTAAACTGAGTTCGTTACTCGCTTCTACAACATAAGGTGCGGACTATAGACGTATAGGTTATGGTTTTCAAAGCTTTCAATATCAGATAATGATAGATTCATGATATGGGTGTTATTTCACGTGCAAAATGTGATATTCGTTTTGCGATTCAGTTACGTATGTAATTTATGACGTTTAGTGTATTCTGTATAATTGTAGAAAATACTGTAATGTACAAAATATGAAAGTATGTTTGCCATGATTAATTACTATGTGTATATGTTAGATATATGTGTAATAACTACTCGGCGAAAGGATTCGCCCTAATACATGTTTTAGCCAACATGCGTTATGTGTGTTAATAAGTGTATTCTAAGTGTTTGTGAAAATGCTTGTATAAGTATGTACTTAGTATAGTAGTACCACGAGTAGGTGTTGAGATAGGATTCTCAACTACCTTAGTGATGTGTATGATTTCCTTCATGCAAGTTGTTTAGTTTAATCATTTACTTATGAAATGTATGTGTTTGGATTTCCTGTTTGCATTATGTTTTATAACATGCTCGTTAATATGTTTGCATTACTTGTTTAATTTTGCTTTGACTACTTTACATGCTTACTGATTAAGGATTGAATGTGTTTGGGACTATGGTATAGTCCAGGCAATCGGTAATAGGCTTTGAGTTCGTGGCTGAGATTAATTCGCCACGTAGGACGTGTTTGACAAACCCGAGTCGTGTGTTGGTCGTCGGCAGTGGTTAGGCCATACGAAGTGCTAATGCACTTCATGTCAATTGATACAATGTGCACTTATATTCGTCGAGCTCGCCAAGTAACCCAATTGGCCTATTGTATGTTCACCATGTATGGACACTATTGTTTGAACCTAAGGTACCGAACTCACCAGTGAAACTCTGTTAACCTTGGTACCTTGATCCGCTTAGACTCATAAGCCGAACATGGTGGTATGGGACACCATGGTCAAGCTGTCGGCCTACGCCGGGGCGACGAGTCCACCTGTAGTGACTAGTAAGCAACCAGAGCTTGTGAGCCAAATAAGGTGGTATGAGACACTATATTCGAGCTGTCGGCCTACACTGATTTGGTGACGAGCCCTTTGTAGTGACCTCAAGCATACTTTGAACCTGCATAGAGGCGACGAGCCTTTCCGTAGTAATCAGAGTATACACTAGGCCTGTATTGATTTGGTGACGAGCCCTTTACAGTGACCTAGAACCGCAACATCGTTTGAGATTTACTAGGACTGACGACCCTAGAATGGATTATTGTTTGGGAATGATATAAGGGAGGTACCTTAGTTTCCCAATCCTGCTGTATGAAAAGGACTAATAAAAACTTGGTAATCATATGCTTGCACTGCATTACGCGTGCGTTCAAGCGTAGTAGGTCAAACACTGAGGCAGTGTTGTTCATGCACCAACGTGAGATGAAGTCACTGAGGGAGCGTAGGCGAGGGCATGCATCATACATTCATACCATTCTTGCATTAACAAGAGTACTTAGGGATGTGTGATTTATTGCTTTATCATTACTGCTTGATTGAATTGATAACATGTTAACCTTTGCTTTATTGTTCTACTAAGTTGATTACTCACTCCCACATTATGGGACGGTGTTTTAAACACCAACCAGACTCTGTCTTGATTTCAGATGATGGCGTGACCCCTGAGGTAGAGCCTAACTACTACGATGATCAGGACGAGTTCTCTTATATGCAGTTCTCCGGTGGCTTTGCTTAGTCTATCCGGATTGACGGGGCTACAGGGATTATCATTATAGTTGTACTATTTTAATATTTTGATGTTTGAGACTATTACCTGTATATAGTGACTCAGTGATGTATTCATACTCTGGAGACCGATCGTGATCTTTGACTTATATACGTGTATGAATGTCTTTCAGTCTTCTGCTTGCGTTTTACAACTTGATCTGGAGTATGAATTACTGTTTTGGTATAATCCCACTCATGATGAATGCACTAACACAGACAACATTGAATCATAAGCATATATGTTGCATAAGTGATGTTTTGGAACTCGGGAGTTGAGTTGCTACTTGACCCCCAATTTTCAGGGCGTTACAAGTTGGTATCAGAGCATGATTTGGATTAAACTGGACCTGGGTTATGGTCACACAATATACGCTGACGCAAAATTCAACTTAGGTGGGTGCGAGAAAATGTAAAAACAGTCATAGGGGTCCCGATTTCGTCAATTGGCGAAGTTCACCGAAAACGATTGTCGAGATCGAGTCCGTACACCTCCATGATCACATGAGGTGACCCCAGATCACTCCTAGACCATCAAACAATGGGTCTAGACCACAACTTACCCCATCTCAGCCTTCAAAAATCCCTATGTACGGTCATACATCAACAACATACTCAAAAGGCCCCGAAACGACTCGAATCAGAGTTGGGGGGCCAAAACGAACAATTCGGTGGGACCCAAGGTGGACCCCACATGTTTTTGACCAAGGGGGAGGGGAGAACCTCGCCTAAAGGGTGAGCCCTCGCCAAAAGTTCCAGAGGTCGGCGAAGCCTGGCCGGGCAGGCCGATGCGGGCCGATGGTTTCTGGGTGTTGTGTGGCCATGGACGCAAGGGGTTTTGATTTAAACCCTTCCAAACTCGCCCCTCCTTCACAAACCACCCCTCCACGTTTTCTTTTCTTCCAAAAAAGGTCAGGTTTCTCTCTCAAATCGCCCCACCAAATGATCTCTCTTCCATTTTCGTACACCCTCTCCACTACCCTGCTGTAAACCCTTCTCCATTGCTACCTATCTCTCTATTCTCTCTCATTTGAGCTCTTAAACCCCCTATTTGAAGATTAAATTCGTGTAAACCCACTAACCTACCCTATTTCTTTATTTTTCCCTCTTTATTCCCTTTTATTGAGCTTTTAGCACCTCCCTTGAGGATCAAATCCGTGGAGACCTAAAGACTCCAACCTTTTTCCTCCTTTTTCGTCACTTTTCCATGGCTCTATTTGAGCTTATTACGACCATTTTCTCCATTTCCACTATTCTTTCTCTCATGGAAAAGAGAAAGGGTGTCATGGATGAAGCCAGGCCTAGTCGCTCCACTCATTCAAGGAGATTGAGAGGCGCCACCGCAAGCATGGTCGTTGAACGCGAGGTGTGGACTAAGCGGGACCTCGATCCCCAGGCTCCTCTCCCAAGAACTCTACTGGCGGAATTGTCCCATGGAAGATATCAGACCGTAGAGTCTTTTTCGAAGCGTAAGTTGACGGGAAGCTCTTTGGGGAGTATCTGTTATTGGAGCGCCTGGGTGAGGCCGGTTGGGGTCTTGTGTTTGAGGGAAAATATCGTACGAATGCGGGTATTGTCCGAGCTTTCTATGCCCATATTCGAGAGCCTACGTTGAATTCCTTATAGTTCAAGATCCCATTCGGAAGAGATCGAGAGGCCACAATCGATGCTGGCCTGATAGCTCGACTCATGGGCATACTGCTTGGCCAAGTCCACGCGAGTGAGAAGAATCTGAAGAGTGCACGAGAAACGGATCGCCGTACGTGTTTCCTTTGTGGTCGACTGGTTTAATGGCAGCCAAACAATAATCTGCTAGCGCAGTATGACTGACGACTTCCGTCTACTCCACATTTTCACGTTCAACGTCTGTCCCAGGTGGAGCAATCGCAATGAGTGTACACACCTGATGGTCGACTTTCTATACCAGGCGGGGCAGGGAAAGAAGTTATGTATGCCCACGTATGTTTTACGACAAATCGTTCTGACCACACGCTCAAATAGAAAGACTGATTCACTCCCCTTCGGTCGGCTTATATGCAAGATTGCACACGAGTTCGACTATAGTCTTGGTGCGGAACTTCCATTGCCACAACATTTCATCAATGAAACTACTCTCAATCAGATGGAAATCGGGCCATGACAACGACAAGCTCGACTTGAGGAGAGTGAGGATGAGACGGAGAGTGAAGAGGAAGAGAGTGAGGAAGAAGGTGGAGCTGAAATAGAAGAAGAACAGAGCGAGGAAGAAGAGGAGGCCCAGGATACGGAGGAGAGCTCCCCTCCTACGCCACCGGAGCAGGACATTGATCGAGCTGCTAGGATGCTCGTATAGCTCGACTTGTGGAGGATCAGGCTGCCCTACGACAGGGTCGGGCGTTCTTACGACAGGATATTATGGATCTTCGGGGTCTTGTGAAACACAAGTTCAAGAAAGTGACTCATACTTTGAAGACTATCCTGTGCTGCTTGCAGGATAAGGGTGCCGCTCCTCCGTCGCCAGACTTGAATGCCTAGTCATCCATGTCGTTGTCTTGTTTTGGTTACTGCTTTAGGTTATGTTTGTGTTCAGGTTGATGGGCCTAGTAGTGTAGTAGTTAGTAGAATGTTTTCAGTGTTTGAAGCTTGGGTTGTATTAGCTCACATGCATCTTCTGTCATGATTCATGTAACTCTGTATTCCATGTATTATGAAAAATTTTAGTGAATGAAATGCATGAAGTTGCTTTAATTTGTGTATGAATGCTGCGTAATAAGTTTGTGTGTATGCTGAATCTGACCTGGGTTGCACCCTATGTCATATAGGGCATGCCACGGAAGGTTGTTAGTGCTATGATTTCATATTCCTTTGGTTGTTAAATTTTGTAGTGCCAAAACCTATATGTCTTGTACTTCTTGTGTTTCTTGTTTGTGACTACACACTGCTTCAAGACAAGATCATGAATGAAGAATGTTTTCAAGACAAGATCATAAATGAAGAATGTTTGCAAGACATGTCATGGATGAAGTCTACAAGAATAGAAGACTTCAAGTTTGCTTCTAACAAATTCAAGATTAGAAGACTTCATCAAGACAAGTCAAGAAAGTACCAAGCTCTAGAAAGCTGCCAACTCGATTCAAGCTTCTCTTTCAAGATCATCTGAGAATATAGACCTTCAAGACTTCAATGTTCATCTCACTTCAAGGTTAGTTTGACCTTAGATTGACCTTAGGTTGGTTTATATGATAGGTCATTCTGGATACATAATCCGAATATTTTAATATGCTTGTTATGACTGTTCTAAGACCAATCCTAGAAATCTTAAGACCAGTCCTAGCTTTGCTTCGACCAGTCTTAGGTTTCTTAGGACCAGTCCTAGGTTGTTACAGATTTTCAGATATTCTTGGTTGTCCTTCGACCAGTCCTGGGAAGTTCTATGACTCATCCTTCGACCGGTCGTAGTCCTACGACTTGAAGTCCAGCGACCTATCTATGGTCCTACGACCAGTCGCAGGTGACTCACGACCAGTCGTAGGAGGCCCACGACCGGTCGTAGGTTACCTAAGACCAGTCATGAGAACAGCTAATCTAATCCTGCGGAAATCTTTCAAAATCTTTGATGCTACGACCGGTCCTAGGGATCCTAAGACCAGTCGAAGATGGGATTTTTCAGGCTATAAATAATGCACGAATTTCAGAGTTTATTCATTCCATTCCATTCAATTCAAGCGATTTAAGGCTATACTCTGAGATAAGTTGTGATTATTTTTTTAAGCTACATATTTAATATTTCTTTTGATAGCATTATTCTATTGTGATTCTGATCCACATTCCAATCGCATTTAGAAAAGAGGAATTTGTGATATTCCTTCTTCTGGGATCAAAATCAAATAGACCTTGCTCTTCTTGATTTAATCTAAAATCAATTAGACATAGAACCTTTATTTAAGTGAGTATTGGACATTGAATGACGTATCATACATCTACTCCGATTGGTTCTACTGGGCTACTTCAAAAGGAGATCTAGGTATTTTACTTTGTAATTTACTTTCTCTGATTTTGTTTGAGATATGCCAGAAAAATCTCATTGTATTGGTTATCTGAGGAGAGCCAGAAAACTCAGATTGTGGGGGGTTTTTGGATTGTGTAAGCCTGAGATACAAAGACACAATTGTGAAGGTTTTGGGTTAACCTGTGAAAACCTATTTTTGAGAGTGCATGCTAATATCCCCTGTGTGAGGATATTAGGAGTGGAGTAGCATTCTGTGTGGTTATTGGCTAACAGCTTGGTGAACACACAGAGTAACCACTATATATCGTTATGTTGTGGATGTGCTTGATTTCTTTATTCACTTTATTCCTTCAGTATTGTGGATTCCTTTTGTGGATGAATGTTGTAATTTTCATTTCAAGCAAGTGTGGTTGAATGGTGTAATAACTTAGGATTTATTTCTGTAAGTTATTCTTGATTTATTTTCCATATCATTTGTGATTACTAGATTGTTATAGAAATAAGGTTGTCCTACCATAAGCCATTGGTTTTTGGTGTAAGGTTGTCCTTAGAACTGATTTAGTATCATTATCATATTTCATGTGCTTTGAGATTGTTATTATTTCAGCATTGTTATTTAAATCTTTTATTATTCCGTTGTTTTAAGTTTTATTTGGCATTGTCCTATTCACCCCCCCTCTAGGGCCTATAGCTAGGCCCCTTTCAAGTGGTATCAGAGCCAAATAGCTCGTGCTTATTACTTATTTATTGGATTTATTTCCTGAGCTAACGATCTAAGCTATATTAAGATGTCAAATTTTGATAGCCTATCTGTCACTAGGCCACCACCCTTTAATGGCACAAACTATGCCTATTGGAAAGTAAGGATGAGAATCTTTCTTAAATCCATGGATGAAAGTGTGTGGTCAAGCAACAAAGAACGGATGGAAACTACCTATCACTGAAGTAACTGATGAAGATGGTTCAAAATCAATGAAAGTAATATCTTATGCCCTTTGGACCACACTTCAGAAAAGTGAGAGTAGTACTAATGCAAAAGCACTAAATGCAATTACTTGTGCATTGTCACCAGATGAATTCAAAAGAATCATTTCGTGTGAAAATGCTAAACAAGCATGGGATCTTTTGGAAATGACACACGAGGGTACATCTATTGTCAAGAAATCTAAAGTCCAACTCCTCACAACTAAATTTGAAGAAAATCATATGGAGGAGAATGAAATGTTTATGGACTTTTACACTAGATTGAATGACATTGTAAACTCAATGTGGGGTCTCGGTGATAGAATCCCAGAAAGTAAAGTGTGTGCAAAGATACAACACTCACTTCCTGAACGTTTCAATTCAAAAGTAACCGCGATTCAGGAACTTCGTGATACGGATAACATGAGGGTTGAGGAACTAGTTGGTTCTTTATAGACCTACGAATTGAACTTTAAAGCTCCAAAAGGAAAATCAATTGCTCTCAAATCATCTAAAAATATTCCACAAGAGAGCACTTGAGACTTTGAAAATTCAAAGATGATATGGCACTTTTTGTAAAAAGGTTTTATAAAATTTTCAAAAATAAGAAACAAAGTAGATTTTTAAAAAAACGATAAGAGACAATCTAAACCTAGAGCTCGAAAATCTTTGAAAGATAGTCAATGTTACAACTGTCAAGAGTATGGGCACTTGGCTAACAAATGTCCTAAAAAGGACAAATAAAAAAGGAAGAGTATGTTGGCTACTTGGGATGAATCATCGATTCTAATCCTCTTCAAATCGAAGATTAAAAATGAGAGTCGGGAGATGATATTAAAGCCCTTATGACTCTAGCCAAAGTCACTTTTTCAGATTATGATGAAGTAACTAGCGAAGAGAATCTGAATAGTGATTGTGACAATGAAGATGATCTTCAGGATGCATACAATGCCCTTTATAAGGAGAGTTGTAAAATTGCTGTCAAGCTTAAATTACAAAAGGAAAAATTTTCTAAACTTAAAGAAGATTATGAGTCTCTTGTTTTAGAAAAATCTCATATTTTCAATTTTTTTGAAAAGACCAAATGTGATTTAAAAATCAAAACCTCCCAAGTTGATGATTTGAAATCCGAGAACGAGAAACTAAAAAATGAAGTAGCTTCTCTTTTGAGTTTGAAAGACACTTGGAGATATGCCCAAGGTGATCCTAAATTAGAAAAATTGTTATCTGGATCAAGAAAATGTGGTGATCGATCTAGGTTGGGCTATGATAAGAATACTTCTCCTAAACAAAAGAATACTGCTCCTAAGTTTGTGAAAGAAGAGTCTTTGAACTCAAAAGTAAAGAATACTTATCAAGGTCTTCCAAAAAATTCGAGGACCCTTCAAAAACCTAAAAATAGCCATGCCAACTTCAGTCTTCAAAACCGAAATCCTTTGGTTAAAAAATTATTGATCTTCTCAAGGAGCTATTAAAATTTAACTCTATAGGTCATTCGTATAACAACAGACAGAAAAAGTCCAACTACACTCCTAAACCCAAAACAGTACTGAAATGGGTTCCTAAAGTTGGCTGCTTGGTTGCCCACACTGCTTTCAAAGCTACAAGTCATTCAAAGTGGTACCTAGACAGTGGTTGCTCCAGGCATATGACAGGCGACAAAGCTTTATTCACCGATCTAAAAGATAGGACTGATGGGTCAGTCACTTTTGGTGATGGAAGCAATTACAAAAATCATTGGCCAAGGTACGGTTCAGCTTTATAACCTTCCCTTATTTAAAAATGTTTTATATGTTGAGGGCTTGAAACACAACCTATTGAGTATATCTCAGATATGCGACAATAACCATAATGTAAAGTTTTCTAATCAAGGTTGTGAGATTATTAATAAAGAGGGTTCTGTTATATTAACTGGTTGCAGAACTTCTGAAAACTGCTACATCGTTAGTGATGCTAGCTTATCTACTCAATCTTGTTACATGGTCCATACTGATGAGACTGAATTATGACATAAACGCCTTGGACATGTACACTACCGGAACTTGTTTAAATTGAGCAAAAGAGAACTTATAAGAGGTCTACCCAAATTACAAAAAGTAGACAAAATATGTGGTGAATGCCAGTTGGACAAACAAATTAGGAGCTCTCACAAGAAAGTGAACTCCAATACCACATCTAGACCTCTCGAGCTTCTCCACATGGATCTCATTGGACCAACCAGAACGGAGAGTCGAGGTGGCAAAAAATACATCTTGGTTATCGTAGATGACTTTACTGGATTCACTTGGGTATCATTCTTAAAAGACAAATCTGAAACCCTAGATGAAGTAAAGAAGATCATCAAACGAATCCAAAATGAAAAAGGTACTCAAGTTTATAAGATCCGTAGTGATCATGGATCTGAATTCGAAAATAGTAGTTTTGAGAAATTCTATAGCGATCAGGGAATATCACATGAATTCTCTGCGCCCAAAACTCCTCAACAAAATGGTATAGTTGAGAGAAAAAATAGAGTGCTTCAGGATATGGCTAATGTCATGATGAATAGTATGAAGCTCTCCAGAAATCTTTGGGCTGAAGCAATTAATACTGCCTGTTACATTATTAATCGTGTTTATACTAGTAAATCTGAAAATAAGACTGCTTATGAGTTATGGTTAAAAAAAAAACCTACTGTCAAATACTTTCGAATTTTTGGCAGTAAGTGTTACATTTTACGTGATCGTGAAAATTTGGAAAAATTTGATACGAAGAGTGATGAAGGTATTTTTCTTGGATATTCCTTAAACAGTCGAGCCTATAGGGTTCTAAATAAAGAACAGTGTGATTCAAGAGAGTCCATCAATGTGGTCATTGATGATCATTTGAATACACTTGCTCCGAGTTCAGATGATGATGAAATTTTTATAATCGACAATCAAGATACCTCTTCATCTCAATCTGAACCTAGGACTGTCAAAGATCATCCAACCAATCAAATCCTTGGAAATCCTCTCACTGGAGTTCGTACACGTAAACAACTTGAAAACATATGTAATTATGTTTATTTTACATCCCAAATAGAACCGGTAAATGTAAAAGAAGCTCTTTCTGACGAAAATTGGATAGTAGCTATGCTGGATGAACTTAATCAATTTGTTCGTAATGATGTCTGGTATCTTATTCTTAGACCTAAAGATAAACACATTATTGGAATAAAATGGATCTTTAAAAACAAGTTTGATGAACTTGAAAATATTATACGAAACAAGGCTAGACTGGTTGTACAAGGGTACACTCAGATTAAAGGCATCGATTACGATGAAACCTTTGCTCCAGTCGCTCGCCTTGAATCTATCAGACTTTTTATTTCCATCGCTTGCTTTAGAAAGTTTAAAATTTATCAGATGGATGTAAAGAGTGCCTTCTTAAATGGCGATTTACATGAAGAAGTTTATGTAGAACAACCCTCAGGGTTTAAAGATCCCAAGCTTTCTGATCATGTATTTTGTCTCAAAAAGGCTCTCTATGGTCTGAAACAAGCGCCCAGGGCATGGTATGAAAATTGACTAAATTCTTACTTAGTCATAGTTTTCAAGTGGGAAGTGTCGATAAGACGCTATTTGTTAAGAAACATAATAGTGAGATTTTAATGGTTCAAATCTATGTAGACGATATTATTTATGGATCAACTTGTTCTAACATGTCTATTGAGTTTGCAGAGTTGATGAAATCAAGATTCGAAATGAGCATGGTTGGTGAACTAAATTACTTCCTAGGGCTACAAGTGAAACAACAACCTGATGGAATCTTCATTTTTCAAACCAAGTATGCTACAAACTTAGTTAAAAGGTTTGGATTTGAGAATGGTAAAAAATTTGATACTTCTATGAGTACAACCTTGAGACTCTCAAAAGATTCTACATGTAAAGATGTAGATCCAAAGCTATATCGTAGTATGATTGGTAGTTTATTATATCTAACTGCTAGTAGACCTGATATCACTTTTAGCGTTGGTATTTGTGCGAGATATCAGTCTAATCCTAAAGATTCACGTCTCACTGCTGTCAAACAGATTATTAGATATGTCGCAAGTATAACTAAGTTGGGTCTTTGGTATCCTTTTGATATTAATATTAAATTAGCTGGGTATTCAGATGTTGATTGGGCTGGTAATATTGATGATAGAAAATCAACCAGTGGTGGTTATTTTTACATTGGAAACTGTTTGGTTTCTTGGTTTAGCAAGAAGCAAAGTTCAATATCGCTTTCCATCTTCTTGAGGCCGAAATTTGTATATCTCAGTAGGATATGCATGTACTCAACTCGTATGGATGAAACGCATGTTAAGCGATTATGGAATTAATCAAGATTTAACGATCTTACATTGTGATAATTCCAGTGCTATTAATATTTCCAAAAATTCAATTCAGCATTCGCGTACTAAGCATATTAAAATTAGGTATCATTACATTTGTGAATTAGTTGAAGAAAAAGCTATCTCTTTGGAATATATATCAACTGATGTCCAACTTGCTGATATATTTACTAAACCGCTCGACAAAAGTAGGTTTACTAAAATGAAATTTGATCTTGGTATGTGCATTTTAAATTGAATATACTTGTCTACATGTATCATAGTGTACTATATTTTAAATTTTTATATGTATAAATTTCAATTTGTGCATAAAAATATTTATTTTTGTCGATGCTCGACCGACCCTTGCCGTACACGACCGGTCCTGACTCGACCGGTCGTAGACTGCATTCGACCAGTCGTGGACATCGTGAGCATCTTATAATTTGGGAAAATCACCTTCTTCTTCATTTCCTCTTCTTCCTTCGACGAGTCGTGGCTCGACCAGTCTTGAGAGTTGTTGATTTTCTTCAAGATAAGTCATTTTTTTTTCATTTTTATTGAAGATTTATGCTTTCTATGCTTTGATTTGCTTATTCCATAAGCTAGATCTCATCTTTTGTTGATTTTTTAAGGGTTTCCTCTCTAAAATTTCTGATCTAGAGAAACCCACCACTTCTGGTGGTCTTTGTGCTTGCTTCTTGGTAAATCTTGTTGAAAATGGATGTTGGAGGGAAAAAGAAAACATCCCGTGGTCCATCTTCATCTAGATCTACATCTATAACAAAACAGCACCTTCGGTCACCCGAAGATGATCCCAATGATGTACGGGATTTACGTAGCCGTAAAGTTATTGTTGAGCGTCCTGTAAGTCTCAATCACATTGAACAATTTGGGATTGCCCCTCTCCTTGAATCTGTTGGCTGGGCTAACATTTTGTTTTAGGGTGGGCCTGCATACTAGTCCATTGCACATTCTATGGTTGCTTGTATCTCTGATTTTTCTCTTGATAATTTAACATTCTCAATTGTTACTAGAGAAGGAAAATTTCTAATAGATCGACACTTGATATCAGGTATTATGGATATACCTGTCAAGGATGAAGGTATTCCGATTCATACATTATATGACAAACCATCTGAATTGGAAAAACAAATGTTGACAAGAGATTTATGCAATATGGAAGTACAATGGACGCACAAAGGAAATGCGCTCCCCTCAAAATTTTTATTACCCAGATACAGAGTTTTGCATTGGATCTTCATCTCAAACGTGTATCCTCGATCCGGCAATAAAATCGAGTTGACTGCTTTCATGGTTCAGGTATTGCACTCTGTTGTGTCCGGCATCATTGTCTGTTTACCTTCTTTGATATGTCATTTTATCATTCAGTTTCGTCTTCATCCAGGTCATAGTGATATTCTATTTGGTTATCTTATGACTTATTTAGCCACAAATATGCTTGTTGCTTTACCTGAGAATGAGGCACCAATTCATCATCTTTCATTCAATAATACTAATTTAAATAAGATGAAGTTGGATTTGCTTCCTGGTCAATTCTATGAAGGTGGTGGTGAAGGTGCTGAAGTAGAAAATGAAGGGGAAGCTGCTGATCTTCCTCCACAGGCTGATATAAATATGGATGATATATTTGAAGACATTGAAACTGACTCCCAAAATGATCCTGATTATGATCCCTCTTCTAGTTATGATGCACGTCTAAGTGTATTGGAGGAGAAGGTTGATAACCTGAGTGTTGCCCATGATATGCAATTTAAATATATGCGAAAATATCTTCGTCGCATTAATAGGGGCTTACTTCAGATTGATCCAACCATCCCTGCTCCTTCATCTGGATCTGATTAGGTGGATTATCCTTTTTATTTGAATATGATGGATTCTGTATTATTATTACAGTTAATGACTTTGGTTATATGTTTGGTTTTATTATATATTCTTTATTTGGATTGATGACATTGAAATGTTGTACTAATTTGATAATTAATCTTGACTCTTCATATGTGTTCTCTTTTCTCCTTTGGCCTTCCCTTGTCATTTTGTGACAAAAAAGGGGAGTAGTATGGAACAGGGTAATTGAAGAGTAATTGAAGTAATTGAAAGAGGGAGAATATGGTTGATTGTTTCTACTCACTTAGGGGGAGTAGAGTATTTTTGATGGATCTGATGGCTCATGCTTCTTTCTTCATTTTACTCTTATATTAATAAATGTATTTTGTCACAAATTTAACAAAGGGAGAGATTGTTAGTGCTATGATTTCATATTCCTTTGGTTGTCAAATTTTATAGTGCCAAAACCTATATGTCTTGTACTTCTTGTGTTTCTTATTTGTGACTACACACTGCTTCAAGACAAGATCATGAATGAAGAATGTTTTCAAGACAAGATCATAAATGAAGAATGTTTGCAAGACATGTCATGGATGAAGTCTAAAAGAATAGAAGACTTCAAGTTTTCTTCTAACAAATTCAAGATTAGAAGACTTCATCAAGACAAGTCAAGAAAGTACCAAGCTCTAGAAAGCCGCCAACTCGATTTGAGCTTCTCTTTCAAGATCATCTGAGAATACAGACCTTCAAGACTTCAATGTTCATCTCACTTCAAGGTTTGTTTGACCTTAGATTGACCTTAGGTTGGTTTGTATGATAGGTCATTCTGGATACATAATCCGAATATTTTAATATGCTTGTTATGACTGTTTTAAGACCAGTCCTAGAAATCTTAAGACCAGTCCTAGCTTTGCTTCGACCAGTCTTAGGTTTCTTAGGACCAGTCCTAGGTTGTTAGAGATTTTCCTGGTTGTCCTTCGGCCAGTCCTGGACTTGCTTCGACCAGTCCTGGGAAGTTCTACGACTCATCCTTCAACCGGTCGTAGTCCTACGACTTGAACTCCAGCGACCTATCTATGGTCCTACGACCAGTCGTAGGTGACTCAAGACCAGTCGTAAGAAGCCCACGACCGGTTGTAGGTTACCTAAGACCAGTCGTGAGAACAACTAATCTAATCCCGCGGAAATCTTTCAAAATCTTTGATGCTACGACCGGTCCTAGGGATCCTAAGACCAGTTGAAGATGGGATTTTTCAGGTTATAAATAATGCACGAATTTCAGAGTTTATTCATTCCATTCCATTTAATTCAAGCGATTTAAGGCTATACTCTGACATAAGTTGTGATTATTTTTTTAAGCTATTGTGCTTATTTAATATTTCTTTTGATAGCATTATTCTATTGTGATTCTGATCCACATTCCAATCTCATTTAGAAAAGAGGAATTTGTGATATTCCTTCTTCTGGGATCAAAATCAAATAGACCTTGCTCTTCTTGATTTAATCTAAAATCAATTAGACATAGAACCTTTATTTAAGTGAGTATTGGACATTGAACGACGTATCATACATCTTCTCCGATTGGTTCTACTGGGCTACTTCAAAAGAAGATCCAGGTATTTTACTTTGTAATTTACTCTCTCTGGTTTTGTTTGAGATTTGCCAGAAAAATCTCATTGTATTGGTTATCTGAGGAGAGCCAGAAAACTCAGATTGTGGGGGTTTTTGGATTGTGTAAGCCCGAGATACAAAGACACAATTGTGAAGGTTTTGGGTGAACCTGTGAAAACCTATTTTTTAGAGTGCATGTTAATATCCCCTATGTGAGGATATTAGGAGTGGAGTAGCATTCTGTGGTGGTTTGTTGCATATGAGCTTGGTGAACACATAGGCGAACAACTATATATTTGTGTTGTGGATGTGTTTGATTTCTTTATTCATTTATTCCTTCAGTATTGTGGATTCCTTTTATGGATGAATGTTGTAATTTTCATTTCAAGCAAGTGTGGTTGAATGGTGTAATAACTTAGGATTTATTTCTGTAAGTTATTCTTGATTTATTTTCCATATCATTTGTGATTGCTAGATTGTTATAAAAATAAGGTTGTCCTACCATAAGCCATTGGTTTTTGGTGTAAGGTTGTCCTTAGAACTGATTTAGTATTATTCTCATATTTCATGTGCTTTGAGATTGTTATTATTTCAGCATTGTTATTTATATCTTTTATTATTCCGCTGTTTTAAGTTTTATTTGGCATTGCCCTATTCACCCCCCCTCTAGGGCTTATAGCTAGGCCCCTTTCAAAGGTCACGCGGAGAACGACACGCCTCGCACTTACTGATTCGATGGATCAGGCACCTCCCCGATGTGATGGTCATACGGACCCCGGTGTGGGCCCTGTTCGTGAGACTATGCTTGAGTCTCAGCCCTCTACTGGTCCTACAGTTGGGCCGCCACCTTACACACCACCAGTTCGTGAGCAGAACCGTGTGTCTTCTTCGATGCAGCATGTGCCTTAGGCAGACCCACCTATGGATAGGTTAGAGCAGTTATTGATGATGATGCACCAGCAACGGCAGGTGTAGTATCAGCAACAGCAACAACAACTTTTGGCCACTATTACAGGGGCCCTAGCTCAGGGTGGGCGCACGACTCCACCTTCATCATCAGTGCACCCTGCTGAGCCTGTAGGGCCTTCTGCTCAGGATGAGGGTGTGCCTCCCCCTGCATCTACTGCATACCCTACGGGGAATCTGAGTACGAGTGGTCTCCTCGAGCGATTCCAACGCTTGAGGTCTCCTACCTTTACGGGTTCTCACAGACTTAAGGAGGCCGAATATTGGCTTGACCGCATCTCCAAGATGCTGAGGATACTACATTGTACTGAGTAGGAACAGGTCGAGTTGGCCACCTTTATGTTTGAAAAGGAGGCTAGCCTGTGGTGGGATAGTGTTCAGCGGATAGTTGCAGTTGACTATATATGGACATGGGCAGATTTTGAGTTTCGCTTTCATGAGAAGTACTATCCTCAGATGTATCGGCATGAGAAGGAGAATGAATTCTTGCACCTCAGATATGGAGGCATGACAGTGACAGAGTATGAGCATTGGTTCATGGAGTTGTGCCGATATGTTCTTACGATACTTGCCGACGCACAGATGCGTGTGTGGCGCTTTTCCGAGGGCCTGCGCTTTGATATTCGCTCGAAGATGTGCTGTGCTAGCATACCCTCCTATGCTGAGCTAATACACATGTCTATGTGAGCAGAGTAGAACGGGGATCGATTATCACGCTCTCGTGGGCCTATGAACCTTAGGCCCCGACCAGATATGCCGAGCAGGCTATTCCTCGGCAAGTGGCCTTGCACAAACTCTCCTCCCAGGATTTCAGTGCCACTAGTTCCGATGCAGCGACCGGGCATGACCTGTACCTACTGTGGGAGGCCAGGCCACCTAGAGGAGAGCTGTTTCGCACGTATGAGAGAGTGGGTTCTCGCCGCCGCAGAGGATCGACCGCACTCGCCCTCACACTATATCGGCTCCGCCCCTGCATACTGTCCCTGCACATCCATCATTTCAACCCCTGCACCTCGATTTAGGCCACCTCAGTCACCTATGGTGCCTTAGCCCAACCGACCTCAGCAGGCATGCGTTCATGCGCTTACAGCAGAAGAGCCAGAGACAGCACCTTCAACACCTATGGCCTTCGAGATTACTGCACATGTTCAAGGTACTCTTGTCTTCTTATTAGTGGACACTGGGTCCACTACCTCCATCATTTCATGTGCGGTAGTTAAGCGTCTAGCTTTACATACTACTCCCACGAAGGGAGTAAGACTCACTATTGCAACTGGGACTTTTTCGGATGTCACACGGACGTGTGAGGGTTGCTCAGTAGACTTGGGTAGCAGGACAGTATTCGTTGACTTCATTGTCGCCCCACTACGGCACTACGACATTATCCTTGGTATGGACTGACTCACCGAGATGAAAGCAGAGATTGATTGCGATAATTGGGTCCTGACAGCCAACGAATCTGATGGCACGGTCTTTACTTTTCCAGTGCAGGTTAGTTGGCCATATCGTGTTGGATGCTACGCTGCTTTATTAGAGCATGTTGATGGGCCGACGTTAGGGAACATGTCAGTAGTTCAGGAATTTGAGGATGTGTTCAGGAAGATCTCTGGATTATCTCCTCGGTGCGAGATCGATTTTACTATTGATCTTGTGCCTGGTGTGACCCCCATTTCATTACCTATGTATCGGATGCCTCCATGTGAGATGGAGGAACTGAGGAAACAGATTAATGAGCTGGTAGAGAAGGACTTCATATGACCCAGTATGTCTCCTTGGGGAGCACCTGTGTTGTTTGTCAAGAAGAAAGATGGGTCGCTATGATTATGTATTGATTATCGTAGGTTGAACCAATTGACCGTGAAGAACAAGTATCCCTTGCCCAGGATAGACGATCTGTTTGATCAGTTGAAAGGGGCGCAGTACTTTTTGAAGATTGATCTGTAGTCAGGGTATCATCAGTTGCGCGCCAGGGATGAGGACGTACAGAAGACGGCCTTCAGGAAAAGTTTTGGGCATTACGAGTTCCTCGTGATGTAGTTCGGTCTTACGAACGCGCCGGCCATGTTTATAGATATGATGAACTGGGTATTTTAGCCATTTCTATACCGATTTGTCATCGTATTTATCGATGACATCCTGATATACTGTGCGAGTCCGGAAGAGTATGAGGAACACCTACGAGCCGTCTTGGATACACTGAAGAAGAACTAGTTGTTCGCACAGTACAAGAAATGCGACTTCTGGAAAGAGGAAGTCATGTTCTTGGGACATGTGGTGTCCAAGGAAGGGATAGCTGTGGACTTTGCTAAGGTAGCCATGGTTCAAGACTGGAAGCAGCCTGGTTCGGTTACTGAGGTGAAGAGTTTTCTTGGTTTGGCAGGCTATTACAGACGATTCATTTGGGATTTCTCGAAGATAGCCAGACTGTTGTCTCAGTTGACATGGAAGGATCTGAAGTTCACCTAGAATGAGAAGGCGGAAACAACTTTTTAGGAGCTAAAGGACAGACTGACATCTGCCCCTGTACTAGTATTGCTAGAGCAAGGGGTCAAGTATACGATTTACACCGACGTGTCTCGAGTTGGTTTGGGCTGTCCTTATGCAGAAGGACAAGGTGATCACATATGCCTCGAGACAGTTAAGGAAACACGAGGAGAATTACTCTACACACGACTTGGAACTGGCAGCTGTCATATTTGCAGCAGCTATCATATTTGCATTAAAGCTCTGGAGACATTACCTCTACGAAGAGGAGTTCGAGCTTTTCTGCGACCACAAGAGCTTTCGCTATATATTCACTCCTAGGGACCTGAATATGAGGCAGTGACGATGGATGGAAACCTTGAAGGACTTTAAGTTCGAGGTCTCCTACCATCCTGGCAAGGCCAACCTTGTGGCAAACGCGTTGAGTCGCAAGAAGGCTATAGCATTTGCGGCTCCGCAAATGATAGCCGAGTAGGATATGCTAGAGTTCATGAGGGACTTCGGGCAGAAACTCAACGTGGAGGAGCCATTCGAGAGTGTCGCACACATTTGAGTGCAGTCACTTATTGATGACAGGATTATCGAGGCCCAGAAGAGCGATGCACGATTGTCTGAGCTTCGAGAGTTAGCTAGCGATGACGAGAAGTCCGAGTGGAGAGTTGGCATAAATGGGGGCCTACGATACCATGGCCGCCTATGCATCCCAGACATTCATGACTTGAGGTAGGAGATTTATGAGGCTGCCCACAGATCAAAGCTTGCGATGCATCCTGGCAGTACGAAGATGTATCAGGACCTGAAGAGGTCGTATTGGTGGTAAAATATGAAGGCTCATATAGCAGAATATGTCTCCCGTTGTCTCACGTGCCAGTAGGTCAAGGCTGAACATCGCCGACCTCCTGGACTGCTTCAGCCCATGCCCATAGCTGAATGGAAGTAGGACTTCATCTCTATGGATTTCATATCGGGGCTTCGGAAGACGAGGAAGGGACATGAGTCCATCTAGGTGATCGTCGACCGGTTGACAAAGTCGGCTCATTTCCTTCCGATCAGAGTTTCGAACTCTGCAGACGAGTTGGCCAAATTGTACATTAAGGAGATAGTGCGTCTACATGGAGTTTCCTTAGAGATTGTGTTAGACAAAGACACGCGAATCACATCTATCTTCTGGACTCGTATCCAAGAAGCAATGGGAGTGAAGTTGAAGTTCAGTACCGGGTTCCACCCACAGACCGATGGGCAGATGGAGCGGGTGAATCAGATTTTGGAGGATATACTGCGGGCTTGTGTTTTGGACTTCAAGGACAGTTGGGATTACTATCTCCCGTATGCAGAGTTCGTCTACAATAACAGCTTTCAGGAGAGTATTGGTATGACTCCTTACGAGGCCTTGTACGGGTGCCCTTGCCGAGCACCGCATTGTTGGGTAGAGGTTGGCGAACGTAGTTTGATTGGCCTAGAGTTAGTACAGGCGACCTCAGAGAAGATCAACATTATTAGGCGTTGACTTCTTACAGCATAGAGTAGACAGAAGAGTTATGCCGATACGAGGTGGCGACTGCTAGAGTTTGAAGTTGGGGACCATGTATTCCTCTGAGTTTCCCCCATGAAAGGAGTCCTTCGTTTTGGTAAGAAAGGGAAGCTCACGTCGCGGTTTATTGGCTCATTCCAGATATTAGACCGAGTGGGTGTGGTAGTATACCGTCTTACTTTGCCCACACCACTTGCGGGCGTGCACAACATATTTCATGTATCTATACTGAAGAAATATGTCCCTGATCCTTCCCACATTATCAGATGGGAGCAGGTACAGTTGAGCGAGGATGCTACATATGTACTGTGTCCGACGTGTATTTTAGACAGGAAGGAGCAGGTGTTGCGTAGCAAGGTCATCCCACTTGTGAAAGTATTGTGGACGCATCACACTGAGGAAGAGGCTACTTGGGAGACAGAGGCCGAGGTCAGAAAGAACTACCCTCAAATTCTAGAGGAGTACGAAAAGGTACTAATTTCGAGGACAAAATTTTTTTTAAGAGTGGTAGATTGTAACGACTTAGAAAATTTCATACAAAGACCCGAGTACTACCTCAAGCAGAAATCACTTAGGATCAAATCATTTAGGAATTAGAAAAAATTAACTAAGTGCTAAACTAGATTAGCTACGAAATCCGCTTGATCCACTTTAAATACGATCTGCAAGACCCAAAACTTGTAGAATCATTGACGCTAGGTTACCTTGAAATCTAGGACCAATCTCATTACCCAGTTGCTCTCGGGAGCACATTGAAACTTTGTATCGGATCTGGAGTGCACGTCGAAAGTCCGAATAATACGAAGTTATATAATTAGGACCTCCTTGCTGGGCTTGATAACCATCTCAGAAATCAAATCCAGATAGTGTCCTGGGGCTATTTGCTTCAGCCCGGAGTGAAGTGTGTGAGAAAACGTTTTTTTCTTTAAAAAATTAATTTAATTTAAGTAATATGAGACTTGTCGCTTGTGGGCCTGATATAAGCAATCAGACCATCAGAATCTGACCCAAATACACCCTCGGATCAGGAGAAGTTTCATACACATGGCAGTGTACTTGTAATCCTGATCGAGTTCCGGTGACCATTGAACTGAAATTGGTCCACCACGCGTGATCTGGGAACCCGACTGGAATGAAAACTTAACTCAACCTAGATCCATAGGCAGGGAGTTTAAGTCCGACCTTTGGCTCAAGGGGGGACTCCGGAAGAGCTCCGTTGAGCTGAAACAGACGTTCTTTGGACATAACCTAAGTATACCTTGGCCCTGGGGTCATTCCCATCAGTTCTGGGCCTATATAAAGACCTTAAATCCTCTCTTATTCACTCCATATGAATTTGAGAAAACCCTAGGACAGAGAAGAGAGTAAAGAGAGAGAAAGTGTGAGAGAAGTGAGAGGAGATTCCTGTTACTCTATCCTGCTATCTACGTGCCTATCCATCATTACCGTATCGCTTTTCCGGCGATTCTGATTCCATTTTCGGGTAAGAAATTTTAACCCTAATCAGTTCTAGAGATTCAACTAGTGTAAGTGATGAAATATCTAACCTATTTCATGCCATAGCTTACCGTTCTACCGTTGATAAAGATTGTTGTTTAAACTGAGTCCATTACTTGCTTCTACGGCATAAGGTGCGGACTATAGACATAAGGTTATGGTTTTCAAAGCTTTCAATATCAGATAATGATAGATTCATGATATGGGTGTTATTTCACATGCAAAATGTGATATTCGTTTTGCGATTCAGTTACGTATGCAATTTATGGTGTTTAGTATATTCTGTATATTTGTAGAAAATACTGTATATGTACAAAATATGAAAGTATATTTGCCATGATTAATTACTGTGTGTATATGCTAGATATATGTGTAATAACTACTCGGTGAAAGGATTCACCCTAATATATGTTTTGGCCAACATGTGTTATGTATGTTAATAAGTGTATTCTAACTGTTTGTGAAAATGCATGTATAAGTATGTACTTAGTATAGTAGTACCTTGAGTAGGTGTTGAGATAGGATTCTCAACTACCTTAGTGATGTGTATGATTTCCTTCATGCAAGTTGTTTAGTTTAATCATTTACTTATGAAATGTATGTGTTTGAATTTCCTGTTTGCATTGTATTTTATAACATGCTCGTTAATATGTTTGCATTACTTGTTTAATTCTTCTTTGACTACTCCACATGCTTACTGATTAAGGATTGAATGTGTTTGGGACTATGGTATAGTCCAGGCAATCGGTAATAGGCTTTGAGTTCGTGGCTGATATTAATTCGCCACGTAGTACGTGTTTGACAAACCTGAGTCGTGTGTTGGTCGTCGGTAGTGGTTAGGCCACACGAAGTGCTTATGCACTTCATGTCGATCGATACAATGTGCGCTTGTATTCGTCGAGCTCGCCAAGTTATTCGATTGGCCTATTGTATGTTCACTATGTATGGACACTATTGTTTGAACTTAAGGTACCGAACTCACCAGTGAAATCCCGTTAACCTTGGTACCTCGATTCGCTTAGACTCATGAGCCGGACATGGTGGTATGGGTGTAACATCCCAAAAATCGTGGGTCGAGTAGTAACTCAACTCCCGAGTTCCAGAACATCACTTATGCAACAAATGAATGATGATTGAATGTTGACTGTATTCGTACATTAAACATGAGTGAGATTAAGCCAAAACAGCATATCATACTCCAGAGACAGTTAAATTGCAAGCGGAAGACTGTGATAGACATATAAAATATAAAAACTGTGGTGAGTCTTCAGAGTGTGATAATGTTACCAGGTTAAATAATTACAAGTACAATTCTAAAATTTACCAAATGTGAGGAAGTCTAATGTCTTCTATCCCAAGTACCATACCCCAATCAATACATTAGCAGGTCTTCATAGACCTTTCAGAGAGTTATATGTAGGAGAACTCCTCAACATCATAGTAGTGGTTCGGCTCTGCTTTATAAGCATCGCCATCACCTGAAACTCAACAAATCTGGTTGGTGTGTACAACACTGTCCCATAATGTGGGAGTGAGTGATCAACTCAGTGGAACAGTAAAGCATAGGTTAACATGTTATCAATTCAGTCAAGCAGTAATGATAAAGCAGTAAAATCAAACACTCCTAACTACTCTTATTAATGCAAGTATGAATGCAGTCATGATGTATGCCCTCACAACACCCTCCCTCGTCGACACCATCTTACGTTCACGGCATGCTTTCATCCCTCAGTGCTCTATATCTTCCAGGCACATGCAATGCATGATGAGCATGATTACCGAGTTGTTATTAGTCCATTTCAAACAGCAAGATTGGGAAACTAAGGTACCTCCCTTGTATCATTCCCAAACATGATCCATTCTAGGGTCGTCAGTCCTAGTTAATCTTAGACGATGATGTATTTTCTAGGTCACTACAAAGGCTGCCAGGGCTATTAAGCACAAAGGTTATACTACTCCCCCATCACCTCTTAAACGATTCATCACTATACAGAAATAGGCCTAGTTCATAATCTTTACACTGCGGCAAAACTCATCGCCTCACCGCAAATTCAGAGTATGCTCGAGGTCACTACAAAGGGCTGCCAGGGCTGTTGCTCGTATTCGTTGCACCACTCCCCCATCACCTTATCAATGTAGGCCGACAGCACGAATATAGTGTCCCATACCATCATAATTGGCTCACGAGTCTGGTTGCTCACTGGTCACTACGGGGAGGCACATGGCCCCAGCGTAGGCCGACGCTCGACCACGGTGTCCCATACCACTATGCCCGGCTCATGAATCTTAGCGAATCGAGGTACCATGGTTAAAAGGGATTTCACTGGTAAGTTTGGTACCCTCGGTTCAAGCAGTAGCGACCAAACATGGTGAACATACATTAAACATATCGGGTTACATGACGAGCCTGACTAGCTCGAGCGCACAATCAATTGGACGATATGAAGTGCATAAGCACTTCGCGTGGCCTAACCACTGTCGCCAACTGACGTACGACTCGGGTTCGTCAAACACATCTTACGTGGCGACATGAAACTCAACCACGATCTCAAGTCTAGTACCGACTGTCTGGACTATAGACATAGTCCCAAACTCAATCAAACCTTATTCGTAGCATGTGGAGTAAAGCATGATAAAAAAAGTAATTCAAGCATGTTAGTAAGCATGTCATAAAGCATGTTATAAAGCCTGTTATAAAACACTGCATAAATAGGAACACAAACACATATATTGCAAAAGTAAGCGGTTTAAGTAAACAACCTCATGGAGGAAATCATACATGTCTCTAAGATAGTTGAGAATCCCATCTCAACACCCTCCTAAGACATCAACATCCAAACACTTACTCGCACAAGCATTTCACAAAAACTTAACATACACTATTTCAACATACTTAGTGTATGTTAGCAAACATGTATTAGGGCGAGTCCTTTCGCCAAACAAGTATTTTACGCATATATAATATATTTATACGACAAATAATCATGGAAAACACATCTCTAAAATATATGTATATGGTACTTTCTACAATACAGTATTTCTACATACATAGTGTATATTAGTAAAACATGTATTTGGGCGAATCCTTTCGCCAAATAAGTATTTTATCCATATATCGTATATTCATACAACAAATAATCATGTCAAACACATTTCCAAAATTTATACGTATATGGTATTTTCTACGAATACCTAGAATATGTAAAATTCCATAATCTACATCTTTAATCGAAACAAGAAACAGAAAGCACTTTGTATATGTGCAATTGCATACAGATCATGAATATATCATTATGTGACATTGAAAGCGTTGAAAACCATAACCTATACACCTAAAGTCCGCACCTTTTATCATTGCATCGTAACGAAGCCGATAGGTTTGTCAAGCTTTCGTATATGGCAGTTTGGTAATCTAGAGAATGAAATAGGTTAGCTATTTCATAACCTACAACCTTCATAACCCCAAATCAGTTTAGGGTTAGGGTTTCTTACCTAGAAACGGAGCTGAGATCGTCGGGAAAGTGATTTGAATGAAGTGGTTGGGCTTGTGTAGCAGCAGGGAAGAACATCAGGGAGATCCTCCCATTTCTCCCACACTTTCTCTCTCTTTTCTCTCTTCTCAAATCCCAATTCATATGGCTAAAATGGGAGAGGGTTTAAGGTCCTTATATAGCCTAAAAAGTCATCGAAATAGACTTCAGGTCAAGGTACACTTAGGTTATAGCCAACACGGACCTGTTTCAGCTCAACGGAGGACTTCTGGTGGGCCTCTTTGAGCTAAAGGTCGAACTTAAGCTCACAGACTATGGATCTAGGTTCCATTAAGTTTTCGTTCCAGTAGGGTTCTCAGATCACGCGTGGCGGACCAGTTTCAGTTCAACGGTCAATGGATCTCGATCGGAGATTCTGAGTACATGGATATGTTTATGAAAATTTTCCTGATCTGAGGGTGTAATTTGGCCTGATTTTGACTGTCAGGTTACTTAATACTGACCCGCAAGGGACAAGTCTCAGATTACTATTCATGATATTTATTTTGTAAAGAGACATGTGTTTTCACACTCTCTCGCTCCGGACTCAAGCAAATGGCGTTGGGACACTATCTGGATTTGATTTCCGAGATGGTTATCAAGCCTAGCGAGGCAGTCCTAAGTCCTTAACCTCGTATTATTCAGACTTCCGACGTGCAGTCCAGATCTGATACGGAGTTTCAGGATGCTCCCAAGAGCAGCCGGGTAATGAGATTGATAATAGATTTTAGGGTAACCTAGCGTCAATGATTCTACAAGTTTTGGGTCTTGCAGATCGTATTTAAAGTGGATCAAACGGATTTCGTAGCTAATCTAGTTTAACACTTGGTTAACTTTGTCAAATTTCTAAAGGGTTTAATCCTAAGTGATTTCTGGTCGAGGTGGTACCTAGGCCTTTGTAGTTTATATATAAAGTGATCCAAGTTATACTACTTACCTAGTTTAAGATAGTGTCTAGGGTGAAAGTACTTAGATAAATTGAAAGAACAAGGTGGTGAAGGGTGGGATTTGTGAAGGAAATGGGTTCAAAGGCGGCTTTAGACTTTGGGTTTGAGTTCTAACAGGTTAATAAGGTGTTGGGATCGACCCATTGCCTAAGGACGTCTTATTCCAGGTTGGGAAAAATCTGGGCTATTACTATGGGACACCATGGTCGAGCTGTCGGCCTACGCCGGGTCGACGAGTCCACCCGTAGTGACCAGTGAGCAACCAGAGCTCATGAGCCAAATATGGTGGTTTGGGACACTGTATTCGAGCTGTCGGCATACACTAATTTGGTGACGATCCCTTTGTAGTGACCTCGAGCATACTCTGAACCTGCGTAGAGGCGACGAGCCTTTCCGTAGTAATGAGAGTATACACTAGGCCTGTATTGATTTCGTGACGAGCCCTTTGCAGTGACCTAGAACCACAACATCGTATGAGATTTACTAGGACTGACGACCCTAGAATGGATCATTATTTGGGAATGATATAAGGGAAGTACCTTAGTTTCCCAATCCAACTGTATGAAAAAGACTAATAAAAACTTGGTAATCATATGCATGCACTGCATTATACGTGCGTTCAGGCGTAGCAGGTCAAACACTGAGGTAGTGTTGTTCATGCGCGAATGTGAGATGAAGTCGCTGAGGGAGCATAGGCGAGGGCATGCATCATACGTTCATACCATTATTGCATTAACAAGAGTACTTAGGGATGTGTGATTTACTGCTTTATCATTACTGCTTGATTAAATTGATAACATGTTAACCTTTGCTTTATTGTTCCACTAAGTTGATCACTCTCTCCCACGTTGCGGGATGGTGTTTTAAACACCAACCAGACATTGTCTTGATTTCAGATGATGGCGTGACCCCTGAGACGGAGCCTGACTACTATGATGATCAGGACAAGTTCTCTTATATGCAGTTCTCCGGTGGCTTTGCTTAGGCTATCCGGATTGACAGGGCTACAGGGATTATCATTATAGTTGTACTATTTTGACATTTTGATATTTGAGACTATTACCTGTATATGGTGACTCAGTGATGAATTCATACTCTAGAGACCGATCGTGATCTTTGACTTATATACGTGTATGTATGTCTTTCAGTCTTCCGCTTGCGTTTTACAACTTGATTTGGAGTATGAATTACTGTTTTGGTATAATCCCACTCATGATGAATGCACTAACACAGACAACATTGAATCATAAGCATATATGTTGTATAAGTGATGTTTTGGAACTCGGGAGTTGAGTTGCTACTTGACCCCCGATTTTCAGGGCATTATATGCCATCTTTAGCACTCTTACTGCTGGGCGGCGTAGATAAAATATATAAACAGAGGTGGGTCCCACCGTCCAGCAGCTGGATGGTGGATGGTATACACATATACGTCAAGGTGGGTCCACGTGGTGGCCCACCAAAGTTTTAGATCACCTGATATTTGTATTTTCCTGCATCCAGGGTCTGCCCAAAAATGGGCAGCAGCAAGGTGGGCCTCATGATCGGACTGTCTGGATCAAGTGGGCCACACGTCATCATAAGAGGGAGAGGGAGAGAGAGAGATAGAGAGAGAGAGCGTGATGATGGAGGGCTCCGCTACTATGAGCCCTCCTAGGATTATAATACATACATCAAGATGGGTCCCAATGGGATCCATACCATCAATCGGTAGGCCTCACTTGGTTCATCATAAAAATTGCAATCTAACCCTGTAAAACACCCACCGATTTCACTTTTTCTTGGTCCCTTGGCTTCCTTAGCTCCTTGGCTTTAACTTTGATGGAAGATGATGGAGATTGAAGGGCTACGATGAGAGATCTTGGGGTAGGAAGAAGTGGGCTACACTTGGCTCCTTGCTCTCCTTAGAGCTTGGACGGTCCTCTCTCTTGGAATGGGTAGAGAATGAGAGAGAGAATAAGATTTTTTTTGTAAGGGAGATGGGAGGAATGGGTGTTGTAAGGGAAGTGACATGAAAGGTATGGGCTTGGTTGACTTTTGGGTGAGAGAGGGATGGGTGTGATGGGTTGTGTACTTGATTGATTGATGTTAAAGGTGGTAGAGATTCTCTCGGAATTCGCAATGCGTTGCATTTTCCTCGAAATATTCGTGGGCCCACAACTCTTGGCCTAGGTATCACATCGGCACGCGAGATGCGGTGTTAGAACCGTAGTGACGGCGCGGTCGCAATTGTATAAGTCTCGGGTTGAGTCGAGTCAGATCTACGGGATGTGACTTAGGGTTACGTGCAAATGCCAATTACAGTTTTTGGGTTGCCGAAATCTGATGGGGAGGATCGCGGAAGGCTAAGGAATGGTACGGACTAGGATACGGGCCTTACAGCAAGAAGGCTGGCGTGCGATGGAATTGTGCTTCTAGCCCTTTTAAAACTAACCCATTGCGATAAATATGGGCCACCTTGATTTGATTTAAACCCTTCATTTGATCCAGGAGGTGGGCATAACCAAGTCCACGTCATCCATACACATTCATGCACATGTGCATGCACTCAAACCCGAGCCCAAACAAGGAGTGCGTGCGACACCTCCCGAAAATAGAAAATTTCCGTTTCTCCTTACCATGATGTTAATCTGCGTGAGCCTAGCTCCCAAAATCTTAGCCCTTCAATCCGAAAGATCCTAGTCATTCATCCCATTCACGAGGATTATGGTTTTCGTAGAAAACCAGCAACTAAAATAGCTGTCAATTTCATATTATGGGCAGTATTTAGAGCCGTTGCAAATAGAGTCATCTAAACCATTCATTTCTTATCCTATGATCTAGGATTGTTTGAGGGACTCTACATAAGAGAGGAAGCGAGTGCATTAGGGTTCCCATCCTCTCCTTGCGGCCGCTCAAGAAAAATCAGCCGTCTCCTCCCAAGCTCAAACCCACCACCTAAACTTGCATGAAACTTCTAAAGGCCTCTTCCACAAGCTTCCAGGGGCCACTTCCTTTCGAGGAAACACCTTGCCATTCGTAAAATGCCATTAAAGCTCGAGCTTCTTCCTCGTTTAAGCCACACCGAGTTAGGTCCAAGTTGGACCTATTTGGGAAAGTCTAGACTTCGTAGAAGTCTAGGAAAAAGAGAGAAGGAAGAGGAGAAGAAGAAAGAGAAGGAAGTAAATAATAAGGGAATGAGAAGGGTGAGCTGCTGCTCGCGGCGTGCAGTCGCGCTCTCACCTGAGTTAGGCTGAGTCCCTAGTTGGGTCCAAACCTATTACCAGACGTCTTTGGAGAAGAAATGGTAGAAGGAAAAAGAAGAAGGAGGAGCAGGGAGTGCGAGCTGCTACTCGTCATGCCGCACTAAACCATGCCACACTTAGTTGGGGTTACTGTCTGACCTTATGCCGCACCGAGTCGACGTCCTTCGAGATGGGTCGAGCATGGCAGGGTCCAGGTTATCCCGGGGAAGAGTGGGAGAAGAAAAATAGAAAGAAGAAGCGAAGGAGAAAAAGAGTGGGGAAGTGGGTGTGTTGTTGCACCAGCTCGATCCGAGCCAGGTCGCTGGGTCGGGTTGTGTGAGTCGGGGCTGTTGTCCGTCTAAGTTGGGTGGGGGTTTGGTCCAGTCCAGACCTTTGGGAAGTCTAAAGAGAGAAGAGAAACATGAAGAGAGAGAGAGAGAAGGAAGGCAATCGGGTAGTTGCACCCTCCAAGTCAACCTGACTCGCTGCCAAGTCCATCCCAAGTTAGGACAAGTCGGGCATCCATTGCTGGACTTCCAGCAGAAGAATGAAGGAGAAGATGGGAAGAAAGAAAGGAGGAATTAGAGGAATAGGAAAGAAAGAGAGGAAAGGAGAGAAGCAAGGGATGATGCATGCCGTTGAGTCGACTCGGCTGGGACTCCTCGAGTTTGAGTTTGGGTCGAACCAGCAAGGGGTGAGTTGGGCTTGGGTCTATCTTACCCAGCCTTGCTGCCTGGCCATGAAAGTTAAAGAGAGGGTGAGGAAGAGGGAGATAAATAGGGAGTTTAAGTCCTAAGTAGCTGCTGAGTCAACTCAGCTGAAATCGAGTTCAGCTGGGTTGAGTCCAGTCGTATATTGTTGAAAAAAAAAAGAAGAAACAAGAGAAAGAGAGAGACAAAGAGAGTGAGTGAGAGGAAGAAGAGAGAAAAGAAGAGAAAGAAGAGTGTAGGTGAGGTGCTACTTAATTTGGTTCGAGTTAAGGGGCGATGCTCGCCTCCAAGCCACGTTAAATTGCATAAAGTCGAGTTGCCAAACCGACCAATGTAAGTAAACTTTCTCACCAAAGTATATTGTTTTTTTTTTTTTATTATTTTAAAATCATTATTAATAGTATTACCATAATTATCATGATTTTTAAACATGATTAGCCACTAGCAGATTACTTATATTAGTATTAGTATTATAGATAAAACTACAATTGTCGTTATTAGAATTTTACTCACCACTCATAACTATTATCATTGATAGTAGAAGTGTACTGGTTACTACCATTATAATGATTATTATTATCATGATTAGCTAATATTAATTATATCATTAATATTAATAATTATGTTATAGTTATTAAATTAACATGGTAATTAATCTCACATCAATTAACATTTAAATCCTAAAATCTAAGCCTAAAACCAAACTCTGGGATGAAACCATAAATGTAGGTAATCCAAACCTTAGGCTATAATCTTACCAATAAATAGTGTGAAGAACCTTGATCTAACCATAAAAGTTCATAATTTGTGGTGTTGATGACAAAATCTGGATCACCCTCCACTTCGTGTAATGCGCTTTGAGTAGACCCTGGTCCTACACAAAGGATGAACAAAGGAGACCCTGGCTAAGCCGGGGGACCCTCCAATGCCTAAGTCAAGTCAAGGGAATCAGGGTGTAAGTTGAAAGGTAGAGGGAGAGTGTAAGATGTTACGTACCTGTAGTAGCGGGGTCTCATCGAATTTATACCTAACTGTTGGATGGTCTGGGTCCGTTAATCTCAGCACGATTCGCTCAATCAAGAGGATTTTTGGATCGTGGAGATATTATACGCAATCCAAGGATCATGTATTGTATCATGTGCATCTGCGGGGGAAGTAACTGATCACGTCCGCTTGTGGTAGTTTCTAAGTTTCGCTCATAATGCACTCACGTTTGCCCCGACCTCCATTCCGAACATTTAGGGAAAGACGAGGATGAAGACGAGCCCTCGGCTCGGACATCCTTCTTCAGAGGAAGATGAGGATGAGGACGAGCCCTTGGCTCAAACATTCTTCTTTAGAGGAAGATGAGGATGAGGACGAGGATGGGGCTATGGTTTAGGTTGTCGCTCATTGGTCAAAGCTTACCATACCCGAACCAAGGTTCGGCTCAGACGTCGCTTTATTCAATAGTGTTCGTTACTTCGGATATTCTTGCGTCTGATCGGACTAAGAAGATGCTGATCCTCGGAGCTATAAGGGGCTTGGATCTTCCCATAACAGAAGCCCCTTACTCTTCGAGGTCGGCTACGAACTCGGAGAGTAATCTGACGTAAGATCAACCGCCTCATCTACTGAACCTTCCACGCATGCCGTTATTATCATGATTTTGGAGTTTTGAAGCGTCGCGTTTTCAGGGTTTCCTGCCTACAGACCATCCTTTAGCGGACGCGTGGCGATGATTATGATTCTGAATAATTGCCGAGCCTATGATAGGTTTCCCCGTGTGCCTGGGGAAGCGTCCAAGCGATGCTTCCCCTGCTCGGGTGTCATTTTGCATACCATAGCATGCTGTTCGATGTCAGAAATGTATCATCTGGTAGGGACCGAGCCAGTAGCGGATGACCACGTGTGTTCTAGAGTTGGCTCGCGATGATTTGATTGCTGCCATCATTCCTTGCCATTAATGCGAAGATTCTGTATTGCCTATATAAACTCCCTTCGGGATCGTTCTCCCTACTTGTATTCTGAATTGCGGGTATGTACCGGAGGAGGCAATTTCCTGTGAGGGCGATTCCGACCGATTTCAACTTTTTGACCAGGCGATTTCGGCCGATCAAGCATTCTCGACAGAAGCGATTCCTGGTGATCGTCCGGTGAGTCTTTTCTCCTTGTGTTCATCTATACTCCTTCCAAGATGTCATCCGATTTGGAGATGGTCCGGGATTTAAATGATAACTCCGAGCCGGGGAGCTCTGATGATGAAAGAGGGGCATCTGAAGGCCCCTTCGAAGCTGTGCCTCTCTTCCCTCCACCCCGAAGTTAGAAAGGGGCAAGGGCTCGGACTCATTGAGCTGATAAGAAGAAAGCAGCCAGAGCCCCCCGAGCCCCAGTCCCGAAGGCCACCGAGATGCCCGCGAGTGAGCGGACCTCAGAAACTGTCCCGGAAGGCTCCATGCTGATGGAGTCTCAGATGGAATGGATCCGCTCAGAGTTTGATATCCCGGACACTGTACGGATATGGGCACCCAAGGCCTTAGACACTGCTGGCGCACCTGCTGAAGGGGAGGCGCCATTTTTCTATATGCGCTGCAATGTGGGCTCTGACTCCCTTTGCACCCTTTCGTCCGAGCTTTAACAATATACCTCGGACTAGTTCCCGGAAAATTCACCCCCAATGCTTGGAGGGTGTTGATTTCTTCCTTCATCATCTGGTGTTAAGTCGGGAATTCAGAGCTGACTCCAGAGGAGTTGATAAGCCCGTACCTAGTTAAGCATGACAGTTAAGAACCATGGTACTACTTCGTAACCTGAGGCAACAAGGAGTTGGGGCTGGTATTGAATCTTCCGTCCTCCAAAAAGGACTGGAACAATAAGTGGTTCTGGGCTGTGGGTGAATGGGAGAGGCCGGCGGCTGAGCTCAGGACTCTGACGACTCGGATTCCCACCCAATTTTCAAAACTAGGTCGGACTAGTCATTCCCTCTTTTTTGGTACCCTTCTCTGTTACCCCAGTCGGATTGAAGCTTTCTTTATCCTTGTAGATTTCCCAAGGGGCCTGCCTCTCCTTGACTCAGACCAGAAGAACCATATTGCCAAGGTTAGGGCGCTATCGGGAGAGCTTCGCTCCTGGTCAGACTTGATCACCTCAGCCAACCTTCGCTGGTTCGGGCTTTGCAAGTCCTAACCTCTCCTGACATCTTTCAGTAAGTTTCTCTTTTGTTTCGTTTGGAGAGGTTAAACTTATTCACTTGGTTACTGATTTGTTATTTTCTACGCTGGCATGGCCGAGGCATCTGGTTCTCGGAAGAGGAAAGCCGCCCTAACGGTAGAGGAGATGTTGAGGACTGAGCCTTGAATAAAAACCACTGTTTGGAGGAGGTAGACCGCTCCTCACGAGGAGGGCCCCTCTGGTCTAGTTTTTATTTTTGCAGCTCCAGCTGTAACTCTGATTTCCATCGCCACAGCTCTAGTTGTGGCGCTCGCTGACTGCCGATTCTGATTATTGACCGATTCTGATTGCCATGACCGATTGTTGATTCTGATTAATCGATCGATTCCGATTATCGTGACCGATTGTCAACCCCAGTTGATGTGACCGATTTGCCGATTCTGATTATCGATTGATCCTGATTATCGTAATCAATTGTCGATCCCGATTGATGTGACCAATTTACCGATTCTGATCATTGATCGATCGATTCTAATTGTCGTGACCGATTGTTGATCCTGGTTGACGTGACCGATTTGCCAATTTTGATTATCGACCGATCCCGATTATTGTGACCGATTACCGATCGTAATTGACGTGACCGATTTACCAATTCTGATTATTGATCGATCGATTCTGATTGTCATGGTCATTTACCTATTCCACTTGACGTTACCGATTTGTTAATTATGATTCTAGGCCGATTCCGATTGTCCGAGTATTGAGGTCGACTCCGATTGTCGAGATCGATTGTATAGGCCGATTCTGATTGTCGAGACTGAGTATCGATGCCGATTCTGATCTGTTGAGACCGAGTATCAAGGTTTATTCTGATTGTCAAGGCCGATTCCATGTGTCGATTCCGATTGTTAAGGCCAATTTCGACCGCTGAGGCTGATTGTCAAGACCTATATGATATATACGTGACCCGTAGTTGAGGCCTACTTGATGTATTTATGGCCTACGGGCAAGGCCCATTGTGATGTATTCGTGGCCTATGGGCAAGGCCTATTGTGATATGTATTAGGCCCATGATGCACGACCCTTTGAGGTATTCAAAACCCATGTGTAGGGCCCACATGACATGTATTTGAGGACCATGAGCAGGGCCCACCTGTTGTGTATATGTGGCCCTTGAGTAAGGCCCATTGTATTGTATATTAGACCATTGTGTGAGGCCGTGAGCCCATTATATGATCTGCTCCATGAGGGCCATTCCTTGGGGGGCAATGTTGGGTAAATGTCCACATTGTCGAGGTCGGTTGTTAATGCCGGTAATTGATTCCGATTGTGAGTATGTAACAGCATAGCATCACGATACATGCCCATACACATCATCTGCATGTTTGTTATGAGATTGGTTGACCATTGCATATGTCATTGGTCATGTTGTTATGAGACTCCCTGATAGGCGGAGATTGTCTCACATGAGTACATGGTATGCGCAGGATTGATACATGACTGGATTGTATGACTCATGCATCTTACATTGTGTGTTGTGATTACTGTACGCCTTAGCGACATTAGGGTCGTAGCCTCCACAGGTATTTCGTGGATGACCAGATGGGACACCGAAAATCCGTTCTACATGGGGGCTATACATATCCCTGGGTGAAAGTCCCTAAACCCTCTTGGTTCCAGAGGTTGCTCCAACTTCTAGACCAAGTGGATGCATGAGTGCATGAGAGCCGTATACCATTAGGTCGCATCTCCCACTGTGTCGTGGTCAGTTGGAAGGGGGTACAACCTTACCCGCCCGAGAGGAGGGGGCAATGCTAGGCTGAGTCTGACTAGCTCGAGGAATGGGTCCGCTATCGACGAGCCGGACCTGATATTGGCAGGTGGATAGTGAGGTCTCTTCCACTCACCTTGTTACGCGATGGGGCGGTAATCTGGTTTGTAGTGTAATAGACCCCGGTGATTTCCCAGAGAGGAACTGTAACGGCCCGGATTTTTGCCAACCTGGGATTAGACGTCCTTAGGCAATGGGTCGATCTTAATACCTCATTAACTTGTCAGAACTGAATCCCAAAGTCTAAAGCCGCCTTTGAACTCATTTCCTTCACAAATCTCACCCTTCATCACCTTGATCTTCCAATTTTTCTAAGAACTTTCACCCTAGACACTATCTTAAACTAGCTAAGTAGTATAACTTGGATCACTTTATATACAAACTACAAAGGCCTCGAGTACCACCTCGACTCGTAAATCACTTAGACTAAATCCTTTAGAAATGAGACAAAGTAACTAGGTATGAAACCAGATTAGCTACGAAATCCGTTTGAATCGCTTTAAATACGATCCGCAAGACCCAAAACTTATAGAATCATTGACGCTAGGTTACCCTAAAATCTAGGATCAATCTCATTACCCTACCGCTTCCTGAGGAGCACATTGAAACTCCGTAGATCGATCCGGGACCGCACGTCTAAGTCCGAATAACTCGAAGTTAAGGAATTAGGACCGCCTCCGGGCTCGACAACCATCTCGAAATCAAGTCCGATGATAATGTCCCATGGCCATTCGATCGTGTCCTGAGCGAGGAGTGTGAAACCACCATTTCCTTTACAAAATAAATATCTTGAATAGTGATCCGCATCATTTGTTTGTGGATCGATATAAGCAACCAGATCGTGAATCCGACCAAATTACACCCTTGGATCGGAAAATTTCATACACATTTACATGTACTTAATCTCCGATCGTGATCCGCCGACCGTTGAACCGAAATCGGTCCGCCACGCGTGATCCGAATCCCGACCGAAATGAAAACTTAATAGAACGTAGATCCAAGCGTTAGTAAGCTTAAGTCCAACCTTTGGCTCAAGGAGGCCCGCCGTGTCCTCCGTTGAGTGAAACAGTCCGCTTTGGTTATAACATAAGTATACTTTGACCTGGAGTCTGTTTTGGGGAATTCTTAGGCTATATAAGGACCTTAAACCCTCTCTCATGGCAGCCATACGAATTTGAGATTGAGAGAGAGAAAGTGAGGGTGAAGTGGGAGCTTCTCCCTGCCGTACTTCCCTGCCGCTCCACGGGCTGCACCGCCTCTTTCTAGACGCTTTCCCGGCAATACCGACTCCGTTTTAAGGTAATAAACCCTAACCCTAGACCTATTTTGAGGTGTATAGGCTACAGGTTATGAAATAGCTAACCTGTTTCGTTCTCTAGGTTGCCAAATTCCCGTATACGGAAGCTTAGCGAACCTATCAACTCCGTTACGATTCTACGACAAAAGGTGCGGACTTTAGGTGTATAGGTTATGGTTTTCAATGCTTTTAATGTCAGATAATGATAGATTCATGATCTGCATGCAATTGCACATGTACAAAGTGCTTTCCATTTTCAGTCTCGATTAGAATTGTAGAATTTGGAATTTCACATACTCTAGGTATTCGTATAAAATACCGTATACGTATTTTTTATGGAAATGTATTTGACATGTTTATTTGTCGTATAGATATATGATGTATGGATAAAATACTTATTTGGCGAAAGGATTCGCCTAAATACATGTTTACTAATAAACACTATGTATGTAGAAATACGGTATTGTAAGAAGTACCGTATACATGTATATTTTAGAGATGTGTTTGTCATGATTAATTGTCGTATAAATATATTATGTGTGTATAAAATATTTGCTTGGCGAAGGGAATCGCCGTAATACATGTTTGCTTGTATACATTATGTATGTTGAAAATGCGTATTCTAGAAAATACTGTATACGTATAAATTTTGGAGATGCATTTATCATGATTATTTCTTTAGTAATATATTATACATGGATAAAATACTCACTTGGCTAAAGGCTAGCCCTAATACATGTTTTGCTAACATACACCATGTATGTTGTAACAGTGTATTCTAAGTGTTTGTGAAAATGACTGAATGAGTATAGAATCCTCATTCAGTGCTCGCCATGACTAATTGTCATGGATTCATGATTGTTGTATTAAGCGATACCCTTTTGACGAAAGGATTTTCCTAAATCACGCCACGGCCAATATACACTATATATGCTAAAATGTGTGGCCCAAGTGTTTGCATGAAATGACCAATGAATATGGAACTTGATTCTGCTTGCCATGACTATCCGTCGTGGGTGTACGCGTGTTATGATTGGGGCAACTCCCTAGTGAAAGGATTTAGCCTAATGCCTATGTGATCGACATATGTCATGTATGTTGATGTATGTTTGTTTAAGTGTTTCTTGAAATGTCCGAATGAGTAGTAGTTAGCAAATTGTAATGTATAAGGGTGTTGAGATATGATTCTCAACCTCTTTTAACTATGTGTATGATCTCCTTGGATTGTTGTGTGATTAGGAATTGAACATGTATAAACTCATGCTTGTGTTGTGATTCATAACATGCTCAACTGCTTTATGATTATAACTATGTAATGCATATGTTTAAATTTATATTTACGTTGTATGATCCGTCATGGGTGATGGGGAGCGGAGTAACGAGGCGTGTTTCCTACCGCCTCTAAACGGATAATACCATACCTTGATAGTATGAGTTGAATCTTGATCCATTACTGCTTTATCTATCTGCAAGTTATCATGTTTGGGGCTATAATTGTAGTCCAGACAATCGGTACCAGAATTGAATTCGTGGCTGTGATTTATTTGCCACGTGAGATGCGTTCGATGAACCCGAGTCGTTGGGCGATAGTGGTTGGCCACGCAAGTTTATGCATTTCATATCTTTCAACTTGTTGTGCGCTCGAGCTAGCCGAGCTCGTCAAGGACCGTCTAATGTATGTTCACCATGTTTGGGGCCATCGCTTGAACCTAGGGTACCAAACTTACCAAAGAAATCCCTTTTAACCATGGTACCTGATCTGCTAAGACTCATGAGCCGGGCATGGTGGTATGGGACACCGTGGTCGAGTCCGTCGGCCCACGCCTGGGTCACGTGCCTCCCGGTGACCAAAGGAGCAACCGTATTCATGAGTCGATTATGGTGGTATGAGACACTATATTCGAGTCCGTCGATACTTACGGTGAGAGCCGAGTACGGTGAGACCTGTACTCGTGCTGACGGGCGACGAGTCCTCCGTAGTATCTTCGAGTATACTCCAAGTCCGTGATTGGCGACGAGTCTTTCACAAAGAACTGAGTATGAGTTGACCCGGCACGTGAGACCTATATTCGAGCTGACGGCTAGTGATTGAGCCGAGTACGGTGAGACCTGTACTCGAGCTGACGGTCAACAATTGAGGTGCATACGGTGAAATCTGTATCCGTGCTGACGGGTGACGAGCCCTTTGTGATGCCTTCGCTACGCCTCTCAAACCATAATATCGTATGAGATTAACTAGACTCGACGACCCTAGAATGGATCATGTTTGGGAATGATACAAGAGAGGTACCTTAGTTTCCCAATACTTTGTTTGAAATGAACTAATAATTACTCGGTAATCATGCTCATCATTGCACTGCATGTGCCTAGTAGAGTGGAGCACTGAGGGATGGACGCATTCGCGAACGTAAGATGATGTCGCATGAGGGTGGTTTGGCAAGGGCATTCATCATGTCATTTCATACTTGCATTAATAAGAGTACTTAACATTGTTTGATTTTACTGCTTTATCATTACCGCTTGACTGAGTCGATAGCATGTTAACCTATGCTTTATTGTTCCACTGAGTTGATCACTCACTCCCACGTTACGGGACGGTGTTTCGAACACCCACCAGACATTGTCTGATTGCAGATGGCTACGCTACTCCTGAAGCAGAGCTGGACTACTACTATAATGTCGAGGAGGAGTTCTCCTACATGTAACTCTCTGACAAGTCTCTGAAGACCCGCATATTGACGGCTACATGGTACATGGGATAGAAGACATTACACTTACACATTGGTATAATTTGAACACTTGTAATTTATAACCCGTTAATGTTATCACGCTCGAGACTCACCACGATTTTATATATTTTATATATATCTATCACGAATTTATTGTCTCCGGAGTATGATATTCTGTTTTGGCTTAATCTCACTCATGTTCAATGCACAAATACAGTCAACATTCAATCATCATTCATTTTGTTGCATAAGTGATGTTCTAGAACTTGGGAGTTGAGTTTATGCTCGACCCCCGATTTTCAGGGCGTTACAGGAACCGTATTGATATGTGGACTTATTGAGTAGGAGGTTCATACTCACAGATTTATTTCATTCACTATCCACTCGGGCTGGTGGTGCGCAACTAATTGTTGTGTACTTTTGCATGGACAGGATTTTGGTTGGGTGAGCAAGTAACCTGAGATCGGGAGTTTACCACATTGAGTCCGACTATCCAAATTTAGGTATGGGACTGGTTTGGATAGAAGTCCCTTGTGGTGGACCCTGTAACCTGCGATACTATGTACTATCATCCCGACTTCACACTCCAGCATGGTCATTCCATTCGCACCTCACATTGCATTACATCCACGACATATTGCATTTTGGGTTACTGTGTTTTTGCATTTATATGGTTTAATACAACATCTGATATTTGGCTCTTTACGACTCCTCATATGCATAGTTGTCCTATATTGCGCATTTTGATATTGATTGACTCATGAACTTGTCAGTATTTCTGCTTACTCTGATTACTCTAATATGTCTTACTTGACACTTATCTCGTGCATACACTTACACCACCCACTAAGCTTTCTATAAGCTTATGCATGATAGATGCGCGCAGGTGATGTTAGGTTGCAGCAGCATCGAGCTTGGAGCGTGCGGCTGTCTTCTAGAGCTCTAATTTTATTTTTGACATATGTATTTCCCTTTCAGTATTGTACTCACATGGTTATATTAGTGGATATGTGGTGATGATGTTGTTCTTATTATTTAGGTATACTTGCGGTTATGCTTCTTATGAGACAAATTCATGTTGAAAATCCTCATTGTAGGATCCCAAGATTGGAATCTGGTGTATGGACACTAGGAGCCAAGAATGGGGTATTCGGAGGTTATTGGCACCAGATTCGGTGATCAGGATTACTGTGAATTCTGATCTTCGGGTTCGGGGAGTGACATTTCGTGTGCTTTACATCTCAGATAGAACTGGCTAACGTAAAAGAAGCTCTTACTGACGAAAACTGGATAGTTGCGTTGCAAGAAGAGCTTAATTAATTTGTTAGAAATGATATTTGGTACTTAGTTCCTAGACCGAAAGATAAACATATTATCGGGACTAAGTGGATTTTTAAAAATAAGTCTAATGAACTTGGTAATATAATTCGAAACAAGGCTAGATTGGCTGTACAAGGGTACACTCAAATTGAAGGAATCGATTATGATGAGACCTTTAACCCAGTAGCTCGTCTTGAATCAATCAGACTATTTATATCCATTGCATGCTTTAGAAAGTTCAAAATATTTCAAATGGATGTAAAGAGTGCTTTCTTAAATGGCAATTTGTATGAAGAAGTGTATGTTGAACAACCAATGGGTTTTGAAGACCCTAAGAATATTGATCATGTCTATCGCTTAAAAAAGGCTCTTTACGGTTTGAAACAAGCTTTCAGGGCATGATACGAAAAATTGATTAAGTTTTTACTAAGTCATAACTTTATAATGGGAAGTGTTGATAAGACTCCGTTTGTAAAGAAACATAATGATGACATTTTAATAGTACAAATTTATGTTGATGACATTATTTATGGATAAACCTATGCTAACATAACTGTTGAGTTTGCAGATCTTATGAAATCTAAGTTCGAAATGAGCATGGTTGGGGAATTGAATTATTTTCTAGGGTTGCAAGTTAAACAGCAACCTGATGGTTTCTTTATTTCCCAAACCAAATATGCTCTGAACTTAGTTAAAAAGTTTGGATTTGAGAATGGAAAGAATTTTGATACTCCTATTAGTACGACTTTAAAACCCTCAAAGGACTCTACAGGTAAGAGAGTTGATCCTAAATTATATCGCAGTATGATAGGTAGTTTGCTGTTTTTAACTGAGAGTCGACCTGATATTGCATTTAGTGTGGGGATTTGTGCTAGATATCAATCTGACCCTAAATACTCACATTTAACTGCTGTTAAGTTTAACTAATCTGAGTCTTTGGTGTCCACATGATACTAGTGTTCGATGAGCTAGTTACACTGATGTTGATTGGGCTGGTAACATTGATAATAGAAAATCACCTAGTGGTGGTTGTTTCTATGTTGGGAACTGTCTCGTTTCTTGGCAAAGTAAGAAAAAAAGTTCCGTATTGCTCTCAACTGTTGAGGCTGAATACATTGCAGCAGGTAATGCATGTACTCAGCTTGTATGGATGAAAAGAATGTTAAGCGATTACGGAATTGCACAGGATTTTATGATTTTATATTGTGATAATTCCAGTGCAATTAATATATCTAAAAATCCAATCCAGCATTCACGAACCAAGTGCATTGACATTAGAAATCACTACATTCGTGAATTAGTAGAAGAAAAGACAATTTCTTTGGAATACATTCCGACTGAGACTCAACTTGCTGACATTTTCACTAAACCACTTGACAAAAGCAGGTTTAATAAATTAAAATTTGATCTTGGTATATGCAATTTGAATTGATTATTCATGTATTTCTATATTATATTGTATATATATTTGCTAATTTATCTGTTTAAAATTTTAAATTTTATGAAAAATGCACATTTTTGGCTGTGCATGACCAGTCGAGTGCATACTTGACCAGTCGTGGAACGACCGGTCAAGCATGTACTCGACCAGTCATGTAGCGCGTCTGGTGCTTTAAATTGAGGGAAAACCCATTTTTCTTCTATTTGGGTTTCTTCTCCAACGGGTATTAGCTCGATCGATCGAACCCATCTTCCTTGTTCTTCAAGTTAGTGCTTTATTTCCATTTTCCTTATAAATTCAAGTTCATATCACATCTTTTTCATCCTTGGAGTGATTTATTTCTTGTTTCATTAAGGTTTTTGGGGTTCTCTTCTCCAAAATCTGATCTAGAGAAAACTCACTCTATTTCTTTTACAACCACTTATTTCTTTGATTTCCTAGTTGCAAAAGGATGGTAAAGGTAAAAAGAAAAGTTCACGTGGTCATTCAACTTCTAGAACGATACCTATCACAAGGCGTCACCTTCGATCACCCGAAGATGATCCCTCCTATGTGCGGGATTTAAGGTTGTACAATGTTATAGTTGAACGACCGATTTATGTTGAACATTTAGTTTCGTTTGAACCCTTCCTCTTCTCCAATCTGTAGGATGGGATAACATTCTACATTGGGGTGGGCCGGCATATTGGTCTATTGTGCAAGCTATATTTGCTTGTATTTCTGATTTTTCAGCTGAAAATTTAACGTTTATTATTGCAACTAGAAAAGGTCCATTTGAAGTAGACCGACATCTGATCTCTCGCCTAATGGACATACCAGTCAATGATAAAGGTATTCCTATTAGCACTCTAGTTGATAGACTATCTGAATCAGAAAAATGTACGCTTACTAGAGAATTATGCAATATAGATGCGCAATGGAGTTAAAATGGTAATGCGCTTGCTTCAAAGTATTTTTTTACCCAAATACAGGGTCCTTCACAGGATATTTATTTCAAATCTTTATCCTTGTTCTGGTAACAAAACCAAACTCACCACTTTCATAGTTCAGATTATTCATTCCATCATCTCTGGTATAAAAGTATGTCTTCCTTCTTTAATCTGTCATTCTATCATACAATTCCGTCTCCATCCTGGACACAGTGATATCCCTTTTGCATATCTTATAACTGTGTTGGCCACTCATATGTTAGTAACTATGCCTGTTAGAGAGGCTCCCATTCAACACCTAATCTTCAACAACTCAAATATAAACAAAATGAATTTGAGGTTGGTTGATGGTCAAGTCAATGTGGGTGTTGGTGGAGTTGAAGCAGTGAATGAAGAAGAAGGCGATTTACCTGCAGATGACATTAACATGGACGATATCTTTGATGAGATCGAATCAAATTCTGAGGCTGACCCTGATTATCAGCCTTTTGATTTTACTGAGAGGTTTCATTCTCTTGAGGAACAGGTGGCTCAGCTTCGTGTAACCCAGGATTCTCAATTTGCTTATATGCGTAAATATATATGAGACGCATTAATAAGGGTTTACATCAAATTGATCTATCTATTCTTGCTCCCTCTTCAGGATCTGATTAGTATTTTCTAATCTTGGTTTGCAATAACTTTAATTATTCTTGGATTTATTTTGTCTTTTGAGGTAGTACTTGGCTAAACTTAGCTTAACATGGCTTAGTTGTACTTGATTAAACTTGGTTATTTTTGTTTGAACATATCTTGCTTATGGTTTGATATTTTGACTTTGTTGATCATTTATTCCTCACTACTCTTCTTATTCTCCTTTCTTTATCTACTTCCACTTTTATTTCTTGATTCCTTCCTTTATCATATTGTGACAAAAGGGAGGAGAATTTTGTCAATGCTTGTGATATATTGCATGTGGATTGTGGATGCTTGTGATATATTGCATGGAGATTGTGGATGAATTAATTGTGAATGATTCTATTTTGTGAAGGGGAGTTAAGTAAGGGGGAGTATTGGAATTTATGCATTTTTTTATAACTGGTGCATGATTCTTTGTGTATAATGCTTATGTTATTGTGGAGTGTGTTTTGTCACAAATTTAACAAAGGGGGAGATTGTAAGTGCTATGGTTTCTAGCTCCTATATTGTCAAATTTTGTAGTGCCAAAACCTCTCTTGGAATCTGTGTCTTGTGTAGCTCATCTACATAATGAAGTTTGTGCATCTCTCAAGGACAAGGGTCCTTAGCTCAAAAACTCCAAAGGCAAGATTACTTGTTCATGTTTATGTACAACATCAAATGTAAATTCAAGCTTTCAAGTTTTAAGAGTTCAAGATTTTTAAAGCTTCGTACAAGTCAAGACAACGTCTCTAGATTTTGATACTCAAGTTAAAACTTCAACGTTAGTCAATTTCAAGCTTCAAGAGTCTCAAGTTCAAGCTTCATCCTATGACAAGATCTCAAGCTTCGCAAACTTTAAAGAACGACTATCAACTAAAGAAAAAGAAGACTCAATGTTCATACTTCACGAACAAGGTATAAATGACCCTAGATTGACTTTAGGGTAGGTCATTTTGAATGCATAATTCAATTAACTCATTTTATAAGTGAATAGACTATTTCTCGACTAGTCTTGGACTATGTTCAACTAGTCCTAGCACTGGCTCGACCAGTCCAAGAAATTCCATGACCAGTCCTAAGGTTGTTGTAAAATTTAAATTTTTTTTATTAAGCCACGACTAGTCCTGGAGACTGCTCAACCGGTCGTGTGAGCAGTGTTCGACTCGTGCTCGACCAGTCCTGCAGCTATGACTTAAAGTCCAACGACTAAATCAGGCTGTACACGACTAGTCGTGGACAAGTCACGACCAGTTGTGGAGGCCACAAGACCGGTTGTGAAGGTCCTACGACCAGTTGTGGAACGGTTTTATCGTATTGCAGTCAAAATTTCAAAAATCTGTTGGTTCTATGACCAGTCGTGGTGTCCTTAGGACCAGTTGTGAACGTGATTTCCTCACCTATAAATAGAGGATGAATTTCAGAGTATTTCATTTAATTCAAGCTAATTCAATTCGTTACTCTGAGAGATAAGTTAGTCATCTTTTTAAGCTATATTGTGCTCATTTAATATTCTCTTAATTTAGCTTTTCTATATTTAATTTTGTATTCTTTATTCCAATCATATTTAAAGAAGGGATTGAGATTACCCTTTTCTTGGAATCAAAATCAAATAGAGCTAGCCCAACTTGATTTAATTTAAAATCAATTTAGAACCTAGAACCATATCATAAGTGAGTGTGGACATTGAACTTCTACTCCGATTTGGTTCTTCCAGGCTACATCAAAAAGAGAATATCTAGGTATTTTACATTATTGTAAATTTCTGTTTTTGGTTTCATTGAGATTGTGCTAGAAAAATCTCTCTATTTTGGTTTGTCTGAGGTGATCCAGAAAACTCAGAGTGTGGGGTTTTTGAATTGTGTAAGCCCACTTGAAAGACACAATTGTGAGGGTTTTAGGTGAACCTGAAAAAACTTATTTTCAGAGTTAACGTTAATATCCACTGTGTGAGGATATTAAGAGTGGAGTAGTTGTGTGGCTATTTTTCTAAACAGTTGGTGTACACACAAGCGAACCACTATAATTTGTTGTCTTGTGGTTTGAATGTTTATTTCTTTTTTTGGACGGTTGTAATTTTTCTTTTTACATTTGTGGAGAATGTTGTAATCCTTATGTAGATGTGTGGGAATGTTGTAATAGCATAGATTTTTTTCATTACTATTTATTTCTTTATTCCACTGTATCAATTTGAGTTTTTGATACATAAACCATTCTAGTAAGGTTGCCCTATCATAAACCCTTGGTTTTTATGGTGTAAGGTTGTCCTTAGAACAACATCTGTATCAAACTCTCAATACTCATTCTTTTGAGGTTGTCTTTAAATTCAGCATTGTAGGATTATCTATTGCTATTTGTATTTAATTTATTTAAATTTCGTTATTAAAGTTTTAATTTGGCATAGTCATATTCACCCCCCCCTCTACGACATAGCTCAGCCTTTTCAAAAATACTATCTTTTCATCATGCTAGCCATGCTTGTTACTTCAAGATTGGTTTGAAACTCAAGTACTGATTCTGAACTTATCCCCTTTTTTTTTCCAGTTTTTTATTTTATATCGACGGTCAATTTTTATTCATTTTTTATTTTTTTTTCAAACATTTCATTCTTTTCACCATACATGACCTTTTTGTTGATCTCCTTTTTTTAATTGGTTCTTTTCTTCTTTTAAGGTGGTTAAAATTCTCCAGAATTGATTCTCACCATCTATCAATGATTCACATACTAACAATCAGAAGTTCTAGCATGTCTTACAGAAGACAAATTGAATGTGTCACTAACAATAAAAAATTTTAGCATGTCTTACAGAAGACAAATTGAATGTGTCTTGTGATTTAGATTAACACGATATTCGAACTTCCTCTTAATCAATTGAGCGCAGGAACTTAGGTGATAGATTACTTAGTTGATCAAAGTCCAACAACCCAAAATTCAATCTCTATCTTATCATACTGAAAGCATTCTTAAGTACACAATTCATTGCTTCCCAAACAGATTTTAACTTGAAACATTGAAAATTTACAAAATTTTTGCTCAAGAGTGAGACAACACTGATTAGTTTACCTAATCCCCCATCCCCAACCTAAAATCTACATTGTCCTCAATGTAAAAGAAATATGCATGTAATGCAAAAGAGGCAATGAAAAGAAAAGTGAAGTGATGAAAAGATAATACTTGAAGAAGGGATTTTCAGGCCTTTCCAAAGATCTCAATGTGAAGGTAGGTTAGCACAAAAGACTTAAACAGGCAATAAGTGCAAGACTCATATGCATTTCACCACCATGTCCATCCTTCTGGCAGCTCGTGGGGCCCACTCAACGTGTTGCACGTGTGGGATGAGACCCACCTTGATTTATATATTCTATATCCACACCATCCATTGTTGGACAGTGTGTTGCATGGGGTCATGATGTATGTGTTTTGTCTACACCACCCTGTACGTGGGATGGTGTGACCCACCATGATGAATGTTCTAATCTGCACTGTCCACTGTCCAATACATGGACGGTGGGTCCCACAATGATGTATGTGTTTTATGTACACTGTCCATAGGATGGTGGGCCTACCACGGTGTATGTATTTTATCGGCACCGTCCAGCTGGGACGGGACCAACCTGAGGTATGTGTTGTATGCATGTCATTCATGGGCTGCGGTCCACCATGATGTATTTTATCCACGCCATCAATGGCAGCTCGACTGTTGTATGTGTAGCGCCCGCCTGCCATACATGAGGCCATGTGTGAGGCCCAATGTGATGTACATGAGGCCCATGGGACTAGGCCCACTGTGATTCATTTGAGGCCCATTGTTGTGGCCCGTTACCATGTATATGAGGCCCTGAGATGTTGCCCATTGTGATGTATATGCGGCCTATATTTGAGGCTCATTGTGATATATATATTAGGCCTGTGTGAGCGGCCATTGTAATGTGTATTAGGCCCATGTGATGCGACCCATTGTAATGTGTATTCGAGGCCCATGTGATGAGGTCCATTGTGATGTATGAGACCCTTATATAAGTCCCATCCTGAATGTATAAGGTTTATTATGATTTTATGAGGCCCATTGAGATTGTATGTGGCCTATTATGTTGTGTATGAGGCCCTTGTGTGAGGCCATGGGCCCACTATATGTTAGGCTCTATGTGGGACACTCTTTGGGAGCAATGTTGGTTAAATGTCCATATTGATGGGTAATGATGGTTGAATGTCTACATTGTGACCTTCCCTTAGGCCTTGTTAGGCACATTCTCATCGATGTCGATTATTGAGGCCGATTATCTATGCTGATTATCGATGCTGATTATCGAGGTCGATTATCGATGATGATTATAGGTGTCGATTATCGATATTGTATCTGTCCCGATTATTGATGCTGATTATTGGTGCCGATTATTGAGGCCGATACTGATTATTGAGGCCGATTATCGATAGTGATTATCGATGCTGACTATCAATATCGATTATCGATACCAATTATGAGTATATGACAGTATAGCATCATGATACATCCCCATACGCATCATCTACATGTTTGTTATGAGATGTGATTGACCATTGCATATGTCATAGGATAGGTTTTTTATAGGACTCCCTGAGAGACGGAGTTACCCCACATGATCGTGCGACACGCGTACGTTTGACGCATGACTGAATGGTATGATGCATGCATCTCACATTTGTGTGACATGATCACTTGGCACCCTAGCAATATCAGGGCTGTAGCCTCCATAGGTTCATCGTGGCTGGCCAGATGAGATACCGAAAATATTTGGTTCTATCACTGTGGGCACATATGATGTCCTTAGATGAGAATCCTAGAATCCTCTTGGTAACGGAGGATACCCCAATGTCTAGACCGAGTGGATACATGAGCGCCCGAGTGTCGAATACCAGTAGGCGGCGTCTCCCACCGTGTCGTGGTCAGTTGGGAGGGGGTGTGACCTTATCCACCCAAGTGAGGGGGTTATAAGCTAGGCTGAGTATGACCACCTCGTAAATGGGTTCGGTATCGATGAGCTCGGTAGGTATTGACAGACTACTGGCTAGGCGGATAGTGAGTTCGTTTCCACTCACTAGTTATGTGGCTAGGGAGGCGGCAACCATTGTGTAGTGTACGAGACCCCGATGATATCCTAGAGATGAGCTATACTGACATGTGGACTTATTGAGCAGGAGCTGCATAATCAACATTCTACTCATTCATTCATTCATTCACCATCCACTTGGGCTGGTGGTGCACAATTAATTGTTGTGTACCTTCGCAATGGCCAGGATTTTGGTTGGGACGCGCAACTAACCTAAGATCAGGAGTCTACCACATTGAGTCTGACAATCCAAATTTAGGTATGGGACTGGTTTGGATAGAAGTCCCCTGTGATGGACCCCATAGCCTGTGATACTACATACTATCATCTCAACTTTCCACTCTAACTTGGTCATTTCATTTGCACCGCATATTGCATTACATCCACGGCATATGGCATTTTGGGTTGCTATGTTTTGCATTTATATGGACTAGATGAGGTTGAGGTATTCATGGACTCGTTAGGATTTGCATATTGTATTGCTTCTTCAGTATGTGATATTTAGCTTACTATGTCTTCGCATTGCATAGCTGATCTACATTGCTTCCTCAATATATGATGTTGGCTTATTATGTTTTTGGATTACATAGCCTGGATAAGGCTAATGATATTTATAGATTTACCAGAATGTTTCTGCATTGCTCTGATATTGCATACTGGGCACTTACCTTAGGCACACACTTACACCACCCTCTAAGCTTTCTATAAGCTTATGCACGATAAATGTGTACAGGTGGCATTAGGTCATAGCAGCATTGAGCTTAGAGCTTGTAGCTGTCTTCTGGAGCTTGATTATCAATATATGTATTTCCCTTTCAGCATTGTATTTAACTATTTATATTAGTGGATATGTGATGATATTGTTGCCTTTGTGATTTGGGTAAACTTGTGGTTATGCTTCTTACAAGAAAAATAAACGTTAGAAAATTCTCCTTGTAGGATCCCAGGATCGGAATCTGGCATATGGGCATTGGGAGCCGAGAATGGAGTACTGCGGAGGCTGTCAGCTCCGGATTCGGTGATCGGGAACTTTGTGAGTCCGGTTTCTGAGTTTAGGGCATGATAGAAGTTAGTATCAGAGCATAACTTAGGAATACCTGAGGATAACATCACATATCTGTTGATAGCTACCCTACACTCTATGATTATTGAGAACTTAGAATGATTAGATCCTGAGTTTTAATGATTTAGAGAATTTCTGATATAGCTTCCTACCGCTGAGATTGTGAGGCTGCATAGTATTCCAGTTTCGATCCTTTCTGACCAGGATCCGAGGATCAAGGGGGTCATCATAGTGCTGATGAGGCACTTGGAGTAAGAGCCTGAGATTCGCAAGTGCTATTTGATTGTATTTGTTTCCGATATATATAATGTTATGATTTCTCCTCCCTTCCCTTATTAGTTATGTCTAGTTGCGATGTTAGCAAATTTTGAGGATAAAATTTTTATTAGGAGGGAAGAGCTGTAAGACCTGTATCCTAAACTGTACCATTCCTTAAACTCTCGTTGTCCTCCCGATCGAATTCCAGCGATCGACGACCTGTAATCGGTGTTTACGCATGACCCTAAGTCGCATCCCATATATCTGAGTCGACTCGACCCGAAACTTGTACCCTAGTGACCGCGCCGTCGCCGCAGTTCCAACGTCGCGCCTCACGTGCTGATGCAATACTCAGGCTAAGAGTTATGGGCCCCCATTTATTTCGAGGAGAACGCTACGCATTACGAATTCTAAGAGAATCTCTACCAAACTTCACATCAATCAAGTAACAACCCATACCTATCCATCCCTTTTTCACCAACAAGGCATGACACCCATTCCTCCCTCACCCAAACGTCAACAAGCACTATGCCTTCTCATCCCATCACCACTCCTCTCTCTCTCTCTCATTTCTCACTCCATTCTATGCAATTCCCAAGAGAGAGAACCGTCCAAGCTTTAAGGAGAGCCTAGTGTGGCCTAGTTTCTACCCCAAGATCTTTCATCCTAGCCCTTCAATCATCATCATCTTCCATCAAAGAGGGAGCTTAGGAGCTTAGCATCCTAAGGAGCCTAGAAGATTTGCAATCGGTGGGTGATCCACCGTTGATTTCCATTTAAGGGCCCACTTATAATGGGACTCACTTTGATGTATATGTTGTGATCTAAGAGGGGCCCATAGTGGCGGGGTCCCTCCTCTACATCTCTCTCTCTCTCTCTCTCTCTCTCTCTCTCTCCCTCTCTTTCTTCTTCTTATGATTGATGATGATATGTGTGTGGCCCACCCTGATACACCCCACCATGAAGTATGTATTTTATATCCATGTCGGTTACCCGTGGGGCCCACCTTATCGATGCATAGCAAATGGGTGGATAGTCCAGCATTGCTGGCACTGTCTAATAGCCCTGGATGAAAGGAAAATACAAATATCAGCTTATTAGAGCTGAGGTGAGCCACACGTGTGGACCCACCCATGGTACATGTGTTTTACCAACGTCGTCCATCTGTTTGATCGAGACCATCCAGCGGTAAAGATGTGGACGTGATCCACCGTGATTTATGTATTTGGGGCCCACCATCCATCTAAATGGTGGGGATCCAACAACATACAACTATTGGAATGACGTCAGCAAGTCCTGTAGGTCCCACATGTACGTCATATCCAGACAGTCCATCAATGGACGTCTAGAGATTGGATGTTTGATACATAAAAAATAATATATATATACATATATATATATAATGGGCCCCATGTGTGACCCACCATGATGTATGTTTTAATCCACGCAGTCCGTCTCTGGGACGGTGGGACCCACTCTGCACATGTGGGGTCACCACCGTCCAGGGACATGGACCCCACAAGGATGCATGTATTGTATATCCCTACCATCTAATCTACTAGACGGTGGGATTCCACCATGATGTATGTGTTTCTCCACCCTGTCCATCCTCATGGCAGCTCGTGGGGCCCACCCACATGTGCTGCATGTGTGGGATGGGACCCACCTTGATTTATATATTCTATATCCACACTGTCCATCATTGGACGGTGTGTTGCATGGGGTCCTGATGTATGTGTTTTATTTACACCGTCCCTGTACGTGGGACGATGTGACCCATCGTGATGAATGTTCTGATCCGCATCGTCCACTGTCCAGTATGTGGACGGTGGGTCCCACAATGATGCATGTCTTTTATCTACACCGTCCATAGGATGGTGGGCCCTAACGTGGTGTATGTATTTTATCGGCACCGTCCAGTTGGGACGGGACCCACTTGAGGTATGTTTTGTATGCATGTCGTTCATGGGTTGCGGTCCACCATGATGTATTTTATCCACGCCGTCCTGGGCAAGCAACCCATTGTGATGTATGCGTTGTATATCCATGTTGTCCATCTGGTGGGGTCCATCTGACTCATGCAGGCCCACTTGCTGTATGTGCAGGGCCCACCTGCTATACATGAGGTCATGTGTGAGGCCCAATGTGATGTACATGAGGCCCATGGGACGAGACCCACTGTGATTCATTTGAGGCCCATTATTGTGGCCCATTGTCATGTATATGAGGCCCTAAGATGTGGCCCATTGTGATGTATATGCGGCCCGTATTTGAGGCTCATTGTGATGTATATTAGGCCCGTGTGAGCGGCCCATTGTGATGTGTATTAGGCCCATGTGATACAGCCCATTGTAATGTTTATATAAGGCCCATGTGATGAGGCCCATTGCAATCTATGAGACCCTTTTGTAAGGCCCATCCTGATTGTATAAAGCCCATTATGATTATATGAGGCCCATTGAGATTGTATGTGGCCCATTATGTTGTGTATGAGGCCCTTGTGTGAGGCAATGGACCCACTATATGTTAGGCTCTATGTGGGACACTCCTTGGGAGAAATGTTGGTTAAATGTCCACATTGATGGGCAATGATGGTTGAATGTCCATATTTTGACCTTTCCTTAGGCTTTGTTTGGCGCATTCTCATCGATGTCGATTATCGAGGCCGATTATCGATGTCTATTATCAATGCTGATTATCGGTGCCGATTATCAAGGCCAATTATTGGTGTTAATTATCGGTGCATATTATCGATGTTATATCAGTGCCGATTATTGATGTTGATTATTGGTACCGATTATTGATGCTAATTATCAGTGTCAATTATCGAGGTTAATGCTAATTATCGAGGCTGATTATCGATGCCGACTATCGATACCGATTATCGATATCTATTATAAGTATATGACAGCATAGCATCATGATACATGCTCATACACATCATCCGCGTGTTTGTTATGAGATGTGATTGACCATTGCATATGCCATAGGGCAGGTTGTTTATTGGACTCCCTGAGAGACATAGTTATCCCATATGATCGCACGACAAGCGTAGGTTTAATGTATGATTGGATGGTATGATGCATGTATCTCGCATTTGTGTGATATGATTACTTGGCGCCCTAGCAATATTAGGGTTGTGGCCTCCATAGGTTCATTGTGGATGGCTAGATGGGATACCGAAATATTTGGTTCTAGCACTGTGGGCACATAAGATGTACTTGGGTGAGAGTCCTAGAATCCTTTTGGTACTGGAGGATACCCCAACCTCTAGACCGAGTGGATATATGAGCGCCCGAATGCCGAATACCAGTAGGCGGTGTCTCCCACTATGTCGTGGTCGGTTGGGAGGGGGTGTGGCCTTATCCGCCCAAGTGAGGGGGCTTTAAGCTAGGCTGAGTATGACTAGCTCGTAAATGGGTCCGCTATCGACAAGCTGGGTAGGTATTGACAGACTACTGGGTAGGTGGATAATGTGGTCTTTTTCATTTACTAGTTGCACGACTAGGGAGGCGGTAGCCATTGTGGAGTGTACTAGACCCCGGTGATATCTCAGAGATGAGCTATACTGATATGTGGACATATTGAGCAAGAGTTGTATACTCAACATTTTATTTATTCCTTCATTCATTCATTATCCACTTGGGTTGGTAGTGCGCAACTAATTATTCTATACCTTCGTAATGGCTAGGATTTCGGTTGGGGCGCACGACTAACCTGAGATCAGGAGTCTACCACATTGAGTCTGACTATCCAAATTTAGGTATGAGACTGGTTTAGATAGAAGTCCCCTGTGATGGACCCCATAGCCTGCGATACTACTTAATATCATCCCGACTTCACACTCCAGCTTAGTCATTTCATTCGCACCGCATATTGCATTACATCTATGATGAGGGTCAAATATTGCATATTAGACCCTAATTATTGCCTGATTTTGCGTACATGATAATGTTTAATGGACTATTTTAATCGTGTTTTTGTTGCAGGGAGTAATTAGGAGTATGGACTGAAAAAGAGCACTACAAACATGAACTTAATGCTCCGAAGTAACCAAAGCATGGGACGGGCTTTAGAGGACCAACATTGAAGAATTTATATGCCAGGGACCTAAGGAAATCAAGCCGTTTATATTAAAAAGGCCCGAAATTGGTCCAAAATGCAAGCTCTCAGGGTTCCCGCCATCCGATTGACTCGAAACTTCATACATGGGTTGGGGACCATAAATTAACTGTACACGTAAAATTTTAGCCTTTGGATATCTCGAGAAGTAGGCCAACGGATAGATCAGCCCCTTAATTCCTTAAGTAGGACCCACATGCTATCTGGATATGCTTCAAAATTTGTCTCTACGGTTTAAATAATATGAGAAAAAGGATGGACGGTACAGATTTCTCAAGAACATCGTAGTGGACCCCACATGAATGGAGAGTGTGTACACCATGTGCATGCATGCGCCATGCACAAGATCCCGTGACCGCCTTCCAAAACCTGAGCCCACGTCTCGTTTCAAAACGGTAGTTGCCATTTATGGAGTCTGCGTAACAGTTGGACGTGTCCATCTTACGGATAGTAGCAGGCCCCACCCATTGCGTGTACGGCCGATCCAAGCCGTCCATCTTGTAGAGGGGCTTGAAAACTTCAAAACCATGTTGATACTTTTCATCCATGCGTACACACGTGTGCGGTACAGAGGCCACAAATAGGCTGCCCTGCAACGTTCTAAATTGATTTTAGCGTGATTTCTTCTCTGAGACGAGTTAATGGATGTTCAAAACCAATCATGCTTGATCGAAATTTCATCCTGAATCTAATGGACGGGGTGGATTTCCCCGAAAACACCTTTGTCGGGGCCCAATGGTTATGACAGTGTTGGACGTGCGAAAGCTTATGCACGTCCGTAAAATCCAGACTTCCAAGCGGTGTGGCCCACCATCTTTGATCATATGGTAGATCTGAACCATCTATCATGTAGAACACTCAAAAACGTCTTAAGAAATGTGTTTCTTTAGAAATTGAGCGAGGAAAGTGGCGAGTTTAAAGGCACTAAAGTTTGCTGTGAAAAGGCTTTTGCTGCGCATACGTAGCTGCTGCGACAGCTTCTCCACCACCCTAGTAACTTTAAAAATGTCCTAGGAGAGCTAGGAAGGGAGGGGAGTAGATCCTAGGAGCTTGGAGAAAGAGAAAAAAGAAGGGAGAGAATGAGGTTTTTCTTTTATAAATCTTATTTTTCCGTCTTCCTAATTGATTCTATGAGTTGCTAATCTTTTAGCTAGGGTTGAGATGAAGCCCCTAATTTGAATAACTCTTGTTATGTGTTGATTTCATCTTAATTTGATTGATTTGTTTCTTTCTCTAGTGTGCTTAACTGAAATTTCTGTACTTCTCCATTCTATGAGCTTAACTAAAGTCTAGATGTGGTTGTTGGTTGGAATCTTATTTTAGGTGCTTGTGTTTGACCATGAACAGGTTTCCTATAGAGAAAGAAATAGGAATTACATCTCTTCATGCCTGACCATGGATGGAAAGATGTAATCCTTATGCTTTAAAGGATTATATATTCTGTGTGCCCGACTAAGGACATAGAGTGTGCTTTATTTATTAAATTTACATCAATCTGAATTAGGGTAAATCAACAGGTAAAACAAGAGTTAGGATAATTAGGGGTCGATTCGAAAGTCCTGGTATTCTCCTTGATTGAATTTTCCTTATTGCTCTCAGTTATTTTACATTGATTTTTGTTAGTTTACTTAATTGTTAGCAAAACTATTTATTGGATTAGTTAAGAAGAATCATAAATTTTGAATTATGACAACCAGTCTTCGTGGGAACGATCTCGTAATACGTATCATATCTGCATCTGATTCGTATACTTGCGAGTTTAAAATCATTTAAATCAGGTTGGTTTAAATAAAACATCAATCCGTGACATATGACATTTTGGGTTGCTATGTTTCTACATTTATATGGCCTAGATGAGGTTGACGGTATTCATGAACTCGTCAGGATTTACATATTGCATTGCTTCTTCAGTATGTGATATTTGGCTTACTATGTCTCCGCATTGCATAGCTGATCTACATTACTTCCTCAATATATGATATTGGCTTATTATGTTTTTGCAACGCATAGCCTGAATAAGGCTAATGATTATGGATTTATCAGCATGTTTTCATATTGCTCTGATATTGCATACTTAGCACTTACCTTGCGCACACACTTACACCACCCTCTAAGCTTTCTATAAGCTTATGCACGATAGATGCGTACAGGTGGCGTTTGGTCGCAGCAACGTTGAGCTTGGAGCTTAGTGTCTTTTGGAGCTTGATTATCGATATATGTATTTCCCTTTTAGCACTATATTCAACTATTTATATTAGTGGATATGTGATGATGTTGTTGCCTTTGTGATTTGGGTAAACTTGTGGCTATGCTTCTTGCGAGAAAAATAAACATTGGAAAATCCTCCTTGTAGGATCCCAGGATCAGAATCTGGCGTATGGGCACTGGGAGCCAAGAGTGGTGTACCACGGAGGCTGTCGACACCGAACTCAGTGATCAAGAACTTTGTTAGCCTGGTTTTCGAGTTTGGAGCATGACAATAAGTAAACTATCCTAAACAGTGGAAAACAATAAACCTAATTATATCACTGTTAGACTAAGAGGTCAATCATGGTAAACAGGATCAATCAGATGTATGAACAGGTCTTCTGAATCAAATTTTTCAACAAATGGCTTTAAACGATGTCCATTTACTTTGAAAACATTGCCAATATTTGGATCCTAAATCTCAATGGCCCCATGAGGATATACATTAGTAATTGTAAAAGGGGCAGTCCAACGAGATCGAAGTTAGCCTAGAAAAAGATGTGACCAAGAATTGTACAAAAGGACCTTCTAACCTGGTGTGAATGATTTTTGAAGAATGTGTTGGTCATGAAACACCTTCATCTTGTCCTTGTAAATTCTCGAGTTCTCGCATGTGTCATTCCAGATTTCTTCAAGTTCATTCTACTGAAGTTTGCGTAGCGAGCTAGTATTGTCCAAATTGAAGTTCAGATTTTTAATAGCCCAGTAGGCCCTATGTTCCAACTCCACGGGTAATTGGCAAGCTTTCCCATAAACAAGTCTAAAGGGAGACATTCTAATAGGGGTTTTAAATGTAATACGGTAAGTCCATAAAGTGTCGATCAAGCGGATTTTACAATCCTTATGGTTAGAGTTAACTGTTTTCTCTAAAATATATTTAATCTCCATGTTGGAAATCTCATCTTGCCCACTTGTTTGTGGGTGGTATGGAGTGCTCACCTTGTGAGAGATGTCATATTTTTTCATTAAGTTCTCGAATGGCCTATTACAGAAGTGTGAACCCCCATCACTAATGATGGATCGAGGTGTTCCAACTGGGAAAGGATATTTTCTTTTAAGAATTTAATGACTGTTTGATGGTCATTGTTCCAGCATGGGATCGCTTCGACCCATTTAGTGACATAGTCTACTACTAGCAAAATATATAAATTTTCAAAGGATTGGAGGAATGGTACCATGAAATCAATGCCCCAACAATCAAATGCTTCAATGATCATAATGGGGTTTAAAGACATCATATTTCGATGGGATAATGCTCCCAATTTCTAACAATGCTTGTAATGCCCTGAAATTCGAGGGTCGAGTAGCAACTCAACTCTCGAGTTCCAAAACATCACCTATGCAACATAGATAATGATGATTAAATGTTGTCTATGTTAGTGCAATAAACATGAGTGAGATTATACCAAAACAGTAATTCATACTCCAGATCAATTGTATAAAGGCAAATGGAAGACTGAAACTGTATATAATTGTATGTAAAAGAAACAAAACCATCTCAATCTCCAGAGTATGAACCCAACTGAGTCACCATATACATGTATCTGTTTTACGATAAAAATGTCAAAAGTATAACTAGAGAAGTAAGCCCTGTAAGTCTCGTCGATCCAGGCAGTCTAGGCAAAGCCACCAGAATACTGCATATACGAGAACTCGTCCTGGTCCTCGTCGTAGTCTGGCTCAGCCTCCTAAGTCATCACCTCATCTGCACCTAAGATAGAGTCTGGTTGGTGTGTACAATACCATCCGTAACGTGGGAGTGAGTAGCTAACTCAGTGGAATAATAAAGCATAGGTTAACATGTTATCAATTCAGTCAAGCAGTAATGATAAAGCAGTATAATCGAACAATCCTAACTACTCTTATTAATGCAAGTATGAAATGCAGTCATGATGCATGCCCTCACCGACATACTCCCTCATGCGACACCATCTTACGTCCGCGGCATGCGTTCATTCCTCAGTGCTCCACATCTTCCAGGCACATGCAGTGCGATGATGAGCATGATTACCGAGTTGTTATTAGTCCATTTCAAATAGCAGGATTGGGAAACTAAGGTACCTCCCTTGTATCATTCCTAAACATGATCAATTCTAGGGTCGTCAAACCTAGATAATCTCATACGATAGTGTAGTTCTAGGGCGCTGCAAAGGTCAGCTGTCGAGTACATTACACGCAATCGTTACACCACTCCCCCATTACCTTTTTAACGGTTCATCACTAAATTGATACAGGCCTAGTTCATACTCTATTTATTGCAGCAAAATTTGTCACCTCACCACAAATTCAGATTATGCTCGAGGTCACTACAAAGGGCTCGTCACCAATCAGTGTAGGCCGATAGCTCGAATACAGTGTCCCATACCACCGTATTCGGCTCACCAGTCAGGGTTGCTCACTAGTCACTACAGGGAGGCACGTGACCCCAGCGTAGGCCGACATCTCGACCACAGTGTCCCATACCACATGCCCAGCTCATGAGTCTTAGCGGATCGAGGTACCATGGTTAACGGGATTTCACTGGTAGGTTTGGTACCCCACACATCCTACGTGGCGAAATGAATCTCAACCACGAACTCAAGTCTGGTACCGATTGTCTAAACTATAATCATAGTCCCAATCGCAATCAATCCTTATTCAGAAGCATGTAGAGTAAAGCATAATAAAAAAATTAATTCAAGTATGTTAACAAACATGTCATAAAGCATGTTACAAAGCACAATGTAAACAAGAAATATAAACACATATTTCATAGTAAGCGATTAAATTAAACAACCATCATGGAGGAAATCATATACGTTTCTAAGGTAGTTGAGAATCCCATCTCAACACCTACCTAAAGCATGATTATCTGAGCACTTACTCTTACAAGCATTTTCACAAATACTTAGAATACACTATTTTAACATACATAGTGTATATTAGCAAAAACATGTATTAGGGCGAACCCTCTCGCTAAGTAAGTCGTATACACATATATACATCCAAATAATCATATAAACATATTTTTAAAATTTATATGTATACGGTACTTTCTACAAATACTAGGAATACAGTATATTCAACATAGTTATCGTATAGCCGAAAAGTGAAATGGACAGCACTTTGTATATATGCAATTACATACAAATCATGAATCTATCATTATCTGACATTGAAAGTGCTGAAAAGCATAACCTATACACCTAAACACCTAAAGTCCGTACCTTACGCCGTAGAAGCGTAAAGAACACGATTGATTTGCTAAGCTTCAGTATACGACAGCTTGGTAACCTATAGAATGAAATAGGTTAGCTATTTCATAACCTACAACTATCAAAACCCCAAAACAGGTTAGGGTTAGGGTTTCTTACCTAGAAACAAAGCTGGAAATTGCCGGGAAAGCGATAAGAAGTGAGTGGTGAAGCTTGTGTAGCGGCAGGGAAAAAGGGTAGGAAGAATCCTCCCACAACTCTCTCACTTTCTCCTAGGGTTTTTCTCAAATTCATATGGCTGAATGAGAGAGGGTTTTAAGGTCCTTATATAGCCTAAAACTACACCAAAATAGACCTAAGGTCAAGGTATACTTAGGTTATATCCAAAGTGAGCCAGTTTCAGCTCAACGGAGGACGTCTGGCGACCCCCCCTTGAGCCAAAGGTTGGACTTAAGCTCACCAATCTTGTATCTAGGTACCATTAAGTTTTCGTTCCAGTAAGGTTTTCAGATCACAAATGGCAGACCAGTTTCAGTTCAACGGTCATCGGATCTCGATCTGAATTTTCAAGTACATGGATATGTTTGGGCAAATATCCCTAATCCGAGGGTGTAATCTGGCCTGATTCTGATGGTCAAGTTGCTCAATACTGATCCACAAGCGTCACATGCCAGATTTCATAAATCCTTATTTATTTTGGAATTATTTTCATGTTTCTCACACTCCTCGCTTCGGACTCAAGCGAATAGCCGTGGGACACTGTCTGGATTTGATCTCTGAGATGGTTGTCAAGCCCAACAAGGCGGTCCTAAGTCTATAACTTCATATTATTTAGACTTTCGATGTGCGGTCCAGATCTGATACGGAGTTTCAATGTGCTCCCGAGAGCAGACAGGTAATGAGATTGATCCTAGATTTTAGGGTAACCTAATGTCAATGATTCTACAAGTTTTGGGTCTTACAGATCGTATTTAAAGTGATTCAAGTGGATTTCATGGCTAATCTAGTTTAGCACATAGTTAACTTGTCTAATTTCTAAAGGATTCTAATCCTAAGTGATTTCTGGTCGAGGTGGTATTACAATGCTCACAAGCTTTGCAAAACTCATGAGTGTCCTTGAACATAGTGGGCTAGTAAAAGCTGCACTATAGAATTTTGGACGTGGTCTTTTTAGCAGAAAAGTGACCACCACAGGCTAGAGAATGATAAAAGGAGATGACACTTTGGTGTTCATTGTCTGGCACACATCTCCTCAAGATTTGGTTTGGACTATATTTAAATAAATACGGATCATCACAGAAGAATTTGCATACCTCAGTGAAGATTTTTTTCTTATCTTGCGCAGTCCAGTGTGTTAGCATGAAACCTGTAGCAAGATAATTAGCAATATCAACAAACCAAGGTGAATGAGAGACTTTAAAATATTGTTCATCAGGGAACATGTCATTTATATGTGTCGTTCAAGGGAATCAGAAAGATCAAGGTAGGAAAGATGGTCAGCCACTACATTCTCTACTCCCTTTTTATCTTTTATTTCCAAATCAAATTTCTGGAGTAAGAGGATTCATCTTATTAAGTGAGACTTAGCATCATTCTTATAAAGAAGATACTTGAGCGCCCTATGATCAGTGTAGATGATGATCTTAGATCCGATCAAGTAGGACCTAAATTTGTTTAAAGTGAATACTACGGCTAAGAGTTCCTTCTCCGTAGTAGAGTAATTCACTTGGGCAGGATTTAGAGTTCTACTTGCATAATGAATAGCGTAGGGCTTTTTTCCTTTTCTCTGGCCTAACACCGCCCCAAGAGCATAGTCGGGCGTATCACACATAATTTCAAAAGGAAAGTTATAGTCGGATGGCTGCATAATAGGTGCAGTGGTTAACATGCCCTTAAGCTTAGAAAAAGCTTTTTAGCATTGCTTAGTCCACTCGTATGGTACGTCCTTTTGAAGCAGGTTGCATAAGAGACGAGAGAGGTGACTAAAGTCCTTTATGAATCGTTTATAAAATTCTGCGTGTCCTAGGAATGATCACATATCTCGTATGTTCTTCGGTGGAGGTAAGTTAGAGATAAGATCAATCTTAGCCTTATCTACCTCAATTTCCTTGGACTAGATGATATGTCGAAGGACAATTCCCTTACGAACCATGAAGTGGTACTTTTCCCAATTAAGTACCAAGTTTTTTTTCCTCACAATGCTTCAACCCAATTTTTAAAATTTTCAAACATTCACTGAAGGATAGACTAAAGACAAAGAAATCGTCCATGAAAACCTCTAAATATAACTCTACCATATCAGAAAAAATACTTAACATACATCACGGAAAAGTGGCGGGAGCATTACATAGCCCAAATGGCATCCTTTGGTAAGCAGAGGTGTTGTAAGGACATGTAAATGTTATTTTTTCCTGATCCTCAAGGGCTATCTCGATCTGATTGTATCCCGAATATCCGTCAAAGAAATAGTAATAGGAATGACTACCTAGCCTTTCTAAGATTTGATCAATGAAGGGCAAAGGAAAGTGGTCCTTCCTCGTAACAGCATTTAATTTCCTGTAGTTAATGCACATTCTCTAACCAGTAGTGACTCTAGTTGGCATGAGTTCATTATCGGCATTAGCTACGATGGTGATTCTAGACTTCTTAGGAACCACCTGAGTTGGACTTACCCATTGGCTATCGGATATACGGTATATGATACCCACATCCATTAGCTTAAGAACCTCGGCCTTAACTACTTCCTTCATGTTTAGATTTAATCTACGTTGTTGTTGCTGGGAGGTCTTCGCATTATCCTTAAGATGAATGTGGTGAGTACAAATCAAATGGTTGATTCGCTTGAGGTCCACAATCGACCATCCGAGGGCTCCTTTATGCTCATTGAGAGTAGAGATAAGCATACTCTCCTGTTCTTATTCAAGGTGGGAAGAAATCACTACCGGGTATGTCTCATCTTGACCTAAATAGACATATTTCAAATCAAAGGGTAAAGGTTTTAGGTTAAGCTTTGGTGCTTTAAGGTTAGAAGGTAGAGGGACTACACCAGTTTGGGGTAATTCTTCAAATTGTGGCCTCCACCAGTTCACTTCAAGTACCAGCACAGTATCAAGCATGACACCCATTTTCCTAATCATATCATCATCTAAATCATGGGATTGGGCCAAGCATGTCTCTAGAGGGTCAGAGGATAAGGTCATCAGAGTTCTATCCTCCACGAAAGAATTAATCAAGTTAATGTCGTGGATATTGTCATCATCCTCTGCCTGTTTGCTCATATTGAAAAAGATATTGAGCTCCAATGTCATATTTTCAAAAGATAGATTTATGACTCCATTCTTACAGTTAATGATTGTATTTGATATAGCAAGGAATGGGCGACCAAGAATGATGGGAATTTGAGTGCTCCTATCCATGATGGGTTGAGTAACCAGGACGATAAAATCTACTGGGAAGTAGAATTTGTCAACCTAGACCAACACATCCTCAATTATACCTCTTGGTACACGAACTGAGCGATCAGGAAGTTGTAATGTAGTTCGGGTGGGTTTTAATTCACCTGGACCCAGTTGTTCGTATACTAAGGAATCAGATTTATGCTCACTCCTAAGTCAAGAAGTGCGTGCTCAATCTGGTAATTTTCAATTACACAAGCGATGGTTGGGCTACTAGGATCTTCGTACTTTTGTGGCACATCTTGCTTTAGGATGAGACTCACTTTTTCTATCAAAAATATTTCTTTTGGATGTTTTGCTGTCTTTTGTTCATACATAGATCTTTTAAAATTTTGGCATATAAAGGTATTTGTTTAACGACATCCGGTAGAGGAATGTTGACCTTCACTTGCTTAAGCACCACTAGAATGTCCTGAGAGTTAGAGAGAGGTTTTGTTGCTATCAATCGTTGGGGGAATGGTGCAACTGGTTTGCTTTGAAGTTCTAGTTCTGACTCATGTGGATCACTGCCTGGTCTATCCGTGTCATCTACTTCCAGGTCTTTAGGCTTTTTAGCCCTTACCTGAATAGATTTGTCAATTATTTTCCCACTCATATGAGTGCTGATAGACTTGGCTTGTTCCAGTTGATTTGAAAAGCTTAAGCCACTAATTTCATATTGTGGTTTTAGATTGGGGAGAGGTTGGGCTAGAAGCATCCCTTTCTCCCTAATCGCTAAGTGTGACTCTATCTTTTAAATGGAAGAGGCAAGCGTTCCCAATACAGATTTGATGTCCTGATTGAATAACTTTTGGTCTTGAATATGTTTTAAAACCGAGTCCTCTTGAGGTTTCCTTTGTTGTACGATTTGGTTAAGAATCCCTTGAGGAGTAGAAGTTTGTCCATTCCTCCAACTGAAATTTGGATGATTTCTCCAGCAAGAGTTGTATGTATTGGAGGAGGTTCCTTTAAAAGGCCTCTGGTAGTTATTTAAAACATTTGATTTCTCATTCAATACCTCTTGAAAAGCAGGTATCGTTGGACGATTTTCAGTTGCGTATATGTTGCAAGCACAAATACCGCAAACAACTTCCTTAGCCTTATCCTTCTTAAGTTTTATTGCCTCAAGCTTCCTCGCGAGACTAGCCACTTTAGCGTTTATATCGTCGTCCTCTTTTAACAAATATATTCCACCCCTCTCCTTTAATTGAATAGGCTTAGATGTGGTGCTAGGTCTTGGGGAGATGTCTCATGATTGTGCGGTTTCAGCAAGTTTATCAAAGTAACCCACACATCATCGGTATTTTCTTTCATGAATTCCCCATTGCACATCATCTCGACGAATTGGTGCATGGAAGATGTCAGTCCTTCATGGAAGAAATTTGTTATGTGCCACGTTTCAAAACTGTGTTGCGGGCATGAACTGATGAGATCCCTGAATCGCTCCCAACATTGGAAGAATGTTTCATCTTCCTTTTGGACAAAGTTCATGATCGACTAGGAAAGTATAAAGTGGCAATTATCTAGTCAAACTCTTCTAGGTGTAGATATGGATTTTCAGATTCCAGTCCAAGGAACTTTGGAAAGATTTTGATCACTCCTGGCTTGATATCCATGTTTCCTGTATTTTCTGAAAAGACCATACAGGAAGGTGTGCTCACCCTTGCAGTTGTAAATAATCTCATAAAGTACAAGGCGGGGGTGCTTGATGCACTTCATTTTCATCCTAAATTTCCCCAACCTTGAGGAGGATTTGGAGGATTTACAGGTTGATTTATGGCCATCACTTAATTAACTCTGTGGATCTCGAGTGGTGTCAAATCCGGTGATGGATAGATAACCCCTCAACCAATCCTCCTTCACTCAAGAGACATCGAGTGTTATCATGGACCCACTTAGGCATGAAACACTCTCAGCCCTAAAGTAACTAAGCTAACCTAAACTTAAGATAAAGAAAACTAAAGCAATTAAGAAATCTAGAATTAGAAAGATGAGAGATTTAGAAAAAAGTTACCAAATTAGAAGTTTCTATATTAAGATCCTGTAAATACAGACAAACCAATTAGTTTCTAAAAACAAATTAGGCAAGTAAGTTAGTTTCTAAAAACAAATTAGGAAAGTTCCTAACCTAGAAATAGAAAGTAAATAAACTCTAATCTTAACCTAATTACAAAGCTAGTTAATCTCATAAAAATGCAATCGTTAATCCTCGGCAACGGCGCCAAAAGCTTGTTCACAACCCCAAGTGCAGGGTCGCGATGTAGTAATAATCTCGGTAAGACCTAGGTGGAATCCACCGAGACTAATCTCGTGTGTATTTTGAAAGTAACTAGAATCAAAATTAAAAGAAGATCTAAATTTAAATTGGGAATCAAATAAAGTAATTGTGAAGTGTTTAATTAGAAACTTTAAAAATTCAAAGGTGGGAACTAAGGTTTCCAAGGATCCACTTGCAGCTATTGGGATGTTTCCTTATTTGATTCAAGGAACTTAATTGGAATTGGAGTCTTATCCTATTCAATTGGAAGATATATCAATAAAATCAGATCTGGACTTCCATTGACCTAATTCTCTATGGATGAGAGTTGTGAGGATTGAAAGTGATTCCATCATCAAACCATGCCCTAGAGACAATGTCAAACAATAGGATATACCAATCCATAACAAACATAGGAGAATTGTGAAAGTTAGAAAAGATTCCATCACCCAACCATGCCCAAGGGATGATGGTGAACAACAGAATTTACTAACTTCACGATCTCAATTCAAAAAAAGAAGATACTCAAAGCTATTGCAGATCCATTGTAATTTGAGTCACAAAAAACCATTAAAAACTAAAAGTATTCCCTAAATATCAAATTAGAATCAAAGAGGTTCAACAAGAACAAGAATCAAATAAGAAAAATATCCTAATCATGCTACGAGCTTCACCCCTTAGCCCTGGCTAAGGGATTTATCCAACCATAGACATGATTCGATTCAAAACCCTAAAAGAAAGCATGAAAACTAAGGAAGAAAGGAAGAAAAGCGCTTAACGATGACATTCCACCCTTGTCCTTTGCTCCTCCAAACCTTAGATGATGCCCAAGGATGCCCTAGGAACTCCTATTTATAGTTGTGCAACACCTCCTTCAGAACCGACTTAAGAAAATCTGGAAACCCCCTCAAATTTACGCACTCTGTGGAACTTTGCTAAACTTGTTCGATGACATCAAACTGCCTTCGATGTCATCGAAAGTGTCTTGAACCTGTGCTTTTTCATGCTGCGTAACTTCATCTGAACCGCGTAACCTTCGCCCCCGAAATTTAGTACTTCTATTATCCAAACCATTTTTCATGCCTCTTAAGGATTCCCTACTCCCTGTGTTCGAGGTGATATGAATAGATGGTTGTAGTGGGTTTGCGCCTGATACTCAGATCTTTTACCAGCGTAGTATAGAGGATTTACTAGTATCAATTCACAATCTTGTTAAATCTCGATCCTTTGCTTGATCAGGGCATTGGGATCTTTTGAGCTTTTCTAGGACTTAGAATTTGAGTCAAACTGCACAAATTTCGTATAAACATGGTTCCATCAGTCCATAATCTCGATTGCTCTAAACACATAAGGAATATCATGAAATCTTATTTCTCATACGTGGCCCATTAAGTTTCACTGCGTACTTTGATTACCTGGTTTCACTGCGTACTCTGATTACCTGATACTCTACCCGAACTTACTTCTATCATCCTCACTGATTCATTATGCTTAACTTTTCCACGTATTACTCGTGAGGTAGGTGTGTATACGTGTAGGTGCGTATAATTGGCTATATGAATTGGGATGCTACAACCTACCCCCCTTAAACAAAATCTTAACGCTGAGATTTGGTAATTGTATTAGCCCACTTAGGCCTTTCCTGATTATGGTTCCATTGATGGGATTTGAACCCGGGTTGCCTGGGTGAAAGTTGAGTATCCTAACCAACTAGACTACAATGGATAGGCCAAATCATCCATTCATTGTTGATTCTAAGCTTTAGTATTGTCATTGTAATTTCCCAGAATCGTTTTATATTGACAATCTGTCACTTCAAGAATTTTAACTTCCGATTCATATTTCCAATTTATTCAAAATTTGGAACCTAAGCCCCTGACTTGTTCTTGAGACTCTAGAAAATTTTACGAAGTCAGATCCCATGGTTTAGGGGTTGTTTCACGCTTGTGAGGCATATTAAAGATTGCTATCTAACAACAATTTCTACCCAATTTTGTTATTGTCAAATTTCTATAGGACTTTTTTACAAATCCGATTGAGATGAAATTTTAGAGGAAGGTTGGTGGAGACCTAAGTAATCTATTAGAAAATTTTTAGAATTTTCTGATGTGTCTTCTATCTGCTTCTAGTGGAGGCTTCGTAACATGTCAGAATTCCTTTGAATAAAGTCAAAAAATCCTGGAATAAATTAGAAAGTCGTTATTCCTATAAGGGAAACTAGTTCTTCTTGATGATTATCCTATTTAAGGATGACTTTTAGTTCATAAAAAGTTTATGTGGAGCGATAGATATAGGCCTTAGCCCTGCCTTTATCAATTTGTTGTGTTAGCCCTTGTTACTTTTCTCTTTATTGAGTTGGCCATTGCCACTCCCCTTATGATTGAGTTGGCTATTGCCACTCTTCTATTTATTGAGTTATCCATTGCTACTCTCCTTTTAATGAGTTGACCATTGTCACTCTCCTCTTTGTAGTTAGCCATCACTACTCTTTTCCTTACTTTACTAGCCTTATGCTATTTACCTTTGAGGCTTGGGCATGTGCCTTGATATTCCAAAACTCCCATGATTCAGTTTTTGTTCTCTATAAATGCATGTGATATGTTAAGAGGTATCACAACTAGTGATTCAAATATTTTATCATAGATGTAATGCCCTCTGGGTAGAGACCCTCTTGGTCGACGTGTAATTCTATGGGTTTTGGGTAGTGGTGCATAAATCTATGTAAGTAATTTGCAATGCGTATTACATCACTTCTGGGATTCGATGTCGCAAATAATCGCTCTATAAAAAAATTATGTCACGTAATTCATCCGACTCATGTGTTGTGCCGCCTTGATGTGTTCACATAAATCCATGGTAGCGTTGGACATACCGGTGAATCTCCGTAGTGTGAGAATGTGGGGTGGTCCTAGTTTTATATGAATCGTATTCCACATTATAATGATCACTATATATGGTGAGTTGCACACACTTTACTAGGCATGTATCTCATGTAGATTGTTTGCGCATGCTGATACCCTCGTAGTCATGGAGTACGAGACGTATCAGAATCCTTACATTTCTCTTATAATATCTTGAATCATTGTTAATCTTAAAGGATAACCATTACTATGAGTAGGGCGTTGACCCTCTCCAACCATACAAATGATGCAGGTGATGTACAAATTGAAGACCTAGAGGACCATATTCCTATTGAAAGGCTATACTGAAAGAACACGAAGATAGTTTTATGATTTAGTTTTACACTTTTGCTGCGAATTCGATAAATGTAATAAGCTTCCCTCGAGAAGGCATTTGATTATTTACTGAATTCTGTTACTCTGATGAAATAATCAATATAGTTGATTTTATTCATGTGAATGTTACCTTTATAAATATATTTAGATGTAATCTAAATGAAAAAAATAGGGTGCAATTTTAAAGCATCCAGTTATACATTATTAACACCCGGTTTCTCGGACAGGAGTATAAACTTTGGCCGTGAAAATTTGGGATGTTACAAATATAATTAAAGTGAAAATCATGGCTATTCTAGGGCAGTAACTTCTTCATTTCTCAAGTAGGGCCACGTGTCCCATAAGTCCTTTTCTGGCTTGATCATGTACTCCTGTTCTTGAGCCACCGGCTAACCCTCACTAACATATGTACGGTTTTACATTAATATAGGGTAAGTTGGCCTTGCCTAGTGAGAAGTCTTGACATGGTTCTTCACATCTAATTAGAATAGAATATATGGTTTGAGAATCCGTCCAGTTGCTTGAGTTGGAAACCTGTCAATCTGCATCTGCCCCTTGGCAGGCTTCTACCATTTGTTAGGTATAGGCAAGGCCCACATTTACTCATTGAGTAGGCTTCCACTAGTATAGTGGGCTTTTGGTAATGATTTTACCAAGTATAACATCTAGGGAGGTCCCCCAGGAATTTGGCACATGTTGTGCATGCAAATGATAGCTACACAAGACATATCAAGTAATCATAAATCATGCATTGTATAGATCATTCCAATTTTCATATTTGAATTAACACAATCCCATATTATCCAATAATATTAGTGTATCATTTAATTCATGTGTAATTAGTAATTCAACGTATAGGTTACATCAATATAGTAACTCAGATAATTGATTATACTAACACATTAATCAAATCATATCATTATTAGTATATTAATACAAAAATCATATGTTCATCTAAATTAAGTACGAGTACATGCCAACTATATCAGGATAAGTATAGAACATATCAAAGAATCCATCTATTTTAACTTAATTGAGGGAAACACAATGGGATCACTCACCTTGATGTGGTAAAGATGATTCCATAAACCAATAGTTTGATTTGAATTAAAATATTCTAAAATCACATAAATGAAAATTATTATTATTATTATTTAATATTACTAGTTTACATGGTAGGGATCACCTTTTATTGATTTAAATTCATTTAAGATGTCTCATTTAAATGAATTTATAAATTAGAAAATAATATTTCAAACACTAAGGTGCTATTAGAATTAACCCCCTGAAATTTCTATAGATTCGGGTTGTTTTTAGTAATAATCCTGAAACCTTAACTTGTTGAAAGTTTGGGCAGTATTCTGTAATATTCTAGAATATTATGACAGAACCCTTTGACTTTGCAAAAAATTCTATTTTTAACCCTGAAATTTTGAATTTTATTTAGTTTGTGATTATTTACATGAATTTTAAGAGATTTATTTACTTTGATAATTTAAGGTTTGAATTACCTTTGGTTGATGTATCAAGGCCAACCAATAATTGTCACTTGATCAATTTTAAGGGACAACCGATGATCATCTTGATCTAACCATCTTACCTTAATTAATTACAATTATTAATACTCACATTGATTGGTCAATGCGGCCCACTATATGGTTAGATCGATCATCAAATCTGGATGTCATCATCATCTGATATTCAAATTTTGATAGTCAGTTAACACTGAGTTAGATCTCAACCATATAATGATTCAACATAATAAATCAACATATGATTCATTATCTACCATTTCTTTAGATGGATGCGGCCCATCCAATGGTCCGATTGATCTGAAATTTAGGATTTTAATTTATTTTATTCTCAATTATCTAATTAATTTAATCGCACATTTCAGATTATATCATATAATTCTCTATGTCAAGTTGTAGCTTGGGCAAAGAATTACTTTAATTTCCACTATTAATTTAATTTCATTATATTAAGGAAGAATCTTGGTAGATATATGATCGGTACAATCCATTGACGTGTTGAATTGGTCTGATTCTTAAAAATATTATGTAATTGAGTCTTAGAATACCCATAAACTGTACAGATCATATCGATCGTTGTCCATCATTGAAAAATCTCACATTTTGCACATCATCCCTAAAGCCATGCGCATCAGTGTACCTTTCCACTGGATGAAGTAGACCTAAAAAATGGATGTGTGATTGATCCAATCTGTCCAATGTGTATATCAATGCCATATTAAACTACTGCAGAAAGAAAATAAATGAAAATTCATTATACAAACCTAAATAGATGAATTCCCTAAAACCTCCTTCCCACTTTCTTTTTTTAAAATTAATTTTTTATTATCTAAGAGCTTCTTTCTTTAGTTCTTTAAATTTTGGTAGGATTCTTGCTCACACACACTCCCTTTTTAGGAGAGATGGTTCGTTCGGAGACTATTGGATATGAGGAGAGTTTTGAATAAAGAGATATAAGAAGAAGGATGATGAGATCAGTGGATCTCTTTCTCACTCAAAATTAAATTTAAAATTTTCAAATTTTAAATTTTAAATTTTATTTTTAAAAAAATAAGGGTGTTAGGTGTACATTTGATCTCACAGGGTTATAAGTCTTACATGCAATAGGATTGCAAGCATGTGTATTTTATTGGACTTTGAGGTTGACTCTTTTGATGCAACTCAGCACAACTTGAGCTGAGTTAGTCAGTCTAGGTGATTGCTTTTAATAAAGGTGGGAGTGCAAGAGTCAAACCCCTAACCCTTTCAAAGAGAGACAGGTAAAGAATGTCATTGCAGCTGTGATCACATGGATGAACATCTTTCACTTTCCGGTCGACATTATGCCAAGGAAGGAGCAGGAGAATGACATCCCAACTGTACATTGTCCAAGAAATTTTAATTAGAACTAATGCATGTGATTTTCTTGTAGTTAGGAAAATGTACTGTTGAAATGGTTATAAACCATTCCTAGTATTGTAAATACTAAGTTTTAATTGTTCATAATTTTAGTAATAGTTTAACACTATTCCTAACACATTATTATTTTTTTAAGTGTAATTGAAATTAGGAAGGGTTCAAAACCGTTCCTAAAGAAGGAAAAAAACCATTTATAAAATATTATTCCCATCATTAAGAATGGTTTAGAAATGTTCCTAAAAACTGTTTCTAAAGTTTGTAATGTCCTCGGAACGGTTTGAATCCGTTCCTAATTTTTAGCAATGCCCTTTTTATGAATGATCATGAACCATTCCTAAATTCTTCCAAAACTGTATTCAACCGTTGGTAATTGGCGATTTTGGTATAGTGTGGTAACCTCATAAAGTGACTTAAGCATGTTCAATCAAGATATTTGTTAGGCCCATGTCCTAGTGACTATTCCATTCCTTAGGATCTCGCGGTCCTCTCGGTTGAATTCCTGCAACCCTCGACCCGTAGATTGCATTTGCGCACGACCCTAAGTCACATCCTGTAAACCCGAGTTGACTCAACCTGAGACCTATGCCATTGTGACCACATCGTTGCTGCGGTTCCAACGCCGCGTCTTGTCCATCAATCCGACATTTAAATAAGGAGATTTGCCCCTCACATTACCCCAACCATTGATCATCATTGTGGGACCCATAGTGTCCATGCTCGCTTCCCTAGGCAATCATATGGGTGACATCACCCTAGCTATAGCCACCCTACTACCTTACCCTTCATAGCCTCACCCTTGCTAGGCAATCATTACAAGCATGCCTCCTTAGCTATGCTTCTCTTACACCTAATCATACCTACCTATGAGAGAGAGCCTAACCACCCTACCACCCTACCCCTCTCTCTCCTTCATTTCTCTCATTCCCCTTTCATTCTCTCCATTCCTCCAATGCTAGCAACCCTTGGACGACCCAAGCTCCCTAAATTCTAGCCCCTTGCATGCTCCATATCCCCCTCATCCTACCCTCCAAACCTAATCTCAACCCTTGAAACATCATCCTTGGCCCATTAGGATTCCATTGGTGGTAAAAGAAGCTTGAGATTTGAAGGTGGGTGTCTTCTATGGTTAGATCTCTCTCTCTCTCTCTCTCTCTCTCTTCTCTCTCTCTCTCACCTAATCTCAACCCTTGAAACATCATCCTTGGCCCATTAGGATTCCATTGGTGGTAAAAGAAGCTTGAGATTTGAAGGTGGGTGTCTTCTATGGTTAGATCTCTCTCTCTCTCTCTCTCTCTCTCTCTCTCTCTCTCTCTCTCTCTCCCCCCCTAAATCTCTTATTTTATTTTCCTGATGATCATCGCCCATCTGATGTGTCCAACACATCTAGACCGTCCAGCAGGGTGGGACGCCCCTACTGTCCCATTTTCTGGGCGCAGGCCAGCCCACCTTGCTACCCTGTCTTGCATGCAATTGTTTGATGCATGTTGACCTTAGTCTGAGTTTGTGGCGCCCATCTAGGTGGTCCAATCTTCATGTACATGGTGATTTTTGTATCTATTTCCAGCAAGCTTTTGGCTTGGAATTGGACAATAATATGTTACTATCCAGATTTTTCTCCAGGCCCATTTGATGTTGTAGAGGGGTTTTTGTTTGGATTTTTCCTGGGATTTTTGTGTTGGGATGGTGCATGTGGACCCCACCTTGATGATCAGCAGCACCAGGGCCCCTGGACCTATGTATTTTACATCCTAGCCGTCCATCTATGGGCCCAACCATGCTGATCATCCAGCAGGGCTGTCCCGCCTGGACGGTCAGATTTGGGGCAGAGGAAATGCAAATATTAGCTGATCCAAGACCTTAGTGGGCCACCCACATGGACCCCATCCATGTGGCCCACTTAATGTATGTGGTGTACCCACACCGTCCAGTAAGGGACGGTGGGTCCCACGTATTGACGTTAACAAGTTTTGTGGTCTGATCATGAGGTATGTGTTATGTCCATAATGTCCGTCTTTTTGGCAGTGCGTGGGACCCACCCCACACGTGCTGCACGTGTGGGGGTGGGGCCCACCTTGATGTATGTATTATGTATTCACACTGTCTATCTCTGGATGGTGTGCTGTGTAGGGCCAACCATGATGTATGGGTCTTATCCACACTGTCCAACACCTGGACAGTGGGACCCACCTTGAATGTATGTGTTCTATGCCACGTCGTCCATCTGCAGGGCCCACCCTATAGTGTGGGGGTGGGGCCCACCTTAATGTATATATTGTATATTCGCACTGTCCATCCTTGGCGATGGTGCGTGGGCCCACCATATTGTATGTCGATGGTGCGTGGGCCCACCATATTGTATGTGTCTTATCTAAGCTGTCCATTGGGTGGGGCCGATCTGGATTTTGCAGGCCCACCATGATAAATCTATGACCCAATTGATGCATGCTTTGCCTTCAGCCATCCAGCCCTTGAATGTCTAGATTGACTAGACTGCTGCTGGCCCAAAAGTCTAGGAGCAGGCCCACTTCCTTGTATGATATATACCTTCATGTTGAGCAGAATTTGGGCCCTTTGATGCCTTGTTAGGCCCACCTTTCATCTGATTGTATAAGGGTCAGATTGTCCAGATTTTCTGGATGTTTAATGGGCCAGATGGGCTGAATATCCAGCCTTAGAAATTTCTATTGGTGAGGTGCTATCCATCCATTATGGTGGACTTCATGAGCTGAATTGTAAACCACTATGTGGAGTATGTTGTACACTTGGCCCAACTATATTTTTTGAGCCTATAGGCTATCCAAAGAAGGCCACCATGTTAGAAGTGCTAGATTAAGCCTACCTTAGCATATTTCTGGGCTTTGGGCTACCACATGTGTAAGACCTGTATCCTAGTTCGTACTGTTCCGTCGAATCCCACGATCCTTTCCGTTAAAGTCCGGCAATCCGCGACTGATAACCTACGTTTGCGATCGACCTTAAGTCGTATCTTGTAGAATCGAGTCAGCTTAATTCGAGACTTGTATCATTCCGACCACCCCGTCGCCGTGGTTCCAATACCGCGACTCATGCACCGACCTGATACCCTGGCCGAGAGATGTGGACCCGCGTTCAGTTCGAGGAAAACACCGCGCGTTGCAAATCCCAAGAGAATATCTACAACATGTCACATCCATCAATCAATCAATCTCATCAAGGGTCAAGTACACCATCACCTCACACCTATCCCCAAGCAACCCATAAGTCAAAAGTTTCTTACACACCTCATTCCCTTCTTACATCATCTACCCCTAAAGTCAACAAAATCCTTACACACCCATCCCTCTCTCCCATCCATCACCCATTCCTCACTTCTCTTACAACACACACACACACACACACACACACACTCTCTCTCTCTCTCTCTCTCTCTCTCATTTCCCAAAACACAATTCAAAACCCAAGCAAGAAGCCCACGTCCAAGCTCTTCCAAGGTGAGAAAATGAGTTATGTGGTCCACCTCTCTTATCCCAAAAATCCTCCATCCTAGCCTTTCATTTCTCATCTTTTCCATCAAAGTGAAGCATAAGGAGATTGGTGCTCCAACGAATCGAGAAGATCGAACTGTGGGTGCTTCTATAGGCTACTTTTCATGTTTTTATGATGGGCTAAGCGAGGCCTATCGATTGATGGTAGGGATCTCTCTTTGGACCCTAAGATGTGGTTGATGGCCCACCTTGATTATCACTTGATGTATGCTTGAATGCTAGGGAGGGCCCATAGTGGCAAGGTTCCTCCATCACTCGTGTCCCACTCTCTTTTTCTCTTTCCCTCTATTTTTATTTACTTATTTTTTGTGTGTGAGGACATGGCCGTGAGGCTCACTCGGATGGACCCCACCCTAAGGCATGAATTGTTTTCAAGTCATCTATAGGTGGGGCCCACTTTATAAGTGTTGTGTCCACCCCATCCATCTCTTAGTGGTCCACGTGGGCAACCACCTGAAATACACAATCGTCCAGCGTCCAGGGATGCTGGACGTTGAAAGAAAAACACAAATGTAAGCCTTGGTTCAAGGCTATTTAGGTAAGCCGCTGGTGTAGGCCCCACCTTGATATATGTAGTCAATCCACGCCGTCTATTCTATTTTACAGGTCATTTTAGGTGTTGAGCTGAAAGATGATGTCGATCCGAATTTCTGGTGGGCCATGGCGTGGAAAATAGTTTCTTTACCATTGAAACCCCCTGTTGCTTTCGTACCTAGATATATGCCCAATATTGGGCTTGTTGCGATTGTCATAGGCTGAGGAACCAATGGGTGGGGTGGATTTATCGGATGCAGGTCCCATGCATGAAAAACCATGAAATTTCATGATTTAAATTAAGAAAAAGCAATAACAACATCATTGTTGCTGCTGTTATTAGAGAAAGAGGACGCGTAGGCGTCTTGCCTGTTGGCGGACGAGTAGGGTCCCATAGCTCCAGCCGTGGGCCTCACCATGATGTATGTATATCATCCATGCCGTTCATAAGGTGGGCCCCTGCTTGAAGTGGGCCCCCTCCAAAAATCAGGCCCATCCAAAGCTCAGGTGGCCCACATCACGGGAAACAGTGTGAATTGAACTGTCTACCATTGAAACCCTTTTTGGGTCCACAGAAGTTTTGGATCAAGATGAAATTTGTTTTTACCATTCATCTAGGTCTGCGTGACCTTATGGACGGTCTTGATTGCAAATAAACACTATGGTGGGCCCCACATGGGATCCAAGTAATATATGTGTTAGCCCACTGTGATTTATGTGTTCTATCCCCACAATCTAGGGGATGGTGGGTGTGCGTGTGTGCGCGTGCGCATGTGTGCATGTTGTGTGTGCGTGTGTGTGCGTGCGTGTGTGTGCATGCTGTGCGTGCATGTGTAGATGTATATATATATATTATTATTTATAAATTATATATTATATTATATATAATATATGTTATGATGGGCCTTCATGTGAAACCCACACATGGAGGCTGTCGGCACTGGATTCGGTGATCGGAAATTTTGTGAGCCCATTTTCTGAGTTTGGGGCATGACAGAAGTTGGTATCAGAGCATAACTTGGGAATACCTGAGATCACATCCCGTGTCTGCTATGAACTTAGAATGAATAGGTTCTGAGTCTGAATAACTTAGCAATTTTTCGACATAGACCCTTGACGTTTATGCCTTCGAGAATTCTCAAGGCTGATAGGCCCTTGTTCCTTCCTGTAGGACGTAATGGCTCGTAGAGCGACTCGAGCAAATCCTGCTCCACCACCCGTGACTCCCGCTCTACCACCTACTACTCCCGCTCTACCACCTATGACTCCTGCTCCACCACCAGATATTCCTGATTTCCAGCCTGTAGATGCCACTCCTTTACCTGAGACCGGTGCGGATCCGACCGTACCTGTGAGTACCACCTAGGTGCAGAAGATGCTACAGGCGATGATCGCTATTCTTCAGGGGTAGAGCAGGCATCCCACTATTACACCAGCTAAGGCTGAGCAGGAGCATGCGAGTGCCCTTCTCAAGGACTTCCGACAGCACGATCCTCCGCGATTCCGGGGCGAGCCAAACCCTACTGCAGTAGAGATATAGTGCTCCGAGGTGGAGAAGATATTCGACACCATGAGATGTACAACCCAGCAGCGAGTGACATTAGCTGTAATTCTTCTCCAGGGTGAGGCTCAGCATTGGTGGGCATCTGTCGCCCGATCGATAGCGGCCGATTTTATGTGGACCTGGGAGGACTTTATAGACCAGTTTGACCGAAAGTTCTTTCCCAAGAATGTACGACAATAGCGCGCACTAGAGTTTGAGACTCTGGTCCAGTGATACATGACGATCTCCCAGTATGAGGCACGTTTCGTCGCGCTGTCGAGATTTCCGACATACCTTGTTGATGATGAGGGGTGGAGGCCCACCATTTTGAGAACAGTTTGCGTCCTGCCCTTAGGAGTCATGTGATCCGACACATGCTTCTAACGTTTGAGCAGATTGTAGAGAGGGCCCAGATCTACGAGTCAGATTGGGCCAGTTTGCAGAGAGCCCACAACCAGAGAGGAAATCAGAAGACGAAGGTGCCCTCTGGTAGTTCCCAGTAGTAGTAGCATCATTCAGAGCAGCGACACACGACCCACCTAGCATTCCGAGCACTAGTAGTACCCTCGGCACCACCTTTATGACTGTTTACAGGTGCTTGCTTTGGGTGCGGTAGGATAGGACATCGAGTGCATGAGTGTCCCCATTCGCAGTGGCATCAGCCGAGGACACCGCGTCAGCCTCCACGATAGCCACCACAGTAGTAGCAACGACCACAGCACCAGCCTCCACGGCCTCCTCCACAGCAGCAAAGGCAGTGGATCAGGCCACCACAGTGGCAGCAGTATCAGTAAAGACCTCAGAGAGGACCCGCACCACCCCCAGCAAGCCCAGGGCCGATTTTATGTCGCTCAGCAGGACCCTCAGTCATCAGGAGGGGTCGTCGAGGGTACTCTCCTTATTTTTTCATGCATTGTATGTGTATTGTTTGATTCTGGTGCATCGCATTCCTTTGTGGCTGATGATTTCTGCCGATCGACCAGTTTGTCGATGGAGTCTGCCCGTGAGGGTTTGTCAGTATCGACGCCCTTAGGGAAGACTGTAGTGTTGGGCCGATTTTACGGCTCTTACCCTGTTCTGATTGGAGATATCTTCTTGCCTGCTGACCTATTTGTATTGTCGATGTCTGATTTTGATGTTATCCTGGGCATGGATTGGCTCGCCAAGTACCACGCCATATTAGACTGCTTCGCGAGGACAGTCATGTTCTACATACCCAGCATGCCAGAGTTCCAGTTTATTGTCAAGCCCAGGGGAGAGCAACTTTCTTATCTATTATCGTATGCCATTGAGGAGTCAGCTGCTTTATGTATCGACCAGCTGCCGATTATTTGTGGTTTTCTCGATGTGTTCCAGGAGATTCCGGGGTTGCCACCTCGTTGGCACACCGAGTTCCAGATTGATCTCATGCCCAGTACTGCGCCTATTTCAAAGGCCCCATATCGTATGACACCGTTGGAGTTACGGGAACTGCAGAAGCAGTTGGACGAGTTGTGTAAGTTAGGATTTATCCGTCCGAGCAGTTCACCGTGGGGAGCGCCGGTACTCTTTGTGAAAAGGAAGGATAGGTCATCGAGTCTTTGAGTAGATTACTGCGAGCTCAATAAGGTCACGATCAAGAACAAGTACCTGCTTTTGAGGATCGATGACTTGTTTGATCAGCTGTAGGAGGCGCAATTCTTTTCGAAGATAGACTTATGGTCCAGTTATTATCAGGTTCGGGTTCGAGATGAGGATATCCCGAAGACAGCCTTCAGGACTCGCTATGGTCATTTTGAGTTCTAGGTCATATCCTTCGGACTGACCAATGCGCCCGCAGTGTTCATGTAGTTGATGAACGAGGTCTTCCGTCCATATCTCGACCAGTTTGTTGTGGTGTTCATCGATGACATTCTGATATATTTGAGGACCCGTGAGGAGCATGAGTGGCATCTGGAGATTACATTGGAGACCCTCCGTGCAAACCAGCTTTACGCGAAGCTGGAGAAGTGTGAGTTCTGGCAGGAGGAGGTAAAGTTCCTCGGTCATGTGGTGATAAGGCAGGGTGTCGCAGTGGACCCCTTGAAGATTGATGCCGTGCATCAGTGGGGCCAGCCCACGAACGCATCTGAGATCCGCAGTTTTCTTAGTTTGGTGGGCTACTACCGACGTTTTATTAAGGGATTCTCTCGTATTGCAGCCTTGTTAACCAGGTTGACCTGGAAGGTTACCGAGTTCGTGTGGAGCGACGCTTGTGAGCAGGCATTTATGGAGCTAAAGGACCGCCTCACGTCCGCTCCTGTCCTCACTCTTCCCTCTGGGAGTGATGGATTTCTTGTATTTATCGATGCCTCACAAGTTGGCTTGGGTGATCTCCTGATACAGCACGGAAAGCCGATGTCTTATGCATCTCGTCAGCTCAAGGTCCATGAGTTGAACTACCCCACGCATGATTTGGAGCTGGCAGCAGTGGACTTCGTACTGAAGGTGTAGAGGCACTATCTTTATGGGGTGAGGTTCGAGCTCTTCTCTGATCACAAGAGCTTGAAGTATCTGTTTTCTCAGTCCAAGCCGAACATGAGGCAGAGGCATTGGATGGAGCTCCTAAATGACTATGATTTTAATCTCCAGTACCACCTGGGCAAGTCGAACGTGGTGGCGGATGCCCTCAGCCGTTAGCCACGATGCCTAGTGGCACACTTGATGATTCAGGAGTAGAGGATGCTCGAGGATGTAGCAGAGTACGACTTCGAGTTTGGTCTGCAGTCTTTTATCGTCCAGTTATCTAGCCTATCGATTCAATCCTCTCTTGTCGCAAGGGTGATTGAGGCTTAGCAGGCAGATGAGTTGTTACAGGATTACCGAGTAGAGGCAGCATCTGAGAGTCAGACAGATTGGCAGATTGGTTCTAATGGTGGACTTCGCTTTAGAGGTCGATTATGTGTCTTGGATATTCCCAAGTTGCGCCGAGATCTTATGACCGAGGCACATCGATCGCATTTCTCTATCCACCCTGGCTCGACGAAGATGTATCACGATATGAGGCGTCAGTATTATTGGTTGGGGATGAAGTGCCAGATAGCCAGTTTTATGGCCGAGTGTGACACGTGCCAGCATATCAAGGCCGATCACTAGAGACCCCCTGATCTATTGCAACCATTGAGTGTCCCGATGTGGAAGTGGGAGCACATATCTACCGATTTTGTCATGGGTTTGCCGAGGACACAGCGCTGTCATGACGCCATCTGGGTTGTTATGGACCATCTAACGAAGTTGGCACATTTTTTTGCGATTCGTGAGACTTGGCATACAGACCGGCTTGCCAAGATGTTTATTGATGAGATCGTGAGACTACATGGTGTTCCTGTCTTGATCGTTTCAGACCGAGACTCGAGGTTCAAGTCTCAATTTTGGAGGAGCTTTCAGAGAGCGATGGGTACCGATTTATAGTTCAGCAGCACGTATCATCTGCAGACTGATGACCAGACCGAGAGGGTCAACCAGATCCTTGAGGATATATTTCGGGCCTGCGCGATTGACTTCTCGAGTAGTTGGGACGAGCACTTGTGATTGGCTGAGTTCGTGTACAACAACAGCTATTAGGCGACCATTAGCATGGCTCCTTTTGAGTCATTATATGATAGACCGTGTAGATCTCTGAGTTATTGGACTAAGGTTAGAGAGCGGCGTCTCTTAAGTCCCGAGCTTGTGCTGCAGACGTTAGAGGCTATTAATATCATCAGGCAGAGGATGCCCACAGCTCAGAACCGGTAGAAGAGTTTTATTGACCATCGGCGTCGTCCCTTGGAGTTTGTCATTGGAGACCATGTCTATCTCAAGGTCTCACCCATGAAGGGTGTGGTTCGTTTTGGAGTGAAGGGCAAGCTTGCCCCGAGATTTATAGGACCTTTCGAGATCACTGGGCGCGTTGGCGCCGTGACCTATCGGCTTGCCTTACCATCTCAGTTGTCTGGCGTCCACATGTTTTCCATGTCTCTATGTTGAGGAAGTGTGGGTTAGACATCATTCCTGTTATTGATTGGCAGCCGTTGGAGGTTCGTGAGGATGCTTCTTACATTGAGCAGCCAGTTCATATCCTCGATCGGAAGGAGCAGGTCCTGCGGACCAAGGTCATTCCCTTGGTAAAGGTGCAGTAGGGGCCATCATAGTGTGAATGAGGCGTCTTGGGAGCGCAAGGCAAAGATTCGTGAACGCTATCCCCATCTTTTCGATGTTTGATTGTATGTTGTATTATATTTTGATTATATATGATGATATATTTCATATTCCCTTATGAGTTATGTTGAGTTACGATGGTAATGTAAATTTCGAGGATAAAATTTTTATTAGGTAGGGAGAGCTGTAAGACCCGTATCCTATTTTGTACTGTTTCATCGAATCCCGCGATCCTTTCCGTCGAAGTCCGGCAATCCGTGACTGATAACTGACGTTTGCGATCGACCCTAAGTCGTATCATGTAGAATCGAGTCGACTTAATTCGAGACTTGTATCATTGCGACCGCCCCGTCGCCATTTTCCAACACTGTGACTCACACACCGACCCGATCCCCTGGCCGAGAGATGTGGACCCGCGTTCAGTTCGAGGAAAACACCGCGTGTTGCAAATCCCAAGAGAATCTCTACAACATGTCACATCCATCAATCAATCAATCCCATAAAGGGTCAAGTACACCATCACCTCACACCCATCCCCAAGCAACCCATAAGTCAAAAGTTTCTTACACACCCCATACCCTTCTTACATCATCTACCCCTAAAGTCAATAAAATCCTTACACACCCATCCCTCTCTCCCATCCATCACCCATCCCTCACTTCTCTTACAACACACACACACACCTCTCTCTCTCTCTCTTTCTCAAAACACAATTCGAAACCCAAGAAAGAAACCCATGTCCAAGCTCTTCCAAGGTGAGAAAATGAGTTGTGTGGCCCACCTCTCCTATCCCAAAAATCCCCCATCATAGCCCTTCATTTCTCATCTCTTCCGTCAAAGTGAAGCATAAGGAGATTGGCGTTCCAACGAACCGAGAAGATCGAACGTGGGTGCTTCTATAGGCTAGTTTTCATGTTTTTATGATGGCCAAGCGAGGCCTACCGATCGATGGTAGGGATCTCTCTTTGGACCCTAAGATGTGGTCGATGGATCACCTTGATTATCACTTGATGTATGATTAAATGCTAGGGAGGGCCCATAGTGGCGGGTCCCTCCATCACTTGTGTCCCACTCTCTTTTTCTCTTTCCCTCTCTTTTTATTTACTTATTTTTTTGTGTGTGATGACATGGTCGTGAGGCCCACCCGGATGGACCCCACCCTAAGGTATGAATTGTTTCCAAGTCATCTATAGGTGGGGCCCACTTTACAAGTGTTGTGTCCACCCCATCCATCTCTTGGTGGTCCATGTGGGCAGCCACCTGAAATACACAACCGTCCACCGTCCAGGGACGCTGGATGTTGAAAGGAAAACACAAATGTAAGCCTTGGTTCAAGGCTATTTAGGTGAGCCATTGGTGTAGGCCCCACCTTGATATATGTAGTCAATCTACGCCGCCCATTCTATTCTACAGATCATTTTAGGCATTCAGCTGAAAGATGATGTCGATACAAATTTTTGGTGGGCCATGGCATGGGAAACAGTTTCTTTACCATTGAAACCTCCTGTTGTTTCCGTACCTAGATATATGCCCAATATTGGGCTTGTTGCGATTGTTATAAGCTATAGGAACCAATGGGTGGGGTGGATTTATTGGATCCAGCTGTGGGAAACAGTTTCGTGATTTTTTTTTTTAATTTTTTTTTTAAAAAAACAACAACAACAACAACAACATTGCTGCTGCTGCTGTCAGAGAAAGAGGACGTGCAGGCATCCTGCATGTTGGTGGACAAGCAGGGTCCTACGGCTCCAGCCGTGGGCCCCACCATGATGTATGTATGTCATCCATGCCGTTCATGAGGTGGACCCCTGCTTGAAGTGGGCCCCCTCCAAAAATCAGGCCCATCCAAAGCTCAGGTGGTCCACATCACGGGAAACAGTGTGAATTGAACCGTCTGCCATTGAAACCCTTTTTGGGTCCATAAAAGTTTTAGATCAAGATGAAATTTGTTTTTACCCTTAATCTAGGTCTGCGTGACCCTATGGATGGTCTGGATTGCAAATAAACACTATGGTGGGCCCCACATGGGATCCACAGTAATATATGTGTTTTATTCCCACCGTCCAGGCGAACGGTGGAGCCCACTGTGATTTATGTGTTCTATCCCCACTGTCCAGGGGACGGTGGGTGTGCGTGTGTGCGCATGCGTGTGTGTGCATGTTGTGTGTGCGTGTGTGCGCGTGCATGTGTGTGCATGTTGTGTGTGCGTGTGTGGATGTGTATATATATATATTATAAATTATATATTATATTATATATAATATATGTTATGATGGGCCTTCATGTGGAACCCACCATGATGCATGTGTTGCATCCAAGCCATTCAACCATTTGAGAGCTTGTTTTAAGGCTTGAGACTAAAAATAAGTTAGATCTAAGGTTCAAGTGGACCCCACCATTTTAAGTAGTGGGCAATGAAGTCCACCGTTCAAATTTCTAAGGAGCCATAGTAGTTTTCTATTAAGCTGATATTCGTTCCACTTCATCTATCCCTATATTAACTTAGGAACAGGTTGGATGGGCAATACATGTTATGGTGGGCCTTAGGAATTTTAATGGTGGGAATCATTATCACCACTTGTATTCAGGTGTGGTCCATTGTTGTGGCCCATTTGACATGTATAAGGCCCATGTAATGTGGGCCCATCTTAATGTCTTTGTGGCCATTGTTGAGGCCCACCCTGATGTACATAAGGCCCATGTGATTAGGCCCCTTCGATGTATTTGTGGCCCGTTGTCGAGGCCCACTTTGATATATATGAGGCCCATGTTACGAGACTCATTGTGATGTTTTCAAAGGCCCATGGGATATGGCCCATTGCAATGTACATAAGGCCCATTGATGCGGCCCACTTGATTTATATAAGGCCCATATGAGGCGGCCCATTTGATGTATCTGAGGACTATGGGTCGAGGCCTAATGAGATGTATATATGTTCATTGCAATGTGTGATTCCCCATGGTTTGTGTAATGATATTTTATGGTGGGCAATGCCTTGGGAGTAATGTTGGTTTGACGTCCACATTATAAGAATAATGTTGGTTTAATGTCCGCATTATAAATCTCCCTAGGGCCTATTAATAGGCCCATACTGGTTATGTGTAGGTCGTCTAGGCCCATCTTCGGTGTAAGGATAGTTCATTACTTTATAACATGCTTAGTACACTTTCATGATTCATGCGCATACACATCATATGTATGCTTGATATGAGAAATGTTTGATCATAACATAAGTCGTTGGGCCAAGAAATTTACGGGACTCCTTGTGAGACGGAGTGCCCCACATGAACGCGTGTTACGCGCGAGATTGCTGCATGACTGACGGTGTGACTCATGCATTTTGCATTATGTGTCGTGATTCACTGCATGCCCTAGCAACATTAGGGTTGTGGCCTCCACAGATACATCGTGCACTACAAGAAAGTAGGCCTTTAGCCTCAATTTTTTAGCCTCGGTTCAAAAAAAGGAGGCTAAATATGGTTTTTAGCCTCAGTTGTAAAGGAACTGAGGTTAAAAATCACTTTTGCCTCGGTTGATGAGAAATGAGGCCAAAACTTTGCCCTATTGCCTCGGTTGGTGAGAAACTGAGGCCAAAAGTCTGCCCTTTTGCCTCGGTTGGTGAGCAATTGAGGCCAAAAGTCTACCTTTTGCCTCGGTTGGTGAGCAACTGAGGCTAAAGTCTGCCATTTTGCCTCGGTTGTTGAGAACTGAGGCCAAAAGTCTGCCCTTTTGCCTCGATTGGTGAGCAATTAAAGCCAAAAGTCTGCCCTTTTGCCTCGGTTGGTGAGCAACTGAGGCTAAAAGTCTGCCCTTTTTCCTTGGTTGGTGAGCAAATTTAAAAGTCTGCCCTTTGCCTCGGTTGTTGAGAACCGAGGCCAAAAGTCCGCCCTTTGCCTCGGTTGATGAGAAATTGAGGCCAAAAGTCTGCCTTTTTGCCTCGGTTGGTGACAAACTGAGGCCAAAAGTTTGTCCTTTTGCCTCGGTTGGTAAACAACTGTGGCCAAAAGTCTGCCTTTTTGCCTCGGTTGTTGAGAAACTGAGGCTAAAATCTGCCCTTTTACCTCGGTTGGTGAGAAACTGAGGCTAAAAGTCTTCCCTTTTGCCTCTGTTGGTGAGCAACTGAGGCTAAAAGTCTGCCCTTTTGACTCGGTTGGTGAGCAACTACGGTTAAAAGTTTGCCCTTTTGCCACAATTTTTTAGCCTCATTTGAAAAAATGGAGGCTAAATCTGTCTTTTAGCCTCGGTTGTTAAGGAACTGAGGCTAAAAGTTCGTCTTTCGCCTCAGTTGTATAGGAACCGAGGTGAAAAGTCTACCTTTTAGCCTCAGTTGTATAAGAACTGAGGCGAAAAGTCTACCTTTTAGCCTCAGTTGCATAGGAACCGAGGCGAAAAGTCTACCTTTTATCCTCAGTTACATAGGAACCAAGGCGGAAAGTCTACCTTTTGGCCTCAGTTGCATAGGAACTGAGGCGAAAAGTCTACCTTTTATCCTCAGTTGCATAGGAGCGGAAAGTCTACCTTTTGGCCTCAGTTGCATAGGAACTGAGGCGAAAAGTCTACCTTTTATCCTCAGTTGCATAGGAGCGGAAAGTCTACCTTTTGGCCTCAGTTGCATAGGAACTGAGGCGAAAAGTCTACCTTTTATCCTCAGTTGCATAGGAACTGGGGCGAAAAGTATACCTTTTAGCCTCAGTTGCATACAAACCAAGGCGAAAAGTCTAGTTTTTAGCCTCACTTGCATAGGAATCGAGGCGAAAAGTCTACCTTTTAGCTTCAATTGCATAGGAACCGAGGTGAAAGGTCTACTTTTTACCCTTAGTTGCATAAGAGCCGAAGTGAAAAATCTACTTTTTAGCTTCCATTGTATAGGAATTGAGGCCAAAAGTCTATATTTAAAAATATTGAAAAAAAATTGAGAATATTGAAAGAATTAAAATTTTTTAAAAATTTTGACAATTTTGAAAAAAAATTGAGACAATTGGGAAAAAATTAAAAATTTTGAAAAAAATTGAGAGTTTTGAAAATGATTTGAATTTTGAATTTTTAAGTCTAAGAATTTTTTTTTTTAAATTTTGAGAACTTTTAAAAAATTAAGAATTTTTTTAAAAAAAATTAAGAATAAAAAATGATAATTATGAAAAAGTACGATTTTAAAAAAAAAATTTGAGAATTTAAAAAAATTAAGAATTTCGAAAATTTTTGAAATTTTTGAAAAAAAAATTGAATTTGAAAATCTTGAAAAAAATTTAAAATTTTTAAAAAATTGAGAAATTTCAAATAATTAAAAATTCTGAAAAAAAAATAAATTCCAAATGAAAACGAATGTACAGAAGAGAGATTTCAAAAGGCCAGATGTCTACTAAGATTTCAAAAGGCCAAATGTCTACTTTTTGGCCTCGGTTGCATAGGAACCGAGGCTAAAAGTCTAATTCTGGAATATAAATTCGTCGGGCGCTTGGGTGCTTTTTTCCGAGTCCTTTTCTCGCTCGCAAAACCATAACCCTAGCCTAAAACCATCAACCCAATCTCCATCTCTCGCTTCTTTCCCGCCATCTCCATCCATTCGGCCGCAGAAAAGAAACAGAAGCACATCTCTCTTCTACGGTCTTGATCTCTACCGAAGGCGGGGTTTTAAAATCGTTCAAGAAGATCAATACGTTCGAAAACCCTTTCTTCTCGTCTTCGAACAAAGTGAGGATTTTGATCCACGCCTCGATCATCGACGAAACTCAAGGCCATCGAATGCGGTTCTCATGCCATCTGATTCGATGAAATTCCATGGTCTCCAGTCATCACATGAAGCTCTAGACTAAATCGGTAGGGTTTTCCTGAATCTCTATCCTTGGAATTGATTTATCGCTTTCCTGAATCTCTATCCTTTGAATTGATTTCTCCATGATTTGTTGATGATTTCGAGCAGTAGATGGAGACATAGCATTTGTGGAGATTACGATCCTTTGAAAATCAGATAATGAAGTTGAAGATCAACAAGGCATGCGATCTAAGCTCCATTTCTCTCCTTCCACCACATTCTAGGTCCAGATTTATCAAGAAAACCCAATCCAGGTCACATTTATAGTCTTCTTTTGTGGTGTTTTCTTACTCTGTTCGTGCAGGAGAGGAAATGCAATCCCACCAGGAGCAGATACTTCGGTTTTTGGTAAAAGCCAAGGTTCTTCGCAGTTCCGGTCGCATTCACAACAGTCATTTTCACAGGGCATGTCAATGTCTCAGCTCTCACAGAATTCTCAAGAGGAAATTGTGACAAATGAACATGTAAGGAACTTAGATATTGCCTTAATTTTCCAGATATTTTACATGAATTTATGATGCATTTTATTTTCATTTCCTGCTAATATGACATTATGATGAAATTTTAAAAAATTAAATAAAAATCGAATTTTCTATGGTTTTTCCTTTCCTGATTCTGGAAAGCTCACAGGGAAATTAAATTAGTCGCTTGAGTTTACACTAGATTTCCCAAGGAAGCTGTGGTAATCTTTTACATGAATTAGGGTGGTGATTTTGCATGAAGTCATCTCTATTTTTATTTTCTTGTTATTTGAGATTGTGATGATGAACTTGACAAAGAAAATTGAACTTGCTTTGGTTTTTCCCATATTGAATCAGATCATGGCAAATAAACACAAGAAACTCGATTTTGCCATCAGTTTCTAAGTTTCAGAGGAATAAGTAGCACTCATACATGTCTTTGGTATGCTTTTGATTTCCTCTTAATTGAGTTGTGAGGATACAATTGAAAGGAGTGAATGCTTTAATTGATGTGATGCTAAATTTTTTCTTCTCATCTTTGAAAGTCATCGAGAATATTTTAGGAAGCCCAATTTTGCCTGAAATTCCAGGGTTTGGAGGAATTAGGTGTGACTTTTAGATGAATTCATCTTTAAGTCACTTTCTTTTCCTATACTATGAGAAATTTATGATAAATTTTCTAGCATAGAAAAATAATAACATTTCATTTTCTATAAAAATTCACAAAAACCAATTCAAATTTTGTTCAAGACAAGTTGCACTCAGGTATTTCGCTTTTGAAGTTTGGTATTATGGAGAGTTTCCACTATGCATGAACTATTATAATTAATTTTTGTAAATAAATTGTGCAGGATGAGAATGATGTCTGGTATAAAAAATAAATGAAAAGAAATGTTATCCTGCATTAATTAGATCCAATTTTTTCATGTGTATGGGTGCATGTTTGGGTCTTGCAAGATTGTGTGGAATTCATAGCAGTCCACTAGATTTAAATTTATCAAGAATTTTTTCCAAATTTAAGAAAATATTGGATGCATATATCTGGATTGATGAGTATAATCTTTGCTACCATCTCTGTTGCTGCTGCTAAAATTTCCTGATCCTTCTTGAGTTGTTATTTCTTCACATCTTTAGCAACACTTGTTTTTCTTCTTGACTAATCATGTGCACATTGTAATTTTAGAGATTTGGTTCTCAAGACAACTCATTGAAGAGGATTTCTTGCTTGGCGCCTGTTACTTACATGCGAGAAGATACTCAGATGCCAATGTCAAGATCATCCAACAATGTTATCCGCAGATGGAGTTCAACTTCTGCTCCAAATAATAGATGTAAGGGTACATTTAGAATTTGAAACTCTGTTTTCTCTGTTTTGATTTTACAATGTGGAACTTCTTACAAGATCCTGGTTTTGCATCAGGTGGGCCCCACTGTGCCTTTGCCATGGCCCAAAAGACATCAGGATGGCTAAAAATGAAAAAATATCCAACAGTCCTATTTCTACAATCAAGTGTCCATGAATCAGAGGTTAGCATTGTTCACCAAACATCTTCAAAATTTTTGTAGCTCTTTGATAGTAATTCATTTCAAATTAAACTGTCCAAATTATGGTTCCAGGCATTTCTCAAAGGGCCAGATCAATGGTCATTGAATGGGCTTCTTGTGTTCCAAATTTGAAGGGATGTAATTTGATTTTCCTTTAGGTCATTTGTTATTGGTACTACTTAGCGTCACTTTTATATTGCTTTTGCTTTCGGTTTGTTTGCATTTTCATTTTTAATAAAATTTTGTAATCTTTCAAAAAAAAAAAAAAAAAAAAAAAAAAAAAAGAGAAAGAAAGAAAGAAAGAAAGAAAGAAAAGAAAAGAAAAAAGATGCCTTTTTTTTTTTTTTTTCTTTTGAAAGAGGTATCAAGAAAAAGGTGCATTTGTTTTATAAATGACAAAAATATTTAAAAACAAAGTTATATGGTGGTGATCCAATAGGCTATTGATCCCTGTTTCAGACTCTACTTCAAACTGGGTTTATGCTTGCAGACTGGGTACATGTGGACCTATGGTGTGGTGATCCAATAGGCTATTGATATGGTGGTCCCCACTGTGGATTGAAGTGTTGGATTGAATCATTGAAAAAGTTGAATTGTGTGGGGCTTGTAGAGGTTCCCAACGTATAGACCCTCCTTGCGTCCCTATGGTCATTGGCGTGGGACAATAGGGAGTGATGTCATCACCCTTCTCTTTCTTCTTTTGTTTCTTATTTTCTTTTTTCTTATTTAAGTTTGATTGAGTTTCTATTTGGGTTGTTTCAAATTCCTAATTAAATTAATATTTCTTAATACAAAAATTAAGGTTTTGAAAATTTTGAAGTTAAGAAAACTTTCAATCTTGGAGTCCCACATGTCCATACATAATCTAATTCATCCATCATGTTCATTATGTATGTATGATATATTTGTGTCCAATCTAAGATCCCGTGCTTAGATTTAACTGTTACCACTTGGAAGTGTGGGGCACATAATCTCTAGTTCGTTGGATCATTATGTAGGGCTCATGAAACTTGTGTGTGTTGGCCCACTCCTAGCCTTCATTGCATCACTAACTTGTGTTGTTAACCCTTTAGGAGATATGATCCAACCATCTTGTTTTACTCGTCGAGAGCTTCAAATTGAGTAGTTACTTATCTACATCAAAGATTGGATTGCGAAATTAAATCTATTGGTCATAATGAGATGAAATTTGGTCTAACTTGGATCCTCGGAGCGCTTTTCAAGATGGATCTTCATATATTCCAAAAGGGATAATGTGATTCAAAGAATGTTGTAGTCGTTGACATTTCATACAGATGTACTTTACGAGAACTTCTATGAAAGTATTTCATTTGCTTCTCTTCCATTTAAGTTTCATTTTCCCCAAATGTATCAAAAAATTTGGACTAATTCTTCTTTTGATGATTGATTCAACCTTTGATTTTTGATTTTTATTTTTTAATTTTTAAAAGATACCTTGATTGATTTAATCTCTTCAACTAGTCTAGTTTGAAAGATAACCATCTTTCTTGAACAATTTTCTAACACATTTGGATGGTATAGGTGACTAGCTGTAAGTCTTCCCTCTAATAAAGGCAAGTATGTTGGAGGAGTCCCTGGTAACATTGGTGTGGATATGAAGTCTTCCACTACCCATGAACTCATACAAGTTCTAAGGGAGCAGGCAACTTGGGGACAGAGTTTGAATATCATGTGAAACAATTGATAGAGACCAAATCAGTTGTAATCCCGAATAGAAGGTGCAAGAGACGGAATGAAGCCTGCTAGAAATATTGACTAAGGTCAATATTCTTTAGGGTTCCTTTGTTTTATTGAAATTGGTTTCAGGTTACTGAAATAAGTATTTCTGATTTTCCATCTTTGCTATTCAACCCTGCTGAGGTATGTATCGCATGCTCCCAAGAATTCTATATGATCATGACCAGATGTCATACAACACTCCCCATTTATATACATTTCTTTAGCTACCATGTAGAGAATTATTCCTGGTTGTATATGTATAGTAGTTTCAGTTGTATCTTAGTCCAATTCTTCCCAAAATGCCCCTTCTCTTATATATCCTCTTTTTTTTTTTTTTTTTTTTTTGTGTGTGTGTGTGTGTGTGTGTGTCACGCGTGCTTCAATGTGGGCCATGTTACATAGTCAGATTCCAATATATGTTGTTGCGGGGCCCGGTGGCACGATCAACATGTGATAATCCTTTGTTAGTTTTTCTAAACCGTGGTTCAAGTTCGCCGCCTGAAATCCCCTTCCATATTTGTAGAAGTCTATAATTTAGCAACCTGGAATAATGCAAATTGGTTAATTTTCTTTCCATTTTATTACTTTCTATACCTATGTTGAAAGATATACTTCAATGTGACCCTGTTTTGTAGGTACTTCAAGTGAAAAATAGTGTCATGAGCTACCCTCTCTCAAGAAGAAAAATCTTGTTGCGATTTAGGTACCATTGGTTAAAATCACTAGTTGGTTCCCTTGTAGCCTAAAAAAATATGACTAAGTACAGACTTAGCACTGAAAATTTAAATTGAGAACATGTTATTTTGTTGATATTCTCATTTCTTTTTCATAGAGGAGCTTCAGAGAAATTTGTCATTACCAACTTAGAAATAGATAGCAGAGACAGATTATCCTTCTCATCTCCAGTCAATTTGTTTCTTAAATCATAAGCTTCTTCACATTTGGTCTTTCCACAGGTGGGCTATACGGTTTAGATCTTCCCCTTAATAAGGTGATTTCACCCATCAGGGAGGCCATATAAAAAATAATAATAAAAATAATTTCGAAAAAAGCAAATGAACAGCTAGGAAAAAATTGTTGTAACCATCGTTTTCTTTATATATTTTGATCCATCGGAGATTGAAACAGCTTGTTTTTAAGGCGAGAAGATCTAAACATTATTTCCAACCAGATGGAGGGTTTGGATCTTGCATACATGATCCGTTGGTCAATCCTTTCAAAAACTAGAACCTTGCAATATTTTTCATCACCGTCATTCATTTTCCATTCTCACAAGTGTTGGCAAGTTTTCTTACTTTCCTGGTTCATGCCCATGGGTCATTTGTGTCCGTCTTTGTCTTGTCATGAAATCTTGCTTGTCCTCATGGATGATGTTATATGGTTTTTGTTGACTTTGACAGTTGCATGTGGAATGCGTCTTGAATGGTTTCTCGTCTATTTTTTGTTCTCATCCTTCCTCCTTAGGATGTGCCTGTAATGACATTGGTTTGCTTAATCCACACAACTATCCTTATTGGAGGTGTGAACAGTTCCTTAAAGATTAATATTTTATTTTCCTTTTTGGTTGATTCACACTGCTGTTATTTTCTGCTTGTTGTTGACCCATTCAAGCTGCACTTTTCTTATACATGTGATTGGTTCAGACAAAAGCTCTTAGATGTTGTACCCGTGCTTTCTTCTATTTCATTACATATTTTCTTTTCCAAGATTTTCGCATGATATGGAACAAAAACATGTTTTTTGTTTTTTCTTCTATCTCTAAGTTCTTCCATTGAGGACCTAGTTCATCTTGCTGATCATGTTTGTCTTGCCTATGTCAGTCAATTCCTTTCAATAACATATTGCAATTTCTAGGCAACCTCATTGTAGTTTTCATTGCTTCGTACACTACGCCAAAATCGCTGTTTTGCGATGGACCAAATCCGTCGTAAAACCAAATAAACGACGGACTTCGTCCGTCGCTTGGTCCGTCGCTGTTTATTGGGTCGTTTTTGGTTTTACGACGGATTTTATCCGTCGTTTAATCTGCGACGGATAAGGTCCGTCGCATTATAGCGACGGATAAAATCCGTTGTAAAAAATAAAAAATCCGTCGGTAATATTGAAAAAATTAGTCGTCACTGAAAACATTAGCGACGGATAAGATCCGTCGCTAATATGAGTAAGCGACGGACCTCTATCCGTCGTTGATTTTCAACGGTGAGAAATTAGCGACGGATAAGGTCCGTCGCTAATATGAGTAAGCGACGGACCTCTATCCGTCGTTGATTTTCAACGGTGAGAAATTAGCGACAGATAAGGTCCGTCGCTAATATGAGTAAGCGACGGACCTCAAATCCGTCGTTGATTTTCAATGTTCAGAAATTAGCGACGGATTTGGTCCGTCGCTAAAATATCTGTAAATAAAAAAATATATCGATAATTTATTATTAATATTTTTTTAATCTTGCACCTGATAGTCATTCAAAAAATAATTCACACTATTGTTTCATAAGAATCCTATTCACAAAATTGGTAACAACTCAATTCAATAAAAGAGGAAATGACCCAAGTGGCCCACTCCAACCAAATGAGTTTTCATTTTTTAAAAGTTCTAAATCCTTTAAAAAAACTGTAATTTGCAGATGAACTATATTCTATTCGTGAAATAGAAGTGAAAGGAAATGAGACATACCTTCTCTGAAATTTGTAGTTATCTCTGCATTTTTCTATTTGGTTTGTTGCGGATTTCAGTTGTTCTAGATCCGACATAGCTTCAATGGCGGAACACCGAAATGGCAATGCAAAACCTTCGACAAAATGTTCTTGGGGCACCCAATGTTTACATGATCAATCTTGATAACTTCCAGAAGCGGCTGAAAGTGTTCTATTCTCACTGGAAGGAACACAAAACTGAGTTCTGGGGTGCTTATGATGTGCTTGTAATTGCTAGTCCCCCAGCGTCTGATGATCTACATGAAATACGATCTAGCTTTAGTAAAGCATCATCATGCCAATGCGTGACCTTTTAAGCTGAATTCTCGCCATTTTGTAGCCTTTCTCGAACACTTTGTTCAAAATTTGTCATTACATCATAAGCGGCGGGGCCTTCTATCTTGCAATGTAAATCATGCCATGGTACAGTCCTAGGACACCGGACGAGCCTGTCTGCATTACATGGTGCAAAAGCAGAACTATCAAAAATTAATCTCCCACCTATAACCCAAATATAGAAAACAATCTGACTGATACTCATTGGAAATAGCATGTTAAATGCTTATTTCAGCTTTCATTTATCAGAAGTTTTGTAACATATTGAAGTAATCAAGTTCAAAATACCATTTCAAGGACCTTTCTCAACATTCAGACCACAAAGCAGTTTTCAAGGAGAACTCAAGTGAGTTTTGTACACAATCATCTTAAATTGTCATTCTAACAACAACAAAAAAAAAAAAGAAAAAAAAAAAAAAAAAAAAAAAAGAAACCCATGCGACCAGAGAGGCGAAAACAATGTCGTCCCTATAACAAAGAATGAAGACAGAGGTGGAAACAACATTTGCACAATGTTTGGATTCTACAATAGAAGATGCAATGGATAAAAGCATCTCAATCGGATGTATCAATTATGAACTAACAAAAATAATACCACTCTAAACTAACTTTAGAAGAAACACCACAAGTAAGAAATGTTGTATGAGAAGTAACCATATCGGACACATTTCGGACATTAAAAGAGTGTATAAGATCACCTGGCGATTGTTCGTAGTAGATCAATTTGAAACAAAAAACAAATTGGCAAGTATCCGACCATGAAAAATAGAAGTAAGAAAAACTCGGTAATTGAAAAACCAAGGCTCCAATGAATCAAAACAGTAGCTTTTCTTTCCAATGTCCAATAATCCTCAAACAATCCCTAATCTAAGTGCCAAACCAGTCTCCTTTAAGAAAAATCGCCTGGGGCATGGCTTTAAAAGCAATCAACTTGGCAATAACCATATTAAAAAAAAAAAAAAAACTTGCCTCTCTTTTCAAGAAGACCAACTTTACAAGCGAATTGACACAACCAATATAGCATTTGCACCAAGTTCCCCCGCATCCTGAAATGTTGCAGTCCAGATATTATAATTGATAAAGTGGGCATGTAATGAATTTCAATTTACCAAAAAAGAAACGAAGATTTTCTCTGCATTGGTATATCTATATCATCAAATAGATCAAGTGGACTAAATCATATTGAAAGAAGATACACGCACCCAAAAGAGTGAATTTCAGTTTCAAAGCAATTTGCAAATATGCAGATTTTTTATTACTATGATAGTTAGCTAGCAGTGGCACCCATTACAAAGTAAAGAAGAAGTGTTGGGCCTAGGTGCATGCTTGGTCTAGGGCTGCAACTTGGGTTCAGACCCAAGTTCTGGTTGGCCTAGCATTGGAAAACACCAACCCAATTTGAATAGCCCATCATGGACACCTATCATAATAACATGACAACTGAAGATTCCATTAGATTACAACACCAAATGTGTAATCTCACGTTAGGCCTAGAGCCATAGGGCCAAAAAATCAAGCTGACCTATTATTTAAGTGGGCCACAATAAAGGAAACTGTTGGGAGAGAGACGGGCACCCTTAAATTTGCAAGGTTCACCATGATGATTATTTAAAATCCATTTAAATAATATACTAGCAACTATATGTAATGCCTTATTTACTCCAGTGGAGATCATGCCATCCATCCACATTGCCACTGTAGCGGAAGAGAATAACTGCAAAATTCTTTGGAAAAAAAAAAAAAAACACTGAATTCCTTGAAATTAGATGAAAATTGGTTTGCTCAAATGTACATGACAATGGATGAGAAATATTACTTTCTGAACAATGGCATCAACATTGCCAATGTAGTGGAAGAGAATGCTACCATCAACTGATGAGTAAGAAAACTTAAACAGGAAGTTAAGAATATAGTAACATGAAATGGCACATAATGTAGTACGAAAAAACCAAAACCTTGCATCGAGAGACATGTGGATTTGCATACCCAACCTACCATCAGTGCCTTTCCCATTTCTACGCTCAAGAGTCCAGTGCTAATAAGAAACCCACCCACTAAAATCCAGTCAGTACAAATGAATTAAAAAACAAAAAAGAAAAGAAAAGCTAAAACCAATTCTTGAAAACTGTTCATACATGAGATGTCTTGTAAATAAGAAGATACACTCCTCCCAATATTTCATAGTCAATCTACACTAAAAACATTATATTTAACATGTTTAAGAATTAGAAGTCAACATTCGCTTTTCTATATATTAGAGTGGCAATGGAGTCATTCACCTGCTTTGTCAAAGGCAATGTAGCCACCTTCACAATAACAGTGAGCAAGATAATTGCAAATCCATATGCATAGGGAACGTGTAAAGTTGCAAGTCCATCCTTCAGCACCTGTCACCAATGCAATAGTTCAATGAAATAGGGTTTGGGAGCTTTTGGCGTAAGAAAGGGCTGAAAATGAATCGGTGGTCTGCAGCAGATATAAATAAATGTGCCTCTTGGGCCTTGTGGGTCCACTCAGAGGTTACTTATCGAATCCCTTCCGTTTATCTGTTTTAAAATAAAACAATAAAACATAATAATAAAAAATAAGAATATCCAACACTCGATTGGGACACACCAACAAAACAGTGGAAATAATACGTATACCGTTGAATTCCATTTCAAATAAAAAATGGCTCAAGTACAGTTGAATACCATTTCAAATCGGAAACGGCTTCAAGCCGTTTCTAACAAACTAAATGTGTTTCAATAAAAACGATTTTGGTGTAGTGTAATTCCCCCGTAGACCTGCCATAGCCATCCATCAATGCACAGATACCAGAAGAACATACTATAAGGTTTAATTTGAAAAAAATAAAAAGGATATTACCTATCCAAAAGGTATAGAGTAGAATTTAAGAAACTTGCTAGCATGCGTTTTCGTCGTTTGATATCGAAATGCAATTGACAGGCTGTCCCAAGTCATCAAATTTAGTGAATGAATGAGAATCCATGAGATCCACTATCCAGGAAAGAAAGCTAGTTCTAACCTGTTGAATGGAGCTGAAGCACATCTTCTTCACATCCTGTTTATTAATTATAAGAGATATTAAGAAATGGAAAGACCCTGTTAAGTTATGACTTTAAAAGACACACGAATGAATATGTTGACAGTTGAGTTGCTCAAGCCCTAGTAGAAAATGTTGTGGGCACATTATAAATCAAATGCAAGTGTACCAGGCGTTCATAAGGAAATGTCTATTAATTATGAAAGCTAAAGATGATGGCCTATTTTCACAGCTCAACCAGTCCATTGTTTTAAAAGGCATGGGGCAAATGGCCCTCTAGCAAGGTGAGGCATACTCAAGGTGTTAGAACAAGCATAAATAGCCAATAAAGTAGTTCACCATTGCATTCTTCACTTGTAAACATGGTGGGCACTTATCTTCACAGAAATCTCATATGACAATGGATGCTACAAGAAAGCGGCACTTACAGTTTCATCAGAACAATTGTGTATCTTTCGATGGAGAAACCAGACTTTCCTCAACATAAACAATCAAGCAATGCAAGTAAAGCTGACAGTCAAAGCATATGATGAGGTAGAAAAGGAGTGAGAAGGAAAAGAGTAAGAACCTGATAGAGCCTCGACTTTGGAGGATTCCATCTGTTTGCCACTAGATCCATCGGCGCTCAAAGCCTCTACAATCTTGGGAATATTTCTACAGGTTTCCAGGTATGAGAACGGAGTTAGTTCAGATTGTTCAATTGACCATAATAAATAGGTGTCCAATCAATAAGTGAAGCAGATTCTCCATTCTTAGTCATAAGAAAGAAAAAGGAAAAATAATTGCCAATGTATGGCTACAGATTTATGTTATGATCTTTTACCGCCTTTAATTGGTGTTCAATTATGTTTATTTGACCTCTACTTTACTGAGTCTAATGCACCAGGAAAAGGCATTTCAAGTATATAACACATATCGGCCAACATATAGATCCGCGTAAAATTATATTCGGACGTATTTTAGTAATAAACTCGCATGGCGATGATACATGAGCGAGTTCCAGTCTCATGCCACAAGAAAGGAGGGTTCACGTCGGATGGGCAACCATTGTCGAACTTTTGCCAAGATTTTGTGAGAATTCTGTTTTGCTTGGCAACAACAACGATATATATGGTAAAAATGCACCTGGTGGAGCCACTAATAAAACTTAATAAAACGAAAGGCTATGTAAAAAAAATTAAAAAAAATCACGTAGAGGATATAGGACTTGTGTTCTGCACACCTAGGATAAGTATTGTCGAAATAATTTATCCTAGCGGAGTCCAACAACTAAAAGCTAGATATGATCATGGATTCTTTCTCACATTGCTTAGCAGTGTCACTTTCACAATCAAGACGAGTTGGTTTTTTTGTCACTTGTCGGGTTAAACATTTTACTATGTTACCAAAAAAGAACAAAAAAAAGAAAAAAGCAAGGTATAAAGTATTGTGCGAAACCTATGTGCCTATTGCCGATAGGTACCGGTATCGCTCATGAACAAGATGGGCATGATCGACCATATCGACTGAAATAGCCCGACACGGGCAAGACAGGTTGTATTGGTGGTGAACGATATGATACCTGATACACAGATTTAAAAACTTGAAAAAATGGGAATTTGTACGTCATGGTAGATAATCAAAGCACATTACAACTTACAACTTCAAACAGTGGACGTACTGGTCAACGGAATCCCCATGTCCGAGCTGGCCACTTGTACCCCTACCCCATGAGAAAACATTTTGTCTATCAGAATGACAAGTGTATGCCTCCATCCGCACGAGATCTACAATACTTTCTGCAAATAGATCCAATAAATTGTTTTAAGGTAGATTATCTATATATGAAAACTCTCAACCAAAGAACTGAAAAGGATAAGAGTTCTTGGACCAAAGTAGTATTGCCAAAAACACTATCTTAACAAGTTTGGTGAGCTTGGGAAAAAGACCATGCCTGTTTATGTGGAAATTTAACTTGTGTTGGAGAGTAGTGGTCAACATTGTCACCAACACCAACCTGTCCAAACTGTATGGGGGACAATATATTGGAAATATTAGCAGTGTTTTCAAGGAAACATCTGATCTCATGCAAATATAGCATGTCCAATGCATATCAGGTGCCATTTAGTGAATGGAACCACCACTATAACTTGTACCAATGTCATACTTTGGAACAACCTCATGGATGGCGCCAATGCTTGTGCATTAATCAGGTAGTTCTAGACAACTGCTCTAAACTATTTTCTACCACCAGCTGTCCAAAGACAGATGGATCAGCAGCTACGAGCTGCCAAGGAGCTTGATTTTTGCACTATGGCTCATCAAAGAGGTGGCCCACGATTAAATGGTCTTGATCCATCACCACGTGCACCAATCAAATACTTGTAGCATTGACAGCATTTGCGAAATGGTGTCCAACATGCACCAGTTCCTAAACCTTACAGAGAGGACAAGGGATTAAGCGTACACCCAGACTAACATGTACAAACTTTGCTACAACTCTTTTCATTTGTACCAGTTGAAATGATTTATGATGGCTGCTAGATCTGTTTCCCTATGTTGGGGACTTCACTTAATTCAAGAGATCAATGATGGAGAGGGGAGATCAGAAAACACCAACCTTATTCCATCCCCAACCATAAAGTTTTCCATATAGATGTGATTGCCATAGTGTGTCTCCAACCACCTGATATCTGAAATCATTTAAGCCAAACAAAGATGACAGAACCATGATGAAATAAGTACCAAAAGAAAAATGATTGGACATGACAAGACCTTATCAAATAGTGGTTTTCTGTTAAATAGAATTCATGAAAATCATTTAAAACCCCCATTTTATTAATAGCATACAAAGCACAACATGAGCATGACATGTTCGGTGGACCATTAGATGCATATCATTGTGAATTATGACTTGAATGCACAAGTGTCTGCCTTCATGAAAATCAGTCATATAACCCATTTTAATGATGACAAAAAATATAGAACAAAACACATAAAAAACTAGACATAATGATGTGTTTCAGATACTTGGTTAATATCATGATTTGATGTGAAAGCTTGATACAAGTTTATGAGCATCTTTCTCTAGAATCCTTCAGTCAAGTTTCGCAATTGGCTCATATAAAGAAAAAGGAAAAAAAAAAAAACTCTTCTATTTAGACCTTCCCTACACTAAACTGGCAGTATGTCAATATGCTTGGTCCAAGCAAATGCTAAAGCACATTGCACCCCAATTTTCAATGTAGTGTGGCTTCTTGGGTCATGCATAAACATATAGATCTATTCATATGAAAATGGAAAACACCGGATGTATTTGAACATGAGTGTGCACCTAGGAAATCTCTTCATGGAGAAGTCACTCAAGGACCGGATAAATCACAAGACATAGGAGTCGGTCAAGGACCAACTCGGTGAAGAGTAGAACATTACAAGGACAAACACCGCAAGAATGTCAGAAATTGGCCAGATATTGGAATCAAGATAAGAACTAAAGGTTTGTGGAAAATCTATATTATGATCTCTTGGGAAGTGTCCTCTTTCATGAATTAATGACGACAAAAAATATAGAACAAAACACATATAAAACTACTCTTATAGACATACAGACAGATAAAATGAGTGTATCTAGCCATACATAAGAAGAACTAAGTTGAAGTGTGACAGGGAAAGGAAGGATGAAAGAGTTGGTTCAGTTTGTTGAAAGAACTTTGGCCCTGATGGAAGTTCACCTTCACAATGCTTGACAAAGCTGGACCCTGGTGCTACTAAGAGGTGCATATGCATATATTAGAATCCAATACAAAGAATAAAATTCAACAGTACCACATGAAATAAAGTAATTCACCTCAAATTTGATACCCAGCCAGGTAAAGACAACTATTTCTAGTAACAAAAACAATCACAAAAGAAGATATTCAATCGAGCATGTGCCAAAAATGTTAAGTGACTATATGAAATTGAAAATGGATCGGTGCAAAAGTAATAAATCTTGGGAAGTTAATCGACATACTTCAACAGCAGAAACTTTCCCCAGCAAGAGGCGATCATTTCTGTCACCTAAGCCCCAATTTCCATACCGACCCCATCCCCATCCATAAAGATCACCATCTTCTCAGAATCATGTTGTATGTTTAGCACCACCATAATCATTTTGACAAATATGCCCTACAACAAATTTCACACACAAAGTATTAGGTAGGATGCCATCAAGCTTTGTCGGGATCGAGCCCATGATTACAACTACCGTTGGATTTTTTCAACCATAATCAACAACTCGACCATCAATGTGTCTGCATAATGCTCATACTTGCAATCCTCTTATGAGGACAGTATTGTGATGTCAGCAACTTCCATTAACTAGTGGGGAAACCCAGGTAAAATTGGAATTATGACTTGAATGCATATCATTGTGAATTATGACTTGAATGCATATCATTGTGAATTATGACTTGAATGCACAAGTTTTCAGTAGTAGCACCTCCTTTAGAATAATCATGTAACTAAGGGCATGAATAATGAGGGATTTAGATATAGAGACTTACTGGATCTAGGTTTTCTCGTCCCCTGACTTTTAAATAGCAGTGACTTCTACAAGCTCACCATGACTGGGGCAGATTTTTCTTATTCAATGAGTCCAGTGATTGCATGGAACAGCAGACTAAACCAAATGCATTAAAGGTTTCCTTAGAATCCTTAAATAGATCATCAGACATCCAGAATGAGGTATATTCTCTGTCTTCTATAACTAGATTCAAAGACTCTCAGACTTCACATGGAGAAACCTTAGCAATTTGATAACTGATAGAAATCCATTGATCACAAGAGAGCTTTTGTGTTATTTATATTTGTTAGTGTTCTTTAATTTAGTCATTCTACCAATGCATTAGGATTTATTTTTTTATAAACAAAACGGACCCTTTTATCAAAGAGAATGCATACATTCTTCATTAGATGATTTGGTCCATCAATAAGATGCCCTTCTTTTTTTATTGCCATCCATTTTCTAAGGCAAGGATGGGGTGCTTAAGACTGATAAAAGATTCTTTAGAAATACAAGCAATCTATAACAAGCCCCAAAAAATTAACAGCCCAAATTCTTGGTTGGACCTTTGTACATAAATGATCATCACAATTAATTTTTTTTTTTTTTTTTTTTTAAAGCAGTTAACTTTCCACATCTCCCACAATACGTCCTTACAAAAAAAAAAAAAAAAAAAAAAAAAAAAAAGAAGAAGAAGAAAGAGCAGAGACATTTAAACCAAGAAATTCAAAACAAGAATCAAAATTTCCAGAAGAGAGATTATAGCAATGTACCAGCAGTATCCCATCGTCCAAGATTCACTGTCTGCCCATCAACCACCACATTTGCCCATCAACCATCTCTCGCCTACGCCAACCTGCTTGACTCCGGCATCCTCCGATCTGCTATCGCCATCTCTTTGTCTCTCCATTTCCCTCTCGACCCTCTCCTCTTCACCCCACGTTCTCGCTCTCATCTCATTCAGCCTCCCCACCCGATCCTCAGACAGCCCTCCAAGATTCAACCCAGCCACCTGCACCTGCCGCAGCGAGGCCACGAGCCGGAAGACGAGCGATGGCTTCCATCCGGTCATCCAGAGAATGGCATTCTCCGGGGAGCTCAGCCACGTTGAAGAGAGGGATTTGGAGATCTTGAAAATCCCTCTTTTGAAATGAGATGTTAGTTTCAAATCCGCAGATTGTGAGTTTTCCATAATTTAAAACATTAACTATCTCAATAACCATACGTTTAAGGTACTATTTACTGGACGATTAAGATAGTTTTATATAAGAAAAATATAAATATTACCCATTAATAACTAGACCCATTATTTAGATGGTCTGGATAACTCTATATCATTGTAATTATTATCATCAATGAGTCACCACTATTTTACATCAAACACAAAACTCACATATTGTCTCTCCAAAATAAATAACGTCACTTTGGTAGGGCTCTATGGGCCCACCATGATGTATATGTTTCAATCCTCGCCGTCCAGCCATTTCTAAATATAATTTTAGGATTGATCATGATGGGCCCAAAGAATGTGATGACGTCACATCAGTGGCCAGACTGGATACGGTCTGGTTAAGTAGCCAATCGGCTTTTGTTTCCAATGGACGCGGTTTGTAGCCAATGTAATTAGCATGAACTTCCTTCAACGGCAAGCTAGGTGGGGCACACCATGATGTTTGTGAGAAATCCACTCCGTCCATCCATTTTTCCATGTCATCTTATAATGTAGGCCCAAAAATGAGGCAGATCTAAAACTCATGTGGGTTATACAGCTGGAAACAATAAGTGGGGGAATTCCTGTAGTTGAAAATTTTTGGGATCCACTATGATGTATATATGCTATCCATATGCTTCATGAGGTTATTCTTACATGGATGAGCTGAAATTATAAAAACATTAGCGTAATCCAAAACTTTTGTTGCCGCTTGAATGTTTCAATGACGGAAGTTCAATCCTCACATTTTCCTACCGTGTGGCCCGCTCGAAGTTTGGATCAATATCATTGTTAGGTCCATGTCGTAACATAATCTAAAAAAACTGATGGTCGAGATAGATTTATCAAAAACATCGCTGTTGAACCCATGAAGGTTTCACCAGGTAGGAATTTCACTAACCACATTTTCCTTTAGTACTGCTCACTCAAGCTTTGGATACAGTTCATTTTTGACAACATGTACTAAAATGAACTCACAAACGAATGGACTGGGAGGATTTCTCACAAACATCACAATGGGCCCCACTTAAGTTCCGAGCGCAGGAACTTCCTGTGAAAGGCTTTCGTCCGACGAAACGGGTTGGCTACTCCCCTGCCGAAATCAGATTGCGTCTTTGAGTTACTCAAGATGCGCTCTTATCTTACTTGAGTAAACTCAGTGGGCCCCACAAAGATGATGTTTATTTGTCATCCAACCTGTTCATAAGATCATACAGACATGGATGAACGTAAAACATAAATATAAGCTTAGATCCAAAACTTCTGTGGCCTCTAAGAAAATTTCATTGTTCACATTCAATTCAACTGTTTCATGTGGTGTGGTCCATTTGAACATTGTATATGCTTCATTTTTGGGCTCAATCCCTAAAATTATTTGGAAAAGTGGATTGACGGAGTGGATAAAATACATAAATTATGGTGGACCTCATAGAGTTTACTCAATACGGTAAGCATAGTGAGTTACTACGCAATCCGCGTCCCCCCTGCATGGATGAACATAATGGATGAAATTATTTACTCTTCAATCTGGACTAATTCAATTGTCCAAAACGGTTAAATGTTCAATTAGTGTATGTGCCTAATAATTTATTAAAAGATATTTTTTTCACAGATAAATTTCAATTTCCATTTAAAAATAATATTTTTTTTTCAAAATGTATATTTTTTCTCTTAATTTTTATTTGAAAACTTTTAACAAAATATCATTTTTATTATAAAATATTTCAAAAAATAAAATAACATACAAATTCTGGATTTTTTTTTTCAAAATATTTTAAACTTTCACAATTTTTAAATTTTTTCCCAAAAATTCCAAAATGTCGATTTTTTTTTTCTTCAAAAGCATCATGTTGTTTTCAACTTTTCAAAATCTTAGTGTTTTTATAAATAACTTTTTCTTTTAATTTTGAATTTTGAACATTTTTCAATTATTTTTCAAAATCACAAAATTTTTAAAATTATTTATTTTTCGTTTCAAAATGTATGTTTTTTGATAAAGTATTGATTTTTAATATCGTTTTATTTTAAAATTTTCAATTCTTTTTCACTTCTCCATTTTTGTAAAAGCATTTTATTCGAACTTGTCAATTTTTATTGAACTTCACAATTTTTTATTTTATTTTTTCAAATTTCAAACTCTCATTTTCTTTTTTAAAATATTTTCATTTTTCAACATTGTGAAAATTTTCACATTTTAAAATATATTTAATTTTCTTTTTCAGGATATTATTTTTCTCAAAATCAAGTGCTTTTTTTTTTTTTCAAATTTATCGACTTTATTAAATATTCTTTTTCTTCCCACAAAATAGATTTTTATTAAATCACGATTTTTATTTTTCAAAATCTAATTTATTTCTCAAATATTGTTCAATTTTATAAACTTCTCAATATTCATTTTCATATGATATTACAAATCATTTAAATATTAGTTTTAAATTAAAAAATAAAAATAAAAATTCCACTCATTTGATATAAAAACAAAATAGATTTTCTTTTTTCATTCAATCAATTGTCAAGAAATAATCTTCAATACAAATATGTACAATTAAACCACTGAAATTCTATTAAAAAACAATTATTAAACTATTAAAAAACTAAAATTTCCACCAGTCCTAAAAAAATTGAAAAAAAAATTATGTTAACGCAAGTCCTTTTACGACGGACCATGATCCGTCGGCAAAAAGACCTTTTACGACGGACCAAGATCCGTCGCAAAAGCAGCTGAAAAGCGCGCCACCAGGTATTTCGGGCGGGAATTTTGAAGGGTCGCCAAATCAAAAATTGCGACGGATTTAATCCGTCGCAGTAGTACGACGGACCAAAATCCGTCGTAAATACGTCGTAAATCAGATTTTAGCGACGGATTTTGGTCCGTCGCTAAACTCCGCGACGTTACGCCTACGGATATTCGAGAATGACAAGCGTTGCGACGGACCTTTTTCATTAGCGACGGATTTAATCCGTCGTTAAACCAAGAGATTTTTGCGACGGACGAAATCCGTCGCAAAAATACGTCGCAAATTGGCTTCTTTGACGTAGTGGTACCTCACAGGGCACCTGAACTTCTATTGGGAGCAAAGCAATATTCAACAGCTATTGACATGTGGTCGCTAGGTTGTATAATGGCAGAACTTTTAGCGAAGGAACCGTTATTCAATGGGAAAACTGAATTTGATCAGCTTGACAAGGTTTCTACTCGCACAACTTCTTCTCATGCCTATTATTAGCTGCCCTGTTTTAATCACTTATTGTGGTTTTACTTCATTTCAGATATTCCGAACTCTGGGCACACCAAGCGCAAAGATATGGCGGAGTTTGTTGAATTGCACTGGGTCAAGGTCAACTTTGTAAAGCGACCATAAGTACTTGTTCTCCTATTTCGATATTCATTTAAATTCATTAAGAGGCATACTAGATATTTAGTTGTGTTCTTATTCTTGCCATCTTGTTTTCCCAGGCTTCCACTATGGGTGATCTTTGATCGAGGGCTTTCGGTTTGCCTTGTTGGCAATTTTCAGATTCTTGCGGATGTAGCTTATGTTTGGAGTAACCACTGACTGTTTTTTTCAGGTATAACAAGCTGCGTGATAAGTTCCCACCCACATCTTTCTCTGGACGCCCAACCCTTTCTGAGGCTGGATTTGACTTATTGAACAAACTGCTTACATATGACCCTAAAAAAGTATTTTCCTAAAACAAATAACACAATAGTTTGGAGGAAAAATGTGTTGACTCGTTGTTCTGCACTCTGGTTTCTTTTTTTGTGTTGTGATGAGTTATTTGTTGTTTGTTATTTTGTAATGCAGCGGATAACAGCAGAAGCAGCAGAAGATGGACGGGCAGTGTTATCTCAGGGTCCGCCAAGCACGACGGCACCGGTGATGACGAGTGCGACCATGACTTTGTATTATTTGTGGAACTTAATGTTGTGTAACAATTTAATTGAGTTAAACTTTAAATAGACTGTTGTTAACTGTTTTGTTGGTATTGTGGCTTTCATGATTGATTGTTTCATGAGTGGATTGAATGAATGGATTAGTAGTTTAAATAAATATTTAAATATATATATATATATATATATATATATATAAAATTTAGCCTCAATTTGTAACTGAGGCTTGAATTTAGCCTTGGTTATTGATAACCATGGCTGAAATTCCCGTGGCTAAAGGCTTTAGCCTCGGTTGTTGAGAACCGAGGTTAAAAATAGATTTAGCTTCGGTTGGAGGCAATTGAGGCTAAAATTTGGATTTAGTCTCACTTGAAAACAATGGAGGCTAAAATTTTGATTTAGCCTCATTTCGAGAAAAATGTAGCTAAAAAGGTTTTTAGCCTCACTTGAAGAACTGAGGTTATAAAAGTCATTTTAGCCTCGGTTGCTAAAACTGAGGCTAAAGCCTTTAGCCACGGGGTTTTCAACCTCGGTTTGGATAACTGAGGCAAAACTGAGGCTAAAGGCTTTAGCCTCAGTTTTTAACCTTTTTAGCCACAGTTTTGAAGTGAGGCTAAAGCCCCCTTTTCTTGTAGTGGTGGATGGTTGTATCGGATACCAGAAATATTAGCTCTAGCATTGTAGGCACTTAGGATGTCCTTGGGTGAAAATCGCAGAACCTTTTTGGTACCACGCGATGCTCCAATGTCTAGACCAAGTGGATACACGAGCGCCTGAGTGCCAAATACCAGTAGGCCACGTCTCCCACTGTGTCGTGGTCGGTTAGAAGAAGGTGTGGCCTTATCCGCCTGAGTGAGGGGGCTATAAGCTAGGCTGAGTTTGACCAGCTCGTAAATGTGTCCGCTATCGACAATTCGGGTAGGTCTTGACAGACTACTGGTCAGGCGGATAGTGTGGTCTCTTCCACTTGCTTGATTGTGCAGCTAGGGACGAGGCAGTCAGTGTGAGGTGCATTGGACCCCGGTGATATCTAGAGAGGAACTGTACTGATATGTGTACTTGATGAGTACTGACATGCTTGTATTGCATCTCGCATATGACATTTGACTACGTAGGCCTCGCATCGCATAGTTTTAGTATGACCGATAGCATTCATGTCTTGCATTACATAACTTTGGTACAGCTGATAGCATTCATGGATTTACCGCATATTTTTGCATTACTCTGATATTGTATACTTGGCACTCACTATGCACACATACTTACATTACCCTCTAAGCTTTTGTAAGCTTATGTACGACCGTTGCGTGCAGGTAGCGTTGGACAACGGTAGTGCTGAGGCAGGAGTGCGCATTTGACCATTTTAGAGTTTTGATCACCTTGTATTTCCCTTTCCGCATTGTACTTAAAGTTTTTGATATAGTGGATATGTGGTGATGTTGTTTTGAGACTTGGTTATGCTTGTGGTTATGCTCTATTACAAAAAAAAAAATTCATACTAAAAACCCTCCTTGTAGGATCTCAGGATCGAAAATCTGGTATATGGGCGCTAGGAGCCTAGAATGGGGTACTACGGAGGCTATCGGCATCAAATTTGGCGATCGGGGATTTTGTGAGCCCGTTTTCAGAGTTTGGGGCGTGACACCATGTGACCCACCTTGATGTATGTGGGCTATGGGCTGACCCAAGAGGCCCAATATTGATGTATGACATTAATTGAGGGAAACCCATTTATTTTTCAGCCATTATGAGGGCTATGAGCTATTTTACTAGGCCCTTATGTGAGGCCCATTGTGAAGTATATCAGGCCCTTGTATGAGGCCCATTATGTTGTATATGAGGCCCTTGTGTGAGGCCATGGGCCCCACTATATGTTTGGCTCTATGTGGGCCACTCGTTGGGAGCAATGTTGGTTAAATGTCCACATTGATGAGCAATGATGGTTAAATGTCCATATTGTGACTTTCCCTTAGGCCCTTTGTTAGGCCCATTCTCATCCTTCTCTAAGTGGGTTGACTTAAATTATTGGACCTCATCGATATTTGCATGATCCATCTATTCGCATTGGTCTAACCCAAATGTGTTGGGCCCCCATTGGTTGCTAGTAGGATTATTTTAATCTTGGAGTCCATCTAGGACTTATTTGGGCCCCCTAGGGCATCTAGTGGGCCATATGATAGTATGGTGAAGAAAGCTCATTATAGATCCTTAAGATTATAGGTAGGCCACCTAGACCAGTGCTATCAGATTTGCTATATTCACAGTTGATGACCGACCTTCATGTTATAGATCTATTGTCCATTTATGGACCCTGCTTATATATAGGCCGATTATCGATACCGATTATGAGTATGTGATAGTATAACATCATGATACATGTCCATACGCATCATCTGCATGCTTGTTATGAGGAGTGACTGATCATAGCATTATGCCATTGGGCAGGTTGTTTATGGGACTCTCTGATAGGTGGAGTTGTCCCACATGAGCGCACAGTATGATTCGATTGTGTGACTCATGCATCTTTCATCATGTGTTATGATTGTTGTATGCCCTAGTGGCATCATAGCTGTATCCTCTGCAGATATAGCGTGGATGGCAGAATTAGATACCAAAAATACTTGTTAAGCACGAGGGCGGATAGATGTTCCAGAGTGAAAGTCCCCAAACCCTTATGGTACCATAGAGGATGCTCCAATGCCTAAACTCAGTGGATGTATAGCACATGAGGGCCGAATACCAGGAGGCCGCATCTCCCACTGTGTCGTGGTCGGTTGGAAGGGGATGTGGCCTACCCGCTCTAGGGTATGGGCAATTGCTAGGCCGAGTCTAACCAGCTCGTAAATGGGTCCGCCACCGATGTGCCGAGTAGATATTAGCAGACTGCTAGTCAGGCGGGTAGTGAGGTCTTTTCCGCTTGCATGGTTATGCGTCCAGTGTGGGGCGGCAATCTAGTGTATAGTGTACTTGACTCCGGTAATTATTTAGAGAGAACTGTACTGATATATGATACTCCAGGGATGAGCTAGATTGATATGCTTGAGCTGCATCTTGCACATGGCATTGGCTGTGTAGGCCTTACATCACATGGCCTTAGTGTGGCCGATAACATTCATGCCTTACATCGCATGACCTTGGTATTGCCAATAGCATTCATGCCTTGTATCGCATAGCCTTGGTATGACTGTTAGCATTTATGAACTTACTAGCATGCTTCCTCATTACTCTGATATTACATTCTTGCATTTGTACCTTACGCACACACTTTCACCACCCTCTAAGCTTTCTATAAGCTTATGCATGATAATTGCATGCAGGTGACGCCAGGAGGCAGTCGTACTGAGCAAGAGCAGGAGTATGTAACTGAGCTTCCAGAGCCTTTTTGCTATCATTGTATTTCCATTTTATGCACATTGTATCTAAAGTTTTTTATCATAATGGATTTTGTGATGATGTTCTTGTTATTATTCGTGGGTTATGCTTGTAGTTATGCTTTTTATGAGACAAATTTATATTGAAAATTCTTCTTGTAAGATCCCAAGATTGGAACTTGCTATATGGGTGCCAGGAGCCGAGAATGGGGTACTACAGAGGCTGTCAGCGCCGGATTTGGCGATCGAAAATTTTATGAGCCCGGTTTTCGAGTTTAGGGTGTAACAATATCTTCATCCACACATCCTCATGTTAGGGATTTGATGGATCTAGTGTATTTGCAAGTCTTTCCATTTTGGGCATGATGAGTCTCCCAATATAGATACTTGTCATCAATCATGCCAACTTTAGCCTCCAAAGGTTTCACCAAGGTACTATATCCATGGCACACTCACACACTCATGTCGAAGGTACTATATCCATGTCACACTCACACACTCATGTTGGTCACACTCACACACTCATGTGGGATATGACTAAGGTATACTAACTAGAGATCATACCCAATGATGGAGACTGTGCATCCTGATACCAAGTCAATCCCCTTAAAAGAGATGACCATTTACTAAATATTATGGTTTTCCTATAATCAATATGATAATGGCAATGGCACTAAGATTCATGGACCGCAACTCTCTCTTAGCCAACAACCATTGTGTACAATCTCAGGTGTCCAAGGACCTGGAAGGGTCCTTAAACCCATATGAATAAACGTGTTCCACATATATCACCAGGGCCAATGAGTTAATCAACGTATCATACATATGGTTTGGATAAAAAGAAATATAACATTAGTTTTTCTAGGACGCAACCCCGACATGTTGAGCCCTACAGTATCTTCATAGTTATCCTAAGCACCCGTAGTCAATTGAGTTTGATCAAAACATTTGGTATATGATATATGTGTAGCCCACCTCAGGGTTGTTCTAACAACCAATTGATGGTGGAGCCCACATGATGAACAGTTAGCTTAGTGCCCATAAGTTAATCAAGTTGTTTTAGCGCTAAGAGAGTATAAGAGACGCACGTGATGGACAAATTAGATGTGCTTTGCACTTAATAGTGAGCCTAACAAATAGTGCAAGTGTATCAACAACCATGCTCTACTATATATTAATGTCTTTCAAGTGTAATCATTTACCTATAATCAAGATCATAGGTTTTCTTAAAAATAAAAAATACAAAATACAAAATACAAAACCAAACAAAACAAAATGTTTTGACCTGTAAAATATTTACCAGTTACACAAAAATTTCCAATTCAAACAGTTCCGGTAAAGTTTTGACCTGTAAACTTTTAATTTTATAACCTTAAATGTTTTACCAGCGTCCAAACGATCCCTGTCTGTGTGTTTGTCCTTATCCTGACAAAAATAAATAAATAAAAGGTGTTTATTTTAATTTTTAAAAAATGCTAATTTAAATGCATTGAATGGTTTCAATATATACAAGAACAAACCCATTGGTTTTCCAAAGTGGCACATCTTTGTCTTTTACACCCATGTATGCAAATTGTAAGGTGAGGAGTAAAAGATAGTGCCAGTTTTTGGTTGTAGGAGTAGACAGAAGAAATAATAATTTATTGATGTGGGTCTCACTCTCTCACGCTTCCACTATCAAAGTTAACAAATACCACTTGCTATCTTTTGTTACTAGAGCCACACATCCTCTATAAAACCTGTGACCATAAACCTTTCTTCACATCAACAGATTTCAGAATCTAAGATACATTCCCCTCAAGCAATCACGATTCAGCTAATTGAAGTGAAGATGAAGCTCCATTGCTTGCATTTCGCCATCGTATTCATGCTTGTATCCTCTTCAGGTACGGAGCACTTAGGCATACTGTGTGGAAACATCCCATCCACCTAGTCGCATTTGGATTTGTAGGCATCCTCGTTACCCATCTGGACCTTCCTTTAGGTCCACTCCGGTCTTTGTCCAGTACTTTGAAAAAATAATAGCCTTGTGAAGGTCTTAAATTCCATGACTGAGCGTATCTTCTACTTGTGTTCTTATCTTATCCATAGTTTGTTGCATGATCATGAGTGGATGGTTTGGATCATCCGATCAGTGTGAGTTTCTCAAGGCAGGCTACATGAGCCTAATGGATGGTCCAGATAATTAGTTATGTGGATGCTAACAAGTCGAAAGTCAAATCGGTGCATGGGAAGTTAACTTCCAATGAACTAGGCCACCACATAATTTCTCAATTCCAATAATAGGTCAGTCATAAATGTTATTATGAAATTAATAGGGTTATTATTTTTGAATTGATCATTAATGTTATTATGAAATTAATGGGGTTATTATTTTTGAATTGAAAATATACCTACCCTGATTGATAAATACATCTTTTATTGTATACTTTTGGTATCACAATATTTCAGCTTTCTTCTATTGTATTTATATAAAGAGAAGTAAAACATATATATATATATCTACAAAAAAAAAGAAAAAAAAAAAAAAAGAAGGGGTGGCTATAAATATTAGATCTCTATTCAACGTATAAAACATTCGTTTATATGTTTAGCTTCATGTCCAGATGAAAAATATAAGTGCATCAGCAATATATGCATAAGCTTTTCAGCTTTTGAGCCAGATGAAATTTTCCAGTGAGTTGAGCGGACGTTAATTCGGTTCTACCTACCTGCTCCATCCATCGCAAGTGCCAACCTATGAAAACTTCTGAAGATTTTTTTTTTTTTTTTTTAATCTCAGAATGCCATGCCTACTTGCTAAAACAGCCAGCAAAATCCAACTCCCTTTAACATGTTCCAACATGGCATGTGCACAGATCTGGGTCATTCATTTGATGGGCCATAAAAACAAGCTGCTCGGTCATTAGATCAACCACTCGTAAATGAAGAAAATGAACAGTACGAAAATCTAATATAAAATATCATAGTTGGTCAACATTTATCTTAAGCATGCTGCGACCCACCAATGATCGGAACAGCCTGATTTTCTGGGGCCACGGACATACACAAAAAGGACTGATCTGATGATTGGTCGGGCAGGATTAAGATGACCCCTCTTTGGATTGGCAAATCTCATCACGTTACCATGTTACCTAGCATGTTACTTTGCAGACATGGCACGTGCCTTTAATGGTGCAGTTTGGCAGGAACCCTCTTTTTAAAATCACTGTATGAGACCATAATGTCCGCATGGGCCAAAAAGTAGTGTTTTAAATCTCAGTACAACAGATGTACCTCAGCCACTCAACGCAACGTACATTACATGTGATGAAAGGATAGAATTTGCACTCTTGAGGGTAGGGGTGGTGTGTCGATTTCAAAAGTTTTATGGCCCACATGATGTATGTGTTATGTCCACACCATCCATCCATTTTGGAAGATCATTTTAGAAAATGGACCTAAAAAATAAGGCAGACCAAAACTCAAGTGGACCACACAATTGAAAGCAGTGGGGACAATACACCCACTGTTAAAACCTTGATAGGACCTACTATGATGTCTATTTTCTATCAACCTGCTTATAAGGTCATACAGACATGGACGAAGGGGAAACACAAATATCAGCTTTATCGAAAACTCTGTGGGCCTTAAGTGGTTTTCAATGGTAGTCGTTCAATCTCTGCTTTTTCTGTTGTGGTTCACTTGATCTTTGGATTGCCTCTTTTTTGAGACCATGACCTAAAATGATCTCAAAAAATGGATGGCCAGTATGGATATAATACATGCATCATGGTGGGGCCCAAAGAGTTTGGCGAGTCAACATACCACGCTAGTCAATCTGCTTCCACAAGGAAAGTTGTGAATGTTATCACATGAGACTGCTATCATATTTGAAAAACCTGAAAACTCACAGTGGACTCTTTGTGCAGCCGAGTCCGTTTGACTCGAAGAATCAACGTGACCTGACTTGACTTGATAGTTGATTATTTTTAATTGAAAATATTAAGAATGTAAATAAATATTTAAAATAGTTAAATTTAGTATAAGTAATCGGTTAACTCAAATTAATAAAAACTTACGTACCCCATTAGTCAAGGTTGTTGCTTACCTTGGCTAACCTTTGGGATTTGAACCGTACTCAGACTTTTTTTTTTTTTCTTTCTTTTTTTTTTTTTTTTTTTTCCAATAAAATCTCTCTCATCTTGGCTCAAAATCTTGTCAAGTCACTGGTTTCGAAACTATGGTTTAGATTTCATTAAGATGAGAATCTTGTTTACATGAGGGGACGTACTGTTGAGACTCATGGAAGCACATAGCATGATCAAACAAAGTAATCATACTCGCGCAAGCAAACCCAAACATAGATTAATCCAAATTTTATAAGAAAAAATTATGGTACAAAACAATGAGTAATGCACTGTGAAAGGAATATCACAAGAGATAAATGATCTTATCAATTCGAACAACCCTTCGAATCTTCATTAAATCCCTAGCTATGCACTTGAACCCTTAAGAACAACTTAGGAAACCCTAATCCCTACCCTAATCCCAATTACATCTGGTACATATACTACTTAACTAGTATAAGAAACAAATTGTGGACTTATGCAATTCTGCGTGCGTCTTTGATGGGACCTTCGATACCATCGACAACTATCGAGGACCGGTCGATAATATTAAAGATCTATCGATGCCATTGAGTAACAATCTCCAAAACTGTTCAACAATCAAGTAAGATTTTTTTGAATTTTCTTGACGGGATCGAGCATCTGTCAATGGCATCGACATTTGTAATATGAGATTGAGTGGTCTATTGATGTCATCGACAAACCCAGTTATAAAAAGATTTAAGACATTGAGAACAATCTCTACCATGTCTTCAATCTTCATCCTCGATTGCTCATTTGTCATCACCATCTCTAATTGCCTTCCATCATAACTTCAACGTCGCTTCTCATGTACACCCCATCCTAATTAAGCCTTCGTTAAGCCCAAAAAGCTACATAGAATTTGAACTTCTCTGTAAGAACCGCCTTCATAATCATTTCAGCAAGATTTACACTTGTGTATATATTCTCAAATATCATGCCTCCTTCCTCAAGCACCTGTTAGATAAAATGATGATGCACATCAATATGTTCAGTACGTGAGTGATAAACAGAGTTCTTCGTTAAATTAATCCCGCTTTCGCTATCACAACTAACTGGTATGACCTCTTGTTGAAGCCCTAACTGATTTATCATTCTCCTTAACCAAACCGCTTCCTTGAATGCTTTCGTTATTATTGTGACGCCCTGGTCACTGCTTTAATGTGGGCGGGGCTTGAGGGCCTGGGCGAACTACTGCATTAAGCGAGCTATTATTGTAGTTGACTGTAGCGGAGCTTGTCCCACATCGGAAGAATCATCCGGAGTTGTGGTGGTTATATGTGGGGTTCGGCCTTTAATGGTAAGACGCGTTTTAAACCTATGAGATTCGACAAAGCGGACAATATCTTATTATTGGGGTCAGGCTTTTACGAATGGTATCAGAGCCGAGGACGGTTCTACCCTCGGTGGGGGATAATGTGATGCCTCAGTCATTGCTTCAATGTGGGCGGGCGCGATGTGCGCGGGGCCTGGTCGAGCTGCCGCACTGGGCAAGCTACTGTTGCGGTTGATTGTAGCGAAAATTGTCCCACATCGGAAGAATTGTCCAGAGATGTGGTGGTTATATGTGGGGTTCGACCTTTAATGGTAAGATGCGTTTTAAACCCGTGAGCTTTGGCAAAGCTGACAATATCTTACTGTTGGGGAGAGGCTGTTACAACTATCATATACTTAACTTTGGTTGTGAAAAGTGCTACCACAGACTGAAGCTTCGATATCCAACTGATCGCTTCACCCGCTAACACGAACAGGTAATCGAAAGTTGACCTTCTGCTATCTACACTGCCTGCGTAAACTGAATTCATATAGCTTATTAACTTGTCCCATAATTTTTTAAATGTAAAGATGTAGTATTACGTACTTCAAATATATCAAAGTAGTTATTTCACTGCCTTAGAGTGTTGCTTGTTGAGGTTAAACATATATCTACTAACAATACTTACCGCATGTGCAATATCTAGTCTCATACAAACCATAGCATACATCAAGCTGCCAACCACGCTCGAATAAGGCACATGATACATAACATACTTTTCTTCATCTGTTTCAGGACATTGTTCAGAAGAAAGCCTAAAATGAGTCGCATAGGGAACGCTGACTAGATTTGCCTTGTCCATCCCATACTTCATTAATACATTCTTAAAGTATTAAGCTTGAGATAACCATAACTTGCTCGTCTTCCTATCCTTGTGTATGTCAATGTTGAGAACTCTTTTTGTAGCCCCCAGATCTTTCATCTCAAATGTCTCAGATAGTTGAGTTTTCAATATGTAGATCTCAAACATGCTATGAGTAGCGATGAACATGTAATCAACATACAATACTAAGATAATGAACTTCTCATTACTCAGTGTCTTGTAATAGACATAATGATCACACTCACTCCTGGTAAGCCTTTGACTCATGATCGAACAAACCTCAAGTGCAGGACTACAATATAGTAATAACTTGGTGAGACCATGGTCATAATTGTGCGATTCCTAGAACACTTTAGAACTAAAGCTAAAACTAAAACTAAAACTAAAACTAAAACTATCTTATGGAATTCGAATAAGTAATGATGTTAATAAGAAGGAAATCAACAGAGATAAACCAATAGAGTGCCAATGATCCACTTATAGTCATTCTTAATATTTAATTCACTTGATTTAATCATATAACTCAACTGGAATCAAAGTCCTATCCTATCCTATCCAGCTGGATAATAGGGTGATTAAATCATCATTTGTAAACCCAAAATAGATTTGAACTTCAATTGTGTTGGTTCCCACATAAGCTTCAAAGTATTGAATATAGGGAATTCAAAGCATCTATCGTGCCCTTAGTATATGATAGATCAATAGATTTTATAGAGCAATCCCTTGCAAAATAGGTAAGCACTTACTCTTAGTTTTCCTAAGCATCCAATGTGCTCGGAGTTGACAATGAATCAAAATAAATTAAAAATATATCTTTATTCAAACCAAATATTAATGAATTATTCAACAATCAAACTAATTACTTAGATCAAAATAAACTAAGACATTAAAAATAATTACAAGCTTCATCTCTTAGCCCTAGCTAAGAGATTAGCCAATAAAAAACATGATTGAAATAAAACTCAAAAGAAAAACATAATAATCAAAGAAGAACCGAAATATTGAAAAAGGACTTTGTACAAGCTCCATAACTCTTTGCTTTATCTTTTCTACTTTAATTCGTATCTGGGAAAGTTATAATCATCTATTTAAATAGGAAAAATTTACACCAACTTGAAACTGACTTCAAATTTATGCACTTTTGTTATGCATTGGTCACACCGACTGTACGCTTCGATTGCACTGAATCAGCCTATCGGTTGTAAATAAATTTCTTCAATATCCATCTGAAGTCTCTATCTCTCTCAGGTCATACCAAACTTCCCTTCGGTGGCACTAAACATGACTTCGGTTGCACCTAAGTGTTGAGCCAAATTATATCCGAAAATCACATTTTCTTATTGGACCGTTGTATGTACATTCGATCGAACAAAACCAACCTCAGGTGGGAACGAATAGTCTATTATTTCTTATGAAGGACTTTGCGATTATTTTAATCTTTTCTCTCTTTTGCACTTAGTTTTCTTAGATCTTTGTTACTTGAAATCTTCATTAATGACCTCTAAATCTTCACTTAGTTATTCTTTGAGCATTAAATTTTCTTTTTAATCGTTCTTTTCATCTTAGCTCTATAAATCACATCGCATAGCAAAACATATGTAACTAGATCATTTAAGTATGTCTATGCTTATAATATTTCATACTAACAACTCACAATGAAAGAATCAAATTTCTTGTACCATTGCATTAACAACTTTTTGAGGTCGTATAATGGTATTTCAACCTATAAACCTTATTCTCTGCCCATTGTATTTCGAAACCTTTTGGTTGCTCATGTAAATTTCCTCTTCCAATTCCCTATACAGGAAAGCAATCTTCACATACTTCTGTTCTAGTTCAACATTATATTGGCTAACCAATACCAATATGAATCCGATAGATACTTCACCATGGGTGTGAATACCTTAGTAAAGTTAACATCTTTTCTCTAAGCATATCCCTTCACTACCAACCTTGCCTTGTACCTATCATGTTTCTTCTTAAAGATTTACTTGCACTCGCTTACTTTATGGCCAAAGGAAAGCTCCACTAGCTCCCACATGTCATTCTTGTAAAGGAAGTTCATCTCGTCATGCATCACCATGGTGCAAGCGCAACATTTGAGTTATCCTTGTATCTCATCGGTAACCTATGATCCCTTAGTAGATTCCTTCTCACAGGTGGTTGCTCCATATGCTCCTGTACATCTGTCTTTATCCTAACATCAGCTTGTGTCTCATCTTTGTCTATTTGAATATCCACAACCTACTTTTCGTCCTCCTTATGTTTATCCTTATGGAACAAGGATCCTTTATTAAATTTGACATCATGACTAAGGATGATTTTCCATGTGACCCGCTCATATAGCCTATACACTTTCACACCATTACTGTAACCAACAAAGATGTACTTTTTAGCCATTTGGTCCAACTTATCTCTCTTAATTGATGGTATGTGAAAGTAAGCATTGCAACCAATTACTCGCAACCTTAAGTAGTCAACTTGCTAACCATTTTACATTTCCTTTGAATTTTACAATCTATAGCTGTAAAAGGGGACCAATTCACCAAGTAACAAACCATGTTAATGGCCTTAATTAGTACACATTTTCTTGCCCAACCTACCATTACTCATCATGCATCGGGCCCTCTCTAAGAGAATCCGATTTATCCACTTAGCCACACCATTCTACTCTGGTGTGTGGTGCACTATGTTGTGCCTCACGATCCCTTCATCCTTACAAAACTGATTGAAATCCTCAAAAGTGAATTCTCTATTGTTATCCATCTTCAATAATTTTACCTTTCTCCCTAAATATTTTTCCACCATCACCTTTCGCTGTTTGAAGTTGGTGAAAGCCTCAGATTTATTTTTTATAAAATAAATCCACACTTTTCTGTAATTCTCATTAATAAACGTAACAAAAAATGACTACCCTCCACTATTAACTATGGGCGATGACCCCTATATATTAGAATACATATAATCTAGAACCCCTTTACAAACATGTTTTTAAGACTTAAAAAATAATCATAACTATTTACCATATATATAATGCTTTCATATTTTAAAATTAAAACTTTTAACAACTAAAATCAAACAACGGTGAGAAAGTATCTTCATGCCTCGCTCGCTCATTTGACCTAAACGCACATGCCACATGCATGCAGACATGAAATCCACTACAGATGTTGCAGCTTCAGTCGACGAAATACTCCTGATCAACAAGTAAAGGTTACCATTCCTCTGCGCTTTCATGACTACGAGTGTCCCCTTTGAAACCTTAAGGACATGATCGAACTTGGTGAATTTGTACCATAATGCTTTGAGTGCTCCAAAGATATCAGCCTCTTCCTCAACTCAGGAACATATCTTTGGTTAAGATACACTCCATGCCTTTAAACATCTTAATGTGCACCAATTTAACATCAACCACGTTACATGTATTGTCATTGCCCATAAACATCTAGTCATCATCGCACTCATTGTAACTAGTGAACCAACTCCTATGAGGGGTCATGTGTTACAAAGCCCTCCTATCCAAAATCCATTCATCTTTGAAATATCCAGATTTAGATGCGGCTAACACATCACTAACACTCATCTCCTCATTAGATTTTGCAGTGTTGCCCTTTTTAGAACAACTCTCTGATTTCTCCTTCATCGACTTAGAATTCTGATAATCCATTTTCAAATGCTCTATTATGCCACAATTCCAACACTTCAACTTACCTTTGCCCTTACTCTTGTATTTGAATCTCGATCACGAAAATCCTCTATCCCACTCATAATCTCTCTCTCACATAATCAGTGCTTCTGTAGAAGCATCCACATCATCACTTTTCTTTCTTATTACCTTTGATTGAAGTGTTGAGATAATTGTCTTAACGCTAATGGTTGTCATATCGATGCACAAAGAGTCTTCAAATGACTCACACAATTTTGGAAGAAAATTCAACACAATGCATACTTGATCTTTTTATCTTCCATCGTCTCATTCATATCCATCAATTTACAAATAAGCCTATTGAAGTTATTGATGTGAGCCTCAACGTTAGTCTCATCTGTTATCTTCATATTGAACAAGTGTAGCTTCATATACAAGCGATTCTCAAGAGATTTATTTGTATGAATGTTCCCTATTTTTGCCCATATATTTGTTGCAGTTTTCTCTCTCATAACATTATAAAGGACCTCATTCGTTGGACATAACTGGATTGAGATATTATCCTTTTTATATAACTTGTTCCATTCTTCTTCTTTCATGGTTTTAGATCGTTTTCTAAGAAATACATCTTTTAATCCTCACTGAAGTAAGATGCCATTTCATCTTAACTCTCCATAGTTCACAATTGTTTTTACCATAATACTTCTCTACATTAAACTTCATATTAAATGACATTAATACTTTGCTTTCAATTCGATCTGCTTCCCAACGTTAGCTCTGATACCACTTGTTGCGACTCGTGGAAACATACAAAGCAGATTCAAGCAAAGTAATCATAATCGCATAAGAAAACCCAAACAGAGAACAATCTGAATTTTACGTAGAAAAACCTGTATGGGAAAAAACTATGACACAAAGTGACGAGTAATGGACTATGAAAGCAATAGTACAAGAGATAGATAATCTTACCGATTCAAACAATCCCTCGAATCTCCATTGAATCTTTAGCTATGCCCTTGAACCTTTAAGAACAACTTAGAAAGTCCCAATCCCCACCCTAATCCTGATTACACTCGATATATATACTACCCAATTGGAATAGGAAACCAAATCGCAGACTTATGCAATTTTGTGCCTTTCTTCGATGGGACCTTCGATGGAATCGATAGCCATTGAGGACTAGTCGATGACTTCGAACATCCTCCAATGCAATCGAATAACAACCTCCAAAACTGTCCACCAATCAACTAGGATTTTTCTAAATTTTCTCGCTGACATCGACATCTGTTTGATGGGATTGAGTGGTCTGTCAATGTCATCGAAATACCCAATTACATACAGATTTAAGACATTGCCAACACACATATTATATATTATATATAAGATGTGTAACGTGTGTCGGACCTGGCCCATATGCAATTCGAACCTGTTGATTTGAATATCCACATGAGCTTCATACATAGCTCTTCATTTTATGTCACTATAGATTTTAACTAATTTTCCCATTCTTAGGTATGCTGTATTTACCTGTAATCATTGAATGTTAACTTGCTGGAAAATCTCAAGACATTTTGATGTCTCTCTCTCAGATCATTTTCTCCCGTGTGCTTGCTTTTTTATTTTTTAATATACAGTTCTTTGAATCATATAATTTATGAGATTAGCGTTGAGTTTTTGTAGTTTCTTCTTTGAATCATACAAAAATGAGACACCCTAACTACTGTGACAAATGCATTTTCTTAACTGGATCTCTTGGTTTAAACGGGATGGAAGTTATCTTGACCGGCTGGATTAAAGCAATTGTATTGAATTTCCCTGTTTGGGAGCCCAGAAAGTAAAAGAAGAGAGTCAGCTAGGTTTTCTTTGAAAGTTATCTTCAAAACACACACACACACACACACACACACACACACACACACACACACACACACACACACATATATATATATATATATATATATATATATATATATAGATGATGATGAGAATAAAAGAAGAGAATATTTTCTTTTCTACCAAAAATTGAACTCCCAATCAAGAGAAAAATGTTATTTTCTTGAAAAAGTATTTTCCATCCAACTACTTTTCAAGCTCCCAATCAGGCTGATATGCTGGGTTGTATGCGAACACTGCACCAGGGACTAAAAGGAACATAGGACCCAACCCAAATCATGGCTGTAGACTTTGGGCACGCTTGGGAAAAGACAGAAAGTTCGCATGCGTGGTCGTGATTATAGTTTGGGTTGTCACTATTAGTATTAATTAACATATCTAAGCTGCTTTGTTGAATTCAAATTTGAGATTTTTAGCCTAGTAAATATTGTCCCCATCTTCTTTGTTAGCTGATATTCAAACCCTGGTTTTTTAATACATGCACCACTTTCATGAGTTTTAGATTCTTGCATTTTCACAGCGAAAGGAAGAAAACTGACACATGAAAGTGGGTCAAACCGACAAGGCGAAGGTACCAAGATCATTTTACATGGCCATGTATTTGTCCTTTTGTACATTCGGATGCAGGCAAAATAGTAGTGCTTTTAGATTAAAAAAACACCATTCACCCCCACTGACTGATGACGACAATTTTTATTTTTTATTTTTTCTTTTCTATCTTTAGGAATTTTAAGGCAGTTGTGGTGTGAGTGCGCGTGAAAAAAAAAATGGTTGAACTTCTTTTAGGAAACTTTACAGACAAATACCTAATTAATATAGAATTTACATTTTAATACTTTTTTCAAAAAGTTTTCGACAACTTGTGGGAAAACAGGGTAGAATCGAGTAAAAAATCTCTATTAAAAACCTCGACAAGTCCTTTCAGAGTAAGCTCATTCGACCCAATGATCGACTGGGCCACCACATGAAATTGGAGTTTTCTGGGCAGCAGTCTGTGTTTTCCATGGTACAGTCAACCGAGTTATTGTATAGGCCTCACTTTCAGGGAACCCATCCTTGCAACGGGGCCCACTTTATTTGGCGGTTGGATGGCATACACACAGCAGTGTCCCGACACAAGCAAAAGTGTACAAGCAGGTGAATATATAAGCTGAAAGATAAGTTTTACATAACTTGTAGAAGCCTCTCAATCATTATTATAAAAATGTTACAACCTAAATCCAAAATAAAGGGTAAATTTGACATTTACCAGAGAGAAGCATTAAAAATAAAAATTAAGTGCATTTTGGTCATGCAGGGGACAGTTTTCCATTTCAATCATTTGGAAGAATATCATATTTATTAAGACAAAAGCCATGCCATGATTAGCTAAAAATAAAATAAAATAAAATTAATATATATATATATATATCTGAATGGTTTCACCATGATTAGTGCTAATTAAATTACATAATCCTCATTATCTACCAACTTGGATGTTGACGGATGCAGGTGGGGTGGAAGGTGCGGCCAGGTGTGCTGTGGTCATGGACCCTAACGGCTGCAATCTCTCCTCCTGCAAGCAGCAGTGCTTTCAAACGAAGAATGGAAATGGAGTTTGTGTGTCCACAGTTCAAGAGGGTTATCACTGCATTTGTTATTACAATTGCTAGGCTAAGCTCTATAGCCCGACATTGGGCCACCTTAATTATGTTGTAAATGTTAAGAATGGTTTAGGAAAAGCTTAGGTGTTAGTATCTTTCTTGATATGGGTTCAATTATGTATGGCTGGATGATAATTTCAAATATACACATTTGTATCCATATCTACGACATACTAACCTAAACTTATCCCATTCTACTCTAATAATTAATGACAATTTCATCTTTGAAAATAAAGGATCATGTGTGCCTTCCTATCATCAGAGTTAGTGATCATGTTATATGTTGTATGTCATCATCAATGTCCTTGTTGCTGCCATTTTCTACTAGCTATTTTTGGCTGCTTTTATTATTTTTGTTAGCTTGTTAGTACACAACACTGTCAGTTCATACATCACTGTTAGCCACCCCCACTAGGGAATCAATACCAAGACCTCAGTGTTGAAATGAGGTATCTTTCTCTCAGTCTACCACTTTAGCTATGGATCAGGGTGTTTTTTTTTTTTTTTTTTTTTTTTCACTGCCTTTTATGAACGTTGTTTTGCTAAATAATACCATCTAAGGTACTAACCTCAGTGGTTGAAGTAGCCTTAGTTAATATTGTTTGGTGAGTGACCATGCACATGATCTTATTTTGCTCTTTATTTTTTTCTTCTTCTACCATAAATTGCCGCATTATCATCAACATATCTGGGTTCCAAGAAAAAATGGGAATATGACTATGTCGCTAAGATTAAAAAAATTAAAAAGATAAAGATAAATAAAAAAGATAAAAGAAAAGAAAAAGAGCTTGGTTCATCTAGCTATAACATTTGTAAAATAAGCTTCCCGTATAACGTTGATGTCAAGACCACATCCAACCCATGTTCGCTTTTAACTTCATACCATATCCCAAAAACAAATCTGTTATACCTTGAAAATTGAATACAATGTGCATCCTCAAATCCGAGTTACGGTCCATGATTCGTATACTAAGTGTACATAATTCCACTTATCATACTGTAGACACCCCACCCAGGCTTGCATCTCGAGAAGACTCGAACAATCTGGAAGCCCTAATCATATCCTAAACCAAACCCTAATCCCAGCCTAAAACCCTAACCAAACCCTAAACCAAACCCTAATCCCAGCCTAAAACCCTAACCAAACCCTAAACCAAATCTTAACCATAACCTCAGCCTAAACCCTAAACCTAACCTAACCTTAACTTAAACCCTAATCTAAACCCTAAACCATCACCTAAGCCAGAGCGTATATGAAAATCAGTACAAACCCCAAAAATACACTCAACCATTTTGAGCCACAATCCTGAAAAAAGACTTTGGGCCGAACCAGAGCATTGAAGAAAGCCCACACTACGCCAAAATGGCCTTTTTGCGACGTATTTTTGCGACGGACTTCATCCGTCGCAAAAATCTCTTGGTTTAACGACGGATTTAATCCGTCGCTAACTGAAATAGTCCGTCGCTACGCTCATTTTTCTCGAATATCCGTAGTCCGAACGTCGCGGAATTTAGCGACGGACTAAAATCCGTCGCTAAAATCTGATTTACGACGTATTTACGACGGATTTTTGTCCGTCGTAAATAGGCGACGGATGAAATCCGTCGCAAAGTTTGATTTGACGACGGAAAATGAAAAGTTGCAAATTCCCGCTCAATAGACGAAATGGCGGGCTTTTCAGTTGATTTTACGACGGATCAGGTCCGTCGTAAAAGGACTTGCCTTTATCTTTATTTTTTAAAATTTTTTTTTAGAATATGGTGGGAAATTAAGTTTTTTTGTAGTCTAATAATTGTTTTTTTTATAGAATTTTAGTGGTTTAATTGTAAATATTTGTATCTAAGATTATTTTTTAATAATTGATTGAATGCAAAAAGAAGATTTATTTTGTTTTTATATCAAATGAGTGGAATTTTTATTTTTATTTTTTTAATTTAAAACTAATATTTAAATGATTTGTAATATCACATGAAAAAGAATATTGCGAAGTTTAAAAAATTTAACAATGTTTGAGAAAAAAATTAGATTTTGAAAAAATAAAAATTGTGATTTAATAAAAATCTATTTTGTGGAAACAAAAAAGAATATTTAATAAAGTTGATAAATTTTTTTTTTTTTTTAAAGGATTTGATTTTGAGAAAAAATAATATCCTAAAAAAGAAAATTAAAAATATTTTAAAAAATGTGAAAATTTTCACATTGTTGGAAAAATGAAAATATTTTAAAAAATAAAATCAGAGTTTGAAATTTGAAAAAAATAAATAAATTGTGAAGTTCAATAAAAATTGACAAGTTCAAATAAAATGCTTTTAAAAAAAATGGAGAAGTGAAAAAGAATTGAAAATTTTTAAAATAAAATGATATAAAAAAATCGATACTTCATGAAAAAACAAACATTTTGAAACGAAAAATAAATTAGTTGAAAAATTTTGTGATTTTGAAAAATAATTGAAAATGTTCAAAATTCGAAATTAAAAGAAAAAGTTATTTATAAAAACACTAAGATTTTGAATATATATATATATATATATATATATATATATATAATTTTTTTAAAAAATTGAAAAGTTGAAAACAGCATGATGCTTTTGAAGAAAAAAATCGGCATTTTGGAATTGTTGGGAAAAAAAAATTTGTAAAAATTTAAGATATTTTGAAAATAAAAATTCAGAATTTGTATTTTAATTTATTTTTTGAAATATTTTATAACGAAAATGATATTATGTTAAAAGTTTTCAAAGAAAAATTAAGAGTAAAAAAATATACATTTTGAAAAAAAAAATGTAATTTTTAAATGGATATTGATATTTATCTGTGAAAAAAAATATTTTTTAATAAATTATTAGGCACATCTACTAATTGAACATTTAACCATTTTTGGACAATTGAATTAGTCCAGATTGAAGAGTAAATAATTTCATATGTTTAAATCAAATTTCACTCAAATTGTTGATCAATCTTGTATTCCCAATGCCTTTCTCACATGTAGCTAGCCTGATTGGGGCGAGTAATTAGTCAAATTGAGGGTATTGATCAATAAAATAGAGTGAATGGACTATACATATAAAATGAGCTAAATATTATTGGCAAAATTTTGACCCAACTTAATGACCTTGCGAGAATCTACGAATTGATGTTAATAAGTTTTGTGGGCCCCATCATGATGTGTGTCGAACATCAACACCATGCATTTAATGTGTCCCCTTTAGGTTATGAGATATCTTAAAAATCATCCGTAAACGAACCTCAGGTGGACCATACCATCTAAAACCATGTCAAGACATCATAAAAAATATAAAAGCACTTGGTGGGGCCCACATGAGTTTTGGATGCAGCTAAAAATTGGTCTGACCCCTCATCCAAGTGGGACACACATAATGAGTGAGTTGGATATGTGAATCACATTAAGGCAAGCCCAATATATGATTATGAATGCTTTAAGGAAACCCCTCTATATTTAGGTGAGTTAGTCATTACCTTTACCAAAGTAAACTTTGTGGGGTCCACCGTTATTTATTTATTTTATCCATTCCGTTTATCCACGTTAACAGATAATTTGAGGTCTAAAGAATAAAAGGAAGCATATCTAAAGCACAAGTGGACCACACCACAGGAAATAGTGTGATTGAACCTCTACCATTGAAAAATTCTTGGAGGCCATAGAAGTTTTGGATCAAGCTGATGTTTGTGTTTTCCTTTCATTCATATATATTTGATATTATAAATAGGTTGGATGGCAAATAAATGTTACTGTGGGCCCAAGGAAGGTATCAACGGTGGAAATCATTATTACACACTGTTTCGTGTGGCATGGTCTACTTGAGTTTTGAATTTACTGAAATTTTGGGATCAACCCACACCATTCATCCATTTTTCGAGATCGTTTTAGAGAATTATCCAAAAAATGAATCATATCCAAAGATTAAATGGGCCACACCACCAATAAGGGGACGGATTGGACCATAATTGTTTGTAAGGCCCATAAATTTGGGATCAACCCACACCGTCCATCAATTTTTGAACATCATTTTAATACTATATCACATAAATGAGGTAGATCAAAATCTCATGTGAACCACACCATGGGAAAACAATATTGATTGAATGTGTACGGTGTTCACTGAACTCCCATTGTTTCCTCTCGTGTGGTCCATTTGAATGTTGGATGCACCTAATTTTTGGTCACACATTCTAAAATGATCTCATGAAATGGATGGACGGGGTGGATTTCTCACAAACATCTCGGTGGGCCCCACCCAACATCCTTGTGCGGGGACTTCCTGTTAAAGGATTTCGTAGGAAATCCCACCCTCTCCTGGACGCGGATCAGCTACTGACGGGTTGAGTAGCGAGACAAACATCACTAAGCTCTGTAAGCCCCATGATGATGTATTCTTTGTATCCACTCCGTCCATCTATTTGGAGAGATCATTTTAGGTTAACAGACAAAGAATGACTCTAATCCAAACCTCCAGGGGCCCACACTACAGAAAAGAGTGGGGAGAGTGACACCCACCATTAAAAAATTTTAAGGCCCATAATAGTTTTCGATCAAGCTGATACTTGTGTTTTACCTTCTTTCATGTCTTTGTTAACTTGTGAACAGTTTGGATTTCAAATAAACATCATGGCTGGCCTTAGGAAGCTTTCAACGGTGGGAATCACTCTCCCCACTTTTTTTCTGTCGTGGGGTCTACTAAAGCTTTGGATCTGCCTCATTTTTTGGATAACGCCCTAAAACGATATCTCCAAATGGATGGACGGTGTGGATACGACACATACATCATAATGGGCCCCACAGAACTTGGTGACCTCACTTCGCCACACATCCCGTCAGTGGCTAATCCGCGTCCTCTCCTCTCTCTCGCCCTAAACCTGTCAGTAGCCGATCCGCGTCCACTCTCCTCTCTCTCGCCCTAATCTTCCGTCTCTCTCTCTCTCTCTCTCTCTCTCTCTCTCTCTCGTCCTAATCCCCTCCCCTCTCCCTCCTCTCTCTCTCTCTGTCACCTTTCTTGTGTGTGTCTTTGATCCACGAATGCCCTGCCGACGCACCCCCTCGCTCTCTCTGAAGCTCGGTTAACGATCGAACGTGAGGTATCTCTCTCTCTCTCTCTCAATCTCAATGCTGATTTAGGAATTTGGGGATATAGTAATTTATGGATTTTTGATTTGATTTGGACCCTCATTTAGGGATTTGGGGATTTTAGGGCTTACAGATTTGAATGTGGACCCCGAATTGGGGTTTTTCTAATTTTACAAATTAGGGATTTGGGGATTTTAGGATTTTGGGGATCTGAGGATTTTTGGAATTGGGGATTTCACCTTCTATGTTTTATTTATTTATTTATTGGGGATCTGGGGATTTCTGCTACTCCAATGCCGTCGAAAAGAAATGGCCCGTTTGGGGACAGAGCATACATACGACGTTTGGGGCTAGAGCAAACATATTCTTTCCCCAGAATGATGTTTTTTCATGGATTATGGAGAGATCTTGTCCATCTCATCTTATTACAGTTTCTTTATAGATTCGGTTTGGAGATTAGATCTGATTTTTTTCTGTTATTCGGCGCAATCTAATAGGATTCCTTGCCTAATTCGATGTATTTGGTTGTAAAATGATGGAAGACGTGTTTCATAAAATATTTGGCTGCATCACAAGTTAGAATACAGTGGTTGTAGGTGATCAGCTCTCAGAAGTAAATAAGGTGGTTTGATGTGTTTACCTTTCTAGTTGTGGTATGACTATAGCTTATGTGCTTTATTATAATGAATATATATGTTGTGTAGGTTATATATATGATGCCCTGTTAAGCCTGATTACTACCTACACCTTACAATGGTTGGTTTGGCTAGTCATGAGTTTGCGGATGGTGGTTATGGTTAAACACAGGAATTATGAGATCCCGATTGTCTTAAGGTAAATAGCGTGATGTGATACGTCTATTTCGTACAAAGGGCTAGCTAACGGAACTAGATTTTTTTTAATTTTTTGCCACTTTCACTGCCAAATTTGCTATTACATGATCATTTTAAGAATGGATGGATTTATGTGCTTCTTGATTGTAATTAAACCCAAATTTACTGGATGGTTACTTTCAAGGTAAGCTGATGAATGGTTAGGAAATAGCAGGGAAAATGCTTTCCAAGAATTTGAGGCAAGGGAATGAAGAATTCAAAAATGAGGTTTTTTTTATTGCAAAACTTCAACACATGAATCTTGTTAGGATTATCAAATTGGCAGTTATCTGCCAATTGTTTTCTTTGGTGTAGGCCACATGATGAGTGGACGAGCCTGATTTTTATGTTGAGCATTCTTCGTGGTGGGGGCGAAACCTTTTGACGAGTGGGATGTCAGACACACTTGAAACTTTGGAATTTATGCACTAGGCGGATGGTAAATTATTTTCTAACTAGTCATGTGTGAAGCTGCCTCTTTAAATTATTATATTTTAAATGTTAAAGATATATACTTTTGTCATTGTAGATTCTTTTCATTGACTAATAGTCGGGTACAAAATGCAACTTCTATAGTTTTCTTTTATTTATTTATTTATATGCATGTTGGTTTTATGGAAGTTGAAATCTTGAAAATGTTGGTATAGCTGTTGTAGGAAAAAACCTCAAAAAGTTAATAATGATTTTGAGGCTTCATTGTTGTGTAGTCTATGATCAAAATCTGATCCATTAACTAATAGAAATGTTGCTTTTTGTTTTTCTGTGCCGGCTCATGTAGTGTCGATTCCCTAATTGTGGATTATAGATTAAAAAACTGAAAATCCCTAATTAGGGATTCAACATTCAAAACTCTTAATTAGAAATTTTTTAAGGGGATATATTGGGCCATTGGATGTTCTTGCAACTGAGATTTTACATTTGCAGGATGGAACTTCTGGAGAAGATTTCAACAATGACTCAATTGATCATGAAGAAAGGCGGCTCTGGAGGTTTTTTTTTTTTTTTTTCCTTTTTCTTTTCTTCAAGAGAAATGGTCACGCAACGGCTGTATGTGAACTATCTCAGAGAACCATTTCTTACTAACCAATCATGTGTAGAATGTCCTATCCGGGACAAAATGATGATTACTTGGTTTGAACTTTAGGCCAATCCACTTACCATGATGAGCAAGTTTGATGGAATTTCCCCACTGCTTAATGTTGGTGTCTGCACTTGGCAAGCAAAAGCACATCTGAAAAGGCAAGTCAGAGCCTTTAAATAATAATGGCATATGCACATCTTCACTTTTTTCCAAACTGGGCCTATAACTTTGTTCCGTATATGTAATTTTATACAAAGTGATGGTGATATCAAAGCATTTAACAAGCAATGTGCATGAATATGATGCTGTGTGAATCAGTAAATAATATTAGGGAACCGCATGATGTCAAGGAACTTCCAAATCAAAATACCATTCTGTTTTAGTGTCCACAACAAGTGATGTGGTTTTTCTCGCTTCTTAAAAATCCATCTGCCGATACATTTTTCTTTTTAATTTTTCTACTAACGTCGTTAGTACCATGCTTCCTAATAGCTAGTCGCTTATCGCTTTTTATTGTCTTTGAAATGGATTGAAATTATTGACAGGCACGCCAAAATGTTGATTTTCTAACAAATTTAGATGTGATGAAAACTGTGCTCAACATATTGCAGGTATTAAGCATGGTTATAAGGTTTGAAGGTAAAAAGAAATCAATGGCCCAAAAATAGCTTTATTTATTTATTTTAAAAAAAAAAATTTTAAAAGTGTGTTGGCCCTTGAAAAATGGCTTGCAGGTATTGGGGTTATAAGGTTGATTTGACACCATTACAGCAAGATAAAACACCCCCCTTCCCCCCCAATACAGTCGTACATGTTTTGACATGGGCCAATACAGGTCCTTATTGCGTGTCATATCATGCCGATACAGATATCATATAGTCGTATCAGTCGATATGGTACCCTTTTTGAAAACCATGACCTGTAAGTACCAACTGCAATTTTCTCTAGGAGATTTGGCGCCCTTTGTGCGCGTAGTTGATCAATGTCTGGTTGGTTGCACTGTTGCCGATCTAGCAATTTTATTGCCTTTTATTGTCATGTGTATGTCTATTGTATCTTACCTTGTGACTTGTGAGTATCATACACGAGTAAAATGAAGTGTCTCTACTTGGCAGACAAACACCAGTGTAGCCAACGCACTTGGAACGTACTTCTTATCACAATTATCATTGATCTTTCTGGACATGCTTAATGTGTACAGGTATGTTATTGGTGTGAAGAGAATCTTATGACACTTGTTTGGTTCCATGGGTTTGTAGATGCTCTAGTTTGTAATAATGTGTATATTTGTTTTTGAGAAATACTAATGATGCGCATATTTTCATGACTAATGCTTGAAACAGAATGTACAGCGAGCTTATATCAAAGAAATTAGCAGGAGGAGGGCCCTTTGGCTCTAAAACATCATATGTAAAACTTCTGCGGTAAGATCAAGTTTGGGAATTATTTTTTTCTTGGACAACTTCAATGTGCACAGTGAGCAGTGAGAATTCTACACGTTATCTTCCACCATTGAAGGATTGATGGATGGAAACTAGAAAGCATTTCAAAATTCAAATTTTCAAATGCCTATGCAGAGATTCCTGCTCACTAATATTTGATTATGACTCTGTGAGAGATAATGTGCATCAATTCTCGGTGCACACTGTGCATGCACAATCTTTACGCTTCTACAATGTGCATACATCCTTTTAAGGAATGATAAATGTATTATTCTGGCAGTACTAAATAAGATTTATGTCTAAACAGATTGGTTAAGCGGGAGACTCTCAAGCTAATTGAAACATTTGTGGACAAGGCTGAAGATCAACCGCAAATTGGAAAACAGTTTGTGCCACCAATGATGGACCCTGTTTTCGGGGACTATGCTAGAAATTTACTTGATGCCAGGGAGTGAAGTTTTGTCACTCTGCCAAATTATAAACAAGTAAGTTTAGCCATATATCATGGTTATTGTTCCTCTTCATTTTTTATTGTATGTAAAATGATATGAAGTTATATCTGTGGTGTGTATTCTTTGTGTAGAAGGTCGTCTGTCTTTTGAGTTGCCAACTTTCGCATATATCAACCAAGGCCATCTCCCTCTCCTTTATTCTCAATGCTTCAATTATGGTAGCAGATGCGCTTATTGCAATCAAATGGGTTTCCCTCCTGGACAAATGACCTTGGACGTCACATATTTACTACCAAAATTGATAATTGCACTCGCTTCCGAGATGCATCTTTTTGTCATGGAGGAAGCTAATGAAGTCGCTAACTCTCAATGAAAGTAGATAGGGTTGCTCATCGTTGGAACTTTGCTTCCTCTTTTGTTTATTTCCTATTTGAGTAAAAATATCAGCTCATAAAAAAGAAGAAAATAAAGTGGTTAATGTGGTACACTTGCCCTTGTTTTAACCTGGTCATAACACTACCGCCAATCATCCTCAAATGGGGTACAATCATGTTAACTTTTTTTTTATTGGTAATTTAAGAGTTAATTGCTTAATCATTGTGAAACTAAGTAATGATTTTTTTTTTCTTACTTTCTAATTTTATTATTATTATTACTCAGCCCAATAATTAGATTGGCTCAGCCATGTCACATTGGACCAACCATGTACCCACGCCAAGTTTCTTTTGGTGCACTTGAGTACACAAACAAGATTGAGTTTTTAGTCCTTTGGATTCTTCCATCAAGCATCATATTCTCTTGTAAATAAATGCTTTTTTGCGAGATCTTTCTAGTCTTAGATTCCTAGCAGTTACTGTATCCCACCACAATGAAACTAGTGATGTCCTGAATCCTGATACTTGGTTGGGCCCAGATAATAGATCTTGGTGGTGATGTTTACAGGTACAAGGGAGTAATGATGGAGGACGTGCCTCACATATTTGAAGCCGTTTTTGAATGCACGCTTGAGGTACTTACTTGCTAACATGACTGATTGAAGCATGCATACATGATACATGGTTGCACTTTTTTTTCGTACTAATGTTTCTTCTCTCTTTTTTCTTTATTTCAGATAACTAAAAATTTCAAGATTATCTAGAGCACCACTTGAAATTCTTTTCTTTATTACGTGCAATTGCTACACATTGTTTCCATGCTTTGATTCACTTGTCAAGTCGGTTAGTTAAGCTTTACATCAATGTTGCACCCATGCATATTTTTGTATGTCCATGGCATATCATGCGTGTATTTTTCTCTAAATATTCAATCGCTCCATTATTAGTTCCTCTTCTTCTTCTTCTTCTTCTTCTTCTTCTTCCATTTTTGGTGTATCATTTATTTATTTATTTTCTTTTGTTAATCCATACTAGCAACTTAAGATTGTCATGGATTCTATCATGTGGGCATTTCGCACACCTTGAAAGGAATATTGTTTGAAACCGGCTCACCTTTTTGTTGGAGATGCTGAAGAACTTTCGTGTGTGTTTATTTCATTGTCCCATCATCTGTTCATATTATGGCCTATGCAGTTTCTTACCCTTTGGAATGTTCTTTTGACAGTTTTGAGTTCGTAATCAATTCCATAGGACTTACTTTCTAACAATTGTGCAAGATATTTTTGTTGTACTGATGGACTTACTATCTAACAATAGAGCACGCCCTCACCTTGTACGTAGAACTCTTCTTAAATCTTGGTACCATCCTTAATTGAGCAAAGAAATTACTAACAGCTCACCTTGCTTCTTTTGCATGCCATGAAAGTATGATTTGTTAACATGCATGTTGATTATCTTGTTCGTGGTCTATGCACAATTGCTACCATATGCCTGTGCAAACCTTAAGATACATGGCATATATTTTCCCTTTCTTTATAGGCATCTGCTTTAATCCCATTGGTGCAAACTTTTAAATGGTTACATGATTTTGCATCTCCATGGATTACACGAAGGACATGTGAAATCCAAGGTGAAAGAAAGGGAAAAAAAACAAAAAACAAAACAATAATCATCCAATGATGATTTTTTCATGAGAATTATTGAAAGATGGATTCCAATTTTGAGTTCTTATTTGGGTAATAAGTGGGAATCTCATGTTCCTCTCACAATGCTCACCTAGTTTCTTCTGCCAAGAATCCAAATTCTGGAAAAGTGTAAGGATTGCTTGTTGGAATCCACCATTTTTTTGCTATCCAAACAACACAAATGGCCACATTAAAGGAAAACCCTTTTCCTTTTCCATTGATTGACATGGAATCTAGGTTTCCAAACATGGCCTAAGATTTTTTTCATCTCATTTTCTATTTTTTTGATAATTTTTTTTTTTTTAAAAAATTTCAGCTCTTTTTTTTTTGGAATGAATAGTCAGTTCTAAAATTTCAGCAAAATTCTTTTTTTTTTTTTTTCTTTTGTTTTGAGTGTGGATAGTTGGGATGCATGTAAACTCTGTGCATCTACACATGCATGCACTAGATCAGATTTTCTTTTTCATCTCATTTTCTATTTAGATCAAATATATGAGTGTTATAGTGAATCTAAGCTTGAAAAGTTCATAAAATCATCAAGCAGGTCAAGACAGGATTCTACCAAAGAGCGGATTGTTTCACCATCATAAACGTGCTCAATATTAGAAAATAATACATATTTGGAGTCCTCTAAATATTTGGGTTTTCTTCCACTTTCTTGAGATTTTTTCTTTTAAAAAAATTAACCATTACACCCCCTGTAACAGTTGTAACGGCCTATAATAGTAATGGTTTGCACCAAAGCCATTATGGCACCGTTACCATTACATAATACCTTGGTCTTTTTACATAATACCTTGGTCTTTTTTAAATTTATTGGTTGTTTGTTTGGCATTTGAATGTCATGTGCTCATTTTGGATATGATTGCATCACTTATCGCCTATCGCCAGTGTTCTTAGTATCGGTATTGTTATACGTATCACTAGCTAGGGATATAGAAACATGTATCGATGTCGCTGATATCATTGTTAATGCCCGGAAATGTATCGCTGACTAAGGGAAACATTGGAGAAACATGAGGAAATTGTGGAATTTCTTAATGAAACTTCAGGGAATACTAAAATACACATATTTGCATATTTAGGAATCAAATAATTGCAAAAGAAGACGCATACATAATAAGTTTATCTTTAATGAGTCTAGAAGCATGTAACGCTGACTCAAGGAAACCTTATAAAAACATAGGAAAAATAATGGAATTTTTCAATGATATATTAGTTGATGCTAAAAAACACATATTTGCCTATTTAATTATCAAATAATAGCGAAAAAGATGCGTGTTTGCATATTTAGGAATAATAAATTTTCCCTTAATGGGGCCTAAAAGCACATATCGTTGACTCAGGGAAACATGGAGAAAATTGTGGATCCATCCATCCATCATGATGCGTGCATACACACATTTACCAACACACCTCATCCATCCATCCGTGCAAGCATACATACATCCATCCATACTCCATCCATTCATGCATGCATATACACACATAAAAACATGGATTTCATCATACAACCATGCACCCCTTAAAAAATGAAATGGAAAATCAGGTTGCTTGTTTTGAAAGCCAGTTACTTCCATTTTCTTTTTTAAGACTGAGAATTTATTCCTCATTGTGGCAGGCATACATGAACAAGCCGAGAACAAGGTTTCACGTCTGGAAGAAGAGAATGAAAGGCTCAAGAAGCAGAAGGTCGGCATTTCATCTCTCCTTGCGATTTTTATTTTTATTTTCTAAATGGGGTTTGCAGGACCATTTGATATGCTTTCTTAGTGGGTATTATTTGGATCTCATGATTGGAAAGTTGTTCAATCCATTAGTGAGTACAAGATTGGCAATGTGGTTTTCTATCATTGTGCTTTGTTTACTGCTTGTTCAATCCCATGATTCCAGGTTTCCATCTTACCCTTATTTTAGTCATACAAAACGTTACATAAATTTGACATGCAATGGTCTATGGCGATGATTCAAATTATTAATTGGTTGAATGTGACATGGGCAAAGTACTTTAATGAGGTTTAATTGGAAGTGTCCAAGATAATTAATTGATTGAATGTGACATGCAATGGTCTATGGCCATAGAATTCAAATCAAGGTTATCATTTTTAGTAGATTAACTTGGTATTTTCTTTCTCTTCTTTCAATTTTATTCAGGTCTATAATGTCAAATCTGTAATAATTGATAGCCCTATTAGGAATCCAGAGATCCCAGACTATATGAAGCCCGTTCAGTTAGCATATCAGATCTTGTCCTTTCTCATTTTAGTTTTAAAAATTCAGTCTCTCAGTTAAGCATGCTCAGTTTGAAAATAATTGTTTGTTGAAAGGTGTAGCTAGATAATAGTCTGTTGCATATGACCAAACTAAGTCTACTTATCCCTTGTTTTGTTTCCTATCTCCCAAGCTCCCTCAAATGCATCCATTCATTCTATCCTTCCCTGTCTCGCCACTAATCCACACAAGATTCTCATTTTAGCTGCACTTATCCTCAAACATGTTCCTCAACCACCCAACAGTTTGTCCCACAACTCCAAAAATAAGGACTATATTATCTTGTTTTGAATCCAATATATGTTGAGCCCTTGCACTTCTGCAGGCAACCGCTGTTTCATCCTCAACTCATCATGCATCAGTCGGGCTTCGTGTGCACAGAGACTGCATGGTTCATAAAGAAATTGACGACAATCCGCATTCAACATACATGTGGCCCTGCCTGATTTGTGGTCCAAATCATCTACGAAGCGGGCCCACATGATGTTCGTTAAGTGTCCTCTCAAGCACTCTGCAGAGGCGCATGTTAGCTTAGCATGAATGCTCTCACTTGGACAAAAATCTTATTCTGGTCTTGATTTGTTCAAAGACAAAGGTGTGGGTCAACATGGGATCCGATCTGTTACATAGAGAATTTCGTGTCGACAATCTTCTGAAGATGGTTGTGATGTTGGCACTCTTTACATTGGTCATTTTTAAACGGTTGATAAGAAGCAAACTGCTGCTAATCATGCAAGTTTTAGAAAATTCTGATGCATAATGTTGGGTGTTATCCACTGCTAATCATACATTGTTGTTGGCTCTCTTTTACTGCTCAAACTGCCAACCTATTGGAAGGATTGGGTGTCACAAGCACTTAACAGTTGGACGTTATCCACTGTGATCTCATGTTCTTGATAACCTACACTTGAAGTTTGAGCAAGATAATGATGATAGCGATAATAACTCCAATAGAGATTTCCAGTAAAGCCCTTCTCTACATGTGCTAGTGCTAGTGCTAATAGCAGTAGCAATAACAACTCCACTAGAGATTTCCTTTCGTTAACAGACAAGCAGGTGATGGCCCAATGCGACATACTATTGGGATATATTTTCAGTGATTCTTGATTCTTCATTCATTGAATTCCTGCATAGTGTGTTATTTTTACTCTTAAGAATGCAAACATGCTGCACTTATGCACATAAAACTGTATTTTGATTTCTTTTGTTTTTGTTGTATGTCCAAGCCAGAGTCCATGAAACTTTGAAGAAGCACTATCTTACAAAAGCTCTTGTAATGAAAGAGCTGGTGTGGTTTGTGGTATGTACTGATTCTATATTCTCTATATATACCTTGACTTTTTTTTTTCCCTTTCCTTTTCCCTCTAAACTTGTGGTTTTAGTTAGTGGACAATTGTTTTGTTTTCATTCGACCAGCCATGATTAGGAGCTTACAATAGCATTCAAAAATGACACTTCTGCATATAGTAAGCAAACGAAGAAACATATTACAATCTGATCTTTCTTCTATCAATTCTATTAATTGATAATGGCGGAACACTTTACCTTGGTTGTTAATAGAACACTCTCACCGCTTCGAAGTTATCAAGATTGATCGTGTAAGCACTGGGTGCCCCAAAGAACATTTTTGTCGAAGGTTTTGCATTGCCATTTCGGTGTTTTGCCATTGAAGCTATGTCGGATTTAGAACAACCGAAATCCACAACAAACCAAACAGAAAAATGCAGAGATAACCACAAATTTCGTGAGAAGGTATGTCTCTTCTTTCCTTTCTCTTCTATTTCACGAACAGAATGTAGTTCATCTGCAAATTACAGTTTTTTTTTTGTAAGGATTTAAAACTTTTTTTAAAAATGAAAACTACTGGTTGAAAAGAAGAAAAAATAACATTTTCATTATACACACACACACACACACACACACATAAACCCATGATCCAAACTTCAATTCCTGGTTTCCAAATTCCTGTTATACAATCATCATCTGAGCCTTTCTTCCATCGATTTGGGGTTGGCTTTAAATGGTAGATTGGCCAAAAGAAATTATGATTGGCTGCCAAGTAGACATTCACCTTCCTTTTTACTAAGGTCTTGGAACCGGAAATGGCAAAGGCTCACATTGATACCGACTCACATGCCAAACATAATTCCACACTACACAATTAAGACTGCTAACAAGCTACTCGCATATTGCAGCAACATTTTAAAACAAAGAAAAATGCCCCTATTCCCAGTGGAGGTAAACTCCACACTGTTGATGGGGCTAACAGGTACAATCTGAAACGTTGGTTGCTACACACGCGTATGCCTCCAAATTACCTAAATACATGTTACGTTTGTTTCAAATTCCTCCCCATGTTCCTTGAAAATTCAAAGTTCATGATCCTCTGAAAACTATTCCCCTGGCTGATGCATACAGAGCTTTGCTAAGCCCACATGCATGTTCAAGTCAGCTAATGCACATGCCACCACATATTCTAGCAAGGCGAACAAGTGGAATGTCCAAGCCCATCCATCATGATGAGATTCCCTATCCCAAGAATCAAGTCAGTCCATTAGTCAGGTGGGCCACAATCAACTGAACGAATGTACGGTTGTGAAAAAAAAGAGCCAAAGTTTTCTAATCTGCTTGGCTTATTTCTACTATCATGGCACACCAACTGAATGGACCACCTTTATCTTTGGGCTCTACACAGTGAACTCCACCTAGTGGATGGCTTGGATGTTTCACTGGCCTACCATACTCGCATATACAATGGGGGGTGCATTAGCTGACTTGTAGACACGTGGTAGAGTGCATTGGATGAATGGTTTGAAACAAGTCCATCCTTGCATATGTATATAATCATACGATACATTTATGTGTATGTATTTATGAATATAACTGTATGATGGTTGAATGGATGGATGGGGGAATCAAAGATATTTTTTTGGGTCTAGTTTCATGGACCAAATGGTAATAGAGATGCAGTTTCATAAATGAAAGCAGTTACAAGCACTGACAAGTTGTTGCTATCTTCTCATTATGCAGGTGTATCTTGTTGGGAAATAGGAATTTCGCAGTTCTTGCACTTTCATTTGGTCATTTTGTTAGACACTAGTGCGTTAAATGCAGATTGCATTGCGCTGTTGTGTATTGATTCCAATATCTAAAGATCTTTTCAAACTATATTATGCTCTCCCAGTGAATGCTATGAAGTTAAGAAACGTTGTTACCTGAACCTCTAATGGCTAGGATGAATTCTAATCTTTTATTTTGTTAATTGGTTTCAGTTGATTAAACTATTCACCTTTCATGGATTTGAGCTGGTTATTTGTAATATATGAAGGATTGACTAAACTAGTTTTTTCTTAGATTGCATCTGGTTGTTTGTAATATAATGTAGGAAAGGCTCAAAAGAAGTTTGAACAAGAGAAGATACTAAGTAGCTAATTCGAGGCAAGGCATAGCCAACAGTTGAAGTTCCGAGTAAGAAGTGTTTAGTTAGGAGGGTTGAAGTCAATTTTTGGAGTGGGCCACTTGGGTCATTTCCTCTTTTATTGAATTGAGTTGTTACCAATTTTGTGAATAGGATTATTATCAAACAATAGTGTGAATTATTTTTTGAATGACTATCAGGTGCAAGATTTTTTTTTTTAAAAAAAAAAATTATCAATATATTTTTTCTATTTACAGATATTTTAGCGACGGACCAAATCCGTCGCTAATTTCTGAACGTAGAAAATCAACGACGGATTTGAAGTCCGTCGCTTACTCATATTAGCGACGGACCTTATCCGTCGCTAATGTTTTTAGTGATGACTAATTTTTTGAATATAACCGACAGATTTTTTATTTTTTACGACGGATCTTATCCGTCGCAGATGAAACGACGGATAAAATCCGTCGTAAAACCAAAAACGACCCAGTAAACAGCGACGGACCAAGCGACGGACAAAGTCCGTCGTTTATTTGGTTTTACGACGGATTTGGTCCGTCGTAAAACGGTGATTTTGGCGTAGTGCCACTGACCAAAGCCCAGGGGAAACCCAGCCCAGGCAGTAATCCGACTGCCGCCCCTTATCCGATAGGTGTCCCCTCTGAGCACACAACTGTCCCCCGTATCAAAGTCAATTTTCATATGAAATTACCCCTATAGTTCACCCTATTTACCCTTTTACCTATCTCCAAGAGCCCATAAGCTCAAGCTGTCATGTTAGCTTTTGCCATTCACAAACCGAGCAATTACCATAATGCCACCAGAAAAGGCTATAAATAGCCCTCTTCTCTTCACATTTGACACAACAATAACAATCGAGAGAGAGAGAGAGAGAGAGAGAGAGAGAGAGAGAGAGAGAGAGAGAGAGTGAAAGTAAAAGGAGCTTCAAGCCTCCAAGATCTGATTTTTTAGCTACCTCTTAGTCTCCTCCTAGCCATCTCAACCCATAATCTAGATCAGATTGATCATGGTGTAGTCCATGTTCTAGCCGATTTAAGAGCAAGTCAAAGATCATTTTATTTTACATCCAAGCATTCATCATAGCATCTATTCCCTTCTCAACCACCCTGCTTTTCTAGATTGCTAGTGAATGTATGCTCTGTGACTTGCCGTACATCGGATCCTGTCACATTAGAAATCCTAATAATCTAGTCCTCTTTTCTTTACATTTACATACGCATTATCACATCCGTCTTTTCTAGAAACATTTTCGGATGTATGCTCTATGGCTTGTCGGAATGCTGGATTTGGCTGTATCAGAAATTCATGTGTGCCTAGTCCTACTCCGACCATATCATCCATCCCTTGAGATTTGTAAGTGCTGTGATCTCATGCTTCTTTGGTTGTCAAATTTTGATGTGTCAAAACATCTATCTGTGTCTTGTGTTTGTATGATGATTTATATGTGTTCAAGACACTGCATCAACACTTCATGACAATGAATGTCTTCAAGAAATACAAAGTGTACTTCATCATCCTATCAATGTTCAAAGCTACAATGTTGAAGTTCAAGACTCAAGAAACAACTTCAAGACTCAAGAGCAATGCATGAAGTAGCTTCAAGCTGATGAAGATTTTAAGATTAAAGCTACAAGAAGTTCAAGATCGCAAGCTTGATAAGGTTCAAATGTCTACATTCGTTGAATGGTTGAAGTTCAATGTCCATACGACATGATTCAGGTTTGAATGACCATTAGGTTGACCTTAGAGTAGGTCATTTTGGATACATAACTCAATTATATCATTAATAGGCTTTTGGTCTGTTCTAAGACCAGTCCTAGCCCCTGTTCGACTAGTCCTGGCATTGACTCGACCAGTCCAAGAAATTCCACAACCAGTCCTAAGTTGTTGAGAATTTTCAGAATTTTTTAGTACACCTACGACCAGTCTTGGTGGTCCTTCGACCGGTTGTAGGAGTGACTTCGACTCGATCTCGACCAGTCGTAAGTCTATAACTTAAAGTCTAGCAAGCAATTCTATGGTCCTGCGACTAGTCGTAGAGAGCTACGACCAGTCGTAGGTGACCTACAACCGGTCGTAGGTTCCCTAAGACCAGTCGTAGAATGACTTTTAAAAATCGCGCTCCTTATTTCAAATATCCGTTACAGCTTCGACCAGTCGAAGGTTCCTAAGACCAGTTGTAGATGCGATTTCTGCTTCTATAAATTGAACACAAATTTCAGAGTTTTTCATTCAATTCATAATATTTTCAAGGCTCCACTCTGAGATAAGTTTGTGTTTGTGCATAATTGCTTTCTCTTTTTGCTAGCTTATTTAATTTGATTTTGTTTCTATATTCCAATCTTATTTGAAAAGAGGAATTACTTTATTCCTTCTTCTTAGAATCAAAATCAAATATAGCTACACCCAACTGGTTAAAATTTAAAATCTATTAGAACTTAGAACCATATTAAAGTGAGTATTGAAAATTGAACTTTGACATTCAATCATCTACTCCGATTAGTTCTACCGGGATGCTACGAAAAGGAGAAATCTAAGTATTTTACAATTCTATAAAATTTCATTTCTTTTGGTTTTGTTTGAGGTTAAGCCAGAAAAATCTCATCGTATTGGTTATCTAAGGAGAGCCAGAAAACTCAGAAAAGAGGGGTTTTTTGAATTGTGTACGCCCAAGCAAAAAAGACACAATTATAAAGGTTTTGGGGGAACCTGTGAAAACTTATTTGATAGTAAATGCTAATATCCCCTAGTGAGGATATTAGGAGTGGAGTAGCATTCTGTGTGGCTGTTGAAAGACAGTTGGTGTACACATAGGCGAACTACTATAACTCTTTCTCTTGTGGATTGAATGCTTGCTTAATTTTCATATCTTTTATCATTCAATTGTGTGGCATGTACATGTGGATGTGAATGTTGTAACAATTTACATTTCAAGCAAGTGTGAGGATTGTTGTAATAAATTAGATCTATATTTCTGCATTTAATTTCAATTCTTTGCTATTCATTTATTTTTATTAAAATTGAGTTCTTGATCCAAAAGGCGTTCTAGAAATAAAGTTGTCCTACCATAAGCCCTTGTTTATTATGGTGTAAGGTTGTCCTTAGAACTGAATTTGTATCAATCTTTTAATACTTATTTATTAAGGTGATTCGATTTCAGTATTGTGAATTGATTTATAATTGTAAGGCTATTGATTTATTTTATTCCGCTGATTTTATTTTAATTTGGCATAGTCCTATTCACCCCCCTCTAGGACATATAGCTTAGCTTTTTCAAGTGGTATCAGAGCCTGATAACTCGTTCTTATTGCTTTTTATTTGGATTTATTTCCTGAGCTAACGATCTAAGCTATATAAAAAGATGTTAAATTTTGATAGCCTTTCAGTCACTAGGCCTCCGCCATTTGATGGCTCCAACTATGCCTATTGGAATGCCAGAATGAGGATCTTCCTCAAATCAATGGATGTGAGTGTGTAGTGAGCCACAGTGACCAAATGGAACCCTCCTACCATTGAAGTAACTGAATCTAACTATTCAAAAACTGTGTCTGTACCTGCTTATTATTTACGGACCACCCTTCAGAAAAGTGAGTATAGTGCCAATGCTAAAGCACTAAATGCAATCACTTGCGCACTATCACCGGATGAGTTTAAAAGAATTATATCCTGTGATACTACCAAGCAAGCCTGGGATACACTAGAAATGACACACGAGGGTACATCAATAGTAAAAAAGTCTAAAGTCCAACTCCTCACAACCAAATTTGAAGAAATTCATATGGAGGAAAATGAAATATTTATGGACTTTTACACTAGACTAAATGACATTGTAAACTCAATGTGGGGTCTTGGCGATAAAATTCCAGAAAGTAAAGTGTGTGCAAAGATACTATGCTCACTTCCTGAAAGGTTCAATTCTAAAGTAACCGCGATCCAGGAACTTCGTGATACGGATAATATGAGGGTAGAAGAACTAGTTGGTTCTTTACAAACCTATGAATTAAATTTTAAAGCTCCTAAAGGTAAATCTATAGCTTTGAAATCATCTAAAGGTATTTCTCAAGAAAACTCAGATTTAGAAAATTCTGAAGATGATATGGCTCTTTTGGCAAAAAAGTTTTATAAAATTTTCAAAAGCAAGAAAAGGGTTGACTTTCAAAAGGCAAAATGAAAAGAAACGATCTAAACCTAAGTCCAAAACTTGGAAGTCTTTGAAAGATAGTCAATGTTACAACTGCCAAGAATATGGGAATTTAGCAAACAAATGTCCTAAAAAGGATAGACCCAGAAGGAAGGGTATGTTGGCTACTTGGGATGAATCGTCTGATTCTGAAGCAACTTCTGAATCAGAAAATTCTGAAACCGAGTTGGGCAGTGAAGTTAAAGCCCTTATGACTCTAGTCAAGTTTTCTTTTTCAGATCATGATGATTCAACAAGTGAAGAAAATTTAGATAGTGATCATGAAAATGAAGAAGATCTTCAAGATGCTTATAATGCCTTATATAAAGAAAGTTGTAAAATTGCTGTCAAACTTAAACTTTAAAAAGAAAACTTTTTTAAACTCAAAGAATGTTTTGAAACTCTTGTTTTAGAAAAATCCCAAATTTTAGATTGTTTTGAAAAATCAAAGCATGATTTGGAATTCAAAACCTCCTTGATTAAAGATTTGAAATCTGAAAATGAGAAACTTAAAAATGAAGTATCTTCTCTTCTGAGTTTGAAGGACACATGGAGATATGCCCAAGGTAATCCAAAATTAGAAAAATTATTATCCGGATCAAGAAAATGTGGTGATCGATCTGGGTTGGGCTATGATAAAAATACATCTCCTAAACAGAAGAATACTTCTCCCAACTTTGTGAGAGGAGAGACTTCTAACTCAAAAGGAAAAGGTACTGGTCAAGTTTTTTCTAAAAATACAAAAACTTTTCTAAAAGCAGCTATATAAATTTTAAAAATCAGATCAGAAACCCACTAGCTGAAAAGATAATTGATTTACTAAAGGAGCTCTTAAAATCTAACTCAGTAGGTCACTCCTACAACTATAAACAAAAGAAGATCAACTATTCTCCTAAACCCAAAACAGTTCTGAAATGGGTTCCTAAGGTTGCCTGTTTGGTTGCTCACACTGCTTTCAAAGCTTCAAGCCATTCAAAATGGTACCTAGATAGTGGATGCTCCAGACATATGACAGGCGACAAGGCTCTATTCACCGATCTTAAAGATATAACTGATGGGTCAGTCACATTTAGTGATGGTAGCAATGCAAGATAATTGGCAAAGGTACGGTTCAACTCTATAACCTTCCCTTATTTAAAAATGTTTTATATGTTGAGGGTTTAAAACATAACTTGTTAAGTATATCTCAAATATGCGATAACAACCATAGTGTTAAATTTTCTAATCAAGGTTGTGATATTATAAATAAAAAGGGTTTTGTAATATTAAGTGGTCGCAGAACTTCTGAAAACTGCTATATAGTAAGCGATGGTAGCTCATCTAATCAAACGTGCTACATGGTCCATACCAATGAGACAGAATTATGGCATAAATGCCTCGGACATGTACACTACCGAAATTTATACAGATTGAGCAAATGATAACTAATTAGAGGTTTACCTAAGATGCAAAAAGTAGACAAGATTTGTGGTGAATGCCAGTATGGTAAACAAACTAGGAGCTCTCACAAAAGGTGAACTCCAATACCACCACAAGACCACTCGAGCTTCTCCACATGGATCTTATAGGACCAACGAGAACGGAAAGTCGAGGTGGTAAAAAATACATCTTGGTTCTCATAGATGATTATACAAGATACACTTGGGTTTCATTCTTGAGGGACAAATTAGAAACCCTTGATGAAGTGAAAAAGATTATAAAATGGATCCAAACTGAAAAATGTTCTCAAGTTAGTAAGATCCGTAATGATCATGGATCCGAGTTTGAAAATGGTAGTTTTGAGAAATTCTGTAGTGATCAGGGAATATTACATGAATTCTCTGCACCTAAGACTCCTCAACAAAATGGAATTGTCAAGAGGAAAAATAGAGTGCTTCAAGAAATGGGAAATGTTATGTTAAATAGCATGAAGCTTCCCAGGAATCTCTGGGCTGAAGCAGTGAATACCACCTGCTACATTATTAACTGTATTTATATTTGCAAATCTAATGATAAAACAACTTGTGAAATTTGGTTTCAGAAAAAGCAAGTGCTATATTTTGCGTGACCGTGAAAATTTGGGAAAGTTTGACACTAAAAGTGATGAAGGGATCTTTTTAGGATATTCTTTAAACAGTCATGCATATCATGTTCTGAACAACAGGACCGGCGTGATTCAAGAGTCAATAAATGTTGTAATTGACGATCATTTGAATACACCTGCCCCTAGTTCAGATAATGATAAAGTTCTTATACTTGAAAAACCAGAAACTTCATCAAGAGAAACTAATTCTGAATTAAGGACTGTTAAAGATCATTCAACTTCTCAAATACTTGGAAACCCTCACACTGGTGTGCGCACTCGTAGACAATTAGAGGACATATGTAACTATGTATGTTTTACATCCCAGATAGAACCGGTTAACGTGAAAGAAGCACTTTCTGATGAAAACTGGACAGTTGCGATGCAGGAAAAACTTAATCAGTTTGTCAGAAATGATGTCTGGTACCTTGTTCCTCGACCTAAAGATAAATATATTATTGAAACAAAATAGATTTTCAAAAACAAGTCTGACGAACTTGGAAATATTATTCAAAATAAAGCAAGGCTAGTTGTACAGGGGTACACACAAATTGAAGGCATTGACTATGATGAAACCTTTGCCCCTGTAGCTCATCTTGAATCAATAAGACTTTTTATTTCCATTGCTTGCTTTAGAAAAATTAAAATTTACCAAATGGATGTAAAGAGTGCCTTTTTGAATGATGATTTACATGAAGAGGTATATGTTGAACAACCTACAGGGTTTGAAGACCCTAAGTTTACTGATCATGTGTATCGTCTTAAAAAGGCTCTCTATGGTCTGAAACAAGCTCCCAGAGCATGGTACGAAAAAATCGACTAAGTTTTTACTGAGTCATAATTTTCAGATGGGAAGTGTTGATAAGACGCTCTTTGTTAAGAAACATAACGATGATATTCTAATGGTTCAAATATATGTTGATGATATTATTTATGGATCAACTTATACTAACATGATTATTGAGTTTGCGGATTTAATGAAATCTAGGTTCGAAATGAGCATGGTTAGGGAATTAAATTATTTCATAGGGTTGCAAGTGAAACAACAACCTGATGGAATTTTTATCTCTCAAACCAAATATGCTCTGAACTTAATTAAGAAGTTTGGATTTGAGAATGGTAAAAATTTTGATACTCCTATGAGTATAACTTTGAAACTCTCAAAAGACTCTACAGGTAAAGATGTGGATCCTAAATTATATCATAGTTTGATTGGTAGTTTACTTTACTTGACTGCAAGTAGACCAGATATCGCTTTGAGTGTTGGTATTTGTGCTCGTTATCAGTCAAATCCTAAAGAATCCACTTAACTGCTGTTAAGTGGATTATGCGATATGTCGCAAGTTCTGCTAAACTGGGTCTCTGGTATCCTCATGAGACTAGTGTTCAATTAGTCGGGTACTCAGATGCTGACTGGGCTGGAAACATTGATGATAGGAAATCAACCAGTGGTGGTTGTTTCTACATCGAAAATTATCTTGTTTCTTAGTTTAACAAGAAGCAAAGTTCTATATCGCTATCAACAGCTGAGGCTGAATACATTGCAGCTAGAAATGCATGTACTCAGCTTGTTTGGATGAAACGCATGTTAAGCTATTACAGAATTACACAGTATTCTATGATTTTGTATTGTGATAATTCTAGTGCAATAAATATCTAAAAAAATCCAGTTCAACATTCACGTACTAAGCATATTGACATTAGATTTCATTTCATTCGTGAATTAGTGGAAGAAAAATTAATATCTTTGGAATACATTCCAACCGAGACTCAACTTGCGGACATTTTCACTAAACCGCTCGACAAAAGCAGGTTTAATAAATTAAAGTTTAATCTCGGTATATGCGATTTAAATTGAATTTGCATGCTTTGGTGTATCATAATGTACATATATTTGATGGCTTATTTGCTTAAATTTTGAAATCATTTGAAAAATTACAAATTTTGGTCGGTACTCGACCAGTTGTGAGTGTACATGACCGGTCTTTCTTCGACCGGTCGAGCACATCCACGACCGGTCGTGAACCTCGTGAGTTCACTTTATTTTGGGGTTTTGGCTCTTCTTCTTCATTTCCTTTTGTCTCACCAACGAGCCTAGCCTCAACCAGTCGAACTCACCTTCATGATACTTCAAGGTTAGTGGTTCTTTTGCAATTTCCTTGTAGATTCATATTATTGGTGCTTCAAATTTCACTCTTGTAGAATCTATTTGCTCTTTCATTGCAAGTTTGGGGTTTTCTCTTAAAAAATTTGTTCTATCAAAATCCCACTTCTTCTTTCTTGAATCTTGTAGTTTCCTTGATTTCTCCTTTGAAAATGGATGCTAGGGGTAAAAATAAAACTACCCATGGTCCCTCTTCATCTCAATCAACATCTATTACACAACGTCATCTTCGATCTCCCAAAAATGATCCATCAGATGCTCGGAATTTGCGTATGTGCAATTTTATAGTTGAGCATCCTGTTAATATTAATCACATTGCTTCATTTGGTATCCTTCCTCTGTTGCAATCTGTGGGATGGGATAACATCTTACATTGAGGTGGAGCTACATACCAGTCCATTGCCTAATCCATGGTTGCATGTATCTGTGATTTTTCTCTTGAGAATTTAACTTTTAAAATTGATACTCAAGAAGGCTTATTTATTGTGGATCACCATTTGATAGCTCACCTTATGGAAATTCCTATCAATGATGAGGGCATTCCGATTCATATCCTATTTGATAAAATCTCAGAATCTGAAAGACGAATGCTTACTAGGGATTTATGTAATTTGGATGTTCACTGGACTCATAAAGGTCATACACTTCCTTTAAGGTATTTGTTACCCAGACATAGAGTGCTTCACAGGATTTTCATCTCAAATATATATCCGCGTTCTGGTAATAAAACCAAACTCACTACATTCATGGTTCGTGTTTTGCATTCCGTCATCTCTGGTGCAAAAATCTGTCTGCCTTCATTAATTTGTCACTCCATTATTCAGTTTCGTCTTCATCCAGGTCATAGGGATATTCTCTTTGGTTATCTGATGGCTATGTTAGCCAATCATATGCTCGCGGCTATGCCTGTTAGAGAGAAACACATCCATCATCTCCCTTTTAATAATTTCAATATTAACAAGATGAATTTAGAATTGGCTAATGGCCAAGTGGATGTTGGTAGCAGTGGTGCTGAAGTAGGGAATGCAGATGAAGTGGTGATCTTCCTGCAAACATAAATATAGATGATATTTTTAAAGATCTTGAGTCAGACTCGGCTGATGATCCTGACTTTCAGCCTTCTGATTTTGATGAGAGGTTGAATTCTCTTTAGGAATAGGTGGCTCAAATTCGTGTTACCTAAGACACTCAATTTTCTTATTTACGCAAATATATGAGGCGTGTTGCTAGGGGTTTACACAAAAGTGATCCATCTAATCCTACTCCCTCTTCTGGTTCTGACTGATAATTTTACGTTTGGTCTATAATAACTGGTATTTAACTTTACTCTATGGTTGCACTATGTTTGCTTGACTGACTGCTGTTGAATTATGCACTATGCACTTCGAACTTTTTATCTCTTACATCTATATTCCATCTCCTACCTTCCTTAACCTTAGCTTGCCCTTATTTTTTTTCTTCCTTTGTCATTTTGTGTCAAAAAGGGGGAGAAGTTTGGTGAAGTTTTGGCTGTATTTAATGATTATGATTATGGGATTCTAGAATAGTTTGGATGAGCTGTTACTCAGGGGGAGTAAGCTGGATGTTGTTTATGGGAGTAAGTTGGATGTTACTTATGATGTCTATAACTGGTGCATGATTCACTATTGAACCGGTTGTGCTTGTATCTCTCTTATTATTATTATTATTATTTGGGTGTTTTGTCACAAATTTGACAAAGGGGGAGATTGTAAGTGCTATGATCTCATGCTCCTTTGGTTGTCAAATTTTGATGTGTCAAAACATCTATCTGTGTCTTGTGTTTGTATGATAATTTATATGTGTTCAAGACACTGCATCAAAACTTCATGACATTGGATGTCTTCAAGAAATACAAAGTATACTTCATCATCCTATCAATGTTCAAAGCTACAATGTTGAAGTTCAAGACTCAAGAAACAACTTCAAGACTTAAGAGCAACGCATGAAGTAGCTTTCAAGCTGATGAAGATTTTAAGATTAAAGCTACAACAAGTTCAAGATCTCAAGCTTGATAAGGTTCAAATGTCTACATTCGTTGAATGGTTGAAGTTCAATGTCATATGACATGATTCAGGTTTGAATGATCATTAGGTTGACCTTAGAGTAGGTCATTTCGGATACATAACTCAATTATATCATTAACAGGTTTTTGGTCTGTTCTAAGACCAGTCCTAGCCCTTGTTCGACCAGTCCTGGCATTGACTCGATCAGTCCAAGAAATTCCATGACCAATCCTAAGTTGTTGAGAATTTTTGAAATTTTTTGGTACCTCTACGACCAGTCCTGGTGGTCCTTCGACCGGTCGTAGGAGTGACTTCGACTTGATCCCTACCAGTCGTAAGTCTACGACTTAAAGTCCAGCAAGCAATTCTACGACCAGTCGTAGGTGACCTATGACCGGTCATAGGTTCCTAAAGACCAGTCGTGGAACGACTTTAAAAAATTGCGCTCCTTATTTCAAATATCCGTTAGAGCTACGACTAGTCGAAGGTTCCTAAGACCAGTCGTAGATGTGATTTCTGCTTCTATAAATTGAACACGAATTTTAGAGTTTTTCATTCAATTCATAATATTTTCAAGGCTCCACTCTAAGATAAGTTTGTGTTTGTTTTTAAGCTATTTTGTGCATAATTGCTTTCTCTTTTTACTAGCTTATTTAATTTGATTTTGTTTCTATATTCCAATCTTATTTGAAAAGAGGAATTACCTTATTCCTTCTTCTTGGAATCAAAATCAATTATAGCTACGCCCAACTGGTTAAAATCTAAAATCTATTAGAACTTAGAACCATATTAAAGTGAGTATTGGAAATTAAACTTTGACATTCAATCATCTACTCCAATTGGTTCTACCGGGCTGCTACAAAAAGGAGAAATCCAGGTATTTTACAATTCTGTAAAATTTCACTTCTTTTGGTTTTGTTTGAGGTTAAGCTAGAAAAACCTCATTGTATTGGTTATCTGAGGAGAGCCAGAAAACTCAGAAAAGAGGGGTTTTTTGAATTGTGTACGCCCAAGCAAAAAAGACACAATTATAAAGGTTTTGGGGGAACCTGTGAAAACTTATTTGATAGTAAATGCTAATATCCCCTGTGTGAGGATATTAGGAGTGGAGTAGCATTCTGTGTGGCTGTTGAAAGACAGTTGGTGTACACATAGGCGAACTACTATAACTCTTTCTCTTGTGGATTGAATGCTTGCTTAATTTTCATATCTTTTATCATTCAATTGTGTGGCATGTACATGTGGATGTGAATGTTGTAACAATTTACATTTCAAGCAAGTGTGAGGATTGTTGTAATAAATTAGATCTATATTTCTGCATTTAATTTCAATTCTTTGCTATTCATTTATTTTTATTAAAATTGAGTTCTTGATCCAAAAGGCGTTCTAGAAATAAGGTTGTCCTACCATAAGCCCTTGTTTATTATGGTGTAAGGTTGTCCTTAGAACTGAATTTGTATCAATCTTTCAATACTTATTTATTAAGGTGATTCGATTTCAGCATTGTGAATTGATTTATAATTGTAAGGCTATTGATTTATTTTATTCCGCTGATTTTATTTTAATTTGGCATAGTCCTATTCACCCCCCCTCTAGGACATATAGCTTGGCCTTTTTAAGATTTCTTACCACATCAAGTAGAGATCGTATATTTGTACGGGCAAATAGGGTGCCTAACACCTTCCCTCTTCATAACCGAGGTCCCTTACTCGGAATCCTTGATCACAGACCAGGAGTCAATTAAGGCAAGAGAATCTTTGGATTTCTTTAAGCCTTACATATTCTGCAGGTTCTAGCCAACTGCGGGATTTTGAGATTAAGTGGCTAGTGGCGACTCCAAACTTACAATTACGATCACACCCCACATAAAAGACAAAAAATCATATCACCTAAAGCGTGGGCGCCGATCTCCTAGTGTCCACACATACAGATGATAGGAAGTGTAATTTAATGTATTTTAAGTTATCACCATCATTTAATATACAAACATTCATACAATTACATGTCTTTTGTTGATACTTAATCAATCACATCCTATAGACACTGGAAATCGAAGCCCACGTTAGTTTATATGTTGGGAATTGGTGGTGGGGGTATTGGGCTGATTTGTGGATGTTGGAGTCACCACTAGCCTATAAATCTCAAAATCCTGCAGTCGGCTAGAACCTGCAGAATGTGTAAGGTTGGAGAGATCCGAACACTCTCCTACCTTAGATTGACTCCTGGTCTGCGATCCAAGATTTTGGGTAAGGGACCTTGGTTACAAAGAGGGAAGGTGTTAGGCACCCTCTCTGCCCATACAAACGTACAGTCTCTACTTTGTGTAGAAAAATAATCTTAAGGGATGGATGATGTGGTCGAGATAGGACTAGGCACACACATATTTCTGATGCGACAAGATCCGAGATTTCGGCAAGCCACAGAGCATACGTCCAACGGGGTGTCTAGGAGTTGGATGTGATAATGCTTATGTAAAAAGGTAAAAATAGACTAGATCACTAGGAATTTCTGATGTGACAGGATCCGGTATACGGCAAGTCATAGAGCATACATTCACTAGAGATCTAGAGAAGCAGGGGGGTTGAGAAGGGAATAGATGTCATGATGAATGCTTGCAGGATGATGGATCCTTGGCTTGATCTTTGGGTAGGCTAAGACATAGACTGAACCATGACTAATTTGGGCTGAGCTTTATGGATTGGAAAGGTTGAGAAGAAAGTTAGGGGGTGGCTAAAAAAGATCAAGATTTAAAGGCTTGGGAGCTCCTTCCCTTTCCTTCACTCACTCTCTCTCACTTTCTTCCTCCTCTACTTTCCTTCTCTCACTCTCTTTCTCTTAGTTGTGTTTTCAAATGAGAAGAGGAGAGGGCTAGTTGTAGCTTCTCCAATGGCATTTTGGTAAATAAGAGGTTTGGGAAGGGTGAAAGCTGACCTGGCCAGCGGTGATTAGTGGAGAGGAGAGAGACACCACGTCGCGTGCTCCCATTGGCTATTGAGGTCGGTAAAACCGTAAATAGTGGAGATGGGAAGGATAAATTCACAAGAAAGTTGACTTTAAGACGCTGGGACAGCTGTCCACATGTAGGCTGTGAGCGACGTGTAACGCTCTGAAAATCGGGGGTTGAGCAGAGCTCAGCTCCCGAGTTCCAACGCATCACTTATGCAACATAGATAATGATGATTATGATGAGTGCATTGAAACGTGAATGAGATTAGACCAAAAGAACATATCATACTCCAGAGACAGTTAAATTACGCAAGCGGAAGACTGTGATAGATATAAAAGATTTATAAACTGTTGTAAGTCTCCAGAGTATGAACATGTTACCAGGTTAAATATAAACATGTATACACCAAAAAAGAACAAAATGAATACACATTGGTGTTTTATAAGTGCAAACTAAAGTGTAATATCGTCTAATCAGCAACCTTGTAATCTCGTCGATCAGAAGATGGTCTGCATAGACCCGCCTGATAGCTACACACAGGAGAAACCCTCCTCGTCATCATCAAAAAGTTCGGCTCCGCTTCACAAGCATCGGCATCATCTGAAACTAAGACAGGGTCTGGTTGGTGTGTACAACACCGTCCCGTAATGTGGGAGTGAGTGATCAACTCAGTGGAACTATAAAGCAGAGGTTAACATGTTATCAACTCAGTCAAGCAGTAATGATAAAGCAGTACAATCAAACATTCCTAGATACTCTTATTAATGCAAGAATGATATGAACAATGATGCATGCCCTCACCTGCACTCCCTTGTGCGACACCATCTTTCTTCCCTTTGTGCTATTCAACCCGGGGCACATGCAGTCCGAAGTTATGAATGTGATTACCGAGTTCTTATTAGTCCATTTCATGCAGCAGGATTGGGAAACTAAGGTACCTTCCTTATTTCATTTCCCAAACAATGATCCATTCTAGGGTTGTCAGTTCTAGTAAATCTCATACGATGTTGCGGTTCTAGGTCACTGCAAAGGGCTCGTCACCTAATCAGTGCAGGCCTAGTTTATACTCTTGTTGCTATGGAAGGGTTGTCGCCTCCACGTAGCCTCAGAGTATGCTCGAGGTCACTACAAAGGGCTCGTCACCAAATCAGTGTAGGCCGACAACTCGAATACAGTGTCTCATACCACTGTATTCGGCTCACGAGTCTGGGTTGCTCACTGGTCACTACGGGGAGGCTCATCGCCCCAGCGTAGGCCTATAGCTCGACCATAATGTCCCATACCACCATGTCCGGCTCATGAGTCTTAGCGGATCGAGGTACCAAGGTTAAACAGGATTTCACTGGTGAGTTTGCTACCTTAGGTTAAAGCAGTAGTGTCCAAACATGGTGAACATACATCGGGAAAATTGGGGTACTTGATGAGCTCGACTAGCATCAGCGCACATCGTATTGATCGACATGAAGTGCGTAAGCACTTCGTGTGGCCTAACCACTGCCAATGACCAATGCACAACTCAGGTTCGTCAAACACATCCTACGTGGTGAATAAATCTCAGCCATGAACTTAGGGCCGATTACCGATTGCCTGGACTATATCCTAGTCTCAACTTCATTCAATTTCATTCAGTAATCATATGAGTCAGTCAAAGAAATAAAGAACAACGAATTCACTTCATACAATAATATGAGCATGTTGTGAAATGTAACATAGACATGATTGCACACACACATTCATTCCATGAATAAAATAAACATCATGATGTAACGTACATGTAGGAAATCATACACATAATTAAGGTAGCCGAGATTCATATCTCAACCCTCATACAAAGTACTCTTTAGTAATACTTAGCACACTCAGACATTTCTACAAACACTTAGACCACATATATCGTCATATATGATGTATGTTGTTTACACATATATTAAGTCAAATCCTTTCACTAGGGAGTTGCCCCACATACCACGCGCATATACCCACGATGGATATTCATGGCATGCATGAATCCGGGTTCCATATTTATTTACGCATTTCCATAAACACTTGGGCTACACACTGTATCACATATATCGTATTTTTGCCGTGACGTGATTTAGGGCAAGTCCTTTCGTTAAGGAGTTGTTACATATGTAACAAGCATATATTCATGACAGATAATCATATTAGACACAAATTCAAATTCTATACGTATCCAAATATCTCAACATGTACATAGAATGCACTATATGCCACATAATTCGTATCTAACTGTAACATGAAATAGACGACGCATTTTGCATGTGAAATAGCACCCATGTCAAGAATAAATCATTAACTGGCATTGAAAGCCTTGAAAACCATAACCTATACATCTATAATCCGCACCTTATGCCGTAGAAGCGTAACGAATTCGACAGAGACTCTAAGTCTTCGTCAATGATGGAATGACAACCTATAACACGAGTTGAGTCAGCTATTTCGCTATTAGCAACAATTGAGACCCTAGATCAGATTAGGGGTTGGATTTCTTACCTAAGAACGGAATCGGTAGCGCCAGTAGAGCGGTACGAAAGTGGTGGTAAGGCACATGGAGTGATGGGATTGAATCCCAGGGATGAACCCCAACTCTCTCTCTTTCTCTCTCTTTCCTCTCTTCTCTCTCCTAGGGTTTCCCAAATTCATATGGGATGAGAGAGTGAGGGCTTAAGGTCCTTATATAGGCCTAAAACTGATGGAAATGGCCCCAGGGCCAAGGTATACTTAGGTTATAGCCAAAGGGAGTCTGTTTCAACTCAACGGAGCACTTCCGGAGCCCCCCTTAAGCCTAAGGTCAGACTTAAGCTCCCTGACCATGGATCTAAGTCGATTTACATTTTCAATCCGGTCGAATTTATAGATTGACTGCGGCGGACCAGTTTCCGTTCAACGGTCCACGATCACCTATCAGGGCAACAAGTACACTAGCATGTGTATGAAATTTTCCCTGATCCGAGGGTGTATTTGGGTCAGATTTTGATGGTCTGAATCCTTATATTAGGCCCACAAGTGACAAGTCTCAGATTACTTAAATTATATTTTATTTCTAAAGAAAACCATGTTTTCTCACACTCTTCACTCCGGGCTCAAGCGAATAGCCCCAGGACACTATATGGATTTAATTTTTGAGATGATTGTCAAGCCCAGCAAGGCGGTCCTAAGTGTTTAGTCTCGTGGTCATCGGACTTTCGATGTACGGTTCAGATCTGATACGGAGTTTCAATGTGCTCCCGAGAGTAACTGGGCAATGAGATTGATCCTAGATTTTAGGGTAACCTAGCGTCAATGATTCTACAAGTTTTAGGTCTTGTAGATCGTATTTAAAGTGGTTCAAGCGAATTTCACAGCTAAACTAGTTTAGCACTTAGTTAATTTCATCTAATTTCTAAAGGATTTAGTCCTGTATGATTTCTGCCTGAGGTGGTACTCGGGCTTTTGTACAGATTTTTTCGAGGCATTACAAAAGGGGATTTGAGGCTTTAGGATTGAGTTTTGAGAAGTCATGTAAAGTGTTATGATCGACTCATTGCCCAAGGACGTCTAACCCTAGGTTGGCAAAAATCCGGGGTGTTACAATCTACCCCCCTTAAAAATAATTTTGTCCCCGAAATTGGCTAAGGGTAATGAGTAAAGATTTTATTATTTCTTTTGCTTAAGTTTATTAACTTCAAGTTTATATGCATGATAAGGTGTATACTATCAATGTAATCTGGCTCATTTTAGTCTACCCTCCTTAAAATTGTTTCGTCCTAAAATTGGCTAAGGCTCCTATTAAGTTCGTATTCAATGAGCACAGTTGTAGATACACTAACCTTGGCTATTGTAATTCAGTTCGTACCCATTGTTAGGCCTATTCTGTAATATGAATTGGTTTAACACTTAAACCCTAATTACTTTCCTTTAAAGACTTCATTATTGACATTCTAAGGAAGATTCAGATTCTATTTAATGACCTAACCTTACGTCTCCTGGATCAATTTCCTTCGATCCTGGGCCAGTGGGGCAGGGGCTAACCACGCTTCCACTGCGCCACTCTAATCAAAGAGGTGTATTAGAGACCTAACTAGATTGGGCTCATAATGTTCTACCCCCTTTAAAAATTATTTTTTACCTTCAAGGCTCAAGAATCTATGTCTTGATCTGTATGTCGGGACAAGGTGTAATTTGTGACCTATCCTCGACAAGAAATGGTAAACGATCTCTCAATACATTGGTCTTTCTTCCATCGATAATGTGTACTATGGCATTGGTACCTATGGTTACAGAAAGGAGCTAAAAATGATGGGTGTTGTGGTTGATTCCAGGGACAGGTGTGAGTTTGTGGCAAGATGCCTAATTCTACTAAGGAGTTTTGTCACGGTCCAGACTTACCCTCTTTAATTATATCTAGTTTAATACTGTAAAATAATCTATACATTATTAGTACATAAGGAATTTGGACAAAATAGGTTAACGGGTAGACTATCCTTCTAAGTTCATACGCACAATATGTATGCCAGAATGGTCTGTAATTCGAGACCTAATTCCTAACTGTCTGTTGCCCATTTGAGAAATTTCTTGGGCCTAAAGAGAAAATCTCTATTTGCTATATGTTCTTAATACTTCTCAAAGACGAAAAAATAAACTTTTAGTTGCAAGTGGTCGGGTCAATACGGAAGGAAAGTTGTGTAGTGGGTCTGAGTCGGATTCACAAACCGTCTGCCTAGCTAGGATATAAAATTTGTAGTATCAGTTCTTAATCCTAGTTGATCCCGATCTTCTGCTTGATCAGAGTATTGATTTCATTGGTAACTACCAGGATTGAGAAATCGATTCAAACCGCGAACATTTCACTTATATATAGTTTCTCTACTCCGCGTTCCCGATTGTAATAAGTCCTTGAGAAGGTAATTCTAAGGGGTGTGTTATTTTGACCTAACGTTCAATCCAAGGGATATATATAAGTTTTCCCTATGCGTAAATAGTTTCTACGTCAAACAAGCTTCCTAAGAGTTACTAAAGAAGCCTATAAGCACTAAGGGAATTCAACGAAGGAATGAGGTCTCACTCCAACCTAATCAAGTCAACTATTAAATCTACCTTTCAAATATCTTAGCATAATTTGTCTTTTACATTCCTTAGTATAACCAGTAGCCTAGCCTTAATTTAGGAGTAGCAGTAATCTAATAGCTTATGCGCTAGATGATTTCGTACTCTTTCAAATTCTGCGCTCATCGCTAGATGATTTTATACCATTTCTAATGTAAGAAATTTTTTTATCGCTTAGGGTCAAAGTTGTCTGATTGAAATTTGAGTTGCCCGAACTTGACTTTAACTATGCTCGAACACTTCACATATGCTCATACCAGTTAAGGAGGTCCTAGAGTTCACGTTATTAATTTATTGAATTCCTTATAGGTCCAAAATCTAAGACTACCAACTGTAGGTCCAAAACTCTAAGGGCTTGTTTGGCCAGTGGTATCAAGTTGTATTAAATGGGATTGCATTACTAATCTCACCTCGGGATTGGGAGTGGCATGTTTGGTAGGAGGGTGGGATGGGATTAAAATTAATTTATAGGCTTTAGAAAATGAGCCTTCTGTTGGAAAGTGTGAGATGGGATTTTTAAATCCCATGATGATGAATTTCTAAGTGTAATTTGAAAGAAAAATCCTGGAATTTACTTTTAATTGCATACATTCCAAACATGGTGTTAGAAACCATGTGATACACCCAATCCAGGGACAACACCTTACACATGCATTTGTTGTTACTTTTACAATTCCATCCACTTTAAACTCACCTAATGCAGTTGGCCGAATGGGCCCTAAATGTCCCAACATTTGGAAGTTGTGAAGGTTATGAGACACAAAAATGTGGGTTTTGTACTCAAATGAGAGGAAATGAAGAAGGTGAATAGCTATGAGAGAGAGGTTTGAAAGGGTGGTGTGAGTGGTGCACGAAAATGGAAGAGAGAACTCTTGGTGGGGCGATTTGAGTGAAGGATATGGGATTGTTGAAGAAAAGAGAAGCTTGGAGGGGTAGTTTATGAAGGGAGGGAGTAATAGAGGGGTTTAAAATTGAACCCCCATGCGTCAGTGGGCCACACAGCACCCAGGAAGCACTGGCCCACCCGGCCAGGCCCGTTTGGCAGCAAGGCCTCGCCAAACCGGTGAGGCCCTCGCCAGTCTCTGGAGGTTTTGGCAAGGGTTCGCCCATGGGGCGAGGTCCTCCTGCCCCTTGGGTCCCAAAAATGTGTGGGGCCCACCTTGGGTACCCCTAGACTTATTCAGTTTGGCCCCCGACTTCGATTCGAGTCGTTTCGGGGCCTTTCGGGCATGATTCTGATGTACAGCTGCATATAGGGATTTTTAAAGGCTGGGATGGGATAATTTGTGGTCTAGACCTATTTTTGACGGTTTAGGAGTGATCCGGGGTCGCTCATGCGATCGCGGAGGTGTATGGACTCGATCTTAGAGATCGTTTTCTGTAAACCTTACCAAATGGTAAAATCGGGACTCCTATGACTGTTTCTATATTTTCTCACACCCAACTATGTCGAAAAGCGTCAGTTACGTCGTGTGAACATAACCCAGGTCTGGTTTAATCCAAATCATGCTTTGATACCATCTTATAATGCCCTGAAAATCGGGGGGTCGAGCAGAGCTCAGCTCCTAAGTTCTAATGCATCACTTATGCAACATAGATAATGATGATTATGATGAGTGCATTGAAACATGAATGAGATTAGATCAAAACAGCATATCATACTCCAGAGACAGTTAAATTACACAAGCGGAAGAGTGTGATAGATAAATAAAATTTACAAACTATTGTAAGTCTCCAGAGTATAAACATGTTATCAGGTTAAATATAGACATGTATACACCAAAAATGAACAAAATGAATATACATGTGTGTTCCAATAGTGCAAACTAAAGTGTAATGGCGTCTAATCAGCAACCCTGTAATCCCGTCGATCAGAAGATGGTCTACATAGACCTGCCTGATAGCTGCACATAGGAGAAACCCTCCTCGTCATCATAAAAGTCTGGCTCCGCTTTGCAAGCATCGTCATCATTTGAAACTAAGACAGGATCTGGTTAGTGTGTACAACACTGTCCCGTGACGTGGGAGTGAGTGATCAACTCAGTGGAACTATAAAGCAGAGGTTAACATGTTATCAACTCAATTAAGCATTAATGATAAAGCAGTACAATCAAACATTCCTAGATACTCTTATTAATGCAAGAATGATATGAACAATGATGCAAGCTCACGCCTACACTCTCTCGTGCGACTCCATCTTACGGTCGTGACATGCTTTCTTCCCTCTGTGCTCTTCAACCCAGGGCACATGCAGTGTGATATTATGAACGTGATTATCGAGTTTTATTAGTCCATTTCATACAGTAGGATTGGGAAACTAAGGTACCTCCCTTATTTCATTTTCCAAACAATGATTCATTCTAGGGTCGTTAGTTCTAGTAAATCTCATATGATGTTGCGGTTCTAGGTCACTGCAAAGGGCTCATCACCTAATTAGTGCAAACCTAGTTTATACTCTTGTTGCTACGAAAGGGTTGTCGCCTCCACATAGACTCAGAGTATGCTTGAGGTCACTGTAAGACCCATATCCTAGTCCGTAATGTTTCATCGACTTCTGCGATCCTTTCCCTCGAATTCCGACAACCTGCGATATATAATCAATGTTGTGATTGACCCTAAGTCGTATCCTCTAGAATTGAGTTGGCTTAATCCAAAGCTTGTATCATTGCGACCGCACCTTCGCCGCGGTTCGAACGCCATGACTCACGCACCGACTCGATACCCTGGCCGAAAGATGTGGACCCACGTTCAGTTCGAAGAAAATGCCGCGCGTTACAAATCCTAAGAGAATCTCTACAACATGTCCCATCTATCAATCAATCAATTAATCCCATCAAGGGTCAAGTACACCATCACCTCACATCCATCCCCAAGCAACCCATAAGTCAAAAGTTTCTTACACCACCCATTCCCTTCTTACACAATCTACCCCAAAAGTTAACAAAATCTTACACAACCCATTCCTCTCTCATATCCATCACTCCATCCCCATCTCTCTCACATCTCCTTACAACCCCTTCTCTCTCTTTCTCAACACTCTATCCCAAGAAAGCAAGAGAACTCACATGTCCACTGTTTCTAAGAGAGAAAAGTGAGTTGTGTGGCCCACTTTCCCATCCCTTTAACCTTCATCCTAGCCATTCAAACCTCATCTCCCTCCATCAAAGTGAAGCACAAGAAGATTGGCTTTCTAACAGACCAAGAGGATCGACAGTGGGTGCTTCTATAGGCTAGATTTTCATATTTTTATGATGGGCCAAGTGAGGCCTACCGATCAATGGTATGGATCTCACTTGGGACCCTAAGATGTGGCCGATGGTCCACCTTGATCTTCATGATCATTCCATGATGGGGCCATTCTCTATGGACCCCATCATGATGTTTATTTTCTAGCTTAAAAATGGGTCATCTAGACCTTACATCTTGGTGGAGAAGGGATCTCCACTGTTGATCTTTGATTTGGAGGGCCCACATGCAATGGGACCCACTTAATGTATGATTGGATGCTTGAAACGGAGGGCCCATATTGCCGGGGTCCCTCCATCACCCGTGTCCCTCTTTCTCTCTTTCTCTCTCCCTCTCTTTTTATTTTTTTTAATTATGTGTGTGATGATATGGCATGTATTTCATCCAAGTCATCTATAGGTGGGGCCCACCTTATAAGTATTGAATCCACACCACACATCATTTGGTGGCCCACATGTGCAGCCCACTTGAAATGCAAATCGTCTAGCGTCCCTGGATGTTAGACGATTGAATGAAAAACACGAATATGAGCTTGTTTCAAAGCTCATTGGGTGGGCCACTCATGCAAGCCCCACCTTGATGTATGGATTCAATCCAATCCATCTATCTTATTTACCACTCATTTTAGGCGTTGAGCCGAAAAATGAGGTTGATTCGAGTATCTGGTGGGCAGTACCATTGAAAACAATGTCATTACCATTGGAAATCTACCCTGATAGTTCTATACACCGAAAAATATCCGATAGTGGACTTGTTTGGTCCATCTCAGGCCATGAAAACCAATGGTCAGGGTGGATTCGGCTGAAGCGGGCCCCACGCATGAAAAACATAAAAAAATGGGTTTTCAAAAAAAAAGAAAGAAGAGAAGAAGCAAGGACAAAGATCGCCGCCTGACACCACCGATGCTTGTGCACGCTACGCTGCGGTGCGCGGGTGGACAGGGACCCATGGTCCCAGCCGTGGGCCCCACCATAATGTATGTTTTGTATCTACCCCGTCCATTTGGTGGGACCCTCCCTGAAGTGGGTCCCCTCCAAATTTCAGTCGTATATGTGTCTCAGGTGGCTCACATCATAAGAAACAATTGTGATTGAAGGGCTACCATTAAAACCTATTTTGGGTTCACGAGAGTTTTGGATCATTACGAAATTTGTTTTTCCTCTTCAGCTGGGTACGTGCGACCCTATCAACAGATTAGATCGAGATAAACGTTATGGTGGGCCCCACATGGAGCCCACATTAATGCATGTGTTGTATTCCCACCGTCTAGGCAGACGGTGGAGCCCAAAGTGATGCATGTGTTGTATTTTTCACCGTCCAAGCAGATGGTGGAGCCCACAGTAATGTATGTGTTTTATTAACACCGTCCATTGTCGTGGACGGTGGATCCCACCTGAAATTCATGTGCTTAAAACTTGGTCTAAACCCTCAAGCTAGTGGACACACATAATGGATGGGCTGGATTTGCAAACCACATCTCGATGGGCCCAAAGAAAAATGGTTACAAATGTTTTAATGGTGCATGACACCTCTCAACTTCTGTATGTGGTGTGGCCCACACAAGTCATGGATTGACTTGATTTTTGAGACCTAGGTCCATGATGGACTGGTGCATCTATCTGATGGTGTTGATGTTCGAAATGCATCACGGTGGGGCCCACACAGCTCGACCTCATGGGACGTTAAAATCAGCTAAAGCGCACTATACCTTTTCCCATATATATATATATATATATATATATATACACACGATGGTGGGCTTTTTGGGCCCTACCATAATGCATGTGTTACATCCAAACGGCCTAACCATTTGGCAAGCTAGTCTCAACATGCTTGAGACTAAAATTAAGATGGATCTATAGTTCAAGTGGACCCCACCTTGGTATGTGGATGACACCCATCTTGGTTTAAATGTTATAACGTCTCGAAAAATCCCGTACAAGGACCCGAGTACCACATCAGGCAGAAATCACTCAGGATCAAATCCTTTAGAAATTAGACAAAGTTAACTAAGTGCTAAACTAGATTAGCCATCAAATCCGCTTGAATCACTTTAAATATGATCTGCAAGACCCAAAACTTGTAGAATCATTGACGTTAGGTTACCCTAAATTTTATGATCATACTCATTACCCGACTACTCTCGGGAGCACATTGAATCTCTATATCAGATTTGGACCACACATAGAAAGTCTGAATGATACGAAGTTATAGACTTAGGACTGCCTTGCTGGGCTTGATAACCATCTCGGAGATCAAATCCAGACAGTGTCCCACGGCTATTCGCTTAAGCCCGAAGCGAGGAGTGTGAGAACACTTGGTTTTCTTTAGAAATCAAATCTCATTTAAGTAATCTGAGACTTGTTACTTGCGGGCTTGATATAAGCAATCAGACCGTCAGAATCTGACCCAAATACACCCTCGAATTAGAAGAAATTTCATATACATGGCAGTGTACTTGAAATCCCCAATCGAGTTTCAGTGACCGTTGAACTGAAACTGGACCGCCATGTGCGATCTGAGAATTCGACTGGAATGAAAATGTAACTGTACCTAGATCTAATGTTGGTGAGCTTAAGTCCGACCGTACGCAGAAAAGGGGCCTCCAGAAGTGCTCCGTTGGATTGAAATGGACCCACTTTGGATATAACCTAAGTATACCTTGACCCTGGGTCTATTTTGGTTATGTTTTAGCCTATATAAGGACCTTAAACCCTCTCTCATTCTCGCCATACGAATTTGAGAAAACCCTAGGAGAGACAAGAGAAGAAAGAGAGAGGAAGTGTGAGAGAAGTGGGAGGATCTCCCTGATACTCTACCCTGCCACTATACGAGCTTAACCACCTCTTTCTAATCATTTTCCCGGCGATTTCAGCTTCATTTCTAGGTAAGAAACCCTAACCCTACTCTGATCTAGGGTTATGATCATTGCAAATGATAGAATAGCTAATCTATTTCATTCTATATGTTGCCAAATTACCGTACACGAAGACTTAACAAATATATCGAGTTCATTACGCTTCTACGGCGTAAGGTGCGGACTTTAGACGTATATGTTATGGTTTTCAACGCTTTCAATGTCAGCTAATGATAGATTCATGATCTAGGTGTTATTGTACATGCACAATGTGATGTTCGTTTAGCATTTTGATTGCGTGTGCAAATTATGGCGTATTGTGTATTCTGTATATTTGTAGAAAATACTGTATACGTATAAATTCTGAAAGTATGTTTGCCTTGATCAATTACTGTATGGACATGCTATATATATGTGTAATAATTACTTGGCGAAAGGATTCGCCCTAATACATGTTTTTGCTAATATACGCTATGTATGTTAAAATAGTGTATTCTAAGTGTTTGTGAAAATGCTTGTAAGAGTAAGTGCTTAGATGATTGTGCTTTAGGTAGGTTTTGAGACAGGATTCTCAACTACCTTAGAGATGTATATGATTTCCTCCATGTTGGTTGTTTAATTTAACCGCTTACTTATAAAATATATGTGTTTGTATTTCCTGTTTATTTTATGCTTCATAACATGCTTGTTAACATGCTTGAATTACTTTGTTTATTATGCTTTACTCTACATGCTTCTAGTTAAGGATTGATTGTGATTGGGGCTATGATTATAGTCCAGACAATCGATAACGGACTGGAGTTCGTGGTTGAGATTCTTTCGCCACGTAGGATGTGTTTGACGAACCCGAGTCATACTTTGGTTAGCAACAGTGGTTAGGCCACGCAAGTGCTTATGCACATCATGTCATTCAACTGGTTGTGCGCTTGTGCTAGTCGAGCTCGTCAAGTAACCCGATTTTTTTAATGTATGTTCACCATGTTTGGACGCTACTGCTTGAACCTAGGGTACCAAACTTACCAGTGGAATCCTGTTAACCGTGGTACCTCGATCCACTAAGACTCATGAGCTGGGCATGGTAGTATGGGACACCGTGGTCGAGCTGTCGGCCTACGCTGGGGCCACGAGCCTTCCCGTAGTGACCATTGAGCAACCAGACTTATGAGCTGAATACGGTGGTATGGAACACTGTATTCAAGATGTCGGCCTACACTGATAAGGTGATGGGGGAGTGGTGTAACGATTCTATGTAACATCCCTGGCAGCACTTTGTAGTGACCTCGAGAGTACTCTGAGTCTACGTGGAGGCGACGACCCATCCGTAGCAACAAGAGTACAAACTAGGCCTGTATTGATAAGGTGATAGGGGAGTGGTGCAATGATTCCGTATAACAGCCCTGACAGCCCTTGCAGTGACCTAGAACCACACTATCATATGAGATTATCTAGGATTGACAACCCTACAATGGATCATTGTTTGGGAATGATATAAGGGAGGTACCTTAGTTTCCCAATATTGCTATTTGAAATGGACTAATAACAACTCAGTAATCATGCTCATCATCGCATTGCATGTGCTTGGAAGATGTGGAGCACTGAGGGATGAACACATGTCGCGGACGTAAGATGGTGCCATATGAGGGTGGTTAGGCGAGGGGCATGCATCACGACTGCATTTCATACTTGCATTAACAAGAGTACTTAAGATTGTTGATTGTACTACTTTATCATTACTGCTTGACTGATTTGATAACATGTTAACTTATGCTTTATTGTTCCACTGAGTTAGCTACTCACTCCCACGTTACGGGATGGTGTTCCGGACACCCACCAGGCTCTGTCTTAGATGCAGGTGCCGACGATTCACTGGACTCTGAGCCTGATTATTATGATGATCAGGATGAGTTTTCCTTCATGCAGTTCTCTAGCGGCTTTGCTTAGGCAATCCAGATTTACAGGGCTACTGGGCTATCACAACAGTTGGACTATTCTTTTGACATTTGTTTTTGATTTAGTACATGTATATGATGACTCAGCGAAGTAATCATACTCTGGTGACAGATCGAAATCGTTTATTTTTATACACATCTATATACATCTTTCAGTCTTCCGCTTACATTTTATACATTGATCTGGAGCATGGATTATTGTCTTGGTATAATTTCACTCATGTTTATTGCACTAACACAAACAACATTCAATCATCATTCTCTACGTTGCATAAGTGATGTTTTGGAACTCAAGTGTTGAGTTGCTACTTCACCCTCGAATTTCAGGGCGTTACAAGTTGGTATTAGAGCATGATTTGGATTAAATCGGACCTGAGTTATGGTCTTACGATGTACACTGACGCATTTTGACTTAGGAGGGTGTGAGGACAATGTAGAAACAGTCTTAGGCATCCTAGTTTCGTCCAACGGTAAAGTTCACTGAAAACGATCGCTGTAATCGAGTCTGTACTCAACCCTGGTCACACGGGTTGACCTTAAAACACTTCTAGACCATCAAACGACGGGTCTAGATCACAATCCACCCAATCCCAGCCGTTGAAAATTGGTAAAATACCTTTATGTATCAAAACATACTCGTAATGACCCGAGACTCGAAACGGAGTCGGGGCTGAATCGAGGCAATTCGAGGGGACCCATGGTGGACCCGGGGTACCATTGGCACCCTGGGAGGGGGTGGCCACCGCCCTACCCACGTAGCACCGCCCCTAGTCTAGAGGACCGTGGCGGCGCCGCGCTCACCACGGTCGACTGCGGTCCCCTTTATCCGGGCCTGTCGGACTGGTGTGGGTCGGCGTCGGCCCGACTCCTAGTCACGTGTGGAGCCCACCGAATCACGTGTGGACCCCCATATGTGGTCTGTTTTGCCCCCTTTCTCACTTCCCACCCTTCCAAGCCCTATTTTCTCTTTCAACTTGCCGTTTTCTCTCTCAAATCTCCCTCCCAATCGCCCAATCCATCATTTTCGGTTACAACCCATCCATTTTCATCATTTACAGCACTCCTTACCTCCCTACCCTCTCCATTCTCTCTCATTTGGGCTCTTACATGCCCCATTTGTAGCTAAAATCGTGCACACTCCCTACCCCACTTCATCTTTCCATTTTCCTTCTCAAATCCCTGTTCTTTGGGACTTTACAACCTCTCTTGAGGCTTAAACCCATGGTGGATCAACAACTCCATCCCTTTCTCTCTCTTTCCATCACTCTTCGTCGCTTTCCATGGCCCTATTTGAGTTTATTGCAGCCATTTTCTCCATCTCCACCATCTTTTCTCTCATGGGAAAGAGGAAGAGTGCCGTGGATGAAGTCGGGCCTAGTTGCCCAACCTGTTCAAGGAGAAGGACTAACGCCGGGGCTAGTACAAGTGCCGTCCGTGAGCATAGGTCGAAGCGGGACCTAGATCCTCAAGTTCCCATCGAAAGAGCGCTACTGATAGGCTTTGAGCACGGTCAGTTTGGTGGCCGCAGGGTTGTACTTGAAGCTCACGTAGAAGAGAGGCTGTTTGGACTACACCCGATTATGGACTGCTTAGTGGACTATGAGTGGGATCCTATGTTCGAAGGTAAGACTCATACATGTGAGAATACGGTTCGGGCTTTCTACGCTCACATTCGAGACCCATCGCTTGATCCTCTCCAGTTCATTGTGTCTATTAAGGGGCGGAATTATATGATCACTGTGGATGTGGTGTCCCGAGTTATGGGAATCCCACGCGGTGAGGTTCTTGCCAATGCGAATTAATTTAAAAGTGTGCGAGAAAGAGATCGTCGTACGCGATACCTTTGTGGCCGACTGGTTCCCTGGACGCGAGGTAATTGTCTTCCATCATTGAAGTTAATTGATGATTTTCGCTTGCTTCGTTACATTTTCACGTATAACATGTATCCACGGTGGAGCAACCGAACGGAGTGTACTCGATTAATGGTAGACTTCCTGTACAAAGTTGGACATGGGGACAAGCTGTGCCTGCACACATTCGCCCTACTACAAATAGTCCAGACCATACGCTCCGTTAGGAATGATATTTCACTCCCGTTCAGCTGATTGATATGTAAGATGGCTCGAAAGGTCGGCTATAGACTTAATATGGATGAAATTACGTCGGTTCGGGTTATAAGCGATGCTACGCTTAACAACATGGGGATCTGCCCCTCGACAACGTCAAGCCTCACTCGACGAGTATGGGGATGAGTCTGATAGTGAGGGGGAGGAAAGTATTGATCTAGATGAAGAGAGTGAGGAAAGAAGTGGTGATGAGATAGAGGAAGAACAGGAAGAAGAAGAGGAGGCTCAGGACACTGATGAAAGCCCTCCTTCTGCCACCCAGGAGCGTAGCGGTGAACGGGTTACTATGGAAGCCCGTTTTGCTCAACTTGAGGAAGGCCAAGCTGCCTTGAAGCAGGAGATTCAGGAGGCCCGAGTCGAAGCAAGATAAAAGCTTGAGGAGAACGAGGCTTTCATGAAGCAAAAATTCAGTAAAGTGTCCTGCACCTTGAGGCCCATCCTATGTTGCTTGCAGGATAAGGGCGCTCCTCCTCCGTCGCCAGACTCGGATGCCTAGTCATCCGTACTGTTGTCTTGTAGTTTACTTGGGTTAACATCTTAGGATGTTTATGTTTTGATGTTGATGGTTGTAATAACTCACATGCATTTGTTGTCATGATTCATGTAACTCTGTATTTCATGTATAGTGACAATTTTGGTAATGAAATGCATATAACCTCTTTTGCTATGAAGTATGTGGAATGCTTAAGTGATTGTCTATTGTGTTGCTATACTTCATCTCACATGCGTTGCACCCTATGTTGTATAGGGCATGCCATGGAAACATACGAGGAGTACGGCACACCTCCTACTCACTGATACGATGGACCAGACTCCTTCCTAAGGAGATGGTTGTACGGACCCTGGCTTGGGCCCGAATTGTGAGACTAGACTTACGTCTCAGCCTTCCACTGGTCCTACAGCTGGACTATCACCTTTTACACCACCAGTTCACGAGCAGAACCAAGCATCCTATTCGACACAGTATGAGCCACAGGCTGCTCCACCTATTGATAGGTTTGAGCAGTTGATGTTGATGACGCATTAACAGCAGATGCAGCAGTAGCAACACAAGTAGCTTATGGCCACTATTGCAGGGGCCTTATCTCTGGGTGGAAGTACGACTCCACCTCCACCATCTACACGCCCTACCGAGACTACAGAGCCTCCTGCTCAGGCTGAGGATATGCCTCTACCGACACCTGTTGCGTACCTTACGGGAGACGTGGGTACTCGCGGTCTTCTCGAGCGATTCCAGCGCTTGAGGCCTCCTACTTTCACGGGTTCTCACAGACCCGAGGAGGTTGAATACTGGTTAGACTGCATCTCCAAGATGCTACGGATGCTCCATTGTACGGAGTAGGAGCAGGTTGATCTAGCCACCTCCATGTTTGAGAAGGACACTAGATTATGGTGGGACAGTGTTGTACGGACAGTGGCAGTTAGATATGCATGGACATGGGCGGCTTTCAAATTCCATTTCCATGATAAATACTACCCTCAGACCTACCGACACGAGAGGGAGAACAAGTTTTGCGCCTCTGGCAGGGAGGCATGACAGTTACAGAGTACGAGCATCGATTCACTAAGTTAGGCAGATATGTCCCGACCATTCTTGCTGACAAGCAGATGCGGATACGACATTTTTCTGAGGGCTTACGACCGGACATTCGGTAGAAGATGTGCTGCGTCAGTATACCCTCCTATGCCGAGCTGATACATATGTCTATGAGGGCAGAGCACGATGTTGATCGGTTGACACGTTCTCGCTGTGCGATGGTTACGAGATCACGACCAGATATTCAGAGCAGGCCTTTCCTCGGCAAGAGACCTCACGTCGACTCTCCCCCCAGGACCACGGCGCCAGTAGTTTCGATGAGGCGTCCAGGTGTGACCTGTACATACTACAGGAGACCGGGTTATCGTGAAGAGAGCTGCTTTGCTAGGATGAGAGATAGTGGGTTTGTACCGCCGTAGAGGATTGATCGTCCTCACCCTCAGGCCTTATTGGCTCCACCACTACGGTCTGCACTTGCACACCCACCTTCAGACTACCTGCACCTCACTTTAGGCCGCCACAGTGACCTATGATGCCTCAGCCCAACCAACCACAACAGGCACGTGTTCATGCGCTCACAGCAGAAGAACCAGAGACAACACCTATGGCCTTCGAGGTTACTGCGCATGTTCAAGGTACTCCTGTCTTTTTATTGGTGGACACTGGGTTCACTACTTCCATCGTATCATGTGCAGCTGTTAAGCGTCTAGCTTTACATACTACTCCCACGAGGGGAATGAGATTCACTACTGCTACGGGGATGTTTTCGAATATCATACGGGTGTGTGAGGGTTGCTCCGTCGATTTAGGTAGCAGTATGGTATTCGTTGACCTCATTGTCGCTCCCCTATGGCACTACGACATTATCTTCGGTATGGACTGGCTCACCGGGATGAGGGCAGAGATTGATTGCGAAAATCGGGTTGTAACAGCCAATGGACCAGACGGCACGGTCTTCACTTTTCCAGTGCAGGTTAGTTGGCTATGTCGTGTTGAGTGTTATGCCACTTCACTTGAGCATGTTGGGGGGCCGACATTAGGAGAAATGCCAATAGTTCAGGAATTTGAGGATGTGCTCAGGATAATTCCTGGTTTGCCTCCTCTATGCGAGATCGATTTCACTATTGACCTTGTGCCCGGTACGACCCCCATTTCATTACCTATGTACCAGATGCCTCCATGTGATATGGAAGAGCTGAGGAAATAGATTAACAAGCTCATAGAGAAGGGCTTTATACGACCCAGTGTGTCTCCTTGGGGAGCACCTGTGTTGTTTGTCAAGAAGAAAGATGGGCCGCTACAGTTATGTATTGATTACCGTAGGTTGAACAAGTTGACCGTGAAGAACAAATAACCTTTGCCCAGGATATACAACCTGTTTGATCAGTTGAGGAGGGCAAAGTATTTTTTGAAGATTGATTTACAGTCAGGGTATCATCAGTTTCGCGTCAGGGATGAAGACGTGCAGAAGAAGGCCTTCAGGACCTGTTTTGGGCATTACGAGTTCCTTGTGATGTCGTTTGGTCTTACAAACGCACCGACCGTATTCATGGACTTGATGAACCAGGTATTTCAGTCATTCCTATATCGATTCGTCATCGTATTTATCGATGACATCCTAGTATACTCTACGAGTTGGGAAGAGCACGATGAACACTTACAGACAGTCATTGATACTCTGAGGAAGGACCAATTGTTCGTGTAGTATAAGAAATGCGACTTCTGGTAGGAGGAAGTTAGTTCCTGGGACATGTAGTGTCCAAGGAAGGGATAGTAGTGGACCTGGCTAAGGTAGCCGCAGTGTAGGATTGGAAATAGCCTGGTTCAGTCATTGAGGCGAGGAGTTTTCTGGGCCTGGCAGGTTATTACCGACGATTCATCCGGGACTTCTCGAAGATAGCCAGACTATTATCTTAGTTGACACGGAAGGATCTGAAGTTTGCCTAGAATGAGAAGGCGGAGAAGCTTTTCAGGAGCTGAAGGACAGGCTGACGTCCGCCCCTGTGCTAGAATTGCCAGAGCAAGGGATTAAGTACACTATATTGAAAAGGCCTAGCTATATGTCCTAGAGGGGGGGTGAATAGGACTATGTCAAATAAAACTTATAACAGCGGAATTAAAAAGAATATGATAGCCAAAATAAATCACAATGCAGGAAAGTAAAATAACCTCAAAAATTTGATCTTGAGGGGTTGATACAAATGTTGTTCTAAGGATAACCTTTCACCAAAAACCAGAGTTTATGGTAGGACAACCTTATTTCTAGAAAGATCTTTGTATCAAATCTCAAACCAAAGAGGAATACAGAAGTAAGCACAAAATAAATTGTAATAAAAAATGTATTGTTCTAGGGACAGCCATACACCATAAAAATGGCAGGGCAACCTTGCTGGAACAACTTTAAAGGAAACTGAATTTCAAGCAGATAAAAGAATAGTAGAAAGTAAATTCTAAACTATTACAAAATTTCCACAATGCTTGAATTAAATGATTACAACATTCACCACCATACATACATCTCACAAATAAATAATTAAAGATTAGAAATGTAAATCATTCAATCACAACACAAGGGATTATAGTGGTTCACCTGTGTGTTCACCAACTGTTAAACAACAGCCACACAGAATGCTACTCCACTCCTAATATCCTCACACAGGGGATATTAGCTTTCACTAACAAAATAGGTTTTCACAGGTTCACCGAAAACCTTTACAATTGTGTCTTTGTCTGTGGGCTTACACAATTAAAAAAAACTCCACTTCTGAGTTTTCCTGGCTCCCCTCAGATAACTAATACAACAAGATTTTTCTGGCAAATCTTGAAAGAAACTAAAACAGAAAGGAATTTACATTTAAATGTAAAATACCTGATTATCTCCTTCGTTGTAGCAGCCCAGTAGAACCAAATCAGAGTAAATGATTGAATGTCTAAGTTCAATGTCCAATACTCAATTACAATGGTTCTAGTTCTAATGTATTTTAAATTAAACCAACTAGGGCTTGCCTTAATTGATTTTGATTCCAAAGAAAGGGAATAACAATTCCTCTTACCAAATTAGATTGGAATAGTAGAAATAAAATCAATTAAATAAAGCTAAAGAAAGAGAATATAAAATAAGCACACTTAGCTTAAATGGAGCACTGAATTATCACTCAGAAGTTTGATGAAGATTGGCTTGAATAGATTGATTAATTCACTCATTCTTCTGAGATTCGTGCTCAATTTATAGGTGAGCAGATCGTGTCTTCGACTGGTCTAGGGAGCTCTTCGACTAGTCGAAGAAGTAACATATTTGAAAAAAATCAGGCGCGATAAGCTTTGACCGTTCTACGACTGGTCGAAGGTCTCCTTCGACTAGTCGTAGGTCACCTTCGACTTGTCGAAGGTCTCCTTCGACTGGTCGAAGACCCTGTAAATAATCGCTGGACTTTGAGTCGAAGATATTCGACCGGTTGATGATGCAGTCGACACTGTTCCTTCAACTGGTCGAAGAGATTCCTAGACTGGTCGAAGGCTAACTGAAAATATCCAAATTTTGTAACAACCTTACGACTGATCGAGGAAATTCTTAGACTGGTCGAAGCAAGGCTAGGACTAGTCGAAGAAAGCCTAGGATAAGTCTTCGGACAGCTCGAACTCAAGTGACATATACATATGACTTATGTATCCAAAATGGCCTACTCCTAAGGTCAACCTATGGTCAATCAAACCTCAATTAGAAGTAAAGACATTGAAACATTAGGAACAAGTGACCTTGAAGTTTAAGTCTTGATGTCTTGATGTAGTTCAATCTGATGTAGTTCAATCTTGAAATCTTGGTGTAGCTCAGCCTTGAAAGTCTCTTGAGTTCTTTATGAACTGCCTTGTACACTTCGTGAATCATACATTCTTGAGACTTGTCTTGTGTGCAGTACATGCAGTCAAGATTGATCTTTGTACTTGTGAGCTTTGCTTGTTGTGATCTTTGCTTGTACATGAATGTTGATCTATGAGAGAGCTTCACTTATCCAAGATATATAACAGTGATTTTGGCATCACAAATTTGACAACCGACAGGGATATAGACTATAGCACTTACATATATACACTGACGCATCTAGCGTTGGTTTGGGTTGTGTCCTTATGCAGAAGGATAGGGTGATTGCGTATGCCTCGAGACAATTAATAAAGCACAAGGAGAATTACCCTACGCACGACCTTGAGTTAGCAGCAATCATATTCGCATTGAAGCTCTGGAGACATTACCTCTACGGAGAGGAGTTCGAGCTTTTCTGCGACCACAAGAGCCTTAAGTATATATTCACTTAGTGGGACTTGAATATGAGGCAACGTCAATGGATGGAGACCTTGAAGGACTTCAAGTTCGAGGTTTCTATCATCCTGGCAAGGCCAATCTTGTGGCAGATGCGTTGAGCCGTAAGAAGGTGATCATATTTGCGGCTCCGTTGATGATTGAAGAGTGGGACATGTTGGAGTTCTTACGGGACTTCGAGCAGAAACTCACAGTAGAGGAGCCATTCGAGAGTGTCACACACGTTTGGGTGTGGCCACTTATTGATGACTGGATTATCGAGGTCCAGAAGGGCGACGAGCAGTTGTCTGAGCTTTGAGAGCAAGCTGGTGATGATGTGGTCTTCGAGTGGAGAGTTGGTACAGATGGGGGCCTACGATACCGTGGCTGCCTATGCGTCCCGGACATTTCGGACTTGAGGCAGGAGTTTCTCAAGACAACTCCCAGTTCAAAACTTGCGATGCATCCTAGTAGTACGAAGATGTATCAAGATTTGAAGAGGTATTGGTGGGACAATATGAAGGTCCATATCGCAGAGTATGTGTCCTGTTGTCTCATGTGTCAGCAGGTCAAGGCCGAGCATCGCCGGCCTCCTGGACTCCTTCAGCCCACGCCCATAGCTGAATGGAAGTGGGACTTCATCTCTATGGACTTTATCTTGGGGCTGTTGAAGACGAGAAAGGGTTATGACTCTATTTGGGTGATCGTGGATCGATTAACTAAATCGGCTCATTTTCTCCCTATCAGAGTGATAAACTCTGCAAACGACTTGGCTAGGTTATATATCAAAGAAATAGTGCTTCTGCATGGAGTTCCTTTAGAGATTGTGTCGGACCGAGACACACGATTCACATCTATCTTCTGGACTTGTATCCAGGAAGTGATGGGTGTGAAGCTGAAGTTCAGTACTGCATTTCACCCTCAGACCGACGGGCAGACAAAGCTAGTGAATCAGATTTTAGAAGATATGCTGCGGGCTTGTGTCTTGGACTCTAAGGACAGTAGGATGACTGTCTTCCTTATGCAGAGTTCGCGTACAACAACAGCTTTCAGGCGAGTATTGGCATGGCTCCTTATGAGGCCTTGTATGGGCGTCCTTGCAGAGCACCACATTGTTGGGCAGAGGTTAGTGAGCACAGCTTGATTGGCTTAGAGTTAGTACAGGCGACCTTGGAGAAGATCGACATTATCAGGCATCGACTCTTGATGGCACAGAGCAGACAAAAGATTTATGCCGATACGAGGCAGCGACCACTCGAGTTTGAGGTTGGAGATCATGTATTCCTCAGAGTTTCCCCTATGAAGGGAGTCTTTTGGTCTGGGAAGAAGGGGAAGCTCACACTAAGGTTCATCGGTCCGTTTCAAATACTTGATCGAGTGGATGCGGTAGCATATCGTCTCGCTTTGCCTACACCACTCGTGGGCGTGCACAACGTATTTCATGTATTTATGCTGAAGAAATATGTCCCTGATCCTTCACATATCATTCATTGGGAGCACGTGCAGTTGAGTGATGATGCTACATATCTGCTGCGCCCAACGCGAATCCTTGACAGGAAGGAGCAGGTGTTGCATAGCAAGGTCATTCCACTCGTGAAGGTGTTATGGACACATCATACAGAAGAGGAAGCAACCTGGGAGACTGAAGCCGAGATCTGAAAGAATTACCCTTAGCTTCTCGAGGAGTACGAAAAGGTATAAATTTCAAGGACGATATTTTTCATTAAGGGGGGTAGATTGTAACGTCTAGAAAAATCCCGTACAAGGACCCGAGTACCACATCAGGTAGAAATTACTCAGGATCAAATCCTTTAGAAATTAGACAAAGTTAATTAAGTGCTAAACTAGATTAGCCATGAAATCCGCTTTAATCACTTTAAATACGATCTACAAGACCCAAAACTTGTAGAATCATTAACGCTAGGTTACCCTAAATTCTAGGATCAAACTCATTACCCGACTACTCTCAAGAGCACATTGAATCTCTGTATCAGATCTGGTCCACACATCGAAAGTCCGAATGATACAAAGTTATAGACTTAGGACCGCCTTTCTCGGCTTGATAACCATCTCAGAGATCAAATCTAGACAGTGTCCCCTGGCTATTCGCTTGAGACCGGAGCGAGGATTGTGAGAACACTTGGTTTTCTTTAGAAATCAAATCTCATTTAAGTAATCTAAGACTTGTTACTTGCGGGCTTGATATGAGAAATCAGACCGTCAGAATCTGACCCAAATACACCCTCGGATCAGGAGAAATTTCATATACATGGCAGTGTACTTGAAATCCCCGATCGAGTTTCAGTGACCATTGAACTGAAACTGGGCCGCCACGTGTGATCTGAGAATCCGACTAGAATGAAAACTTAACTTACATAAATCCAATGTTGGTGAGCTTAAGTCCGACCGCACAGAGAAAAGGGGCCTCCAGAAGTGCTCCGTTGGATCGAAATGGACCCACTTTGGATATAACCTAAGTATACCTTGACCCTGGGTCTATTTTTGTAACGCCCTGAAATTCGGGGGTTGAGTATGAACTCAACTCCCGAGTTCCAACGCATCACTTATGCAACATACACAATGATGGTTAAATGTTGTCTGAGTTAGCGCAATAAACATGAATGAGATTATACCAAAACAGTAATTCATACTCCAGTTCAATTGTATAAAGGCAAGCGGAAGACTGAAATTGTATATTCAAAATATGTAAAGTAACAAAATTTTGTGAACTCCAGAGTATGAGTACTAACTGAGTACCAATATACATGTATTATTTCTAAGTCAAAAATCAAAATACAACTCCGTAGATAAGCCTGAATCCTGCGATGCGATCGGCCTAAGCATAGCCGTCAGTAGTCTTGCATAAAGGAGAACTCCTCCCGATCCTCCTCGAAGTCGAGCTCCGGCTCCCGAACAGGCGCCATCTACACTGCGACAGAGTCCGTGGGTGTTGCAAACACCGTCCGTAACGTGGGAGTGAGTAGCTAACTCGGTGGAACAATAAAGCATAGGTTAACATGTTATCAAATCAATCAAGCAAAATGATAAAACAAGATAATTCAAACATTTCTAACTACTCTTGTTAAATGCAAAAATGATATGACATGATGTCAGTATGCCCTTGCCAAACCACCCTCAGCGACATCATCTTACGTTCGCGAATGCTTACTCCCTCGCGCCACATCTACAAAGCACATGCGGTGCGATGATGCTCATGATTACCAAGTTTTTATTAATCCATTTCAACCAGCAGTATTGGGAAACTAAGGTACCTCCCTTGTATCATTCCCAAACATGATCCATTCTAGGGTCATAAATCCTAGCTAACTTCATACGATATTATGGTTTGAGAAGCGTAGTGAAGGCATCGCAAAGGGCTCAAATCACCGTCAGCGCGGATACAGATCTCACCGTATGCGGCTCAATTGTCGGCCGTCAGCTCAAGTACATATCTCACCGTACTTGGCTCAATCACTAGCCGTCAGCTCAAGTACAGGTCTCACCATACTCGGCTCAACTCATACTCTAGTTACTGTGAAAGACTCATCGCCAATCACAGACACTTGGAGTATACTCGAAGATACTACGGAGGACTCGTCGCCCGTCAGCACGAGCACAGGTCTCACCGTACTCGGCTCTCGCCGTAAGTATCGACAGTCGAATATAGTGTCCCATACCACCATAATCGGCTCACTAGTTTGGTTGCGCAATGGTCACTATGGGGAGGCACATGACCCCGGCCAGGCGACGACTCGACCACGGTGTCCCATACCACCATGCCTGCTCATGCGTCTTAGCGGATCGAGGTACCATGGTTAACGGGATCGCCACTGTAAGTTTGGTACCCTAGGTTCAAGCAGTAGCGACCAAACATGGTGAACATACATATACACTCCGGTTTACTTGACGGGCCTGACTAGCTCGAGCGCACCACAAGTTGAGCGATATGGAGCGCAAAAGCACTCCGTGTGGCCAACCACTATCGCCAACCGAAGTACGACTCGGGTTCGCCAGACACGTCACATTGTGGCGATATGAATCTCACCACAATCATTAAATCAAGTCTGTATCGGATGCTTGGACTATAGGCATAGTCCCAAACTCAAACAGTTGTAAGGCATGAAGTTAAGCATGAAGTAAAGCATGTTAGCAGGCATGTTATAAAGCATGAAGTAAAGCATGAAGTAAGGCATGTTGTAAAGCATGTTGTAAAGCATGTTGTAAAGCACTATACACATAGGGATACAATTACATCTACATCTCAAGTGAGTGGTTATAGCTAACCACCGCATGGAGGGGGGTCCTACATGTCTCTAAGGGAGTCGAGAATCCCATATCAGCACCTCTCTAAGGCACTAACACTCAAACATTTACACACACAAGCATCTACGCGAACACTTAGAATACACTATTCCAACATACACGACGTATGTTAGCAAATGCGTATTAGGGCTATTCTTTCGCCAAGCGGTTATTTTATCCTCGCATACCATATTCATGCGACAAATAATCATGACAATTACATTTCCAAAATTTATACATATGCGGTATTTCTAGAATACGCAATTTCAACATACATAGTGTTTACAAGTTTAACATAGATTAAGCGATTCTTTCGCCAAACTAGTATTTTATTCATGTATTGTATAATCATATATTAAATAAATATGTCAAACATTATTCCAAAAGAAATACGTATACGGTATTTCTAAAATACACAATTTCAACATACGTCGCATTTACAAGTGAACATGTATTTTGGCGATTTCTTTCGCCAAACTAGTATTTTATTCATATATTATATAATCATACATTAAATAAACATGTCAAACATTTATCCAAAAAAATACGTATACGGTATTTCTACGTATACCTAGAGTATGTGAAATTCCATATTTTGCAACGTTAATCGAAACAGGAAACGGAAAGCACTTTGTACATGTGCAATTACAAGCAGATCATGAATTTACTATTATCTGACATTGAAAGCGTTGAAAACCGTAACTTATACACTTAAAGTCCTCACCTTTGCCTTTTGAAATGCAACAAATCAGCAAGGGTAGTAAATCTTCCGTATACGGGAGTTTTCTAGCCTAAAGAGCGGAATCGGTTAGTCGTTACACAACCCACATCGATCCTACCTTAAATCAGACCTAGGGTTAGGGTTTCTTACCTTCAAATGGGATGGATACCGCCGGGAAACCACCTAGAATGGGGCGGTGTAGGCCGTGCGATGAATGGAAGCAGTAGGAGGAAGATCGCCCACAAACTCCAAGCTATTCTCTCACTTTTCTCTCTCTCCCTCTAGGGTTTTCTCCAAAATTCGTATGGCTGTGAGAGGGGCTGTTCTAAGCTCCTTTTATAGCCACAAACATTACGAAATTAGACTCAGGTTCAAGGGGTACTGCTAATATAGGATTTTTGTCGCTTTTTCAGCTCAAAAGGGAAGTTCTGGTGGCCCTCCTTGAACCAAACGTCAGACTTAAGCTCACCATCGATGGATCTACGTGGGATTACATTTTTGACTTGATCGGATACCCAGATCGCACGTGGCGGACCACTTTCAGTTCGACGGTCAGTGGGCCACGATCAGAAATTCCAAGTACATGTAAATGTTCCTGAAATTTTTCTTAATCCGAGGGTGTAATTTGGTCTGATTCTGACGGTCAGGTTGCTTAATACTGACGCGTCAACGAATGATGCCAAATCACTATTCCAGATATTTATTTTGGAATGGGAATAGTGTTTTTCACACACCCTCGCTCCGGATCGAAGTGAATGGCCATGGAACATCGGATGGAGCTGATTTTTGAGATGATTGTTAAGCCCAGTGGGGCGGTGCTAGTTCCTTAGCTTCGGGTTAATCGGACTCCCGATGTGGGATCTAGACCTAATACGAAGTTTCGTTTCATTCCCGAGAGCAGACGGGAAATGAGTTTGGTTCTAAACTTTAGGGTAACCTAGCGTCAATGATTCTGCAACTCTTGGGTCTTACAGATCGTATTTAAAGTGATCCTAACGGATTTCACGGCTAATCGAGTTTAGTACTTAGTTAACTTTGTTAAATTTCTAAAGAATTTAATCCTACGTGATTTCTGGTCGAGGTGGTACTCGACCCAATGTACGGAAATTTACAGGTCGTTACAATTTTGGTTATGTTTTAGCCTATATAAGGACCTTAAACCCTCTCTCATTCTCACCATACGAATTTGAGAAAACCCCTGGAGAGAGAAGAGAAAAGAGAGAGGAAGTGGGAGGATCTCCCTGATACTCTACCTTGCCACTATACAAGCTTAACCACCTCTTTCTAATCATTTTTCCGACGATTTCAGCTTCATTTCTAGGTAAGAAACCCTAACCCTACTCTGATCTAGGGTTATGATCATTACAAATGATGGAATATCTAATCTATTTCATTCTATACGTTGCCAAATTGCCGTACACGAAGACTTAACAAATATATCAAGTTCATTACGCTTCTCTGGCATAAGGTGCAGACTTTAGACGTATATGTTATGGTTTTCAACGCTTTCAATGTCAGCTAATGATAGATCCATGATCTAGGTGTTATTGTACATGCACAATATGATGTTCGTTTTGCGTTTCGATTGCATATGCAAATTATGGCGTATTGTGTAATCTGTATATTTGTAGAAAATACTGTATACGTATAAATTCTGAAAGTATGTTTGCCATGTTTAATTACTGTATGGACATGCTATATATATATGTGTAATACTTACTCGGCGAAAGGATTCGCCCTAATACATGTTTTTGCTAATATACGCTATGTATGTTAAAATAGTGTATTCTAAGTGTTTGTGAAAATGCTTGTAAGAGTAAGTGCTTAGATGATTATGCTTTAGGTAGGTGTTGAGACAGGATTCTCAACTACCTTAGAGATGTATATAATTTCCTCCATGTTGGTTGTTTAATTTAATCACTTATAAAATATATGTGTTTGTATTTCCTGTTTATTTTGTGCTTCATAACATGCTTGTTAACATACTTGAATTACTTTGTTTATTATGCTTTACTCTACATGCTTCTGGTTAAGGATTGATTGTGATTGAGGCTATGATTATAGTCCAGACAATCGGTAACAGACTGGGGTTCGTGGTTGAAATTCTTTCTTCACGTAGGATGTGTTTGACGAACCCGAGTCGTACTTTAGTTAGTGACAGTGGTTAGGCCACGTGAAGTGCTTATTCACTTCATGTCGTTCAGCTGGTTGTGCGCTTGTGCTAGCCGAGCTCGTCAAGTAACCCGATCTGCCTAATGTATGTTCATCATGTTTGAACGCTACTGCTTGAACCTAGGGTATCAAACTTACCAGTGGAATCCCTTTAACCGTGGTACTTCGATCTACTAAGACTCATGAGCTAGGCATGGTAGTATGGGACACCGTGGTCGAGCTGTCGGCCTACGCTGGTGCTACGATCCTCCCTGTAGTGACCATTGAGCAACCAGACTCGTGAGCCAAATACGGTGGTATGGGACACTGTATTCGAGCTGTCGGCCTACCTGATAAGGTGATGGGGGAGTGGTGTAACGATTCCGTGTAACATCCCTGACAACCCTTTGTAGTGACCTTGAGAGTACTATGAGTTTACGTGGAGGCGAGGACCCTTCCTTAGCAACAAGAGTAAGAGCTAGGCCTATATTGATAAGGTGATGGGGGAGTGGTGCAACAATTCCATGTAACAGCCCTGACAACCCTTGTAGCGACCTAGAACCACACTATCGTATGAGATTATCTAGGATTGACGATCCTAAAATGGATCATTATTTGGGAATGATATAAAGGAGGTACCTTAGTTTCCCAATATTGCTATTTGAAATGGACTAATAACAACTCGGTAGTCATGCTCATCATAGCATTGCATGTGCCTAGAAGATGTGGAGCACTGAGGGATGAACTCATGCCGCGGACATAAGATAGTGTCGTATAAGGGTGGTTAGGTGAGGGGCATGCATCACGACTGCATTTCATACTTGTATTAACAAGAGTACTTAAGATTGTTGATTGTACTGCTTTATCATTACTGCTTGACTTATTTGATAACATGTTAACTTATGCTTTATTGTTCCACTAAGTTAACTACTCACTCCCACGTTACGGGACGATGTGCTGGACACCCACCAGACTTTGTCTTAGATGCAGGTGCTGACGATTCATTGGAGGCTGAGCCTGATTATTATGTGATCAGGATGAGTTTTCCTTCATACAATTCTCCGGCGGCTTTGCTTAGGCAATTCGGATTTACGGGGCTACTCGGTTATCACGACAGTTGGACTATTCTTTTGACATTTTGTTTTTGATTCAATACATATATATGATAACTCAGCGAAGTAATCATACTCTGGTGACAGATCGAAATCGTTTGTTTTTATACACATCTATATACATATTTCATTCTTCCGCTTGCGTTTTATACATTGATCTGGAGCATGGATACTGTCTTGGTATAATCTTACTCATGTTTATTCCACTAACACAGACAACATTCAATCATCATTCTCTATGTTGAATAAGTGATGTTTTGGAACTCGAGAGTTTAGTTGCTACTCGACCCTCGAATTTCAGGACGTTACAAATGTGGTCATCCATTGGGGGCCACCTTGGTATATATAAGGCCCAAGTAATTAGGCCCACCTTACCATAATTATGGCCCATTGTTGAGGCTCTCCTTGATGTGTGTGAAACTGTTGTTGAGGCCCACTTTGATGTGAATGTAAGACCCATGTTATGAGTCCCATTTGATGTATTTAAAGTCCCATTGGATATGGCCCATTGCAATGTACATAAGACCCCTTTGATGCGGCCCACTTGATTTATAAAAGGCCATATGATGCGGCCCATTTGATGTATCTAAGGCCCATGGTTCGAGGCCCAACAAGATGTCCTTAGGGTCCATTGCAATGAGCGATTCCTCCATGGTTTGTGTGATGATGTTTGATGACGGGCCATGCATTAGGAGCAATGTTGGTTTGACGTCCACATTGTAAGAATAATGTTGGTTAAATATCCGCATTATAACTCTCCCTAAGGCCCATCGATAGGCCCATACTTGTCAATAGTTCATCACTTTGTAACTTGCTTAGTATATCTCCATGATTCATGCGCATACGCATCATTTGTATGCTTGATATGAGAAATGTTTGATCATAGCATAAGTCGTTGGTCTGAGACATTTACAGGACTCCATATGAGACGGAGTGCTCGACATGAGCACGTGGTACACGCGAGATTGCTGCATAATTAATGGTGTGAGTCATGCATTTTGTATTATGTGTCGTGATCACTGCACGCCCTAATGACATCAGGGCAATGACCTCCACAAGCACATCGTGGATGGTCGTATCGGATACCAAAAATATTGGCTCTAGCATTGTGGGCACTTAGGATGTCCTTGGGTGAAAATTCCAAAACCTTTTTGGTACTAGGGGATGCTCCAACGTCTAGACCGAGTGGATACATGAGTGCCCGAGTGCCGAATACTGGTAGGCCGCATCTCCCACTGTGTCGTAGTCGGTTGGAAGAGGGTGTGGCCTTATCCGCCTGAGTGAGGGGGCTATAAGCTAGGATAAGTTTAACTAGCTTGCAAATGAGTCCGCTATCGACGAGCAGGGTAGGTATTGGCAGACTACTAGTCAGGCAGATAGTGAGGTCTCTTCCACTTACTTGACTGTGTAGCTAGGGAGGAGGCAGTCAGTGTGAGGTATATTAGACCTCGGTGTTATCAAGAGAGGAACTGTATTGACATGTGTACTTGATGAGTACTGGCACGCTTGTTTTGCATCTCGCATATGACATTTGGCTATATAGGCCTCGCATCGCATGGCCTTGGTATGGCCGATAGCATTCATGTCTTGCATTACATAGCTTTGGTATAGCTGATAGCATTCATGAACTTATCGCATATTTTTACATTGCTCTGATATTGTATACTTGGCACTCGCCTTGCGCAACACTTACACCACCCTCTAAGCTTTTGTAAGCTTATGCATGACCGTTGCGTGCAGGTTGCATTGGACAGCAACAACGCTGAGGTAGGAGCGCGTGTCGGATTCTTTTGGAGCTTTTGATCATCCTGTATTTCTCTTTCCGCATTGTACTTAAAAAGTTTTTGATATTGTGGATATGTGGTGATGTTATTTTGTGACTTGTTATGCTTGTAGTTATGCTCCCTTACAAAAAAAATCTTACTAAAAATCCTCCTTGTAGGATCCCAGGATCAGAATCTGGCATGTGAATGTCGGGATCCGAGAATGGGGCACTACGGAGGTTGTTGGCGCCGGATTCGGCGATCGGGAATTTTTTTAGCCCAATTTTCGAGTTTGAGGCATGACAGAAGTTAGTATCAAAGCATAACTTGGGAATACCTGAGATCACATCTCATATCTGCTATGAACTTAGAATGAATAGGTTCCAAGTCTGAATAACTTATCAATTTTCTGACACAGACTCTTGACGTTTATGCCTTCGAGAATTCTCAAGGTTGATAGGCCCTTGTTATTTCTTGTAGGACATAATGGCTAGAAGAGCGACACGAACGAATCCCGCTCCACCACCTGCGACTCCCGCTACACCACCTGTTACTCCCGCTTTACCACCTGCGAGTTCCGCTCCACCACTAGATATTCCTACTTTCCACCCCAAGGATGCCACTCCTTTACCTGAGACCGATACGGATTCGATTGTACCCATGAGTGCCACCCAGGTACAGCAGATGCTTTATACGATGACTACCATTCTTCAGGGGCAGAGCAGGCATCCCACTGTTACACCAGCCGAGGCCGAGCAAGAGCGTGTGAGCGCCCTTCTCAAGGACTTCCGACAGCACGATCCTTCGTATTTTCAGGGTGAGTTAGACCCTACTGCAACAGAGATATGGTGCTCTGAGGTGGAGAAGATATTCGACACCATGAGATGTACGACCCAACAGCGAGTTACCTTAGCCGTGTTTCTTCTCCAGGGTGAGGCTCAACATTGGTGGGCATCTGTCGCCAGATCGGTAGCGGCCGAGTTTGTGTGGACTTGGGAGGATTTTGTGGACCGGTTCGACCAGAAGTTCTTTCCCGAGCATGTGTAACAACAACGCGCATTAGAGTTTAAGACTCTGGTCCAGGGAGACATGACTGTGTCCCAGTATCAGGCTCGTTTCGTCGCACTATCGAGATTCGCAATGTATCTTGTTGATGATGGGGGCGAAAGGCCTGCCGTTTTAAGAACGGTTTACATCCTACCCTCAAGAGCCGTGTGATCGGACACATGCTTCCTACGTTTAAGCAGATCATAGAGAGGGCCCAGATCTATGAGTCAGATTGGGCTAGTTTGCAGAGAGCCCATGACCAGAGAAGAGATCAGAAGAGGAAGCCGCCCTCTAGTAGTTCCCAGCAGCAGCATCATTGTTCACAGTAGCGACGCACAACCCTCCCAGCATTCTGAGCAACAGCAGTACCCCCAGCACCACCTTCAGGACTGTTTACAGGTACTTGCTTTGGGTGTAGTAGGACTGGACATCATATGCACGAGTGTCCCCATTCGCAACGGCAGCAGCCGAGGTCACCGCATTAGCCTCCACGACAGCTACCACAGTAGTAGCAGCGACCGTAACACCAACCTCTGGGGCCTCCCCCACAGCAGTAGAGGCAGCAGATCGGGCCACCACAGTGGCAGCAGCATCAACAGAGACCTCAGAGGGGACCTGCACCTCCCCAGCAGGCCCATGGCAGATTTTATGCCATACAGCAGAACCCTTAGTCATCAGGAGGGATCTTTGAGGGTACTCTCCCTGTTTCTGTATGCATTGCACGTGTATTGTTTGACTCTGGTGCATTACATTCCTTTGTGGCCGCTGATTTCTATCAATCGACCGGTTTACCGATGGAGTCTGCCCGTGAGGGTTTGTCAGTATCGACGCCCTTAGGGAAGATTGCAGCATTAGACCGATTTTGCTCGTCTTGCCCCGTTTTGGTCAGGGACATCTTTTTGCCTACTGACCTGTTCATATTACCGATGTCTAATTTTGATGTTATCCTAAGCATGAATTGGTTCGCCTAGTACCATGCCATATTGGACTGCTATGTGAGGACAGTCACGTTCTGTATACCCGGCATGCCAGAGTTTCAGTTTGTTGCCAAGCCCAGAGGAGAGCAGCGTTCTTGCTTATTATCGTGTGCCATTAAGGATTCAGCTTCTTTGTGTATTCGACCAGCTGCCGGTCGTTTGTGGTTTTTCTGATGTGTTCCAGAAGATTCTGTGGTTACCACCTCGTCGGCACATTGAGTTCCAGATTGATCTCGTGTAAGACCCGTGTCCTAGACCGTACCATTCGGTAGGTTCCTACGGTCTTTCCGGTCGAATTCCGGCAACCTTCGACCCTTACCGGTATCTGCGCACAACCCTGATTCATATGCCATTAACCCGAGTCGACTCAACCTAGGACTTGTATCCTTGCGACCGCACCGTCGCCGCGGTTCCGATGCCGCGACTCGCGCGCCGAGGCGATACTCTGGCCAGAAGATGTGGGCCAGCGTTCGGTGCGAGGAAAACGCCGCACGTTGCGAAACCCAAGAGAATCTCTACGATGTGTCACATCAATCCATCAACCCATCAATCCATCAAGGGTCAAGTACACATCCCTTTCACCTTTTCCCAAATAAGCCTCAAAAGTCAAAAAGGTTCTTACAACACACATGCCTTCTTACACCTTTTGCCAAAAAAGTCAAAAAAGGTGTCTTACACCCCATCACCACCACATCAACACATCCATCACTCCTCTTTCTTTACAACCCTCTCTCTCATTTCATTTCTCAAAATTCCTTTCCAAGCAAGAGAGAGAGAGCACCATACGTATGAGCCATTCCCAAACCTTCCAAGAGAACCACAAGTGTGGCCCACCTCTTCCAACCCTTCCATCTTCCATCTCAACCATCCAAACCTCATCTCCTTCATTGAAATTGAAGCTAAGGAGCTAAGGAACCCATAGGAGCAAGAAGATCAAGTGGTGGGTGTTTGATAAGGATAGTTTTTCATATTTTTAAGATGGGCCAAGTGAGGCCAACCGATCAATGGTTTGGATCTCACTTGGGACCCTAAGATGTGGCCGATGGCCCGCTTTGATCATCATGATCATTCCATGATGGGGCCATTCTCCATGGCCCCCATCATGATGTTTATTTTCTTGCTTTAGATAGGTCATCTAGACCGTCCATATTTGTGGGGAAAGGATCTCCACCGTTGAGTTTCGATTTTGATGGGCCCACATGCTTTAGGGCCCACTTGATGTATGATTTATTGCAAGGGAGGGCCCATAGTGGCGGGGTCCCTCCATCCTCACCGATCTCTCTTTCTCTCTCTCTCTCTTTTTCTTCTTCCTTTTGTGTGATGAAATGGCCATGTGGCCCACCCTGTTGGACCCCACCATAAAGCATATTTTGGATCCAACCCATTTGTAGGTGGGGTCCACTTGATATGTATGAATGTTCCACACTATCAACATGTAGTGGCCCACCTAAAGGGGCCACGTTGAAGTTTTCATTGAGCCAAAAAACGTACAGCGTATGGACGTTATTTTTTAAAAAACAAAGATATAAGCTTGGTTCAAGCTTTTGGGTGGACCTCACAAATAGGCTTCACCCTGATGTAAGGGTTCAATCCATGCCGTCCATCGTATTCTGGGGCTCATTTTAGGCGTTGAGCCGAAAAATGAGGTCCATCCAATCATCAGGTGGGCCATACCATAGGAAACCGTGTTTCATATCGTTCAAAGCCTTTAGGGCCCACCTTGCTTTATCTACACTCCAAAAATGTCGTACATTAGACTTATTTTGTGTATCTTGAGCCGTATCATCTGTTGGACGGAGTGGATTCTCCAGTAGCGGGCCCCACATCCGAGTTTTCGCAGGAAAATCAAAAAAAAGAAAGAAAGGAAATGAGGCGTGCTTTAGCCGCAAGAAGAAATCATAGCAGCCATGCAGAAATGTAGTATTCTTGCTTGTCGAAAGGGCAGCGCCGTCATGGACGGCGGACGTCCAGCAGCCACCCACGGCTCCTGCCGTGGCCCCACCATGATGTGTAATTTCCATCCAACCCACTCATTTGGTAGGACACTCCTGCAAGGGGCCCCTCCAAGTTTCAACTCCATCCACAGCCTGGGTGGCCCACATCACAGAAACAAGAGGATTGAACCTCTGCCATTGAAACCCTTCTGTGGGCCACGGGAGTTCTGGATCAAGGGGAAATTTGTTTTCACCGTCCAAATGGGCCCACGTGACCTTATGGATGGACTGAATGGTGTATGAACATTACAGTGGGCCCCACGTGGGACCCACAGTGATTTATGTGTTTTGTCCACCGTCCGCCTGGACAGTGGAGCCCACAGCTATGTATTTATTAAATCTCACCGTCCAGTGACGGTGGGTGGGTATGCGTGAGTGCGTACGTGTGCCTGTGTGCATGCTTGTGTGGGTGCATGCATGTGCATGGTGTGTGTGTGTGGTGCATGTGCACGTGTGATATATATATATATATTAAATTATATTATATTATATTATATTGAATATATTTATTTTATTATGTAATATTATATACCTTGTGGTGGACCCTCATGTGGACCCCTCACCATGATGTATATGTTGCATCCAATCCGTCTATCCATTTTGAAAGATCATTTTATGGCATGAGCTAAAGATGAGCCAGATCTATAGTCCAAGTGGACCCCACCTTGGCATGTTTTGAGGTCCATCTTAACATATTTGTGGTAGATCATTGGGGCCCACTTTGATGTGGATGTAAGGCCCATGGGACTAGGCCCATTTGATGTTTTAGGGGCCCATGGGTTAAGGCCCATTGAGATGTATTAGGGCCTATGGGTTGAAGCCCATTTGATGTACATGTGCGGCCCATTGATGTGGCCCACTTGACGAGTGAAAGGCCCATATGGTATGACCCATTTGATGTATTTAAGGCCCAATGGGATGAACCTAAGGCCCATTGAAATGTGTAACCCCAACCTGGTTCGTATAATGATATTCACTACGGGCTATGCCTTGGGAGCAATGTGGGTTTGACGTCCACATTGCAAGGTTAATGTTGGTTAAATGTCCGCATTATGACTCTCCCTAGGACCATTGTTAGGCCCATACCTGTAGGTCATCTAGCCCCATCTCCTTATAAACAACATCTATCCCATATAACATGTTTAGTGTAGTCTCATGTTTCATGATCATACGCATCATATGTATACTTGGTATGAGAAGTGACTGATCATAGCATATGCCTTCGGACAGATTGTTTAGGGGCTCCCGGTTAGGCGGTGTTGCCCCACAGGAGCGCACGAGACGCGCAGGATTGCTGCATGACTGGAGAGTGTGACTCATGCATTCGCATTGTGTGATATGATTACTGTACGCCCTAGTGACATCAGGGCCGTAGCCTCCACAGACATATTGTGGTTGGCAGGATTGGATACTGAAAATTTGGTTCTACATGGGGTGCTATAGATATCCCTGGGTGAAAGTCCCTAAACCCTTATGGTACCAAGAGGTTGCTCCAACGTCTAGACCGAGTGGGTGCAAGAGCGCCGAGTGCCGATTACTAGATGGCTGCGTTTTCCACTGTGTCGTGGTCGGTTGGAAGGGGGTACGGCCTTACCCGCCCGAGTGGAGGGGGCAATGCTAGGCTAAGTTTGACCAGATCAAGGAATGGGTCCGCTATCGACGAGCCGCGCCCGATATTGGCAGGCGGGTAGTGAGGTCTCTTCCACTTACCTTATTGCGCGCGATGGGGCGGCAATCTGGTTTAGAGTGTATTGGACCCCGGTGATATTCCAGATTTTGAGCTGTATTGACATGTGGACTTAGATGAGGATTTGTATGCTTGAGTTGCATTTCGCATCGCATGGCCTTGGTATGGCCGACATCTTTCATGCCTTGCATCGCATAGCCTTGGTACGGCTAGTAGTATTCATGGGTTCATCAGCATGTTCCGCATTACTCTGATACTGCATGACTGCATTACTACCTTGCGCACACACTTTCACCACCCTCTAAGCTTTCTATAAGCTTATACACGACCGTTGCGTGTAGGTGACGGGAGGATGCAGCAGCGCTGAGGCCGGAGCACAGAGCAGATCTTTTGGAGCTTTTTGTCCATTCTCATTGTATTTCCCTTTATGCTCATTGTACTTGTAAAGTTTTTGATCATAGTGGAAATGTGATGTAGTTTTTGGTTGTTATTTGTGGGTTATGCCTTTGGTTATGCTTATTAGAAATTAAACGGATGTTGAAAAAAGAAAATCCTCCTTGTAGCATCCCAGGATCGGAACCTGGCGTATGAGCACTGGGAGCCGAGAATGGGGTTCTACGGAGGCTGTCGGCGCCAGATTCGGCGATCGGGAATTTTGTGAGCCCGATTTCCGAGTTTGGGGCGTGACAGAAGTTGGTATCAGAGCATAACTCGGGAATAACTAAGAACAACATTACATGTCTGCTATGAGTTTAGGATGACTAAGTCCTTAGTTCGGATAGCTTAGCGATATTTTATTACCGACTCTTAATGTCCGTACCTTCGAGAGTTTCCAAGTTGATAGGCGCCTTCGATCTTCCTGTAGGACATGGCGCGCCAGAGAGTGACCCGATCGACCCCCACACCACCACCTGAGACTCCCATATCATCGCCTGAGACTCCCGCACTACCACCTACGATGCCCATTCCACCACCAGAGATTCCTACTGCCCATCCTGAGTATATTGCTCCTCCACCAGAGACCGGTGCGGACCCGACCGTATCTGTGAGTGCCTCCCAGTTGCAGCAGATGTTACAGGCTGTGATGGCTGCACTTCAGGGGCAGGGTAGGCACCCTGTTGTTTCACTGGAGCAGGCCGAACAGGACCGCACGAGTGCCCTTCTTCGGGAGTTCCGACGACTCAATCCCCTGCGTTTCCAGGGTGAGCCAGACCCTGCGATAGCTGAGAGATGGCACGCTGATGTGGAGAAGATATTCGAGACGATGGGATGCGCGACCTAGCGATGAGTCCGATTAGCCGTATTTCTCCTCCATGGTGAGGCTGAGCACTGGTGGGCGTCAGTCTCCCTAGCAGCAGGCACTAATTTTGTGTGGACATGGGAGGATTTTGTGGATCGGTTTGACCGACAGTACTTTCCCGATCACATTCGACGACAACGGGCATTGGAGTTCGAGGCATTGGTGTAGGGCGATATGACAGTGGCTCAGTACGCGGCCCGTTTTGTAGCACTGTCCAGATTTGCGTCGTACTTAGTAGATGATGAGGGGCGAAAAGCCCGTCGATTCGAGGACGGCTTGCATTACGGTCTTCGAGGCCGTGTCATTGGGCATGAGCTCCCGACATTTGAGGGAGTGGTATGGAAGGCCCAGATTTATGAGGCTGAGTGGGCCGGTTCTCAGTCTGATCGTGGTCAGGGGAGAGACCGGAAGAGGCATGCTCCTTCCAGTGACTTGCAACAGCGTCGACCGCCGCAGCAGAGGTGTACAGGTCGCCCAGCCTTCCGAGCGCCAAGAAGACTCTCCAAAGACCACCTCCGAGGCGCTTCACGCACTGTTTGGGTGCGGTGCCACGGGCACGTATGTGGGAGTGTCTCCGCCTCGGCCAGGCGAGAGAGAGAGGCCCCCACAAAGAAGCGAAGCAGCCTGAGAGGTCCACAGCAGCCTCCACCACAGCAATAGAGACCTCCACAGCAGCAGCGACAGCAGCCCCCACCACCGAGACCACCTTAGCAGTAGCATCAGCACCAGCCTCCGAGGCCGCCGCAGCAGAGGCAGCAGTTTCGGCCACCTCAGCGACCCCAAGCAGCAGCAGCACGTTCAGAGGGGACAGGCACCTCCCCAGCCAGCTCAGGCTAGGTTCTACGCGGCTCAGCAGGATCCTCAGTCATCTGGAAGAGTTGTTGAGGGTATACTGCCAGTCTCTGCATGCATTGCTCGAGTTTTATTTGACTCTGGTGCTTCGCACTCATTTATGTCCGAGGGATTATGTCGTTCGACTGGATTACCGACAGAGTCTGCTCGAGAGGGGTTGACCGTATCGACGCCCTTAGGGAAGACTACAGTATTAGGCCGCTTCTGTTCGTCTTGCCCCGTGCTAGTGGGAGAGATTTTCTTGCCCGCTGACTTGTATGTGTTGCCGATGTCCGAGTTCGATGTCATCTTGGGCATGGATTGGCTTGCAGAGTACCACGCCGTCTTGGATTGCTCCACGAAGACCGTCACATTCTGTATACCGGGCTTGCCGCAGTTCCAGTTTATTGCAGAGCCCCGAGGAGAGCCATTGTCTTGCTTGATGTCCTGCGCCGTTGAGGAGCCTATTGCCGCTTATATTGATCAGATGCCGATTGTTTGTGATTTTCCCGATGTGTTTCAGGAGATTCCGGGATTACCGCCTCACCGACTCACCGAGTTTCAGATTGATCTTGTGCCCGGTAGCGAGCCTATTTCGAAGGCTCCGTATCGTATGGCACCGTTGGAGTTCCGGGAACTGCAGAAGCAGTTGGACGAGTTGCGCGAGTTGGGTTTTATCCGTCCGAGCAATTCACCGTGGGGAGCGCCGGTACTCTTCGTGAAGAAGAAGGATGGATTGTCGAGGCTCTGCATAGATTACCGCGAGCTCAACAAGGTCACGATCAAGAACAAGTACCCGCTCCCGAGGATTGATGATTTGTTTGATCAGCTGCAGGGTGCACAGTTCTTTTCGAAGATTGACTTGCGTTCCGATTATCATCAGATTCGGGTCCGAGAGGAGGACATTCCGAAGACGGCTTTCAGGAGCGTTACGGTCATTTCGAGTTTCAGGTCATGTCTTTCGGACTGACCAATGCACCCGCGGTCTTCATGCAGTTGATGAATGAGGTCTTCTGCCTTTATCTCGATCAGTTTGTTGTAGTCTTCATCGACGACATTCTGATCTATTCGAGGACCCGTGAGGAGTACGAGCAGCATTTGGAGGTTATCGAGCCTGTCGATTCAACCCTCTCTTGTTGCAAGGGTGATCGAGGCTCAGCAGGCTGATGAGTCGTTGCAGAGTTATATGGCTGATGCAACATCCGAGAGTTAAGAAGATTGGCAGATTGGTAAAGATGGTGGACTTTGCTTCAGAGGCCGATTGTGCGTCCCGGATATCCCTGAGCTACGTAGAGATCTTATGACCGAGGCACATCGATCGCGTTTTTCTATTCATCTTGGCTCAACGAAGATGAACCGTGACATGAGGCGACAGTACTTTTGGGCAGGGATGAAGCGCCAGATCGCTAGTTTTGTGGCCGAGTGTGACACGTGCCACCGTGTCAAGGCCGATCATCAGAGACCCCCTGGTCTATTGCAGTCGTTGAGCGTCCCGATATGGAAGTGGGAGCATGTGTCGACCGATTTTATTATGGGTTTGCCGAGGACTCAGCGCGGTCATGACTCCATCTGGGTTGTTGTGGATCATCTGACGAAGTCGGCACATTTCCTTGTGATGCGTGCGACTTGGTCCATGGACCGGCTTGCGAGATTATTCCTTGAGGAGATCGTGAGACTGCATGGTGTTCCAGTCTCGATCGTTTCGGACCGAGACTCGAGGTTCACGTCTCTATTTTGGGGGGAGCTTCCAGAGAGCGATGGGGACTAATTTGCAGCTCAGCACCGCGTACCATCCGCAGACCGATGGCCAGACCGAGAGGGTCAACCAGATCCTTGAGGATATGCTTCGGGCTTGCGTGATTGATTTCAGGGGTAGCTGGGATGAGCATCTGCGATTGGCTGAGTTCGCATACAATAACAACTATCAGGCGACCATCGGCATGGCTCCTTTTGAGGCACTATATGGCAGACCATGCAGATCACCGAGTTGTTGGACCGAGGTTAGAGAGCGTCGTCTCCTAGGTCCCGAGCTTGTGCAGGAGACGTCAGAAGCTATCGATATCATCAGGCAGAGGATGCGCACAGCTCAGAGCCGGCAGAAGAGTTTTGCTGATCGTCGGCGTCGTCCCTTAGAGTTTGATGTAGGGGACTATGTGTATCTCAAGGTCTCGCCCATGAAGGGCGTAGTTCGATTTGGAGCGAAGGGCAAGCTTGCCCCGAGATTCATAGGACCTTTTGAGATCACTGGGCGCGTTGGCGCCTAGCCTATTGGCTTGCCTTGCCATCTCAGTTGTCGGGCGTCCACAATGTTTTTCATGTCTCCATGTTGAGGAAATGTGGGTCAAACATTGTTCCTGTTATTGATTGGCAGCCGTTAGAGGTCCGTGAGGAAGCTTCCTACATTGAGCAGCCGGTTCGTATCCTTGATCGGAAGGAGCAGGTCCTCCGGACCAAGGTCATTCCATTGGTGAAGGTTCAGTGGGGTCACCATTCTATTGAGGAAGCTTCTTGGGAGTGCGAGGCTGAGATTCGAGAGCGTTATCCCCATCTCTTTGATGACTAATTATGTGTTATATTTTGTATGTTATTTCTGATTTTATATAGTGATATTATGTCTCTTCTTCCTCACGAGTTATAACTAGTTGCGATGATTGTGTAAATTTCGAGGACGAAATTTTTATTAGGAGGGGAGAGCTGTAAGACCCGTGTCCTAGATCGTACCATTCCGTAGGTTCCTGCGGTCTTTCCGGTCGAATTTCGGCAACCTTCGACCCTTACCGGTATCTGCGCACAACCCTGATTTATACGCCGTTAACCCGAGTCGACTCAACCTAGGACTTGTATCCTTGCGACCGCACCATTGCCGCGGTTCCGATGCCGCGACTCGCGCGCCGAGGTGATACTCTGGCCAGAAGATGTGGGCCAGCGTTCGGTGCGAGGAAAACGCCACATGTTGCGAAACCCAAGAGAATCTCTACGATGTGTCACATCAATCCATCAATCCATCAACCCATCAATCCATCAAGGGTCAAGTACACATCCCTTTCACCTTTTCCCAAATAAGCCTCAAAAGTCAAAAAGGTTCTTACAACACACATGCCTTCTTACACCTTTTGCCAAAAAAGTCAAAAAAGGTGTCTTACACCCCATCACCACCACATCAACACATCCATCACTCCTCTTTCTTTACAACCCTCTCTCTCATTTCATTTCTCAAAATTCCCTTTCCAAGCAAGAGAGAGAGAGAGCACCATACGTATGAGCCATTCCCAAACCTTCCAAGAGAACCACAAGTGTGGCCCACCTCTTCCAACCCTTCCATCTTCCATCTCAACCATCCAAACCTAATCTCCTTCATTGGAATTGAAGCTAAGGAGCTAAGGAACCCATAGGAGCAAGAAGATCAAGTGGTGGGTGTTTGATAAGGATAGTTTTTCATATTTTTAAGATGGGCCAAGTGAGGCCAACCGATCAATGGTTTGGATCTCACTTGGGACCCTAAGATGTGGCCGATGGCCCGCTTTGATCATCATGATCATTCCATGATGGGGCCATTCTCCATGGCCCCCATCATGATGTTTATTTTCTTGCTTTAGATAGGTCATCTAGACCGTCCATATTTGTGGGGAAAGGATCTCCATCGCTGAGTTTCGATTTTGATGGGCCCACATGCTTTAGGGCCCACTTGATGTATGATTTATTGCAAGGGAGGGCCCATAGTGGCGGGGTCCCTCCATCCTCACCGATCTCTCTTTCTCTCTCTCTCTCTCCCTCTTTTCTTCTTCCTTTTGTGTGATGAAATGGCCATGTGGCCCACCCTGTTGGACCCCACCATAAAGCATATTTTGGATCCAACCCATTTGTAGGTGGGGTCCACTTGATATGTATGAATGTTCCACACTATCAACGTGTAGTGGCCCACCTAGGCGGGCCACGTTGAAGTTTTCATTGAGCCGTAAAACGTACGAATACGGACGTTATTTTTTAAAAACAAAGATATAAGCTTGGTTCAAGCTTTTGGGTGGACCTCACAAATAGGCTTCACCGATGTAAGGGTTCAATCCATGCCGTCCATCGTATTCAGGGCTCATTTTAGGCATTGAGCCGAAAAATGAGGTCCATCCAATCATCAGGTGGGCCATACCATAGGAAACCGTGTTTCATATCGTTCAAAGCCTTTAGGGCCCACCTTGCTTTATCTACACTCCAAAAATGTCGTACATTAGACTTGTTTTGTGTATCTTGAGCCAGTAGCATCTGTTGGACGGAATGGATTCTCCAGTAGTGGGCCCCACATCCGAGTTTTCGCAGGAAAATCAAAAAAAAAAAAGAAAGGAAATGAGGCGTCTTTGCCGCGCAGAGCCGTGCAGCAATGCTGTTGTCGAAAGGCAGCAGTGCACTGCCTGCGCTCTTTCACTGCGGACGGCGGACATCCAAGAGCCACCCACGGCTCTGTAGTGGGCCCCACCATGATGTGTAATTTCCATCCAACCCACTCATTTGGTAGGACACTCCTGCAGTGGGCCCCCTCAAGTTTCAACTCCATCCACGGCTGGTGGCCCACACTTTGCGCCGAAACAGTGAGATTGAACCTCTGCCATTGAAACCCTTCTGTGGACCACGGGAGTTCTGGATCAAGGTGAAATTTGTTTTCACCGTCCAACTGGGCCCACGTGACCTTATGGACGGACTGGATGGTGTATGAACATTACAGTGGGCCCCACGTGGGACCCATAGTGATTTATGTGTTTTGTCCACCGTCCGCCTGGACGGTGGAGCCCACAACTATGTATTTATTAAATCTCACCGTCCAGTGACGGTGGGTGGGTATGCGTGAGTGCATGCTTGTGTGGGTGCGTGCGTGTGCATGGTGTGTGCGTGTGGTCCATGTGCACGTGTGATATATATATATATATATATATATTAAATTATATTATATTGAATATATTTATTTTATTATGTAATATTATATACCTTGTGGTGGACCCTCATGTGGACCCCTCACCATGATGTATATGTTGCATCCAATCCGTCTATCCATTTTGAAAGATCATTTTATGGCATGAGCTAAAGATGAGCCAGATCCATAGTCCAAGTGGACCCCACCTTGGCATGTTTTGAGGTCCATCTTAACATATTTGTGGTAGATCATTGGGGCCCACTTTGATGTGGATGTAAGGCCCATGGGACTAGGCCCATTTGATGTTTTAGGGGCCCATGGGTTAAGGCCCATTGAGATGTATTAGGGCCTATGGGTTGAAGCCCATTTGATGTACATGTGCGGTCCATTGATGTGGCCCACTTGACGAGTGAAAGGCCATATGGTATGACCCATTTGATGTATTTAAGGCCCAATGAGATGAACCTAAGGCCCATGAAATGTGTAACCCCAACTGGATATTCCTACATTGGGAGCAATGTTGGTTTGACGTCCACATCAAGGTTAATGTTGGTTAAATGTTCGCATTATGACTTCCCTAGACCATTAGCCGGAAACAAAGGTATTTGATTTGGGAGAGTCATCTTATTTAAACATAACAATGAAATAATTACAAAGACAATCATCACATTTTATTGATTCTGAATTCATTTACATCCTCTGGTATCCCTTGATTCTAAGATAGCTTACAAAGAACTCATTACAAATGTTAATTATTATAGCTAAATATAATTTCGGCAGCATAACGGCAATGATGTCAATCATCTCCTATGACTTAGGAGGAATAGACAAGTCGTTCAACAGTCTTCAACATTTCAGTACTATTTTGGTCATCTCCCAAAACTTAGGAGGAATACGTCCCTTCCGCGATGATTCTTAATTCTTGAACAAGAAGAACTTGAAGACAGAAGACTCAAACCATTCCGAAAAGACATTTCAGGCCCATTCTTTGTCAAAACTGCCAAACAATAGGTTTGCGCGGGTCCTGCAAACGATAGGCTTTCTTGTGCGTCCATGCGCAAAACCATAAATGCCTTCTGTTGCTTTGCGGCCGTCCGTCAAACTTCCAGGAGTCCAATACCCCTTTGCGCGGGATCGCGCAAAGTGCAGGAGTCCAATACTCCGCACCTTCTGTCTTCTCTTTCGTCCTTGCTTCACTTCTGAAATCTTCGAACCCCTTTTGAGAGAAGGAATGGGGTATTTATAGACATTTTCACCAGTGAAAATCTCAAATCTGGTCGATGTGGGACAAAAAATATCATCCAACTATTTTTACCACAGCATTATAGACTTTGCGCGGACTCGCGCAAACAATATGCTTTGCGCGGTCTCGCGCAAACCCTTCAATCTCGCGCAAAGTCTCCTCTGTCCAATCCGCGCAAACTCTTCACTTTGCGCGGTCTTTGTGTAACTCATTCACTTTGCGCGACCTCGCGCAAAGTGGTCTTGAAGCTGTTTTCTTTCTCTTCAAAGTGATTTCTTGATTTTTTCTTCTTTTCTCCCTTGCTTATTTTATGCCTCAACAGATGCCCCCTTGATCCGTTCTTTGTTCGTTCAGAAAATCAAAGAAAAGGATCAAACCATTCTTTTTCTTCAAGGTTTGCGCGACCTCGCGCAAAGTCCTACCCGAGTACCGTACTCGGCCATAAAGCCTATAAATAGTCCAATGACTTAGTCATTTTCACGAACTTCCCTCTGCTGTCACTGGCTCTGGCGATTTTATTCCGCGCAAACCCTCACTTTGCGCGACCCCGCGCAAACTGTTTAGCTTTGCGCGAGCTTTCCGAACTTTGAGATTTTCCGCGCAAACTCCTGGACTTTGCGCGACATCGCGCAAAGTACTCTGTACTTAGAAAATTTCAGCACTTAGACATATTTCTTCTTTCTTCATTTCTTGCTCTTTGACTTATCTTCTTTCTTCTTTCTTTCATTATGGCTCGTATCAAACAGACTGCTCGTCTTGTATCTCCTTCAAACTCTCCTCCTTCTGACCAACCGCCTGCTAAAAGAATAAAAACAACTTCTAGAAATCCAGCTTACTTTAAAGAGCCTGTTCTTCCTACGTTCGATTTCTCTGATCGCATTAAATCTCTTCCTTCTCCTATCCATAGAGCCATCTCCTTAGGAGATATTAAATGCCCTCCAAAACATGGAAGGGAATATGACTGGGATGAGTGGCTCAAGACCACGACCCACTTCCGTACCGATAGTGAGAGGCCACCTGTCCGAGAAGATACTCCTCCACCTTCCCGTCCGAAGAAGACTCGCCGCAACAAGGCGAAGGATTTTGAAGAAAAGATCAAGGAACACAAGAAGAAACGACTTCAAAACTCGTGGGATTCAGTGCGAGTCGTAGAAGGAGTCATGAAATTCGATAACCCTCATGCAGAGGGCATGACAATCATTCCAATCAAGGTATATCGCCATCAGTCTATGCTAGACTGTGAATCCAGAGATTATATCCATGGCGAAAGGCTTATGTATACTGAATCATGGGCCTCAAGAGAACCCCGCATTTTAGAAGGCACTATTCAAGCTCAAAAGCCACGACAGAATGTCGGAGAAGCTCGCCCCATGATTTTCCTGACTCCCTTCCACAGTCCTCATGATCTCTTTCCTTCTCATTTCTATGAGACAGTGAGACAGCGTTTCAGAGATCGAGAGCAACTCTGGGGCCAGGCAGAATTCCGCATCAGAGGCCTGCTAATTGCTCGTCGCTATTACTCTGAATGGGCGGAGGCTATTTTGCTGAAACATACAAGTACTCTTGCAAAGATAGGCCTATATGATGCAATAGAAGTAACCTCCAAATACTTCTATCGGGAGCCCAATGTTCTGAAAGGCTTCCTTGAATATTGGTCACCTACAACCAACTCCTTTCATCTTCCTTACGGCGAAATGAGCATATCTCTTTGGGACCTTCATCGTATAGCTGGTCTCACAATAACGGGGAAATTTTACGATGAATTCATTCCTACCAACAGAGAATTAGCCTTTGTATCTTCTCCGGACCGCAAACCTTCCATCTCCGAGACTACCATAGAGCTATTTAAAGAGATGAGCAAATTCCCCAATATCCACAAAATTCCCCCTCTTTAATGGCTGGCCCATTTTTCTAGGGGTTTAAGGTATTTATCAATCTGATAATTGATCTTCCTCTTTGTATTCTTCAGCCATTTCTGTATATTAACCTCTTCGTTTTTATTTCCTTTGAAGGTTTCGCATGCAATTCCAAAGAACTGACAAAGCTTCGGGATGCAGTACGAGGAAAGCCAGAATATAGCTCTTTCGGAGAGCTTGCAGCATTTCTGGCCTATTGGCTAAGCTTAGTTGTTCTGCCTAGCTCTAAATGGGCAGATGCTATCCGTCCAAGTGTCTTTGTTGTGGCCGGTGCCTTGGCGGAGGGACATAAATACTCACTTGCTCCTCCGGTACTATGTTCTATCTCTAGGGCCCTTGGAGAAATAGCGACTCATATAAAGACCCCATTCAGGAACTTCATCTGCGCATACTTCTTGGCACTATTTTACTGGTGGCTTGGAGTCTACTTCCCTTGGACTTTCGAGGTTTCGAGCAAGCATATTCTCATCCTTCTCACCTTCCACTCTGGTTCTTCCAACGAGAGGCAATGGCTAGAAGAGCATATGAATGGGTCATAAATAAGATTCGGGATGATGATCGGATAAACTTCTTTCAGTTCCGCCTTTATCGCTATCCTGCAGACACAGACATGGTGGACGACGAAACTCTTACTGCAGCAGAGAGGGCTTTCTTCTTTTCTATTCGCTCATGCAGTTTGCCTCTGCGGGAAGGGACAAAATTCTGGAGAGAACCTTACTACCCAAGTCGTTTTGCTCGTCAATTTGGTTATGATCAAGCGTGCCACAAGAGCTGCGGGTTGGTTACACCGGACAAATGCTTGTTGTTATGGAACCGGTCCTCTTAAGCTTGGGCCATGATATGGAAACAATTCTTTGAATAGTCATGTGTTGGCTCCTCCTTCATAATTCCGAGTTGTGATCGCATAGTCAGTACATCATATAGTTGGATGCGATGGTGGGATCATCAATCATACATGGTCAATAAATGCCCATAGTAGACTCCTCTATCTTTCTTCATCCACCCAGGCTGAAGGGCAGAAATTTAGAGAGCGGGATTGGCTATATTCCGGAGAGGAGCCATGCATCTCATCCAGGAGAGATTTGCAAAAAGATATCATTAGAAGATCCCATCCGTGAAATCAAGCCCATCAACACTTTGGATGGCTGGTTTGCCCACGGAGTTTTGAGAGAATTTGAGAAATCTCGTCGGGATTCTTCAAACCAGTGTGAGATGATCTTTGCGGTACATCTTCTCCAATCCCATTGAGAGGCAGACTGGCGGTTCAAGAAGACGGGCTATTGGTACTTCCACATCTCCTCATGACCCCTTGGTCCTAGTCCGTCTTCTCCGATGACTAGATCAAGAACACGTTTACAATCATCATCTCCTATCCCTCCAGAAGGAACTCGTCCAGCCTCTGCTTCTCCTATAGTCCAAGAGCTTGCCGGAGCGATCGACCCATTTCTTATAAAGGGAAGCAAGTTATCGTTGAAGAAGCTGACGAAGAAATTTTGGGAGACGAAAGTTCTACTTCATCATCAAGTACAACCGAATCTTCGCAGGATGAAGATAGCGGAGATAGTGATAATGGCGAAGATAAAGATGATGACTTTGAAGAAGGAGAAGTTGATATTGATGAAGAAGAGGAAACAAATGCGAAAGAAGTTGAGATAGCATCTTCCCCTCATAATATGCTAAGACTCCCTCTAGCATTAATATCCTGCTAAATCTCCTGCGGTGAGGAAGATGAAGAGGAGCCTTTAGATTATGGAGAATATGGATATTCACCGAGGTAAAGGAAAATTTTCATATAAATATTTTGATTTATATTTTAACAACTATTATTTATCCAAAATTATTGCATCTCCCTTTTTAGGTGTCCAAGTTGCGAAGTAGGTGTCATCTCTCCGGTGGCCCCTCTTGTAATATCTTCACCGAGAGCATCTGTAGCTTCAGTTGGTAGTACCAAGAGTAGTTGCTCGTGAGATTATATTTTCTCTGAAGCTAAACTGATTTGCCAACTCCGACCACAAGAGATTCTAGTACGGAGGCTAGAGCACCATCTTTCGCCGATATGGTGGGACTTGGCCCTTCCATAGCTCCAAGAGCTTCTCCTTCTGTTAGTTGTGTCCCAGTGACAGGTATATATATATATATGTGCGCTGCTTATCTTCATTCAAGACTATACATATTTCATAGTAATATATTGAATATTCTTCTTCTTTTGCTATAGGAGCTTATCCCAGTAGCGGTGCGGCTAGTTCTGATTCTGTAACCACTACTTCTGAACTATCATCCTTTGCAAAAAGATTCACGCTCACAAAATGCTTGATGGTGAAACATTCTCACATTAGCAATAATCCATATCTTGAAAATCTGATCGGTGGTCGGACTTGGATGTTCTTTATAGAAATTTTGGAAAGCTCTGCTAAGATGGCGAGAATCAACATATCTCCCTTACGGGATTCACTCTTCAAGTTTCGTGATTACGTAATTTCTTTAGCTTCGATGGAAAATATCACCATTGCTTTGAGATTTTAGAATACGAAAAGGCTCTTGGCTCTTTCTCAAGAACAAGTCTCTTTAACAGCTTCTTCAATTTCCAAATTTGAACAAGAACGTATGATTCTTCAAGATCAATTAAAGATTCATGTTGATGAAAGCATAATTATCCAAGATCGCATTACAGCTTTGAAGGAAGAAATCTCTCAGCTGGAGAGAAAGAATCATGAGCAAGCTTTGATCATTCAAGAGATTGAAGAGAAGATGCGAGTGAATGCCAAGTCTATTGATACTGAAAAATCTGCACAACTTCAGAATCAAGAAATGGTTGTTTCTTTGGAGAACAAGCTTGCTGGTGTTCCTGATCAGGCGAAACTTATTCTTGAAGAAAAATCTCGACATAATGCAGCTCAAGCACAATTAAAAGAAGATTTGCTCAGATATTCAGAAGCGATGGGGATCACAGAGAATCTTTGAATCATGTAATTTAAAACATGTGATATTTGCTTTTTGTGTTTCTCGGATGTAATTTATTTTGCTTGACATCTATTTCATGAGATTATTTTGGGGATGTTTATGATGGTATTTTCCACTTTGCATATTGATGATATTTGTACTAATATTATCGAATTGTATTTATACTTAATATAATATTTTCATTACTAATTTTATCTAATTATATCTATATTTTATATAATATTTTCTATTTATATATTTTTATAATTTCTAAACATTTTATGTTTTGTTAGTATGGGATTCTCTAGGTGAGTATTTAGATTGGCGGTACTAAGTTTCAATTCAATTAGCCACACACAGTTTATGCTCATGAGTAGTGGAGCGTGCGCACACACACAGTTTAAGCTCGTGAGTAGTGGAGCATTTATGGGTCTTATGTGATGGCCACTGTAACTCTCTAGAGTTCGCTTTTGGGCTTCTCACGCCTTGAGCTCACGGTCACGGTCCATCGAGAGGGCCCATTGGCCTTCTGGACGGTGAGCGTTGGATTTACGCGCGGGGTTGGCCACGGTAACTCTCTAGGGATTCGCGGGGCTCGCAAGGCTACCTTTGGGCACCAAATCTAGGGTCGCCAGTCCATCAATGAGTAGGTTTAAGCCCTTCCTCACGAGTTACTACTGAAATCAACCCCTAGACCTGGAGGGTCTTACGCACGGTTGGCATAAAGCTCGCATTGCGGCCCCTGTTTTCTTCGTCTGCAAGGTCGAGCCCATTCACGGAGGGCATTTTCATCCGTTCCCCGTGGCGTGCTGGAGAAGCTATCTGACGGCATGGGAATTACGGTGACTAGTCTTCGCGGATTTATGGCCTTTTAGGCTTTGAATCCTTGACTTCGTCGACTACCGCATGAGTGCGCACGATGGTCTTCGCGGGCTTTTAGGGCCACTTGACTCCTCGCCGTTGCCCAGAATGGCGATCTTCATGGGTCTTACGTATAGTTGGCCGGCTCTTTTAGAGCTTGATCCTTTGAGAGCATTTTTTTTTTTTTTTTTTTTTTTTTTTTGAGAGCTTGATCTTTTTGATTTTGCTCAATTTTGCTCTTTTGGGATTTTGGCTTGGCTATACTGCCTCTTTGATTGATATTGATATATCCTTGTAAGGCGATAATATCTTCAAGAAGCTCCATGCCTTGTAAGGCAATATAATTCTCAGCTTAGATAATATCTTCAAGAGAATCTTCAAGAATTTGTGCCTTGTAAGGCAATAATATATATATATGATCATCATCATTTGCAAATATAGTAAATATTTCCACAATATTTTCAAGAAGATCCAAATATAGTAGACATTTCCGAAATATTTCCGAAATATCTTCAAGAAGATCCATGTATAGTAGGCGAAATATTTCCGGCATATCTCCAAGAAGATCCATGTATAGTAGGCGAAATATTTCCGGCATATCTCCAAGAAGATCCATGTATAGTAGGCGAAATATTTCCGGCATATCTCCAAGAAGATCCATGCCTTGTAAGGCAATAATATTCTTAGCTTAGATAATATCTTCAGGAGAATCTTCAAGAATTTGTGCCTTGTAAGGCAATATATTCTTAGCTTAAATAATATCTTCAGGAGAATCTTCAAGAATTTGTGCCTATCTATAACTTTGAATATCTTCTTTGATGATGATGATGATCATATATATATATTTTCAGTTCTTTGCTTTGATAATTGATATGCTTATAAATCTCTTCTATATGACTTCTTTTGTTGGCATATAGACATGAATATAGACATGATTTTATTCATTTTTGCCCCCTTTTGATCTGAGAATCATTATCTTTGATAATATTCGGGTCAAAATCCACATCTCTATCTTTAGGGATAGTATCTTTTGATGAAACGCGAGCGTTGACAAGTACACCGATACCACTGTCCTTCTTGATTTACAATCCTATATGCCCCATTGGAGTATACTTCTTTCACCACATATGGGCCGTCCCATTTAGGCTCAAACTTGCCCCCCTTTGTCCGTGAGTGACCACTATAGGTCTTTTCAACATTAACACCATATCCCCTTTTTGAAAGAACGATATTTGACTTTGTTTATCAAATCGTGAGATATTACGGCTTTGATATGACCGCAATCGCTTCTTTGTCTTCAGACGTTTCTCATCGAGTAAGTCTAATTCTTTCAGCCTTATTTTTGCATTTTCTTCATCTGTTACAGACTGGTGCACTGCCACTCTGAGTGATGCCACTTGGATTTCAATTGGGATAACTGCCTCCATACCATAGACCAATGAATATGGCGTCGCTCCTGTTGCTGTACGATGGGTGGTTCTGTAGGCCCATAATGCTTCTTGTAACTTTTCATCCCAATCGCGCTTATTGCCCATCCTTTGTTTTCTTCATAATCTTGACAATTGTTTTGTTAAATGCCTCTCTGCTAATCCATTGGTGGCGGATAGTAAGGTGTTGAAAAAGAATGTTGAATACCAAACTTCGACATAACTTTTCCATGCCTTTATTTTTAAAAGGGGTGCCATTATCAGTGATGATTTTCTTCGGAATACCATGACGGTATATTATAGCATGACGGATGAAATTGACCACGTCTTTCTCTTTAACATTACGCAAGGCAACTGCTTCGGTCCATTTGGAGAAATAATCCGTTGCTGCCAGAATATACTGTTTTCCTTTAGATGAAGGAGGATTTATCGGACCAATAACGTCGAGTCCCCAGGCTGAAAAGGGCCAAGAAGCAACAGACTGATGTAATTCTTCTGGAGGAATATGTATTATATCTCCATGTATTTGACATTCATAGCATCGCTTTGCATATTCTATTGCATCTTTAAACATAGTGGGCCAATAATAACCCATTCGATGCACTCTATGGCATAAATTCCGGCCGGCTTGATGTGCTCCACATTCACTGAATGTGCCTCCATAACATTTGGTTTGCTTCTTGCTTGTCCAAGCACCTTAACACATTCCATTATAAGACTTTCTATACAATACTTATTGCACATGATAAATTTTCCTGATCGCTGTTTAATCTGTTGTTTTTGTGCATTATCTTCTAGCAAGATATTATATTTGAGATAATCGACAAAAGGCCGGCCAATCATCCATTGTTACTTCCAGAGACGGGATATAGGCAATATTTCAACGATTTCTTCGATAACCTCTGCGGATGGCGAATCTTCTTTCTTCTATAGTTACACGAAGAGGACTTCGGTTTGTGCAAGATAAAGCGCATTGCTAAAAGCGGCTAAAGCATCTGCTTTTGCATTTTCCGAAACGCGGTATGTGTTTAATTTCCACAGAATCTGAATTGTTCAAACAAGCGTCAGCGCCTTAGGTAATAAGGCAAAGTTCTTCTTTCCTCACCTCAAATTACTGTTGTCAATTGATTTATAATTAATTTAGAATCTCCAAAGATATGCAATGATTTTATTTCCATTTCTTGTGCTATTTCCATTCCGATGATAAGAGCTCGTATTGACTTCATTGTTTGTGCACGCGTATCCAACGTGAAAGAATATGGTAATAAATCACCCGAGGGTAATGAATATCACTCCTGCCCGCTCGATACTCGGCGACACCATCAAAATACATCGCCAAAGATTTTGGGATTCGATCGTCATAACTTTGTTCATCTGGAAATTCATCATTGATTTCTTCATTTTACGCTATAGGATGTCTTTGCGAGAAAATCGCCATAGCCTTTCCCTTTTCTTTGCTTTCATGACTTATAAGAAATAGTGTATTCTGATAATAATAGCATCCACTTGGCTAGTCTTCCGATAACATTGGCCTGGTCATCAAGAATTTTATCGGATCTGCTCTTGAGATCAAAGTTATGTCATGGGAGAGACAATAATGCCTTAACTTTTGCACAAATGAATACCAATGCCAAGCATTCTTTTTCAATCGAAGAATAATTGGATTATGCCCCCATCAGTGTTCGGCTCGGATAATAAAGAGCGATCTCTTTTAAAACCGTTTACATTACCCGAACAAAGCACCCAAAGAATTTGCGGTGGGCAGATGTATATAAAATAAGTGGCTTACCTTTTACTGGAGCTGTTAACACCGGTTGTTTTAATAATTCTTTAATTGAATCAAAGGCATTCTGGCAAGCATGATCCCATACGAATTCTGTATCTTTCTTCATTAACCGGGAAAATGGCTGACATCTTCCTGCGAGGTTCGAAATAAAACGGCGAATGTATGCCAACTTTCCTTGTAAACTTTTTAATTCCTTCAGCGTCGTTGGTGGTGGCATATTTTGAATAGCTTTAACTTTTTCTGGATCAATTTCGATTCCTCTGTGCCGTACGACAAAGCCGAGGAATTTACCGAAAGACACTCCAAATGCACACTTAGCCGGATTCATCTTTAATACGCATCCTGATTCTTCTTATCCCGGTCGACGGTATTGACGGTTGTCCTGCCAGGCATTCTTCTGACAGTTTCATGATGAAATGCCGGCATCTTGCGAGTCATTAGCTCCAATGCATGGGCTTTGGTAGCCAAATCGCGAAAAGTCCCAATATCAGCGCTAGTGAGTCCGAACGCAATTCCTGTCTCCATAGAGTTCAGACACATTTTGACTTGTTCCTTTTCTTCTGGCAATTGCCTACACGATGCCCCCAGTGTTTTCCATCTGTCTATGAATTTTTCAACGGGTTCTCCTTCTCCATTTTGTCGTGCGAAGCTAGTTATGTGATGCTAACGTCACGTTCTGACGAGAAGAAGTTCGACATGAAAGCATCTTGCATTTCTTCCCATGTCCGTATGGACCCTGGTGCCAAATTTGAATACCACCTGAAAGCTTTGCTTGTCAACGATGACCCAAATAAGCGTAAGCAATATTGAGGTATCGTGGAAAAATTCCCATCTTTGGTGATGAAATGCATCAGGTGTTCTTCCCAAGTGATCCTTCCCCATTGAACTTTTGGAAATCGGGTGTTTGAAGTTGGCTGGAAATGGAACATCCTCTACCTCTCTTGGGTAGGGTGTTCGGTATCTGAAACGACTGGTGTTCGCACGCTCTCTTTCTATTCTGACTGCTTCTTCGACGACTTGTCTTACGTCATCTTGTGTTATAGCTCTTGTTGTTGGAACTGAACGTCGTGATCCTATCCCCTGCGGACGGAACCTTCAGTGGTTCTCTTGTTCATTTGTCGCTCCCATCATGGGTGGAGCCACTATTTGGGCTACATTATGTGCCAGGGTTGTCAAAGCTTCCCTGAGATTCCGGCATTCATCCATTAGCATTCTTTGTGCCTCCGCCATTTGATCAACACGTTCTTCGGTAGTTGGTCTATTTCCTTGACCTGTTTCTGCCATATATCTGCGGCTCCTTGACTGTTTGTCGAAACTGTTTTTGGAGTAGAACGGGAGTATGCTTGATATAACAGACTTATAAAGAGGGGAGAAATTGGAGTCTCATTTGACTCTCGTGTGCTTTCTGTGCTTTTAACCGATCGAGGTGATACAGTTATAGGCGAGCTTGTTTGCGGTGATACTTGCATCGGTGATTCTATCATCAGTGCTTTACCTTTTTGTGCTTGTGTCCATTTGGTCTTTGGAGCGACCAAAGCTGGAAAATCCTGCGACGAGAACTGCGAAGCAACTTGTTCAGGATAAATCGCCGGAGGAGCGAGTTCGGGTTTTCTTCTTGCTATGCTCCGTGTAATTGGTCCCTCAGTTCTTGGTGCAAACAATTTTGCTTTGCGACTCTTTAAGGCCTTTGCTTTTGTCCTTTTGGATAAAACCAGAGTCCAGTTTTCATCATTTTCTTGTAGTTGAGGTGAAACGGAAATGACTCCCGCTGTCGCTTGAATCACATTGCACCCGCTTGAAGTGCTCGCTTTTGTGTTCTCAGGAATTTCGCTTGGCGCATACTCAATTACAAACCCAGTAGCGATGAATCGGAAGTTTACCTTTCTCACAGTGTTAGCCATTAGCAGTGTTGTGTGATTGAATTTGAGTACCTTCAACAACAAAACATATCTGAAATTAGTACGTGAAAGACTAAGTAAACTATCTTGGAGATGAAGGGGAGGATGTTCCCACTGAGAGTCGCCATTTTGGCGTCTAATAGACGCCAAAAATAGTGACGAGAGTCTTGCAACTTTCCCAATGTTAGTGTTAAATAAGATAAGAATATCCCCAGCAGAGTCGCCATTTTGTTTCGACAAGGAAACAAAGGTATTTGATTTGGGAGAGTCATCTTATTTAAACATAACAATGAAATAATTACAAAGACAATCATCACATTTTATTGATTCTGAATTCATTTACATCCTCTGGTATCCCTTGATTCTAAGATAGCTTACAAAGAACTCATTACAAATGTTAATTATTATAGCTAAATATAATTTCGGCAGCATAACGGCAATGATGTCAATCATCTCCTATGACTTAGGAGGAATAGACAAGTCGTTCAACAGTCTTCAAGAGAATGGAAATTCCGGCAGCATTTCAGTACTATTTTGGTCATCTCCCAAAACTTAGGAGGAATACGTCCCTTCCGCGATGATTCTTAATTCTTGAACAAGAAGAACTTGAAGACCCGAAGACTCAAACCATTCCGGCAGCATTTCAGCCCATTGCTGTCAAAACTGTCAAACAATAGGTTTGCGCGGGTCCGCGCAAACGATAGGCTTTGCGCGGGTCCGCGCAAACCATAAATGCCTTCTGTTGCTTTGCGCTGGCCGTCGCAAACTTCCAGGAGTCCAATACCCCTTTGCGCGGGATCGCGCAAAGTGCAGGAGTCCAATACTCCGCACCTTCTGTCTTCTCTTTCGTCCTTGCTTCACTTCTGAAATCTTCGAACCCCTTTTTGAGAGAAGGAATGGGGTATTTATAGACATTTTCACCAGTGAAAATCTCAAATCTGGTCGATGTGGGACAAAAAAATATCATCCAACTATTTTTACTACAGCATTATAGACTTTGCGCGGAATCGCGCAAACAATATGCTTTGCGCGGTCTCGCGCAAACCCTTCAATCTCGCGCAAAGTCTCCTCTGTCCAATCCGCGCAAACTCTTCACTTTGTGCGGTCTTTGTGTAACTCATTCACTTTGCGCGACCTCGCGCAAAGTGGTCTTGAAGCTGTTTTCTTTCTCTTCAAAGTGATTTCTTGATTTTTTCTTCTTTTCTCCCTTGCTTATTTTATGCCTCAACAGGCCCATCTCCTTATGAACAACATCTATCCCATATAACATGTTTAGTATAGTCTCATGTTTCATGATCATACGCATCATATGTATGCTTGGTATGAGAAGTGACTGATCATAGCATATGCCTTCGGGCAGATGTTTAGGGGCTCCCGGTTAGGCGGTGTTGCCCCACATGAGCGCACGAGACGCGCAGGATTGCTGCATGACTGGAGAGTGTGATTCATGCATTCACATTGTGTGATATGGTTACTGTACGCCCTAGCGACATCAGGGCCGTAGCCTCCACAGACATATCGTGGTTGGCAGGATTGGATAATGGAAATTTGGTTCTACATGGGGTGCTATAGATAACCCTGGGTGAAAGTCCCTAAACCCTTATGGTACCAAGAGGTTGCTCCAACGTCTAGACCAAGTGGGTGCAAGAGCGCCGAGTGCCGATTACCAGATAACTGCGTTTTCCACTGTGTCGTGGTCGGTTGGAAGGGGGTACGGCCTTACCCGCCCGAGAGGAGGGGGCAATGTTAGGCTGAGTTTGACCAGCTCGAGGAATGGGTCCGCTATCGACGAGCCGCGCCCGATATTGGCAGGCGGGTAGTGAGGTCTCTTCCACTTACCTTATTGCACGCGATGGGGCGGCAATCTGGTTTAGAGTGTATTGGACCCTGGTGATATTCCAGATTTTGAGCTGTATTGACATGTGGACTTAGATGAGGATTTGTATGCTTGAGTTGCATTTCACATCGCATGGCCTTGGTATGGCCGACATCTTTCATGCCTTGCATCGCATAGCCTTGGTACGGCTAGTAGTATTCATGGGTTCATCAGCATGTTCCGCATTACTCTGATACTGCATGACTGCATTATTACCTTGCGCACACACTTTCACCACCCTCTAAGCTTTCTATAAGCTTATGCACGACCGTTGCATGCAGGTGACGCGAGGACGCAACATCGCTGAGGCCGGAGCGCAGAGCAGATCTTTTGGAGCTTTTTGTCCATTCTTATTGTATTTCCCTTTATGCTCATTGTACTTGTAAAGTTTTTGATCATAGTGGAAATGTGATGTAGTTTTTGGTTGTTGTTTGTGGGTTATGCCTTTGGTTATACTTATTACAAATTAAACGGATGTTGAAAAAAGAAAATCCTCCTTGTAGCATCCCAGGATCGGAACCTGGCATGGGCGCTGGGAGCCGAGAATGGGGTTCTACGGAGGCTGTCGGCGCTGGATTCGGCGATCGGGAATTTTGTGAGCCCGGTTTCCAAGTTTGGGGCGTGACATCTCGTGCCCGGTACCGCGTCTATTTCGAAGGCCTCGTATCGTATAGCACCGTTAGAGTTACGAAAACTGCAAAAGCAGTTGGACGAGTTGCGTGAGATAGGCTTTATTCGTCCAAGCAGTTCACCATGGGGATTGCTGGTACTCTTCATGAAGAAGAAGGATGGCTCGTTGAGGCTTTGCGTAGATTACCGCGAGCTCAACAAGGTCACGATCAAGAACAAGTACCTGCTTCCAAGGATCGATGACTTATTTGATCAGCTGCAGGAGGCACAGTTCTTTTCAAAGATAGACTTGCGGTCCAGTTATCATTAGATTCAGGTTCGAGATGAGGATATTCCAAAGACAACCTTCAAGACGCTCTACGGTCATTTTGAGTTCTAGGTCATGTCCTTCGGATTGACCAATGCGCCTGCAGTGTTCATGTAGTTGATGAATGAGTTCTTCCGTCCGTATCTCGACTACTTTGTTGTGGTGTTCATCGACGACATTCTTATATATTCGAGGACACGTGAGGAGCATGAGCACCATCTGGAGATTACCTTACAGACCTTCTGTGCACACCAGCTTTACGCGAAGCTGGAGAAGTGTGAGTTCTAGCAGGAGGAAATGAAGTTCCTCGATCATGTGGTGACGAGATAGGGTGTCACAGTGGACCCCTCGAAGATTGATGTCATGCATCAGTGGGGCCAATCCACGAACAACTTCGAGATCCGCAGTTCCCTTATTTTAGCGGGGTACTACCGACATTTTATTGAGGGATTCTCTTGTATTGCAGCCCCGTTGACCAAGTTGACCTGGAAGGGTGCCGAGTTCATGTGGAGCTACTCTTATGAGCAGGCATTTATGGAGTTAAAGGACCGCCTCAAGTCCGCTCCTATCCTTACTCTTCCCTCTGGGAGTGATGGATTTGTTGTATTTACCGATGCCTCACGAGTCGATTTGGGTGTTGTCCTGATGCAGCACGAGAAGCCGGTGGATTATGCGTCTTGTCAGCTCAAGGTCCATGAGCTGAACTACCCCACGCATGATTTAGAGCTGGTAGCAGTGGTCTTCGCACTAAAGGTGTGGAGGCATTATCTTTATAGGGTGAAGTTCGAGCTCTTCTCTGATCACAAGAGCTTGAAGTATCTGTTCTCTCAGTCCTAGCTGAACATGAGGCAGAGGTGTTGGATGGAGCTCCTTAAGGACTATGATTTTGACCTCTGGTACCACCCGGGCTAGGCGAACGTGGTGACGGATGCCCTCAGCTGTCAGCCACGAGGCCTGGTGGAGCACTTGATGATTCTGGAGTGAAGGATGTATCAGAGTACTACTTTGAGTTTAGTTTACAGTCTTTTATTGTCCAGTTATCGAGCCTGTCGATTCAACCCTCTCTTGTTGCAAGGGTGATCGAGGCTCAGCAGGCAGACAAGTTGTTACACGATTACTGAGCAGAGGCAGCATCTGAGAGTCAGTCAGACTGACAGGTTGGTTCTGATGGTGGACTTCGCTTCAAAGGCCGATTATGTGTCCCAGATGTTCCTGAGTTGCGCCGAGATCTTATGACCGAGGCGCATCGATCATGGTTCTCTATCCACTCTGGCTCGACGAAGATATATCGCGATATGTGGCGTCAATATTATTGGTCAGGGATAAAGCGCCAGATAGCCAGTTTTATGGCCGAGTGTGACACAAGCCAGCGTGTCAAGGCTGATCATCAGAGACCCCCTAGTCTATTACAGCCATTGAGCGTCCTGATGTGGAAGTGGGAGTACATATCTACCGATTTTGTCATGGGTTTGCTGAGAACTCAGCGCGGTCATGATGCCATCTAGGTTGTTGTAGACCGTCTGAAAAAGTCAGCCCATTTTCTTGCGATTCATGAGACTTGACATACGGACCTGCTAGCCAAGATGTTTATTGATGAGATCGTGAGACTACACGGTGTTCCTGTCTCGATCATTTCAGACCGAGACTCGAGGTTCACATCTCAGTTTTGGAGGAGTTTCTAAAGAGCGATGGACACTGATTTGTAGCTCAGCATCGCGTACCATCCGCAGACCGATGGGCAGACCAAAAGGGTTAACCAGATCCTTGAGGATATGCTTTGGGCCTGCGCGATTGATTTCTCGGGTAGTTGGGATGAGCACTTGCGATTAGCTAAGTTCACATATAACAACAGCTATCAGGCGACTATTGGCATGGCTCCTTTTGAGGCATTATATGGCAGACCATATAAATCTCCTAGTTGTTGGACTGAGGTTAGAGAGCGGCGTCTCCTAGGTCCCGAGATTGTGCAACAGATGTCAGAGGCTATCGATATCATTAGCCAGAGGATGCTCACATCTCAGAGCTGGCAGAAGAGTTTTAGCGACCGTCGGCGTCGTCCCTTGGAGTTAGTCGTTGGGGACCATGTGTATCTCAAGGTCTCACCCATGAAGGGTGTGGTTCATTTAGGAGTGAAGGGCAAGCTTGCCCCGAAATTTATAGGACCTTTCGAGATCACCGGGCGCGTTGGCGCCGTGGCCTATCGGCTTGCCTTGCCATCTCAGTTGTCTGGCATCCACAACGTTTTTCACATCTCTATGTTGAGGAAGTGTGGGTTAGATATCGTTCCTATTATTGATTGGCAACTGGGCGAGTTTTGTGAGGATGCTTCTTACATCGAGCAGCCAGTTCGTATCCTCGATCGGAAGGAGCAGGTCCTGCGGACCAAGGTAATTCCCTTGGTAAAGGTGCAGTGGGGCCATCATAGTGTGGATGAGGCGTCTTGGGAGCGCTCATATAATCAACGTTGCGATCGACCCTAAGTTGTATCTTGTAGAATTGAGTCGGCTTAATCCGAGACTTGTATCGTTGCAACCGTACCGTCGCCGCGGTTCTAACACCGCGACTCACGCACTGACTCAATACCCTGGCTGAGAGATGTTGACCTATGTTCAGTTTGAAGAAAACGCTACACATTGCAAATCTCAAGAAAATCTCTACAACATGTCACATCCATCAATCAATCAATCCCATCAAGGGTCAAGTACACCATCACCTCACACCCATCTCCAAACAACCCATAAGTCAAAAGTTTCTTACACCACCCATTCCCTTCTTACACAATCTACCCCAAAAGTCAACAAAATCTTATACAATCCATTCCTCTCTCACATCCATCACTCCATCCCCATCTCTCTCTCACATTCCTTACAACCCCTTCTCTCTCTTTCTCAACACTCTATCCCAAGCAAGAAAGAGAACTCACACATCCATGGTTTCTAAGAGAGAAAAGTGAGTTGTGTGGCCTGCTTTCTCATCCCTTTAACCTTCATCCTAGCCATTCAAACCTCATCTCCCTCCGTTAAAGTGAAGCACAAGAAGATTGGTTTTCCAATGGACCAAGAAGATCGACGGTGGGTGCTTCTATAGGCTAGATTTTCATATTTTTATGATGGGCCAAGTGAGGCCTACTGATCAATGGTATAGATCTCACTTGGGAACCTAAGATGTGGCCGATGGCCGACCTTGATTTTCATGATCATTCCATGATGAGGCCATTCTCCATGGACCCCATCATGATGTTTATTTTCTAGCTTGAAAATGGGTCATCTAGACCTTACATCTTGGTGGAGAAGGGATCTCCACCGTTGATCTTTGATTTGGAGGGCCCACATGCAATGGGACTCACTTGATGTATGATTGGATGCTTGAAACGGAGGGCCCATAGTGCCATGGTCCCTCCATCATACTTGTCCCTCTTTCTCTCTTTCTCTCTCCCTCTCTTTTTATTTTTTTTAATTATGTGTGTGATGATATGACATGTATTTCATCCAAGTCATCTATATGTGGGGCCCACCTTATAAGTATTGTATCCACACCACACATCATTTGGTGGCCCACATGTGCAGCCCACTTGAAATGCAAACCGTCCAGCGTCCCTGGACATTGGACGATTGTATGAAAAACACGAATATGAGATTGTTTTAAACCTTATTGGGTTGGCCACTCATGCAGGCCCCACCTTGATGTATGGATTCAATCCAATCCGTCCATCCTATTTACCAACTCATTTTAGACGTTAAGCTGAAAAATGAGCTTGATCCGAGTATCTGGTGGGCCATAGCGTTGAAAACAATGTCATTACCGTTGGAAATCTACCCTGATAGTTTTATACACCAAAAAATATCCGATATTGGACTTGTTTGGTCTATCTCAGGCTATGGAAACCAGTGGTCGAGGTGGATTCAGCTGAAGCAGGCCCCACACATGAAAAACCTAAAAAAAAAGGTTTTCAAAAAAAAGAAGAAGAGAAGAAGCAAGGCAGCACTGCTGCCGCTGACACCACCAAAGGTGCAGGCAGCGCCTCCGCATGCAAGGGGGAAGACAGGGACCCACGGTCCCAGCCGTAGGCCCCACCATAATGTATATTTTGTATCTACCCCATCCATTTGGTGGGACCCTCCCTGAAGTGGTCCCCCTCCAAATTTTAGCCCTATATGTGGCTCAAGTGGCTCACATCATAAGAAACAATTGTGATTGAAGGGCTGCCATTGAAACCTATTTTGGGTTCACAAGAGTTTTAGATCATTGCGAAATTTGTTTTTCCTCTTCAGCTAGGTACGTGCGACCTTATCAACAAATTAGATGGAGATAAACGTTATGGTGGGCCCCACATGGAGCCCACAGTGATGCATGTGTTGTATTCCCGCCATCCAGGTGGACGGTGGAGCCCAAAGTGATGCATGTGTTGTATTTCCGACCGTCCAGGCGGACGGTGGAGCCCACAATAATGTATGTGTTTTATTAACACCGTCCACTGCTGTGGACGGTGGATCCCACCTGAAATTGCATGCACCTGAAACTTGGTCTAAACTCTCAAGCTAGTGGGCACGCATAATGGATAGGTTGGATTTGCAAACCACATCTCAGTGGGCCTAAAGAAAAATGGTTATGAATGTTTTAATGGTGCATGACACCTCTCAACTTCTATATGTGGTGTGGCCTACACAAGTCATGGATTGACTTGATTTTTGAGACCTAGGCCCACGATGGACTGGTGCATCTATCTGATGGTGTTGATGTTCGAAACGCATCATGGTGGGGCCCACACAGCTCGACCTCATGGGACGTTAAAATCAGCTCAAGCGCACTGTACCTTTTTCCATATATATATATATACACACACGATGGTGGGTTTTATGGGCCCTACCATGATGCATGTGTTGCATCCAAACGGCCTAACCATTTGGCAAGCTTGTCTTAACATGCTTGAGACTAAAATTAAGATGGATTTATAGTTCAAGTGGACCCCACCTTGGTATGTGGATGAGACCCATCTTGGTTTAAATATGATTATCCATTGGGGGCCACCTTGCCATAATTATGGCCCATTGTTGAGGCTCTCCTTGATGTGTGTGAAGCTGTTGTTGAGGCCCACTTTGATGTGAATGTGTAACATCCCAGATTTTGGCCAACTTGGAATCAGATGTCCTTAGGCAAGGGGTAGATCCCAACCCCTTATGAACCTCTCAAACCTCAAATCCTGTAAGAATTAGACAAAGTTAACTAAGTGCTAAACTGGATTAGCTACGAAATCTGCACTAATCACTTTAAATACGATCTGCAAGACCCAAAACTTGTAGAATCATCGACGCTAGTTTACCCTAAAATCTAGGATCAAACTCATTACCCGACTGCTCTCAAGAGCACATTGAAACTCCGTATCAGATCTAGATCGAACATCGAAAGTCCAAATGATACGAAGTTATAGACTTAGGACCGCCTCGCTAGGCTTGACAACCATCCCTAAAATCAAATCCAGATAGTGTCCCACGACTATTCGCTTGAGCTCGGAGCGAGGAGTGTGAGAAAACCTAGTTTTCTTTAGAAATTAAATGAACTTTAAGTAATCTGAGACTTGGTGGTTGCAGGCCAAATATAAGCAATCAAACCGTCAGAATTTGACCCAAATACACCCTTGGATTAGAAAAATTTCATGTACATGGCAATGTACTTGAAATCCTCGATCGAGATTCAGCGACCGTTGAACTGAAACTGGTCCGCCACTCGTGATCTGAGAATCCGACTGGAACGAAAACTTAACTCCACCTAGATCCATCGTCTGTGAGCTTAAGTCCGACCTTTGGCTCAAGGGAGGCCTCCAGAAATGCTCCATTGAGCTGAAACAGGTCCACTTTAGATATAACCTAAGTATACCTTGACCTTAGGTCTAATTCGGTGTGTTTTTAGGCTATATAAGGACCTTAAAACCCTCTCTCATTCAGCCATACGAATTTGAGAAAAACCTTAGGAGAGAGAAGAGAGAAAGCGTGGGAGATGTGGAAGGATCTCCCTGATACTCTACCCTACTGCTATCCGTGCTTAACCACCTCACTCTAATCGCTTTCCTGGCGATTCTGGCTCCATTTCTAGGTAAGAAAACCCTAACCCTAACTTATTTTAGGGTTTGGATTGATTCAAGTAGCAAAATAGCTAACGTATCCCGTGTTATAGGTTGATATACTGCCGTAGACGAAGACCTAGAGATTCTATCGACTTCGTTATGATTTTACCGACAAAAGGTATAGACTTTAGGTGTATAGGTTATGGTTTTCAACGCTTTCAATGTCAGATAATGATAGATTCATGATCTGCATGCAATTGCATATGTACAAAGTGCTATTCGTTTCATTTTTCGGTTACACGTTAACTATGTTGAATATACTGTATTCTTCGTATTTGTAGAAAATACCGTATACGTACAAAATTTGAAAGTATGTTAGCCATGATTAATTACTGTATGAACATGTTATATATATGTATAATACTCACTCGGTGAAGGGATTCACCCTAATACATGTTTTTACTAATATACGCTATGTATGTTAAAAGAGTGGATTCTAAGTGTTTGTGAAAATGACTGAATGAGTATAGAATTTGCATTCGTACTTGCCATGACTAATTTTCATGGATACATGATTGCTGTATACCCCTTTGATGAAAGGATTTGCCCTAAATCACGCCACGACTAATATACACTATATATGTTAAAATGTGTAGCCCAAGTGTTTGTGGAAATGACTGAATGAATATGGAACTTGGATTCCTGCTTGCCATGACTATTCGTCGTGGGTGCACGTGTGTTATCCATGGGGCAGCTCCCTAGTGAAAGGATTTGGCTTAATATTTATGTGATCAACATACGTCAGGTATGTTGATGTATGTAATCTAAAGTGTTTGTTGAAATGTCTGAATGAGTAGTAGTTAGTAAATTGTAATGTATAAGGGTGTTGAGATGGGATTCTCAACTACCTTAGAGATGTATATGATTTCCTCCATGTTGTTTAACTGCTTACTTATAAAACATGTGTTTGTATTTCCTGTTTATATTGTACTTTATAACATGCTTTATAACATGCTTGAATTACTTTGTATATTCTGCTTTACTCTACATACTTCTGAATAAGGATTGATTGTGTTTGGGGCTATGATTATAGTCCAGGCAATCGGTAACGGGATTGAATTCGTGGCTGAGATTCATTCGCCACGTGAGATGTGTTCGACAAACCTAAGTTGTACTTCAGTTGGTGATAGTGGTTGGCCACGCGAAATGCTTATGCACTTCATGTCGTTCAACTTGTCGTGCGCTCGAGCTAGCCGAGCTCATCAAGTAACCTGATCTGTCTAATTTATGTTCACCATGTTTGGAGGCTACTGCTTGAACCTAAGGTACTAACCTTACCAATGAAATTCCGTTAACCGTGGTACCTTGATCCGCTAAGACTTATGAGCTGGGCATGGTGGTATGGGACACTGTGGTCGAGCTGTCAGCCTATGCTGGGGCTACGAGCCTCCCCGTAGTGACCATTAAGCAACCAGACTCGTAAGCTAATTATGGTGGTATGAGACACTATATTCGAGCTATCGGCTTACACTGTTTTGATGGGTGAGGTGGGAGTGGTGCAACGATTCCGTGTAACAGCCCTGGTAGCCTTGACCGTACTCGGTGTAGTGACCTCGAGCATACTCTAAATCTGCGGTGAGGCGACGAGCCTTCCCGTAGTAATAAAGTATAAACTAGGCCTGTATTGATAAGGTGATGGGGGAGTGGTGTAACGATTCCATGTAACAGCCCTGATAGCCCTTGCAGTGACCTAAAAACACACCATCGTATGAGATTGTCTAGGACTGACGACCCTAGAATGGATCATTGTTTGGGAATAATATAAGGAAGGTATCTCAGTTTTCTAATACTGCTATTTGAAATGGACTAATAACAACTCGGTAATCATGCTCATCATCGCATTGCATGTGCCTGGAAGATGTGGAGCACTGAGGGTGACAACATGCCGCGAACGTAAGATGGTGCCGCACGAGGGAGTATGTTAGCGAGGGCATGCATCATAATCGCATCTCATCATTGCATTAATTACAATACTTAGGAATGTTGATTGTACTGCTTTATCATTACTGCTTGACTGAATTGATAACATGTTAACCTATGCTTTATTGTTCCACTGAGTTGATCACTCACTCCCACGTTAGGGGACGGTGTTCCGAACACCCACCAGACTTTGTCTGATTACAAATGGCGATGCTATGCTTGAAGTGGAGCCGGACTTTTATGATGATGTGGCGTGTTTCTTCTATATGCAGCTATCAGGTAGGTTTATGAAGACCATGTTTTGATCGACGGGATTACAAGGAGGTTGATTAAACGCCATTGGACTTATTATTTTTCACTTTTAAAACACCCATGTATATTCATTTTGTTCAATTTTGGAGTATACATGTTTATATTTAACCTGGTAACATGTTCAACTCTGGAAACTTATAACAATATATATACATTATATACATCTATCACAATCTTTCGCTTGCAATTTAACTGTCTCTGGAGTTTGATATGCTATTTTGGTATAATCTCATTCATGTTTCAATGCTCTCATCATAATCATCATTATCTGTGTTGCATAAGTGATGCGTTGGAACTCGAGAGTTGAGCTTTGCTCGACCCCCGATTTTCAGGGTGTTACAGAATGTAAGGCCCATGTTATGAGGCCCATTTGATGTTTTTAAAGGCCCATGGGATATGGCCCATTGTAATGTACATAAGGTCCCTTTGATGTGGCCCACTTGATTTATAAAAGGGCCCATTTGATGCCTCTAAGGCCCATGGTTCGAGGCCCAACAAGATGTCCTTAGTGTCCATTGCAATGAGCGATTCCTCCATGGTTTGTGTAATGATGTTTGATGATGGACCATGCCTTGGGAGTGATGTTGGTTTGACGTCCACATTGTAAGAATAATGTTGGTTAAATGTCTGCATTATAACTCTCCCTAGGGCCCATCGATAGGCCCATACTTGTCGATAGTTCATCACTTTGTAACCTGCTTAGTATATCTCCATGATTCATGCGCATACGCATCATATGTATGCTTGTTATGAGAAATGTTTGATCATAGCATAAGCCGTTGGGCTGAGACATTTACGGGACTCCATATGAGACGGAGTGCCTGATATGAGCACGTGGTATGTGTGAGATTACTGCATGACTGATGGTGTGACTCATGCATTTCGCATTATGTGTCGTGATCACTGCATGCCCTAGTGACATCAGAGTCATGACCTCCATAGGCACATCATGGATGGTTGTATCGGATACCGAAAATATTGGTTCTAGCATTGTGGGCACTTAGGATGTCCTTGGGTGAAAATCTTAGAACCTTTTTGGTACCAGGGGATGCTCCAACGTCTAGACTGAGTGGATACATGAGCGCCCGAGTACCGAATACCAGTAGGCCGCTTCTCCCACTATGTCGTGGTCAGTTGGAAGGGGGTGTGGCCTTATCCGCCTGAGTGAGGGGGCTATAAGCTAGGCTGAGTTTGACCAGCTTGCAAATGAGTCCGCTATCGATGAGCCGGGTAGGTATTGGCAGAATACTGGTCAGGCGGATAGTGAGGTCTCTTCCACTTACTTGACTGTGCAGCTAGGGAGGAGGCAGTCAGTGTGAGGTGTATTAGACCCTGATGTTATCCAGAGAGGAATTGTATTGATATGTGTACTTGATGAGTACTGACACGCTTGCTTTGCATCTCACATATGACATTTAACTATATAGGCCTCACATCGCATGGCCTTGGTATGGCCGATAGCATTCATGCCTTGTATTACATAGCTTTGGTACAGCTGATAACATTCATGGACTTACCACATATTTCCGCATTACTCTGATATTATATACCTGGCACTCGCCTTGCGCACACACTTACACCACCCTCTAAGCTTTTGTAACCTTATGCACGACCGTTGCGTGCAGGTAGCGTTGACAGTAGCAGTGCTGAGGTAGGAGCGCGTGTTGGATTCTTTTGGAGCTTTTGATCATCCTGTATTTCTCTTTCTGCATTGTACTTTAAAAGTTTTTGAGATAGTGGATATGTGGTGATGTTGTTTTGTGAATTGGTTATACTTGTAGTTATGCTCCCTTAAAAAAAATTCTTACTAAAAATCCTCCTTGTAGGATCCCAGAATCGGAATCTGGCATGTGAATGTCGGGATCCGAGAATGGGGCACTACGGAGGCTGTCGGCGTCGGATTCGGCAATCGGGAATTTTATGAGCCTGGTTTCCAAGTTTGGGGTGTGACAGTCACTACAAAGGGCTTGTCACTAAATTAGTGTAGGCCGACAACTTGAATATAGTGTCCCATACCTCCGTATTCGGCTCACGAGTCTAGGTTACTCACTGGTCACTACGGGGAGGCTCGTCGCCCCAGCGTAGGCCGACAGCCCGACCACGGTATCCCATACCACCATGTCCAGCTCATGAGTCTTAGCGGATCGAGGTACCAAAGTTAAACAGGATTTTACTAGTGAGTTTGGTACCTTAGGTTCAAGCAGTAGCGTCCAAACATGGTGAACATACATCAAGCAAATCGGGGTACTTGACGAGCTCGACTAGCATGAGCGCACATCGTATCGATCGACATGAAGTGCGTAAGCACTTCGTGTGGCCTAACCACTGTCGATGACCAACGCACAACTCAGGTTCATCAAACACGTCCTACGTGGTGAATGAATCTCAGCCACGACCTCAAGGCCGATTACCGATTGCCTAGACTATATCCTAGTCCCGACTTCATTCAATTTCATCTAGTAACCATATGAGTCAGTCAAAGCAACAAAGAACAACGAATTCACTTCGTACAATAATATGAGCATGTTATGAAATGTAACACAGACATGATTGCACACAAATTCATTCCATGAATAAAACAAACATCATGATGTAACATACATGTGGGAAATCATACACATAAATAAGGTAGCCAAGATTCATATCTCAACCCTCATACAAAGTACTCTTTAGTAATACTTAGCACACTCAGTTATTTTTACAAACACTTAGACTACATATATCGTCATATATGATGTATGTTGTTTACACATATATTAGGTCAAATCCTTTCACTAGGGAGTTACCCCGCATACCATGTGCATGTACCCACGACGGATAATCATGGCATGCATGAATCCGGGTTCCATATTCATTTACGCATTTCCACAAATACTTGGGCTACACATTGTATCACATATATCGTATTTTTACCGTGACATGATTTAGGGAAAGTCCTTTTGCTAAGGAGTTATCGCATATATAACAAGCATATATTCACGACAGATAATCATGTTAGACACAAATCCAAATTCCATACGTATCTAAATATCTCAACATGTACATAGAATGCACTATATGCCACATAATTCGTATATAACTGTACATGAAACAGACGATGCATTTTGCATGTGAAATAGCACCCATGTCAAGAATAAATCATTAACCGGCATTGAAAGCCTTGAAAACCATAACCTATATGTCTATAGTCCGCACATTACACTGTAGAAGCATAAAGAGTTCGACAAAGACTCTAAGTCTTCGTCAATGATGGAATGACAACCTATAACACGAGTTGAGTTAGCTATTTTGCTATTAGCGACAATTGAAACCCTAAATCAGATTAGGGGTTGGATTTCTTACCTAAGAACGGGATCAGTAGCGCCGGTAGAGCGGTACGGAAGTGGTGGTAAGGCACGTGGAGTGATGTGATTGAATCCCAGGGATGAACTCCAACTCTCTCTCTCTCTCTCTCTCTCTCTCTTTCCTCTCTTCTCTCCCCTAGGGTTTCCCAAATTCATATGGGATGAGAGAGTGAGGGCTTAAGGTCCTTATATAGGCCTAAAACTGATGGAAATGGCCCCAGGGCCAAGGTATACTTAGGTTATAACTAAAGGGAGTCTGTTTCAGCTTAATGGAGTACTTCCGGAGCCCCTCCTTGAGCCTAAGGTTAGACTTAAGCTTCCTGACCATGGATCTAGGTCGAGTTAAGTTTTCAATCTGGTCAGATTTATAGATCGGCTGTGGCAGACCAGTTTCCGTTCAACGGTCCATGATCACCGATCAGGGCCACAAGTACACTGGCCTGTGTATGAAATTTTCCTGATCCGAGGATGTATTTGGGTCAGATTCTGATGGTCTGAATCCTTATATTCAGCCCGCAAGCGACAAGTCTTAGATTACTTAAATTATATTTTATTTTTAAAGAAAACCACTTTTTCTCACACTCTTCACTCTAGGCTCAAGCGAATAGCCCCGGGACACTATTTGGATTTGATTTTTGAGATGGTTGTCAAGCCCAGCAAGGCGGTCCTAAGTGTTTAGTCTTGTGGTCATCGGACTTTCGATGTGCGGTCTAGATTTGATACGGAGTTTCAATGTGCTCCCGAGAGTAACTGGGTAATGAGATTGGTCCTAAATTTTAGGGTAACTTAGCGTTAATGATTCTACAAGTTTTGGGTCTTGCATATCGTATTTAAACTGGTTCAAGCGAATTTCGCAACTAACCTAGTTTAGCACTTAGTTAATTCCGTCTAATTTCTAAAGGATTTAGTCCTGTATGATTTCTGCCTGAGGAGGTACTCGGACCTTTGTACGGATTTTTTCGAGGTGGTACAAAAGGGGATTTGAGGCTTTAGGATTGAGTTCTAAGAAGTCATTTAAAGTATTATAATTAACTCATTGCCCAAGGACGTCTAACTCCATGTTGGCAAAAATTCGGGGTGTTACACGACAGCACTCCGAGTACCGCCGGTTGTAGTCTGACTACTGCCTGGGCCCCGTTTGGGTCGGGCTCATGCATGCGGGCTTTGTTTGTCATGCTGGTTCACCTGGTGGTCTTCTTTTGGGGTTTACGGCTTAGATAGGTGGACTTAAGTTTGGGTGAAGGGGTCCTAGTTTAGGTTATAGGATAAAGATGGGGTTATATGTGGATTAGATGGTCTAGATCTAGGTTTTGGGTCTCAGTTTGGGAGTTGGAGGTTTTTGGGTTAGGATTAGGTTTTAAGCTGGGATTAGGGTCTGGTTCAAGATATGATCGTGGTTCTTGGACTATCTTAGCCTTTTCCAGATGTTAGCCTGGGTGGAGTGTCTACAGATGCCCCCTCTTTGACCGAAGTTGTGAGCAATCGAAGGTCAAAGCGAGTAGACACCCCATCCTTCTGGTCAGAAAGGATAGTGATTTGAATCTGTTCTTGCCATTGTATCATTGTCAGTCGACAGTTTTAAAAAGGAGATGACTTGCACATATCACGAGGGTTGAGGAAAATGTTGTGATTGTCCCCTGCGCATTTGACGCGGCTTTATAGGTCACTAATCACAACCCTTTCACATCAGATTGTTGATAGCATTGGAGAGTAAGTCTGAAAAGTAAGGGCCTCTACGCATTTATCGCGGCTTTACGAGGATTCCCATATTGTTTGGTCTGTCGTTTCCTTTACTACGTAATCACCCTAGGAGTATTTGTTCCATTTGATCGTCAAAGTGGTTAGCTGCCCTGCACGTTGGTGTGGCTTACGGGGAACTCACTACGCCGACTTGGACTTGATCAAATTTTCTGAATATCCTGGACTAGGTATGTGCAGGTGATCTTTTGCCATGCAGTCTACTAATTCTAATACTTTAGTTACAATGGATTGTTGTCACTTTGAGTTTGATTATTCTTTCTAGAGATAGATCTAATCATTTTACTAACATTAGTATGACTGTCCAGATATAGAGATCTGGCCAATCGTACATGTATCATGTACGGATCCAATCACCCGGGGAAATCGGAAGAGATCGAATCTTGTTTGGCTGTTTTGCACTGACCGCAACTGAAGAATATGGAAGATTCCTCAGTATACTGCACGCCGAGTGCATTTTTTAAAATTTTTGTTTAAAATCTATTCCCTTTGGAGCTAAACTCCTTGGGGATTTTATTTGAAAGTATTTTTGGATTTTAGAAAATATTCATTCGATCTCGCAGGTGGGCGTCGTCGTTCAGTTTTTATTTGTGAAAATTAATAGTCATGTTGCCTTTACTGATGAGCTGGCGAGGCTAACGGTTTTTATTCGAAATATTTTTTTTGAATCATCCGTCTGATCTCACGGGAGGGCGTTGTCGTCTGGATTTTATTGTACGATATGGATCGAATAGCCAGATGGCCTCCACTAATGAATTAATGGGGCAACTGAGGAACATGGGCCTGATTTGGACATGTGGGCCTAAGACCATGGGCCTTGAAATTGTGCTTAAAAGTGGGCCTTGATTTGGATATGTGGGCCTAGGAAATGGGCTTGAAAACATGGGCCTTGAACCATGGGGCTTGTAAGCTTTGAAATGTGAGCCTATAGGGCTTTGAACTTGTGGGCCTTTGAGCTTTGAAATGTGGGTCTTTGGGGCTTTGAACTTTGCCTTTGTGGATCCCCAACTTTGTTAGCTGCTTGTCCTGTATATGTATGTATGTTTTATTTTTGTTCTTGTAAATGAAGGAAAATAATGTACCTGTAAGAAAGATGTTTTAAAGAAATTTTTTTGTGCCAAATTATCAGTGTTTGCTTGCATTTGAGATTGTGCCTGGATGGTGGAATCAGAATATTGAACTTACCCCACATCGAATCCGGTATTCTGAGTTGTTTATTAGGGATCCTGATTCCCTGAGAGTAGCGCATATTAGGGTCATGCCCCTTGGATTTGGGTAGAGTCTGACAGAATTCTGATCCGGGACTTATCTTTTCCTTGTACTTCTTCACTTTGCTTATTGCCTTGGCTTCTCTTGTTCTTTCATTTTTTTTGTTTTCTTTTTTATTTTCTTTTTCTTTTTAGCCATTTTTGCCCGTAGCACCTTTTAAGGTTTTCACCACGACTGGCTTTCTCGTCATTTTTGCCCATGGCGTCCTTTCGGATTTTCACCATGTCTCGAGTTTTTACTCTTGCCTGCCCCTTAGCAGTTGTGCTCTTTTTACCATTGGTGCCTTTTCAGGTTTTCACCAAGTCCGCTATATGCCCGCTGTTTTTACTTGATGCGCCCTTTCGGATTTTCACATCGCCTATTTTGCTTAGGCACGTTACTTTTCTTTTGATTTCTCTTTTTCTTGTACAGAGGCAGGAGGCTAGACTCCATTCATTGCCAGCTGATTGGTGAGCTACCTGACTTTGTTTTCAATCACGATCGTGAAGCTATTGACATTAGGTTAAACTATCCTGAGGGGAAATGGGTTGGTGACTTGTGTTCTCACTCATTGGGTTTGACTCTTATTTTATATATATTTTTTTGGACTGCGCGCTTTATTTGTCCATTTGTTTAAACTTTTTTTTTGAACCCTTTATTTTTTTTGAAACACTTATTGGAAGGAAGGAATGATGATGTAATGTACCTCAGGATGTTAATCTCTTATCGTTTAACTTTAGCTTTACGATTGTGATTGTTGACATAGTCAGGTAGGATTACCTATGATAGATATTCACGTTGTCAGCATTGATGGGCTCTAGAAGATCTTTGCCCCTACTAATGGTGAGACGAAGGGCACCTCCAGGAAGAACCTCGTGAATGATCAGTGGACTGTCTCAGGATGGCCTAGAGTTGCCCCCTGATCTAGTAGGCGCAATGATAAGATGTTCACAATTACCATGTTGCTAACCTTTCTTTCAGACTTGCTTGTCATTGGTTCTAACAATTGCCATGAGCTTTATGTCTGTAAGATGTAGTTGGTTGCATCGACTTACCCTCAATCATTTTTCTTGACTTCTTTCTTCATTTGTACCGATGATGTAGGATGTTGTTGGTGCCTGCTTTTGTCCGCCACGAGAATGTACTCATGACCATTGGATGCCTTTGGGTTCATTCTTTCGATGATGTTCACACCCCATAACGTACAAGGGTTAGAGTGTTGTCAGGTTGTAAAGACTCGAAGCATGCACATGGATTCGTTATGCAAGCTTTGAATACTTGAAGTACTTCTTGACATGCTACAATAGTTTATCTTCATTGTTCATCAGTAGGACTCCATCATAGACTTCAGGCATGATCTTGACAGCTTTGCTTGATGGGCTTGACTTCAGGCTTCATAACAGATGGTGTATGACTAGTTCTTCATTCGATCTGAGTAAGGCTTCATAGGAGAACCCCAAAGTTAGATAGCCCCAGGTTTCAGGAATTCTGTCATTGTCTACTTATATTCAGGAGGCGAGGATCTCTTGATGCGTACTATTTTAGGGAGCTCAAAGGATCCCAAGTTTGCATCTTCAAAATCATCCGTGACGACATTGGCCTTTGTTTCGAGCTTTCTAAGGGAATCCTCTAGCTTGAGAGTTGGATCATCATTTTCTTCATCATGGGCTTTATTTTAACCCATGAGTTTGAAGTCTAACTCTAGATCGAAATCATATAAGTCGACCTTAAACTCGGGTGTTGTAACAAATGCATTTAGCACATTATTGCTTGTGAGTTTTGAAAGATTTTCTATTGTTTTTGTGTTTTGAGAAATTTCTGTGGTTTTTGGATTTTAACAAGTATCTGAATTTTTTGGCATTTCAAAAATATATAAATTTTTTGGCTATTTGAAATTTTTTTGATTTTTTAAAATTTTGATAACTATATGATTTTTTTTTTTTTTTGGTGTTTCGAAAATATCCAGTGTTTTTGGCTTTCTGAGAATTTTTTGATTTTTTTTTTAGAAAAACGGTGATGTGAATCAGGGATTGCTTGATTCTGTTCGAGGAGTCAAACATTATTTTCTTTTATTGCGTTGTCTTGGGGACTGCGAACTAGCTATTATCCTGCGCTCCCTCCCCATAGGAGGCAGGACCAGACGGATCAGTAGGTGAGCCCTCATTGTCGTGCCTAAATGTCATGATGAGTTTGGGATTGGGCTCTGAGTTGGTGTTGGATGTCACTTTCCTCAGCTCATCCCCAATGCATTGTGAGTCTTTGGATTCTTCCTACTCAGGTGGGATCCAAACTGTGGTCCAGTCAATTAGGAGCGATTCTTGCCCCTTGCCTGAGTCATTTTCAAATGGCTCAGTTAGGCTCATTTAATCATCCACTATGGATCTCAGCCTGTCAACCAGATGGATGATCCCTCTCTTGATGGATTTGATTGATGTGTAGATGAAGGGATCATCCTCCTCTTGCCGATTTTACCCTCCTCCGGTCCATTTGTGCTTTGGTACCTCACCCTTAGGAGGCTGATATCTCAGTCCTCTCATGCCTGCATTCTCTTAATATTCAAGCTGAAAATAAAAATGTTGGTGCCCAACTGAAGGGAAGACATAGTTTGATCCGATGGGACATGCAAGAGGCATGCAATTTATAGTCTCGATCTCGAGATTATAGTATGGGATGTCCTCATCGGAGCATTATATATCTATGATTGGGATATTTAGCTCTTGACGGTTTACTGCTTCAATCGGAAAGATTTGTTCGGGATCATCTAAAATGGTCAATGCCTTATCTTTGAAAATGTATTTGGCCTTTTGGTGAAGATTCGAAGAGAGAGCCTTGACTCTATGGATCCAAGACCGATCAGGGAGGAGATGAAAGAAATTTGTAATGTCAAAGACCTAAAAATGAAGGTTGATATTTTGTGACTAATCAAAATCTTGATTTCAATCTCTTCCTCGACTTGTTTCCTAGAGGCGGGGACCAACCGTCCTAGACTCTTCCCTTGAAGGATTGAAGATTGAGTAGAGTTAGGCAAATCCCTTTGAGTAGCAGAATGTCCTTCCTGGAAAGTCACCACATGATTGAAGCTGGGTCCTGATTTTGTTAGGACATGTGGTTGTTGATTGAGGAAGGGACATTTTCTTGGAGCGTGACAGTTAGAGCAAGGGTCGGATAGGCAGATGGTGCCCCTTGCGAAACAAAGGATATATGGATTGGATTGATTGGTGGTGGCTCCTGTAGACTTGGGGGCATGAAAATTGGACTGGATGGAGATGCCCCTTGCATATTTGAGAGTGAAGAGATTTGACTGGTAGGGTGTGCCCCTTGTAGACTTGGGGGCATGGAGACTGGACCGACTGGAGATGCCTATTACATATTTGAGAGAGAAGAGATTGGATTGCAGGGTGTGCCCCTTGTAGACTTAGGGGATTCGAGACTCGACCGGCTGGAGATGCCCCTTGCGTATTTGAGACCGAATAGATTGGTCTGGTAGGGTTTACCCCTTGTAGACTTGGGGGAATGGAGATTGGACTGGCTGGAGATGCCCCTTACGTATTTGAGAGAGAATAGATTGGACTAGTAGGGTATGACCCTTGTAAAATTGGGGGTATTGTTGTTGGGCTAGTAGTGATTGAATGGATGCATTGGACTAGTTAACCGGGGGTGGCTCTCCTTGACTGATATTGTTAGTAGGGGTTCTTGATGAACTGGGGCATACTTGATACGATGACAGGGAATTCTGGAGGATGTAGCTGGTGGTGGCGACAGCAAGAGGGGTAACCACAATCCTTTGGTTATCAATCAAATCTTGGACCGTATGTTTCAGGGTGAAACAATGGTCCGTTGTGTGACCTAGGGATTGGTGGTATGCACAGTACTCATTCTTATTATAGTTTGGCGGCAGAGGGTTTGGTGAGGACCTAGGCAGTAGTGGAGTAAGTATTTGCCTTTGGACTAGTATGGTTAGTATCTCACTATAAGTTTGGGCTATCGGTGTAAACTGCCTAGGTTCCTGGGTCATCATTATCTGTTGACCATGATTGAGGTACTGAGGAATCTCCCTTTGCTATTATTGTTACCATTGTTCCTCTTAAGAGGTGAATTGAGCACCTTGGGTAGAGGCGATAAGATCGTCTTCTTCCGCTAGATGGAGGTCAGGAAAACTTCTGTTACTATTCTCGTATTCAACATGCCTTCCTTCCACTATTCGTTATACCGGGGAGGCCTGATGAGGCCACCAGGGGGAGATTATCCCAGTCCTTATTCCGACTTCAACTCGTTCCCCAGTACGAATGAGTTGGGTAAAGTTGGCATATGGATACAAGACGAGGTATCCAGAGATACTCGGGTTTGCCGAGTGGATGATCATGTAGATTTGATCCTCATTATCAATGGGTGTTTTCATTCTAGCAGCCATTGCCCGCCACCGTCTAACGTAAGCTGACAATGACTCATCATTCCTCTGCCTTAAGGCAGCAAGATTCGCCCTTTTGGGCACTATACTAAGATTGTATATGAAACGATCAATAAAAGCTTGGGAAAGTTGTTCCCAAGTTTTAATTTGAGGATAGTCTAATGATGTGTACCAATCTAATGCATCACCTTTTAAGGATTTTTGAAACAATTGGATCAACGCTCTGTTATTACCTGCTAGAGTATTAAGCTCTCTGCAAAACTGCACTTAAATGGTCCATAGGACACCCCATACCATTATACCTTTTGAATTTTGGTACCTCAAAGTTTTGAGGTACCATTGCATTAGGGAAGGGACGAAGATCCCTGAATTTGGTGGATGGGAGATCCACCCCTTGCTGCTTCCATAACTTCCTTTGCACCTCTCGTAATTACTCATGGAGTTCTTCAATTTCGGACGGATCATATGAGTGGGGTTTTGCCCTATGAGATTGACTGGATCTCCTACTAGGAAGAGGATGTTGGAATTGGATATGATTCCTGGCTATGGGAGGTTGATTTTGATAGCGGTTCTCATTAGGGAGAGGCTGCCAAAAAGGATTCTCGGCTGAGGAAAATTGGCTTTGAAGGTAACTCTCATTGCAGGGAGGATGCTGGAAGTTTGAGATGACTGGGGCACTAGGAGATAGTTTGGACAACCTCTTTTTGAATACATTGGGCAAGAAGGTCCTGCAAAGCTTTAAAAATTTGGGCTATTTCGTCCTTGGATGTGGTGATTGCAGTATTACTAGCCATGAGCTTAGGTGATTTGGGGGGTGCCTTTTAGGTGTAATGGTTTCTCCTTCTTGGTTTGTCGTGGCATCTCTGGATTGGGTAAGCATGGGGTGAGCGGAAGCCTTGAATCGGTGTAAGCCAAAGATCGATGCTCATCTTTTTTTATATGCAAGGTATGAATGCAAATGTTTATATGAAGAATATACCCTAAAATTATATTATCACACTATTTCGAGTTGGGTCTCAGTTAGTACGAGCTAGTAAAATCTCTAGTGGAATCGCCATTTTGTGGACACTGGAAATCGGTGCCCACGTTGGTTTATATGTTGGGAATTGGTGGTGGAGGTGATTGGGCTAATTTATGGATGTTGGAGTTGCCTATAAATCTCAAAATCCCACAGTCGGCTAGAACCTACAGAATGTGTAAGGTTGGAGAGATCCGAAGACTCTCCTACCTTAGATTGATTCCTGGTCTGCGATCCAAGATTTCAGGTAAGGGACCTTGATTACAAAGAGGGAAGGTGTTAGGCACCGTCTTTGCCCGTACAAATGTACAGTCTCTACTTTATATGGTAAAACAATCTCAAGGGATGGATGATGTGGTCGAGATAGGACTAGGCACACACATGGATTTTTGAAAGATCCGAAATTTCGGCAAGCCATAAAGCATACGTCCAATGGCGTGTCTAGGAGGCGCATGTGATGATGCTTATGCAAAAAGGTAAAAATGGACTAGATCACTAGGAATTTTTGATGTGACAGGATCCGGTGTACGGCAAGTCACAGAGCATACGTTCACTAGAGATCAAAAGAAGCAGGAGGGTTGAGAAGGGAATAGATGTCATGATGAATGCTTACAGGATGATGGATCCTCGGCTTGATCTTTGGGTAGGCTAAGACATAAACTGACCCATGACTAATTTGGGCTGAGCTTTATGGATTGGAAAGGTTGAGAAGAAGGTTAGGGGGTGGCTAAAAAAGATCAGGATTTGAAGGCATGGGAGCTCCTTCCCTTTCCTTCACTCTCTCTCTCTCTCTCTCTCTCACTCTCTTCCTCTCGTACTCTTCTTCTCTCTCACTCTCTTTCTCTTAGTTGTGTTTTCAAATGAGAAGAGGAAAGGGCTATTTATAGCCTTCTCCAATGGTATTTTGGTAAATATGGGGTTTGGGAAGGGTGAAAGCTGACGTGGTAAGTGGTGATTGGTGAAGAGGAGAGAGACGCCATGTGGCGTACTCTCATTGGCTATTGAGGTTGGTAAAACCATAAATAGTGGAGATGGGAGGGGTAAATTCCCAGGACAGCTGTCCACACGCAGGTCATGAGCGGCGACACTCCGAGTACCACCGGTTGTAGTCAGACTACCGCCCGGGCCCCGTTTGGGTCGGGCTCGTGCGTGCGGGCTTTGTTTGCCATGCTGGTTCACCTGGTGGTCTTCTTTTGGGGTTTACGGCTCAGATAGGTGGACTTAGGTTTGGGTGAAAGGATCCTAGTTTAGGTTGTAGGGTAAAGATAGGGTTGTATGTGGATTGGATGGTCTAGATCAAGGTTTTAGGTCTCAGTTTGGGAGTTGGAGGTTTTTGGGTTGGGATTAGGTTTTAGGCTGGGATTAGGGTCTGGTTCAAATATGATCATGGTTCTTGGACTGTCTTAGCCTTCTCCAGATGTTAGCCTGGGTGGGGTGTCTACACATCCACAACCACAAAGTAAAATTAAGAGGAATTAAACTATGTCCACCTATTAGGACTTTATTTAACTGGAATATCAAATACTGTTCAATAAAAGCATAATTATAAACAATCCGGATTTAATTTAATCATAAGTAGAATGAATGGAAAGTAAATCTTCTATAAATCGGCTGCATAAATAGATCATCCATCTATAGCGGTAAATTCATCTTTCGCCAAATATGGCCATTGGTCTTGAACCTCATGTACTAACCCAACCTTATCCTCTAATACTGGATTTGGTTTTCCTGCTTTGTTTGTCTTTGTACGATTATTAATCCACAACATTAGCTGGCCACGCTAGTGATTGAACACAACATGGTTTATACGTAGCACAATATAAGATATCACAATAAAATAGAATTTTATGTATGCATACATGAGTATGGGTGCTAAGATGTCATGAGACGCATGTCAAGTAGGATGATAGTCCACTTGCTCAGGTTGGATATCCGTCAACCCAAATCTGTAACCCTTTAGACTTCCACCATAGGTAGGCATGGGCAATGCACACATCTACTCTATGAGTAGGCTTCCATTAACGTAAGTATCTAGCAACGAATATACAGGGAGAACCATCTAAGGAGATACCCCAGGAATGCAGGAACGAGGTGTGCATGTAGTCATCTATAGCATGCCCTTAGAAATCTGTGTAGGAACGCTATGAATGCATGTAATGTATGCTCAATGTCCATGATTTTTCATATGTAACTAACATATACATCAATCATGGATTCATGTCATCAACGCTTTGCATGTCACATACACAATTCATATTAAAAATTATTCAAAATGTAAATCATACGATATGAATTATAGTCAAATAACACCATAATCAATTATATTAGCCATGGCAATTATAGCAATCACAACAGTCAAGTGATCACACTCTCTATCTTAACCGTACAAGTATGAGGCACATTAGGACTCACTCACTTATTCGTAATAGAGTCAAATTCATTGAGTAGTTGAACCCTTTGGAATCTATAATTCGAATCCCTACCAAGATGATTTAACAATTAATGAATTCAAGTTATCTCATCAAGTGGGGTCCATCTTTGATAAAAATAGGATGACCCACCATTACTCCTTTAAACTAAATTTGAAAACCAAAAGGAAAACTATCGATCGATCAAGCTAGATCGATGGCCCTCAATCAATCTATTGATGGATCGACTATAGATTGATGAAATTCACGATTTAACATCCCAAGTCTCTGAAATTTTTTTATCACCTATGTTCAATCAAACTTGTCCATTAATCGATTGAAACAGGTTAGATTAATTTATTTTAGTTGGTGGACATATTTGGTCATTCTTGATCGGTACTCGATCGATCGAGACCGCTCGAGACTGCTCGAGGAGACCCTCAATCGATCGAACTTGGACTTCAAACAATCAGACCACGATAGGACTTTTCAACTTGGGTTGCTGGACAAAAATTGACATGTTTGATCTGTCATGCCCCAAACTCGGGAACTGGGCTCACAAAATTCCTGGCCATTGAATCTAGTGCGGATAACCTTCATAATACCCCATTCTCGGCTCACAACTCCCATATATCAGGTTCTAATCCTGAGATCATATAATGATGATTTTCAGGGTGTTTTTTTTTTTTTTTTTTGTAAAGGAGCATAACCACAAGTGTACCCAAGTCACAAAACCATCATTGCCACTTATCCACTAATAAAATCTTTGAGTATAATGATGGAAGAGAAATACAAGATATAACTAAAACTCGAAAAAATAGGCTCATACTCTGGGCTCAATGCTGTTGATATGCCCTAACATCACCTTTAGTGTAAACAAACGAGCATAAGCTTCCTATGAAGCTCAGTAGAGTGAGTGTGTGCACAATGCATATGAAAATAATATAGATATCAGAGTATCCGAAAGATGATAAATGGCTAAGCTACCAAGTCCATGAATGTTGTTATCTATACCAAGGCTATGCAATGTAAGCCCCATGAGGCCGAATGTCATATGCTAGGGATGTAATGCAAACATGCCAATCCTCAACTAATCCACATATTAGTACGATTCATATGTGGAAACATCACCGGAGTCTATTACACTCCAACATTGGTTGTCGTCCCATCGCGTGTAGGACAAGTGAGTGGAATAGACCTCACTATTTACCTCGTTAGTGGTATGTAATGCCCACCCGACTCGTTAATAGTGGACCCATTTACGAGTTAGTCAGAGTCAACCTAGGTTACATCCCCAGACCCTCGGTTAGATAAGGTTACACGCCTTTTGAACCAACCACGATACAATGAGAGACGCGACTTACTGGTATTTGGCACTCGGGCACTCATGTTATTCACTCAGTCTCGATGTTGAAGCATCTTACTAGTACCATAAGGGTTTAGGGACTTTCACTTAAAGACATCCATAGCACCCTAATGGTAGAAGATATATTTTCGGTATCTAATTCGGTCATCCATGATCTACCTGTCGAAGCCACAACCTTGATGTCACTAGGGTGTAAAAGTGACCATGACATACAGAATGCATGAGTCATACTGTAGAAATCATGCACCAAACTTGTGTATACTGTGTGATCATGTGGGGTAACCCTATCTCGTATAGGGTCCCCTATGAAAAGGAGAGCTTAAGAAGTCCTAGAGGGGGGTGAATAGGACTATGCCAAATATTCAAACTAACTGTTAAATATGTAAATAAATCAGAGGTCTTAAGTGCTAAATATGTAAATAAATCAGAGTTCTCAATTGCTTAAGTATTGAAATGTTTATTCCAAATAATTCGTAGGACAACCTTCACCTAAAATTTAGGAAGGACAACCTTATTTCACAAATTTCTTTAAAATCAAAACCTCGAACTTTGTAAGAGTAAATAAAAATAAGATATTATAATCATTCACCACTTTAATTGAAATGTAAATATAACCATTCACCACATAAAAAATAAAAGCATTCACCACATAACACAGAGAATTATAGTGGTTCAGTGTATCAACAACCATTCTAAAATAAACACACCTACTCCACTCCCAAAATTACTCTCCACGTAATTTTGGCTTTCACTAAGAAATTGATTTTCTAGGGTCATCTTAAAACCTAATACAATTCTTGTGATTTTATTGGGCAATCACAATCAAACCCCTCACTGAAATTTTTAGGCTATCTCAAACAAAGTCTACACTGAGATTTTTTTACTATCTCAGAAAAATCAAATAAAGAATAGAAGGTATACTTATCTTCACCATAGAAGACGTATCAGAAGCATGTAGCCAAAGAGCCGCTTTCTTGAATGTAAATTGTTCCTTATTCAGTCAGATAGAAAGGGTTCGGGATTCTATTGATTTTAATTAAGTTCAAACCAATGACTACTTAAGTTAATTCTCTTAACTTTTAAAAGAAGAGTATAGTTTACTCTCTTTAGAATCAGAATTAAAAGATCTGAGATTAAGAGAATTAAACAAACACTATAAATAAAATTTATAAATACCGTTTAAATAGCTTGCTGATAACTTGAGCTTCTCTATCTCTCTCTCTCTCTCTCTCTCTCTCTCTCTCTCTCTTATAGAAGGATTTTGATAATAATAATGGATATTTCGGATTGAGAGAGGAACTCAATTTATATGTAAAGAAGTTGAATCTTTAACTAGCCCGAGCAGACCGGATTCAATTCAACAGATTTTGGATCGTATGGGATAAGATCTATCTAAACTTCGACTAGCCTGAGGACCAGTTCAACTAGTCAAATCTGGTCTTCGACTAGTCGAAGTTCCGAAAATTCGAAATGTTGTAGTTGTTGGACTTGGAGACGAATTTTCTTGGGCAGGTCGAAGGTCAAGTTTCCACTAGTCGAACCAAAAATTCGACCAGTCGATTTTGTAACAAAAAAATTGGTTTTGCCTTGACTTAAACTTAGACTGACATAGAAAACTTAGACTAGTCAAACCAAACCTTAGGCTGGTCGAATTCCGAGCAAACACAAGTATAAAAACCCAATTTTAACAGATTTTGAAAGTACCTAATCCTAAGGTATTTATAGGGTTTTATACTACCTGAGATATATAAAATATCTGAACTCCTTTGTCTTGAACTTGATTATGCACTTCATCTTGACTTTTGAGCTTGATATATTCTTGAACATCAATTGATCTCTACCTTGATCTTCTCTTGAGAATGTACTAGTCTTAAGCTTGATCTTCTCTTGATCTTGAGCTTGATCTTTTCTTGATTATGGACTGATTTTGAAGATCTCTTGTCAAGTTGTTTTAACTATATGAAATTTGACAACTAAAGTGTGCTTAATCATTTTAGCACTTACAATCTCCCCCTTTGTCAATTTCGTGACAAAACGATTAATATAATAGATATGAAAATACTTGAAGTCTTGTAATCCGAAGAAATCTTGTAGTATGAGTTTCTTGAAGGCTATGAAGCTCAATTGGTACTCCCCCTCAAATAGCACTTCCCCTATACTGTGACACATATTCTACACACACACACACACACACACACACACACACACACACACACACACACATATAGCATTCCATAACATTTCCATAACATTCATCCATTCCTCCTGCATTCTCACTATTATAACTAATCATGCTCATGCTAACTCTCCATTTTCACTATTATAACTAACTCTCCCCCTTTTTGTCACAAGTTGACAAAGGAAGAGTGATATAAAGAGCAAGGAAGCATACATAAACTTCAAAGACCAAGAAGTAAGCATATGAGATATTTATGAATTAGGTTAAGTAAAAGTAAGAATATCAAATAGCTAAGTTCAGGAAAGCAAATGACATGAAACATTAAAAAGTGTTAATGAAGTGTCAAGGGAAATCAATCAAGTACCGACACAAAAGGAAAGTTTAAGTTTACATAACCAACATAATAAGTTTAACCAGAAGATAATCAATCTTAATCCGCTCCAGAAGAAGATGGAGTAGGCATCAATGGGTCAAATTGATTCAAACTTCGGTTGATGTGATGGAAATACTTCTTCTGTACTTCATTGAAGATTTGTGGGTTTGAACCAAATTTTCCTGTGATACATGCAATGCTTCAACCTTCTCCTCCAGTGATTTGAGACGCTCATCAACCTGGGAGGCCTGGTAGTCAGAATCATCTGGATCATCTGATTCTTCCAATTCATCGAAAATGTCATTCATGGTTGTGTTTGAAAAGGCCGAGCTCTAAGTCCTAGAGGAGGGAGGGGGGGGGGGGGGTGAATAGGACTATGCCAAATAAAAAATAAATGCGGAATATAAAGATAGATAACACAAATAAAAAACAACCTTAAATGCAATGGTCTTGAGAGGTTGATGCAAACTGAGTTCTAAGGACAACCTTTCGCTAAAAACCAAGGTTTATGGTAGGACAACCTAATGTCTAGAACTTTTATAAGTATCAAAAACTCAAACTAAGAATGAGGCGAAGGAAATAAACTAAATTATTACAACATTTATCAAAAGTGCATAAAGAAAATTACAACATTCATCACCACACATACATTATAATCATCATCCAAACTCCTAGAATTATAGTGGTTCGTGTGTGTACACCAACTGTTCATAAACAGCCACACAACTACTCCACTCCCAATATCCACACCCACGGGATATTGGCTTTCACTAAGAAATAAGGTTTTTCAAGGTTCACCTTAAAACCTTCACAATTGTGTTTTTCAAATGGGCTTACACAATTACAAAAATCCCACAATGAGTTTTTCCTGGTGGAATCTCACAAACCAAAAATGCAGAAAATTAAAATACTTATTTAAAGATTCCGATGTAGCCCGGTAGAACTAATTCGATGTAGACATAGATGTTCAATGTCCAATCTCACAAATGAAAGGGTTCTAAGTCTAAATAATTTTAAAATTAAATTAACTTGGGGCTAGCTTGATTTGATTTTGATCTCAAAAGGGTAAATCACAATTCCTCTTTTTAATACAATAGAGTTGAATAAAGAGATCAGAAAATCAAATACAAAAAACTATAAAATGAATCTAAAATGAATAAGTAATAGCTTCACAATTGCAGGTACTTATCTCTCAGAGTGATGGCTTGATTAGGCTTGGAATGAATGAAAAACTCTGAGATTCGTCCCCTATTTATAAGTAAAAATTTTGTTCCCTTGACTGGTCTAAGGGTCAGTTCGACTGGTCAAAGTACTAACCAATTTTCAAAATTTTTGGTGCGATAAGATAAACCCATTACTCGACTGATCGAGTGGCCTGCTCGACTAGTCGAGTGAATAAAAATTAAGTCACTGGAGTTTGACTCAAGCACTGTCCAACTGGTCGAGACTGTTCACTCGACTAGTCGAGTAGTGTGCACAGCTGGTCGAGCCGTAACTAAAAATTCTTGAAAATTCTCAATAAATCTTGGACTGGTCGAGCCAGTGCCTGGACTAGTCAAACAATGACTAAGACTAGTTAAAGAAAAGCATATAAACTTATACATTGACCCAAATTCAATAAACAATTAATGTGACCTAACCTATGGTCAATCTAGGTCATCTATACCTTAAATGTGAATATGAAATATTGAAACATCGTTTGCTTCGGTAGATCATTTATATTGAAGCCCATGAAGCTTGACCTCGTAGTCTTGAACTTGAGTTTGACCTAGAGCTTGTGTTCATGAGACTTTAATCTTGAGGTAGTAATCTTGTAATATGAGCTTGAGTACTTAAAACTTGAGCTGGAGGTAACGAACTTGAACTTGAGCTTTGAGCTTGAGATAGACTTTGTGTTCTTGTACTTGAGCTTGTGTTCGATCTTTGGCAATGTTCTTCAACTTGAAAATGTAGAAGAGTTGACGATGACTTGAAGGTGAACTTTCCATCTTATCATAACAAGATACTAACTCCAAGTGGTTTGACACAACAAAATTCGATAATATCGGGTGCTCGAATTACAACATAGCACTTCCAATCTCCCCCTTTGTCAAATTTGTGACAAAACCGACTAAAGAATCATGCACCAGTTCACAAGACAATATTACTACTACTCCCCCTCAATTTACTATTCCCCCTTTATTCCAGGCAAGGTGATTTGTAGAGTACTTGTATAAAATCAAATACATATCTACAAAAATATGTGCACCAAATATATATCCATAAAAATATGTGCACTTCTATATTTCTCTACATCCACATCCAAATCCAACAATCATCATACCATTCAAATCATACCACATTTCTCCCCCTTTTTATAACAAAATGACAAAGGAAAAATGATATAAATAGATGATTGTGGTAACATAACAATGTAAGAGAATAGTATGAGAAAGAGAGTTAATAAGAAATGATACCATCATGTTCAAGCATCAACAAGCTTGGATAAATGTATCATCAACAAACATAAACATGTCCATAGATGCCCTACTTAAAAACATGTCCAAGTATCACCCAAGCAAAAGTAAAGATTAAGATTTAGTACATGCCCAATATAATTAAAAAGACTAATCAGAACCAGTAGATGGAGTAGGAATAGATGGGTCAATTTGATGTAATCTCTTTTTAATGCGATGAAGGTATTTGCACATATATTTGAATTGCGTTTCATGGGATACATGGTGACCATCCACCTTCTCTTCTAAGGATCTAAGTCTCTCATCAAAATTAGAAGGCTGAAAATCAGGATCATCCCACTACCAGAAAAATGGGCAAAGGCTATAGATGAAATCCGTAGCCATAGACCTATGGCTACAGTTTTAGTCCGTAGCTAGTCCGTGGCATGATTGTAGTCGTAGGTGCCGTAACAATAGGTCTGGAACCTATAGCTACGGATTTAATCCGTAGCTATAGGTTACAACAGCTAAGGATATAATCTGTGACAATTATATCTATAACAATAAGCATAAACAGCTATGGATATTATTTGTAGCTAAAAATCCGTAGCAATATGCCAAATTTAATAATTGCTACAGCTGTTAGATTATCGGCTACGGTCAATATCCATAGTTATTTTGTACATTTAAAAAATAAAGGCTACAGATTTAATCCATAGCCATAGACCTATAGCTACGGTCAATATCTGTGCTATAATCATTCATTCATTCAATTACCACCTGCATAATCATTCATTCACTCAATTACCACCTGCATAATCATTCATTCATTCAATTACAATCATTCATTCATTCAATCAATTACAATTATAATTACAATAATGCCGAAAATACAAATCTTGGTGAGTCTGTGTGCACTCGCATATGGCCAGGTGCATCCTTCATCCACCATAGATAGAAAATGAATGCGAGTATCAGTAGTCCACCTGCACATCCGACAACTATACTAATAACTTCTCATGTGCGTCTTCTTTAATTATTCGAGGGCGAACCACCACTAGAGGACTCTGCAACATAAAAACAAAGAATCAGTCAATTGAAGAAGGATGAAAACTAAATACAAGGAAAACATAGAAATAGGATAGTTGAGAACCTAGAGAAACATGTATGGCTGACACTAGCGGTCCGAAAGTTGCTTGAAATGGAATGGACAGCTGGTTCCGCACCTAGGCCTTACGTTATCACTATTCTACCCAATGTATTCTTACTTCCAAAACTTCAGTCTAGTGTTAATTAATTTTATTTTTTATCTTTCCATTATTATTATTATTTTGTGAAATATTTTCCAACAGCCACGCAATCCACATCCCAACACCACCAAGTTACTTGTTGTCATGGACACCATGCGAACCACATCCCTTAAATTGTGAACCTTATGTGGATATAACACAGGTTTGTACCAATCTGGTTTCCTAGAGTCTTTCCTAATAACAAAAGTACCTCCACTTTTCTAATTCCCTCTTTGTACCTCTTCCATGGTCCTTACGACATGGTTTTACCAGCTCAAGAATGAGCATTTTACTTTGAATATAACAAAGTCTATTGATACACAATGATTGTTAAATCTAGGGTGAAGGATGCGAATCATCTGACCAATTGCCATGTTCAACGTCGACCTCTCTTCACTAGGGATGCTTGTCTCTATCGTACCTTATAATCCTGCTTTATTAACTAAGTTTCATAAAGCAGTTGAGCCATTGGAGGAAGATGGAGACAGGTCCTAATCCTAAAGAAATTGATGTTTGTATCAACTAGAATATGAAGCATTTCAACATCCAAATCTAAAGAGTGATCATTTCTTCATTTTTTGCATGTTATAAAGAAAATTCAGCAAGAACAGTTTTGAATGTCACATTGCTCTTAATTTAAAGTTCCTTGTGTTCATTTCCTTCAACATGTGTGATGCCCACTTCTTCCAAAACTATCAAGATGGTTCAAAGTGGGCCAAAGGTGCATATACGGTTAGATTTGCATCATCTACCATAAGATTTGGTTCCCAGTTATAGCCAAGTCATGCTATTAATCATCTAGTTGCATGCCAAAAGTCTAATAAAATCCTTACAATGTGGGGACCACCTAAAGTGACGCCTAGCATGGAATGTTGAATGTTTGCATGAAACAAAAACAAAAATAAAAAATAAAAAAATTGAGAAACCAACCTAAATTGGACGTTGGGATAAATGTTTGTAGCTTTGGCATTCCTCTTTACTTGATATCTTTATATCCCTACAAATGAGAGGTAGATTTTAGAAGAGATTAGATATATGTAGAGAGAGGTTCTTCCTTTCATGTAGCATGTAGATATATTCTAACATATTTATACATGGGCATGAAATTGTGTCCATTGCCAAAAGTCCATTGGCAAAGGAATTGGTGAAACTTATTTTGCACTCATCTTTCTAGAAGAGAACCCAAGTTGAAGCCAACAACTTGCAATGATGATTTTAACATGAAAGATATTTGTCCATCTCCAGCAAAATGTATTCAAAATAATCTAATTGGAATGAAGGATGAAAATGTGCTTTATTTTATTTTATTTTTACACAAACTCACACTCACACCCACACCACATGGAAAATCAATCTCATGACCTCTAAGTTAAACATCTTAAAATAATAAATAAATAAATAAACAAACAACTATATTGTTGTAACATCCCGAAAATCGAGGGTCGAGTAGTAACTCAACTCTCGAGTTCCAGAACATCACTTATGCAACAAAATGAATGATGATTGTGTATATTCAGAGTACATGAGTGAGATTAAGCAAAACAAAGATATCATACTCCAGTTTGAACGGAAGACTGTGATAGATAGATAAAATATATAAACTATGATGAGTCTCCATGTGATAACATTACCAGGTTAAATAATTACAAGTACAATCCTAAAATATACCAAATGTGTAAGGTCCTCTAGTCAATATCCCGTAAGCCCATTGATCGATCGACATGGCTTACAGGAAGCCGTCGAAGACAACCAATACAAGGTGTATCGTAGTCACAAAGGTCCGGCTCCGCCTCGAAATAACATCGCTTATCCGACAATGTCTAGTTTCAACCACCGTAATGGGAGTGAGTTAACAACAATAAAGCATAGGTTAACATGTTATCAATACAAATAAGCAAATGAAAATCAAACACTCCTAACTATTTACCTGTATGATTGATGCCCTCACCGACATACTCCTCATGCGACACCATCTCACGCTTTCGCATTTTCATCCCACGTGCTCCACATCTTTCGTGCATATGCAATGCATGATGAGTATGATTACCGAGTTTTTAATTAGTCTATTTCAAACAAATAGGATTAGGAAACTAAGGTACCTCCCCGTATCATTCCCAAACATGATCCATTCTAGGGTCGTCAGGTTAATATCGACGATGGTGTGTTTTCTAGGTCACTGCAGAGGCTGTCAGGGCTGTTACGCACAATGGTTACACCACTTCACCCTAAACGATTCATCACAATACGAAACAGGCCTTTCATACTTATATATCGCGGCGAACCCTAAGGCGCACCGCGATTTCGGTATGCTCGAGGTCACTACAAAGGGCCGCTTGGTTTACACACAAAGGTTGCACCGCTCCCCATCACCTTATCAATGTAGTTACAACACGAATATAGTATCCCATACCACCATAATCGGCTTTTGGCTCACTGTTACGGGAGGCATGTGGCCCATAGGTTGTCCCATACCACCATGCCCGGCTCTATGAGTCTTAGCGGATCGAGGTACCATGGTTAACGGATTTTCACCGGTAAGTTTGGTAACCTAGGTTCAAGCATTAGCGACCGAACATGGTGAACATACATAAGACACACGTGTTACTTGACGTGTTTAGCGCACAACAAGTTGAGCGATATGAAGCGTAGAAGCACTTCATGTGGCCAACCACTATCGCCAACCGAAGTACGACACGGGTTCGCCAAACACATCATGGTTGAATCTCAGATTCCAAGTTTGGTATCTGATGTCTGGACTATGGACATAGTCCCAAGCTCAATCAATTCTCAACCATAACATGTGAAGTAAAGCATGATAAACCAAGTAATTCAAGCACACTAAAGCATATTATAAAGCATGTTATGAAACAAGTTACAAAGCATGTTATAGAGCACTATACAAATAGGGATACAAACACATATATTTCATAAGTGAGTTTAGAGTAAACAACCACGTGGAGGGTATCATACGTTCTAGGTAGTTGAAAACCCCATCTCAAGTACCTAAGGCACTTAAGCACTTACACCCACAAGGAGTGCACTTATTACAACATACATGACGTATGTTAGTAATATATGTATTAGTTTAGGTATCATATTCACACAAAGAAATAATCATGACAATTACATCTCTAAATTTATACATATGTGGTATTTTCTAGGTACACAATTTCAATATACATAGTGTATACAAGGAAACATGGGATTCCTTTCACCAAATAGGTATTTTATCAATATACTATATAATCATACAACAATTAATCATGGAAACACATTTCCAAAATGTGTACATATACGGTATACCTAGGTATGTAAAATTCCATATTTTGCATCGTTAATCGAAACAGGAAACGGAAAGCACTTTATACATCTGCAATTACATGCAGATCATGAATCTATCATTATCTAACATTGAAAGCGTTGAAAACCATAACCTATACACCTAAAGTCTGTACCTTGCACCTTGGAATCACAACAAATCAGGGTTTGAAGGTTTCGGTTTATAGAGTGAAACCGGTCACTAGGGTTAGGGTTTCTCACCTTAAAATGGAGTCGGCATCACCGGAAAAGCGTCTAGGAAGAGGTGGTGCGACCAAAGGGTAGGAGGAAGATTCTCCCACAAACCTCAAGCTTTCTTCTCTTTTCCTCTCTTTCCTTAGGGTTTTATCCCAAATTCGGGCTATGAGAGGGGCTGTTCTAAGGCCCTTATATAGCCTAAAAACTCTCCAGAATAGACTTATGTTCAAGGTATACTTACATTGTAAGCAAATCAACGTTGTTCCAGCTCAAAAGAGGGTTTCTGGCGGCCCTCCTTGAGCCAAACATCGGACTTAAGCTCACAACCCATGGATCTACATGGGGTTATGTTTTTGTCTTGATCGGAATCCTAGATCACGCGTGGCGAACCACTTTCAGTTCAACAGTCAGTGGGCCTCGATCCGAAATTCCAAGTACATGTAAATGTTCCTAATTTTTCCTAATCCGAGGGTGTAATTTGGTCCGATTCTGACGGTTCAGTTGCCTAGTGGTGCCTTGAGGTACTATTCAAGATATTTATTTTATAAAGAAAACAAAGTGGTTTTTCACATTCCCTCGCTCCGACTCGAGCGAATGGCCGTGGGACATCGTCCGGACTTGATTTCCGAGATAGTTGTCAAGCCCAGGTGAGGCGGTCCTAGTTCCTAACTTCGTGTTAATCGGACTCATGTTGGTCTAGACGATACCGAGTTTCGAGATGCTCCCGAGAGTAGCCGGGTAATGAGATTGATCCTAGATTTTAGGGTAACCTAACGTCAATGATTCTACAAGTTTTGGGTCTTGCAGATCGTATTTAAAGGGATTCAAATGGATTTCGTAGCTAATCTAATTTAGCACTTAGTTACTTTGTCTCATTTCTAAAGGATTTAGTCTTGTAAGATTTTTTTCTGAGGTGGTACTTAGTCCTTTGTAGTTTGTATATAAAGTGATCCAAGTTATACTACTTAGCTAGTTTAAGATGGTGTCTAGGGTGCAAGTACTTAGGAAAATTGAAAGAACAAGGTGGTGAAGGGTGAGATTTGTGAAGGAAATGGGTTCAAAGGCGACTTTAGACTTTGGGATTCAGTTCTGACAAGTTAATGAGGTGTTAGGAGCGACCCATTGCCTAAGGACGTCTAATCCCAGGTTGGCAAAAATCTGGGATGTTACAATTGTAATGCATACATTTAAAAAATTGAACGTTATATTCATACTATGACATGCTTGTGAACACAACACACAATCATGTGATGGAATTGGGGCTCCATTTTCGGGCCATGACTGTTAAAAACAGGGGTTGACCTCTCCCAATTCTAGTTCATAATAATTACAATAAGAAAGAGGAAATGAAAAACTTGCATTTACCTTATCATCTTTTAACTGCGAATCAAGCCAATTCCCTTTTGAATCTTAGGTTATAAGTATAGGTTTAGGTTGGGTTATAGGTTAAGGTTTAGGTTTAGGTTATAGGTTTTGGGATTTGAGAATAGGTTTAGGTTATAAGTATTGGTTTAGGTTTAGGTTTAGGTTATTGGTTTAGGTTAAGGTTATAGGGTTTAGGTTATAGGTTATAGGTTTAGGTTTAAGATATAGGTTTAGGTTTAGGTTTAGGTTTTAGGTTTAGGTATAGGCTTAGGTTATAGGTTATATGTTTAAGTTAAGGTTTAGGGATTCGGGTTCGGGTTCTAAGCCAGGTTATAAGTTTTGGTTTAGGTTATAGGGTTTAGGTTTAGGTTATGGGTTTGGGATTTGAGCATAGGTTTAGGTTATAAGGTTAAGGTTAGGTTTAGGTTATAGGTTTTGGGATTTGAGAATAGGTTTAGGTTTATGTTGTGTTATATGTTAAGGTTTAAGTAGGTTATAGGTTTTGGATTTGAGAATAGGTTAAGGTTATAAGTTTAGGTTTAGGTTGGGTTATAGGTTAAGGTTTAGGTTTAGGTTATAGGTTTTGGGATTTGAGAATAGGTTTAGGTTATAAGTTTAGGCTTAGGTTTAGTAAATTAAGGTTTAGGTTAAGGTTATAGGGTTTAGGTTATAAGTTTAGGTTATAGGTTATGGGTTTAGGTTTAAGTTATAGGTTTAGGTTTAGGTTTAGGTTTAAGTTTAGGTATAGGCTTAGGTTATAGGTTATACATTATATGTTTAGGTTAAGGTTTAGGGATTCGGGTTCGGGTTCGAGTTTGGGTTCTGGCTTAGGTTATAGGGTTTAGGTTATAGGTTATAGGTTTAGGTTAAGGTTTAGGTTTAGGTTATGGGTTTTGGGATTTGAGAATAGGTTTAGGTTATAAGTATGGGTTTAGGTTGGGTTATAGGTTAAGGGTTTAGGTTTAGGTTATAGGTTATAAGTATAGGTTTATGTTTAGGTTAAGGTCTAGGTTTAGGTTATAGGTATAGGTTTTGGGATTTGAGAATAGGTTTAGGTTATAAGTATGGATTTAGGTTGGGTTATAGGATAAGGTTTAGGTTTATGTTTAGGTTAAGGTCTAGGTTTAGGTTATAGGTATAGGTTTTGGGATTTGAGAATAGGTTGTATGGGTTTAGGTTGGGTTATAGGTTAAGTTTAGGTTTAGGTTATAGGTTATAAGTATAGGTTTATGTTTAGGTTATCTAGGTTTAGGTTATAGGCATAGGTTTTGGGATTTGAGAATAAGTTTAGGTTAAGGTTATAAGTATAGGTTATAGGTTAAGGTTTAGGTTTAAGAAATCAGGTTCGAGATCGGGTTTAAGTTTGGGTTTAAGTTATAGGTTATAGGTTATAGGTTATATGTTTAGGTTATAGGTTATAGGTTTGGGTTTAGGTTTTAGGTTTTAGGTTTTACATATATAATTAAGGAGAAGTATCTTATTACCTTTGGTGTTGCTTGAATCTGTACTTCCAAGCACCTGCGCACCTAATACCTCTGGTTGTGAATCCATGTGACTATTTCTTCCCTAATATGAAAAGAAAAGAAAAAAAAACTAATGGTTAAGAAATAATTTAGATCACATATAAAGTACAAAAAATTCACTATATTATCAAAACCTTAATTAGATTTCCTCCAATAAATATCATTTTGTTACATGCTTAGAAAATACAAACAAATCAGTAGATTCTCTTTAATCGTTTTCTTTTCTTTGTTTTCTCAACCACGACACTGACATCTTCAAATTCATTGAATATCAACTCATCAACCATTGCTAATGAGGTAAGATCAGGTCCTGCATCGGCATTACTTGCAGCCTTTAATTGTTCTGATAGAACGTACGTCTCTTCTTTGACAAATTTTTTTCTTTTGGAACCACCAAGACCACATGCCAGTCAGGATTTTTTGGATCTCTGGAGTAGAATACTTGCGTGGCATGCTCTGCAAGAATGTAGGGCTCGTCACCGACTTTGTTTGAACCGTAAAGACTAGACAAATTTTCTAATCTCAAATTCGCTTTGACATCAAAAGAAACACCATGATGTGTCACTTTTGTAAGGGTTATGGTCTCATACTCCTTTGGTTGTCAAATTTTGATGTGTCAAAACATCTACCTGTGTCTTGTGCTTGTATGATGATTTTTATTCAAGACACTGTTTAAATACTTCAAGAAGCTATAAGTCGAACTCTTCAAGATGTTACAAGTTGAAGCTCAAGATGTTGAAGTTTAAGAAGCTACTATGTTGATGTTCAAGTCCTAGAGAACGACTCATGACTTCAAGACTAATAAGCAATGCATGAAGTAAGTTGTTTTGCTGATAAAGATCTCAAGTTTGAAGCTACAACAAAGTTCAAGATCTCAAGCCTGATATTGTTCAAAATTTCAAGCCTGATATAGGTTCAAACAATCTACATTCGTTGAATGGTTGAAGTTCAATATCCATACGACATGTTTCAGGTTTGAATGACCTTAGGTTGACCCTTTAAGTAGGTCATTTTGGATACATAAATCAAATATGTATTTTACATAAGTTTGGTCTATTCCAAGACCAATCCTAGCTCTTGTTCGACCGGGCCCAAGATTGGTTCGACTAGTCCAAGAAATTCCACGATCACCCTAAGTTGTTGAAGATTTTTCGGATTTTTTTGAACGCCCACGACCAATCCTGGAGGTCCTTCGACCGGTCGTAGGTTGGCTTCCTGACTTGTCCACGATCGGTCGTGGAGCTACGACTCAATATCCAGCAATACAATTCATGGTCCTACGACCGGTCGTAGGTATCTACGACCAGTAGTAGGTGACCCACGACCAGTCGTAGGGTACTCACGACCAGTCATGGAACGGCTTTCAAAGATCGCGCTCAATTTTTCAAAAATCTGTTAGAGCTACGACCAGTCCTAGGTTTCTAAGACCAGTCGTAGGAACGATTTTTTCTTCTATAAATTGAACACGAAATTCAGAGTTTTTACATCCTCAACTCCATTCCATTTCAAGAATTTTCAAGTAATCACTCTGAGATAAGTCTGTGTTTATTTTAAGCTAAATTGTGCTTATTTAATATTCCTTTTTACTAGCTTATTTAATTTGATTTTGTTTCTCTATTCCAATCTTATTTGAAAAGAGGAATTATATTGTTCCTTCTTCTTGGAATCAAAATCAAATATTGCTACGCCCAACAAGTTAAATCTAAGATTCCAATCTTATTTAAAAAATTGCAAATTTTGTCGTACTCGACCTGTCGTAAGAATACACGACCGGTCGTGCCACGACCGGTCGAACACGTACACGACCTGTCGCAAATCTCGGGATTTCACTTAAAATTGGGGATTTTTGTTTTCTTCTTCATTTCTTCATTTCTCTCCAACGGGTCTAGCTACGACTGCCCCAACCCACCTTCATTGTTCTTCAAGGTTAGTGGTTCTTTTGCATTTTTTTTTGTAGATTCTTGCTATTAGTGTTTCAAAACTCATGTTTGTGGAATCTATTTGATCATTCATTGCAGGTTTTGGGGTTTTATCTTGAAAAATCTATTTTTCTTAAACCTCATTTCCTCCAACTTGTTGTTTCCTTGTAATCCTTCTTTGAAAATGGATGCTAGAGGTAAAAAGAAAACTACTCGAGGTCCATCTTCTTCTAGATCAGCTTCTATTGTTCAACGTCATCTTCGCTCTCCTGAAAATGATCCTACTGATGCTCGAGATTTGCGTATGCGTAATGTAATTGTTGAACGTCATGTTAATGTCAATCACATTGCTTCTTTTGGTATTCCTTCTTTGTTGGAATCATGGGATGGGATAACATCTTACATTGGGGTGGAGCCGCATACCGTCCATTGCCCAATCCATGTTTGCATGTATCTGTGATTTTTCTTGAGAATTTAACTTTTAAAGTTGATACTCAAGAAGGTTTGTTTGTAGTAGATCGACATTTGATTGCAGACATTATGGAAATACCTATCAATGATGAAAGCATTCCAATTAATATTTTACATGATAGTCTCTCAGAATCTGAACGACGAATGCTTACTAGAGATTTATGTAATATGGATGTTCATTGGACTCATAAAGGTCATACACTTCCTCAAGGTATTTGTTACCTGCATACGAGTACTTCATAAGATATTCATTTCAAATCTTTATCCACGTTCGTAATAAACCGAACTCACTGCTTTTATGGTTCGTGTTTTGCATTCTGTTGTCTCTGGTGCTAATATATGTCTTCCTTCTTTAATCTGTCATTCCATTATTCTGTCGTGTCACCATCCTGGACATAGTGATATACCCTTTGGTTATTTATTGACTATGTTAGCAAATCATATGCTCATAGCTATGCCTACTAGAGAAAAACCCATCCACCATCTCCCTTTTAATAATTCCAATCTTAATAAGATGACTTTAGATTTGGCTAGAGGCCAAGTGGATGCTGGTAGCGGAGGTCTGAAGCTAGTAATGCTGAAGCTAGTGATCTTCCTGAAGACGTGAATATGGATGACTTATTTGAAGAACTTGAGTCAGACTCGGCTGATGATCCTGATTTTCAGCCTTCTGATTTTGATGAAAGATTGAATTCTCTTCAAGAGCAGGTGGCTCAAATTCGTGTTACTCAAGACACACAATTTTCTTATATGCGTAAATATATGAGGCGAATTGCTAAGGGTTTACACAAAATTGATCCTTCTAATCCTGCACCCTCTTCTGGTTCTGACTGAATTTTTTTTTCTTTCGGGTCTGTAATATTTACTGATACTAGCATGCATCTCATAACTTTTTTTTTTGTTTATGCACAATTTTCTCTTGCTTCAACTACTAATTTCATTACTGTTCTTCTTCCTTTGTCATTTTGTGACAAAAAGGGGGAGAGGTTTGGTAAACTTTTGGTGTGAAGAACTTTGTCATTTTGATGTCATGTCATGTTAAACTTCTCTATGTATTACTCAGGGGGAGTTAAACTTCTCAAGAGTTATGGGAAAATGAGTATTGCTTATCATGTCTATACATTGCTTATCATGTCTATACATCTGTGCATACTTTGTACTTCTCTTATGTCTATTGGAAGTATTATTACTTGGTGTTTTGTCACAAATTTGACAAAGGGGAGATTGTAAGGGTTATGGTCTCATACTCCTTTGGTTGTCAAATTTTGATGTGTCAAAACATCTATCTGTGTCTTGTGCTTGTATGATGATTTTTATTCAAGACACTGTTTAAATACTTCAAGAAGCTATAAGTCGAACTCTTCAAGATGTTACAAGTTGAAGCTCAAGATGTTGAAGTTTAAGAAGCTACTATGTTGATGTTCAAGTCTTGAGAACGACTCATGACTTCAAGACTAATAAGCAATGCATGAAGTAAGTTGTTTTGCTGATAAAGATCTCAAGTTTGAAGCTACAACAAAGTTCAAGATCTCAAGCCTGATATTGTTCAAAATTTCAAGCCTGATATAGGTTCAAACAATCTACATTCGTTGAATGGTTGAAGTTCAATATCCATACGACATGTTTCAGGTTTGAATGACCTTAGGTTGACCCTTTAAGTAGGTCATTTTGGATACATAAATCAAATATTTATTTTACATAAGTTTGGTCTATTCCAAGACCAGTCCTAGCTCTTGTTCGACCAGTCCTAGCATTGGTTCGACTAGTCCAAGAAATTCCACGATCAGTCCTAAGTTGTTGAAGATTTTTCAGATTTTTTGGAACGCCCACGACCAGTCCTGGAGGTCCTTCGACCGGTCGTAGGTTGGCTTCGACTTGTCCACGATCAGTCGTGGAGCTACGACTCAATATCCAGCAATACAATTCATGGTCCTACGACCAGTCGTAGGTATCTACGACCAGTCGTAGGTGACCCACGACCCGTCGTAGGGTACTCCACGACCAGTCGTGGAACGGCTTTCAAAGATCGCGCTCAATTTTTCAAAAATGCATTAGAGCTACGACCAATCCTAGGTTTCTAAGACCAGTCGTAGGAACGATTTTTCTTCTATAAATTGAACACGAAATTCAGAGTTTTTACATCCTCAACTCCATTCCATTTCAAGAATTTTCAAGTAATCACTCTGAGATAAGTCTGTGTTTATTTTAAGCTAAATTGTGCTTATTTAATATTCCTTTTTACTAGCTTATTTAATTTGATTTTGTTTCTCTATTCCAATCTTATTTGAAAAGAGGAATTATATTGTTCCTTCTTCTTGGAATCAAAATCAAATATTGCTACTCCAACAAGTTAAATCTAAAATCTATTAGAAATTAGAACCTTGAATGTGAGTATTGGAAATTGAACTTTGACATTCAATCAACTACTCCGATTGGTTCTAAGATTTCTTCAAAGGAGAAATCTAGGTATTTTACAATTAGTAAAATTCATTTATTTTGGTTTGTTTGAGGTTGAGCGAGAAAAATCTCATTATCTTGGTTTTGTTTGAGGTTGAGCGAGAAAAATCTCATTGTATTGGTTGTCCGAGGAAAACCAGAAAACTTCGAAAAAGGGGTTTTTGAATTGTGTAAGCCCAAGGAAAAAAAGACACAATTGTAAAGGTTTTTGGTGAACTTTGAGAAAACCTATTTGATAGTGAACGCTAATATCCCCTGTGTGAGGATATTAGGAGTGGAGTAGCATTCTGTGTGGTGTTGTAAACAGGTTGGTGTACCTACACAAAGCGAACCACTATAACTCTTTGTCTTGTGGATTGAATGCTTGCTTAATTTTCATATCTTTTATCATTTGATTGTGTGGAATGTACAAGTGGATGTGAATGTTGTAACTATTTACATTTTCAAGCAAGTGTGGGGATTGTTGTAATAATTTAGATCTTTATACGCATTTATTTTCAATTCCTTGCTATTTCATTTACTTATATTAACATTGAGTTCTTGATTCAAAAGAGGTTCTAGAAATAAGGTTGTCCTACCATAAGCCCTTGTTTATTATGGTGTAAGGTTGTCCTTAGAATGAATTTGTATCAATCTCTCAATAATTATTTATCAAGGTGATTTATATTTAGCATTGTGAATTGATTCATAATTGTAAGGGTATTGATTTACTTTAGTTCATTGATTTTATTTTAAATTTGACATAGTCCTATTCACCTCCCCCCCCCCCCTCTAGGACATATAGCTTGGCCTTTTCAAGTGGTATCAGAGCCTAATAGCTCATTTTTGTTGCTTTTTATTTGGATTTATTTCCTGAGCTAACGATCTAAGCTATATAAAAAGATGTCAAATTTTGATAGCCTTTCAGTTACTAGGCCTCCACCTTTTGATGGCTCCAACTATGCCTATTGGAAAGCCAGAATGAGAATCTTCCTCAGATCAATGGATGAAAGTGTGTGGCTAGCCACAGTGACTGAATGGAATCCGCCTACCATGGAAGTAACTGGTGTTGATGGTTCAAAATCTATGAAAATTACACCTTATTTCCAATGGACCACACTTCAGAAAAATGAGAGTAGTGCTAATGCTAAAGCACTAAATGCAATCACTTGCGCACTATCACCGGATGAGTTCAAAAGAATCATATCTGTGATCTTTAAAAACAAGCCTGGGATATTTTAGAAATGACACACGAAGGTACTTCAATTGTCAAGAAATCTAAAGTCCAACTCCTCACAACTAAATTTGAAGAAATTCATATGGAGGAAAATGAAATGTTTATGGACTTTTACACTAGATTGAATGACATTGTAAACTCTATGTGGGGTCTTGGCGAAAAGATCTCAGAAAGTAAAGTGTGTGCAAAAATACTACGCTCTCTTCCTGAACGGTTCAATTCAAAGGTAACCGCAATCCAGGAACTTCGTGATACGGACAATATGAAGGTAGAAGAATTAGTTGGTTCTTTGCAAACCTATGAATTAAGTTTTAAAGCTCCTAAAGGTAAGTCTATTGCTTTGAAGTCATCTAAAAGTATTACTCAAGAAAATTGATTGAGAAAAGTCTGAAGATGATATGGCCCTTTGGCGAAAAAAGTTTTATAAGATTTTCAAAAGTAAAAAAGAGTCGACTTTCAAAAGGCAAATGAAAAGAAACGTTCTAAACCTAAGTCTAAAACTTGGAAATCATTGAAAGATAGTCAATGTTACAAGCATCAAGAATATGGGCATTTAGCAAACAAATGTCCTAAAAGGACAGATCCAAAAGGAAGGGTATGTTGGCTACTTGGGATGAATCGTCGATTCTGAAGCCTCTTCGAATCGAAAAATTCAAACCGAGTCGAGCGATGAACTTAAGGCCCTTATGACTCTAGCCAAGTTTACCTTTTTAGATCACGATGATTCTACAAGTGAAGAAAATTTGGATAGTGATCATGAAAATGATGAAGATCTTCAAGATGCTTATAATGCCTTATATAAGGAAAGTTGTAAAATTCTTTGTCAAACTTAAACTTCAAAAGAAAAGTTTTTAAACTTAAAGAATGTTTTGAAACCCTTGTTTTAGAAAAATCTCAAATTTGATTGTTTTGAAAAATCAAAGTGTGATCAAGAATTCAAAACCTCCTAATTGAAAATTTAAAATCTGAAAATGAGAAACTTAAAAATGAAGTATCTTCTCTTTTGAGTTTGAAGGACACATGGAGATATGCCTAAGGTGATCCAAAATTAGAGAAATTATTATCCGGATCAAGAAAATGTGGTGATCGATCCGGGTTGGGCTTTGATAAAAATACATCTCCTAAACAGAAGAATGCTCCTTCCATTTTTGTGAAAGGAGAGACTTCTAACTCAAAAGGAAAAGGTACTAATCAAGTTTTTTTTTTAAATACAAAAACCTTTCAAAAACACAAAAGCAGCTATATAAATTTCAAAAATCAGATTCAAAACCCGCTAGCTGAAAAAATTATTGATTTACTTAAGGAGCTATTAAAATCTAACTCTGTAGGTCACTCTTATAACTATAAACAAAAGAAGACCAATTATTCTCCTAAACCCAAAACAAGATTGAAATGGGTTCCCAAGGTTACTTGTTTGGTTGCTCACACTTGCTTTCAAAGCTACAAGCCATTCAAAATGGTACCTAGGCAGTGGAGGCTCCGGACATATGATAGGCGACAAAGCTCTATTCACCGATCTTAAAGATATGGTGATGGGTCAGTCACATTTGGTGATGGTAGCAAGCTGCAAGATAATTGGCAAAGGTACGGTCCAACTCTATAACCTTCCCTTATTTAAAAATGTGTTATATGTTGAGGTTTAAAACACAACTTTGTTGAGCATATCTCAAATATGCGATAACAACCATAATGTTAAATTTTCTAATCAAGGTTGTGAAATTACAAATGAAAAGGGTTCTGTAATATTAACTGGTCGTAGAACTTCTGAAAACTGCTATATAGTAAGCAATAGTAGCTCATCTAATCAAATGTGCTATATGGTCTATACCGATGAGACTGATTTATGGCATAAACGTCTTGGACATGTACACTACCGAAATTTATACAGATTGAGCAAAAGTGAACTAATTAAAGGTCTACCTAAAATGCAAAAAGTAGACAAGATTTGTGGTGAATGCCAGTATGGTAAACAAACTAGGAGCTCTCACAAAAAGGTGAACTCCAATATCACCACAAGACCACTCGAGCTTCTCCATATGGATCTTATAGGACCAACAAGAACGGAAAGTCGAGGTGGCAAAAAGTACATCTTAGTTATTGTAGATGATTATACAAGATACACTTGGGTTTCATTCTTGAGAGATAAATCGAAACCCTTGATGAAGTGAAAAAGATTATAAAACGGATTCATCGAAAAAATGTTCTCAAGTCAGCAAGATCCGTAGTGATCATGGATCCGAATTCGAAAATAGCGGTTTTGAGAAATTTTGTAGCGATCAGGGAATATCGCATGAATTCTCAGCACCTAAAACTCCTCAACAAAATGGAATTGTCGAGAGGAAGAATAGAGTGCTTCAAGAAATGGGAAGTGTTATGTTAAATAGCATGAAGCTTCCTAGGAATCTCTGGGCTGAAGCAGTGAATACAGCTTGCTACATTATTAACCGTGTTTATATTTGTAAATCTAATAATATAACGGCTTATGAAATGTGGTTTGAGAAAAAGCCTTCTGTCAAATATTTTCGAGTTTTTGGCAGCAAGTGCTATATTTTGCGAGACCGTGAAAATTTGGGAAAATTCGACACTAAAAGTGATGAAGGGATCTTTTTAGGTTATTCTTTAAACAGTCGTGGTTATCGTGTTCTTAACAACAGGACCGGTGTGATTCAAGAGTCAATAAATGTTGTGATTGACGATCTTTTGAAGACACCTGTCTCTAGTTTAGATAATGATGAAGTTCTTATACTTGAAAAACAAGAAATTTTATCAAGTGAAACTAATCCTGAATTAAGGACTGTTAAAGATCATCCAACTTCTCAAATACTTGGAAACCCTCTCACTGGTGTGCGCACTCGTAGACAATTAGAGGACATATGTAACTACGTATGCTTTACATCCCAGTTGAACCAGGTAACGTAAAAGAAGCACTTTCGATGAAAATTGGATTCTTGCGATGCAAGAAGAACTTAATCGGTTGTCGAAATGATGTCGGCAACTTGTTCCTAGACCTAAAGACAAACATATTATTGGAACAAAATGGATTTTCAAAAACAAATCGATGACCTAGGAAATATTATTCGAAATAAAGCAAGACTAGTTGTACGGGGATATACACAAATTGAAGGTATTGACTATAATGAAACATTTGCCCACAGCTCGTCTTGAATCAATCGAACTTTTTATCTCCATTGCATGTTTTAGGAAAATTAAAATTTATCAAATGGATGTAAAGAGTGCCTTTCTGAATGGTGATTTACATGAAGAGGTATATGTTGAACAACCTACAGGGTTTGAAGATCCTAAATTTCTTGATAATGTGTATCGTCTTAAGAAAGCTCTCTATGGTGCGAAACAAGCTCCCAGAGCATGAGTACGAAAAAAAGCGACTAAGTTTTTTACTTGAGTCATAATTTTCGGATGGGGTGTGTTGATAAGGCGCTCTTTGTTAAGAAACATAACGATGATATTCTAATGGTTCAAATATATGTTGTGATATTATTTATGGATCAACTGTACTAACATGACTGTTGAGTTTGCAGATTTGATGAAGTCTAAATTCGAAATGAGCATGGTTGGAGAATTAAACTATTTCCTAGGATTGCAAGTAAAACAACAACTTTGATGGAATTTTTATTTCTCAAACCAAATATGCTCGAGTTTAATTAAGAAATTTGGATTTGAGAAAGGTAAAAATTTTGATACTCCTATGAGTACAAGCTGTAAGACTCTCAAAAGACTCTACGGGTAATGATGTGGATCTAAATTGTATCGTAGTTTGATTGGCGAGTTTACTTTATCTAGCTCATTTAGTAGACGAGATATTGCTTTGAGTGTTGGTATTTGTGCTCGTTATCAATCAAATCCTAAAGAATCTCACTTAGCTAACATTAAGCGGATTATGCGTTATGTCGCAAGTTCTACTAAATTGGGTCTCTGGTATCCACATGAGACTAATGTTCAATTAGCTAGAGATGCAGAGATCTTGTCGTCAATGGTGGAAACATAGATGATAGGAAATCAACCGGTGGTGGTTGTTTCTACATTGAAATTGTCTTGTTTCTTGGTTGGTTAGCAAGAAGAAAAGTTCTATATCGCTATCAATCTAAAAATTTGAATACATTCTTCTTGAAATGCATGTACTCAACTTGTTTGGATGAAACGAATGTTAGCGATTATGGAATTACTCAAGATTCTATGATTTTATTTTGTGATAATTCGGTCTGAATAAATATCTCTAAAAATCGATTCGGCATTCACGTACTAAGCATATTGACATTAGATTTCATTACATTCGTGAATTAGTGGAAGAAAAATTAATAAATTTGGATTACATTCCAACCGAGATTCAACTTGCGACATTTTCACTAAACCGCTCGACAAAAGCGGGTTTAATAAATTAAAATTTGATCTCGGTATGTGCAATTTAAATTAAGTTTGCATGATTTTGTGTATCATAATGTACATAAGTTTGATGTTTTATTTGCTGAAATTTGAAATTATTTTAATAAAAAAAAAATTGCAAATTTTGTCGTACTCGACCTGTCGTGAGAATACACGACGGTCGTGCCACCTGACTTCATCGAACACGTACACGACTGTCGTAAATCTCGGGATTTCACTTAAAATTGGGGATTTTGTTTTCTTCTTCATTTCTTCATTTCTCTCAACGGTAGTCTAGCTATTTGCCCCAACCCACCTTCATTGTTCTTGAAGGTTAGTGGTTCTTTTGCATTTTTTTGTAGATTCTTGCTATTAGTGTTTCAAAACTCATGTTTGTGGAATCTATTTGATCATTCATTGCAGGTTTTGGGGTTTTATCTTGAAAAATCTGTTTTTCTTAAACCTCATTTCTTCTAACTTGTTGTTTCCTTGTAATCCTTCTTTGAAAATGGATGCTAGAGGTAAAAAGAAAACTACTCGAGGTCCATCTTCTTCTAGATCAGCTTCTATTATTCAACGTCATCTTCGCTCTCCTGAAAATGATCCTACTGATGCTCGAGATTTGCGTATGCGTAATGTAATTGTTGAACGTCATGTTAATGTCAATCACATTGCTTCTTTTGGTATTCCTTCTTTGTTGGAATCGTGGGATGGGATAACATCTTACATTGGGGTGGAGCCGCATACCGATCCATTGCCCAATCCATGTTTGCATGTATCTGTGATTTTTCTCTTGAGAATTTAACTTTTAAAGTTGATACTTAAGAAGGTTTGTTTGTAGTAGATCGACATTTGATTGCAGACATTATGGAAATACCTATCAATGATGAAAGCATTCCAATTAATATTTTACATGATAGTCTCTCGAGATCGAGCGACGAATGCTTACTAGAGATTTATGTAATATGGATGTTCATTGGACTCATAAAGGTCATACACTTCCCTCAAGGTATTTGTTACCCAGGACACGAGTACTTCATAAGATATTCATTTCAAATCTTTATCCACGTTACGGTAATAAAACCGAACTCACTACCTTTTTATGGTTCGTGTTTTGCATTACTCCGTTGTCTCTGGTGCTAATATATGTCTTCCTTCTTTAATCTGTCATTCCATTATTCTGTCGCGTCACCATCCGGACATAGTGATATACCCTTTGGTTATTTATTGACTATGTTAGCAAATCATATGCTCATAGCTATGCCTACTAGAGAAAAACCCATCCACCATCTCCCTTTTAATAATTCCAATCTTAATAAGATGACTTTAGATTTGGCTAGAGGCCAAGTGGATCTTGTAGCAGTGGTGGTCGAAGCTAGTAATGCTGAAGCTAGTGATCTTCCTGAAGACGTGAATATGGATGACTTATTTGAAGAACTTGAGTCAGACTCGGCTGATGATCCTGATTTTCAGCCTTCTGATTTTGATGAAAGATTGAATTCTCTTCAAGAGCAGGTGGCTCAAATTCGTGTTACTCAAGACACACAATTTTCTTATATGCGTAAATATATGAGGCGAATTGCTAAGGGTTTACACAAAATTGATCCTTCTAATCCTGCACCCTCTTCTGGTTCTGACTGAATTTTTTTTTCTTTCGGGTCTGTAATATTTACTGATATTAGCATGCATCTCAAAACTTTTTTTTTGTTTATGCACAATTTTCTCTTGCTTCAACTACTAATTTCATTACTGTTCTTCTTCCTTTGTCATTTTGTGACAAAAAGGGGGAGAGGTTTGGTAAACTTTTGGTGTGAAGAACTTTGTCATTTTGATGTCATGTCATGTTAAACTTCTATATGTATTACTCAGGGGGAGTTAAACTTCTCAAGAGTTATGGGAAAATGAGTATTGCTTATCATGTCTATACATTGCTTATCATGTCTATACATCTGTGCATACTTTGTACTTCTCTTATGTCTATTGGAAGTATTATTACTTGGGTGTTTTGTCACAAATTTGACAAAGGGGGAGATTGTAAGGGTTATGGTCTCATACTCCTTTGGTTGTCAAATTTTGATGTGTCAAAACATCTATCCGTGTCTTGTGCTTGTATGATGATTTTTATTCAAGACACTGTTTAAATACTTCAAGAAGCTATAAGTCGAACTCTTCAAGATGTTACAAGTTGAAGCTCAAGATGTTGAAGTTTAAGAAGCTACTATGTTGATGTTCAAGTCCTAGAGAACGGCTCATGAGTTCAAGACTAATAAGCAATGCATGAAGTAAGTTGTTTTGCTGATAAAGATCTCAAGTTTGAAGCTACAACAAAGTTCAAGATCTCAAGCCTGATATTGTTCAAAATTTCAAGCCTGATATAGGTTCAAACAATCTACATTCGTTGAATGGTTGAAGTTCAATATCCATACGACATGTTTCAGGTTTGAATGACCTTAGGTTGACCCTTTAAGTAGGTCATTTTGGATACATAAATCAAATATTTATTTTACATAAGTTTGGTCTATTCCAAGACAGGATCCTAGCTCTTGTTCGACCAGGTCCTAGCATTGGTTCGACTAGTCCAAGAAATTCCACGATCGGTCTAAGTTGTTGAAGATTTTTCGAATTTTTGGAACGCCCACGACCATCCTGGAGGTCCTTCGACCGGTCGTAGGTTGGCTTCGACTTGTCCACGATCGATCGGTCGTGGAGCTACGACTCAATATCCAAAGAATACAATTCATGGTCCTACGACCCGGTCGTAGGTATCTACGACCCGGTCGTAGGTGACCCACGACCCGGTCGTAGGGTACTCACGACCCGGTCGTGGAACGGCTTTCAAAGATCGCGCTCAATTTTTCAAAAATGCATTAGAGCTACCGACTCCCCAGGTTTCTAAGACCGGTCGTAGGAACGATTTTTTTTTCTATAAATTGAACATGAAATTCAGAGTTTTTACATCCTCAACTCCATTCCATTTCAAGAATTTTCAAGTAATCACTCTGAGATAAGTCTGTGTTTATTTTAAGCTAAATTGTGCTTATTTAATATTCCTTTTTACTAGCTTATTTAATTTGATTTTGTTTCTCTATTCCAATCTTATTTGAAAAGAGGAATTATATTGTTCCTTCTTCTTGGAATCAAAATCAAATATTGCTACGCCCAACAAGTTAAATCTAAAATCTATTAGAAATTAGAACCTTGAATGTGAGTATTGGAAATTGAACTTTGACATTCAATCAACCACTCCGATTGGTTCTACCTAGAACATGCTAAAGGAGAAATCCGGTATTTTACAATTCTATAAAATTCATTTATTTTGGTTTGTTTGAGGTTGAGCCGAAAAATCTCATTATCTTTGGTTTTGTTTGAGGTTGAGCGGAAAAATCTCATTGTATTGGTTGTCCGAGGAAAACCGAAAAACTTCGAAAAAGGGGTTTTTGAATTGTGTAAGCCCAAGGAAAAAAAAAAGACACAATTGTAAAGGTTTTTGGTGAACCCGAGAAAACCTATTTGATAGTGAGCAGCTAATATCCCACATGTGAGGATATTAGAGTGGAGTAGCATTCTGTGTGGTCATTTGTTGTAAAGCAGTTGGTGTACACACAAAGTAACCACTATAACTCTTTGTCTTGTGGATTGAATGCTTGCTTAATTTTCATATCTTTTATTATTTGATTGTGTGGAATGTACAAGTGGATGTGAATGTTGTAACTATTTACATTTTCAAGCAAGTGTGGGGATTGTTGTAATAATTTAGATCTTTATACGCATTTATTTTCAATTCCTTGCTATTTCATTTACTTATATTAACATTGAGTTCTTGATTCAAAAGAGGTTCTAGAAATAAGGTTGTCCTACCATAAGCCCTTGTTTATTATGGTGTAAGGTTGTCCTTAGAACTGAATTTGTATCAATCTCTCAATAATTATTTATCAAGGTGATTTATATTTAGCATTGTGAATTGATTCATAATTGTAAGGGTATTAATTTACTTTAGTTCCGCTGATTTTATTTTAAATTTGACATAGTCCTATTCACCCCCCCCTCTAGGACATATAGCTTGGCCTTTTGAACTTTCACCCAATCGCACTTAAATAGGATGAGCTTGTACCCTGTTCGGTACTCCAATTGGATAATTCTACGAAGGACTCCGTAGTAAGGTTGATTTTCATCTACTGTATTGATATCCTTAGCACTTGATTGGAAGCTTGTCATACCCTCTATCCTAACCCCACTATTTTGGTTCATTTTATTCTCCTCATAGTCCTTAGTGACAAAGAGGAAACCATTAATATAATACTTATTGTATTGCATAGAAAAAGCTAGAGGTCCTCTCACTACATCTTTAAATTCATTATCGTCAGATTCACTGAACTCTGGTTGCCTCTTCAACTAAGATATGAATTCATCCTCGCTAGGCACCCTGTTGGTCCTCTTATAGCATCACTGCAAGAAATCTTTGTGCTTCCTACCCGATATTAAATGACATTGCTATATTGAAGTACCATAAAGGAAGATATTTACACACACACAAACACACACACACACACACACACACACACACACATATATATATATGACCTTATTGTACATACCCTTCCCACTCGTCGTAGCTGGGATGACTCTTCAGTACCCATGTACGAGCTTGTTTGTATTCAATACCCACTAGGATAACACTTTGACCCGAACCTACTGGACCAACGTCGTCATCATTAGGGTCATCATCAACGATATCTTCCAACTTACGTAGTCCTGGAATGACTCCGTTAAATCATTTTTCCAGCTTTTCCAGTAGGCTTGTTTTCTGTTTTCCTTTATATTGGTTGCAGAATATAGCTGTCTCCTCTTGGATTTACTACTCTGCAATACAACCCTCAGGTCGTCTCTTGTTATAGACATAGGCCTTGAATGTCTTCATGAATCTGACAAAGTTAATGATACATTATATATACATGCAAATGTAGATGTTAAGCCTAGTTATTCTTATTAAGCTTATAGTGTACCTTTCAAATAGATACATCCATCGATAGTATATAAGACCACATATGCGAGCCTCGTAAGTTAAATGGATCGACAAATGCATCATAACGACAAATATCGATGGCGGGCATATAGTTTCAAGCTGGCATAATGTCCAAGTCATGCTCCTCTCAAGAGTAAGGAGTGTTTGAAGGTCTACAGTTGTCGAGCACAAGGCCTTAAAGAAGGTACAAAGGCTTGTAATTATAGGATGAATGACCTTCTTATCCCTGAATGCATGCTGGATGAGAACTGGGAGCAGATGTTGCATCAACACATGGTAAGAATGAGACTTCATTCCCTTTAAATCCACACAATCTTCCTTTACAATGGTCCTTCAATTCTCACTAAAACCGATCGGAACACGCAGCTCATGCAAAGTCTGGATGAAAAGTTTTTTCTCTTCTTTTCTTAGACAGAAAGGACCTTGTTTCTGAATCACCTTGCCATTGTTCTTTTTTTAGCCGTAGACGCTTCTTAATTCCCAATTGTTTCAGGTCCCTGCATTTATTAGCATCATCCTTGGTTTTTCCAGGCATGTTCAACATCAAGGCAATAAGGATTTCACATATCTTTTTCTTAATATGCATGACATCAAGGTTTGACACACGGGAATATCTTTCCAATACTCGAGATCAAATAATATAGACCGTTTGAAGAACCACGGTGATTCAACATCATCCGCTAGCTCTTGTCGGCCTCCATCAATACCCCTTATATTACTCTTCCCAGTCTTCCCCCACTGCATATTCAACTTTGAGGTTTATTGTAACGCCCTAAAATTTGAGGGTTGAGTAGCAACTCAACTCTCGAGTTCCAGAACATCACTTATGCAACATAGATGATGATGATTGAATGTTGTCTGTGTCAGTGCAATAAACATGAGTGAGATTATACCAAAACAGTAATTCATACTCCAGATCAATTGTATAAAGGCAAGCAGAAGACTGAAACTGTATATATAAGGTATGGAAAGGAACAAAACCATCTTGATCTCCAGAGTATGAACACTAACTGAGTAACCATATACATGTATTGTTTCCGAATCAAAAGATCAAAATGCAACTAAAACAGATATACCCTGAAATCCTCGCGATCCAGTCAGCCTAAGCAAATCCGTCAGAGTACTGCATGTATGAGAACTCGTCCTAGTCCTAATCGTAGTCTGGCTTCACCTCCTAAATCGACGTATCATCTATACCTGAGATAGAGTCTGGTTAGTGTGTACAACACCGTCCCGTAACATGGGAGTGAGTAGCTAACTCAGTGGAACAATAAAGCATAGGTTAACATGTTATCAATTCGAAGCAAAGAATGATAAAGCAGTACAATCAAACAATCCTAACTACTCTTATTAAATGCAAGTATGAAATGACATGATGAATGCCCTTGCCAAACCACCCTCATGCGAACTATCTTACGTTCGCAAATGCGTTCATCCCTCAGTGCTCCACATCTACCAGGCACATGCAGTGCGATGATAAGCATGATTACCGAGTTATTATTAGTCCATTTCAAACAGCAGTATTGGGAAACTAAGGTACCTCCCTTGCATCATTCCCAAACATGATCCATTCTAGGGTCGTCAATCCTAGTTAATCTCATATGATGGTATGTTTCTAGGTCACTGCAAAAGCTGTTAGGTCTGTTACGCACAAAGGTTACACTACTCCCCCATCACCTTTTTAACAGTTCATCATTATACAGATATAGGCCTGGTTCATACTCTATACACTGCAGCAAAACTCGTCGCCTCACCGCAAATTCAGAGTATGCTCGAGGTCACTACAAAGGGCTGCCAGGGCTATTACGCACAAAGGTTACACCGTTCCCCCATCACCTTATCAATGTAGGCCGACAACATGAATATAGTGTCCCATACTACCATAATCGGCTCACGAGTCTAGTTACTCACTGGTCACTACGGGGAGGCACATGGCCCCTGCATAGACCGACAGCTCGACCACGGTGTCCCATACCACCATGCCCGGCTCATGAGTCTTAGCGGATCGAGGTACCATGGTTAACGGGATTTCATTGGTAAGTTTGGTACCCTAGGTTTAAGCAGTAGTGACCAGACATGGTGAACATACATTAGACATATCGGGGTACTTAATGAGCCTGACTAGCTCGAGCGAACAATTAATTGAACGACATGAAGTGCATAAGCACTTCGCGTGGCCTAACCACTATCGCCAACTGAAGTACGACTCGGGTTCGTCAAATACATCCTACGTGGCGAAATGAATCTCAACCACGATCTCAAGTCTGGTACCGATTGTCTGGACTATAAACATAGTCCCAAACTCAATCAATCCTTATTCATAGCATGTGGAGTAAAGCATAATAAACAAAGTAATTCAAGCATGTTAACAAGTATGTCATAAAGCATGTTATAAAGCACTACATAAATAGGAATACAAACACATATATTTCATAAGTGGTTAAATTAAATGACCTCATGGAGGAAATCATACATGTCTCTAAGGTAGTTGAGAATCCCATCTCAACACCCACCTAAGGCATCATCATCCAAACACTTACTCACACAAGCATTTTCACAAACACTTAGCATACACTATTTCAACATAGTGTATGTTAGCAAATCATGTATTAGGGTGAGTCCTTTCGCTAAGCAAGTATTTTACGCACATATGATATATTCATACAACAAATAATCATGCCAAACACACTTCTAAAATATATACGTATACGGTACTTTCTACAATACACTATTTCTACATGCATAACATGTATTAGGGCGAACCCTTTCACCAAATAAGTATTTTATCCATATATCATATATTCATACAACAAATAATCATGTCAAACACATTTCCAAAATATATACGTATACGGTATTTCTACGAATACCTAGAATATGTAAAATTCCATATTCTACGTCTTTAATCGAAACAGAAAACAGAAAGCACTTTGTACATGTGCAATTGCATGCAGATCATGAATCTATCATTATCTGACATTGAAAGTGTTGAAAACCATAACCTATACACCTAAAGTCCTCACCTTATACCGTAGAATCGCAACGAATCAGCTAGGTTTGTCAAGCTTCCGTATTTGGCAGTTTGGTGGCCTATAGAATGAAATAGGTTACTATTTCATAACCTACACCCCTTACAACTTCAAAACAGATTAGGGTTAGGGTTTCTTACCTAGAAATGAAGTGGGATTCGCTGGAAAAATGATGAGAATGGGGTGGTGAAGCTTGTGTAGTGGTAGAGAAAGAGGGTAGGAAGGATCTCCCACAACTCTCACTCTTTCTCTCTGTTTTCTCACTTCTCTCTCTAGGGTTTCTCTCAAATTCGTATGGCTATAAGAGAGAGGGTTCTAAGGTCCTTATATAGCCTAAAAACTCTCTGAAATAGACTTGTGGACAAGGTATACTTAGGTTATAACTAAAGCGGCACTTTTCCAGCTCAACGGAGGACTTCTGACGGGCCTCCTTGAGCCAAAGGTCAGACTTAAGCTCACGGACTTGGGATCTAGGTGGAGTTAAGTTTTCATTTCATTCGGATTCCCAGATCATACGTGGCGGACCAGTTTCAGTTCAACGGTCAGCGGATCTCGATCTGAAATTCCAAGTACATGGATATGTTTATGAAGTTTTTCCTGATCCGAGGGTGTATTTGGGTCAGATTCTGACGGTCTGGTTGCGTACAAAATGACCGCAAGTAATAAGTCTCAGATTACTAAAGATATTTATTTTAGAAAGAAAACAAGTGTTTTCACACTCTCTCGCTCCGGACTCAAGCGAACAGCCGTGGGACACTGGCTGGATTTGATTTCCGAGATGGTTGTCAAGCTCAGCGAGGCAGTCCTAAGTCCTTAACCTCGTATTATTCAGACTCCCGATGTGCGGTCCAGACCTGATACAGAGTTTCAACGTGCTCCCGAGAGTAGTCGGGTAATGAGTTTGATCCTAGACTTTAGGGTAACCTAGCGTCAATGATTCTACAAGTTTTGGGTCTTGTAGAGCGTATTTAAAGCGATTCAAACGTGGCTACTCTAGTTTAGCACTTAGTTAACTTTGTCAAATTTCTAGAGGATTTAATCCTAAGTGATTTCTGGTCGAGGTGGTACTCGAGCCATTGTACGGAAAATTTTGAGTTGTTACATTTATCTTTTGACCTCAATCCCATCTAGACGGATCAGTTGACGTCGTATCTCCACCTTCTTATTGAACGTGCCAGCACTTGTGTCCTTCCTAGCCTATTCTGATATTGGCAACCATCGTCTGTGGCCCATATAAACATGTTTCTTTCCATATTCGAGTCGCAAAGAATCTGTGTTGGGACCACATACAAGACAACCATACTTACGCTTTATCCTACAACCAGAAACGTTACTATATGCTGGAAAGTCATGGATTGTCCAAAGCAGAACGACATGCATGTTGAATTTGTTTTCATGGTATGCATCGAACGTCGTGACCCCTTTTCACTATAACTTTTGTAGTTCATCAATCAATGGCTATAAATATGTTAATATCTTTTCCTGGTTGTCGTGGTCCCTCAATGAGTAAAGTCAACATAGCAAACTAAGGTTTCATGCAAAGCTTTGGTGGAAGGTTGTATTTCACACACATAACGGGCCATGAACTATGCGACATACTAAAAACGCTGAATGGGTTAAACCCATCTATAGCCAAACCCAATCGAACATTGCGAGGCTCAGCTGAAAAATCTATATACTTGTCTTCAAGATCCTTCCATGTAATAGAATCAGCCAGATGCTCCATCTTTTCATGTTGAAATTTCCTGGTTGAGTACCAAGACATTTCTTTCGCCAACCATGGCACACTGAACATTCTTTGTAGCCTTGGAGTTAATGAAAAATACCTTAACACGTTCTTAGGTATTTGAGATTATTTTCTCTTAGAACCCATTTCAGTCTTGTACCTAGAAGTTTTACAAATTGGACAAATGGTTTTTATCTTGTTCTCTCTCCAGTATAAGATGCAATCATTTGGACAAGCATAGATTTTCACATAATCAAGACCCAACTTTGTAATGATCTTCTTCGCTTGGTAGGTAATAGTTAGGGCCTTGTTACTAGAAGGTAACACCTTCTTTAGTAGTTGAAGGAGCTCTGTAAAGCTTTTTTCACTCCATCCATGATTCACCTTTAATTTGAAAAGCTGTATAATGAAAGTCAGTGCGGTGAAATCTTGGGCCCCAGGGAATAGCTCAGTCATTACGTCTCATAGATTTGCTTCAAAATCATTGGTTTCATTTTCTCCAAAGACACCTTCAACTAAAGGGGTCACATTCGGCTCATCCTTTACAACTTCATCTAGGTTATTACCACCAAGTTCTTAAATGATCACGTTGTGAACCTCATTTAAATTCGGGACACTATGGTATTGTTGCGAACTTGATTCGCGTACAATACACTTAGGTGATACATGCTCCCCATGTATGTTCCAAACCGTATAGCTTGGGTCAAATCCATTTTTCATTAGATGTATTTCCATATCATCATAAGAAACTGGAAAATGTGCACATTTGCAAGTGGTGCATGGACAAGGAACGAATTCTCTACCAGGAATGTTTTCTTGTGCAAACTTTGAAAAACTTCTTATTCCAGAAATAAAACATGGGTATGGGAAATTTAGTGTCATCCACTCCCTATTCATTATAGTCGAATCTCGATTAACCAAGGGGTCCATTTTCAACCTGCACCTTACCAAAAATTAAAGTTAAAAATTATCCTAATGCACCATCCTCCTCAAAGTTGGAAATGAAGAAAGTGTTATCAGATGATTAGACCCAAACAGATATTATATACCAAATACAATGTATTAAGGAGTTTGCAATCATTATATTTTTATAATAAATTAATAATGTAATTTATAAGTAAAATCTTAAACCACTTGCATAGATGAAAAGTCTCGAATGCAATTCTAATATATCAAGGACTTATAAAATCTTAATTGAACAAACCTGAGTATTCACACCCATAGATATATATTTTTTTTAAATACCTAGTATGTCCAAGATTATTATTTTTTCATGCATACTCATACTCTTCACATGATCTTTAGCAACTTCACAAGTGGATACCACATTCAGCCACACTCCTAGTTGACACAAGTCCCAAAACAAATGTGTTATGTTTCAACGAAGGTATGATTTGAGTTTTAACAATGTCAGGGCTTGGTTTCAACGAAGGTATGATTTGAGTTTTAACAATGTCAATTGTCTAGTCCTTGACTACCTACCTAACTCATTGGACGGATAAAGAGAGCGGGTTTCAAATGCCCAGGTAATACAACTTCAGCTACCAACTAGTAATTAATGGCACCTGATAAAATAAAAAATGATCAATAGAGCAATGGTGGACACTTGCTTTTGTGGAAGCCCTCTTTCTTAGTTGTTGAATGTTTCTTCTTCTTTTTTCTTTTTTTTTTTCTCCATAGGAAAGAAGGTAAGGCTTCCAAATTCATCTTTTTCGGTTAACTTCTTAAAACACACTGTAATAAGGTTTTCTTAGGAGAAACCCTCCTGTTGGTAGATAGAAACCAGTTTCGTTGATGACCATCATGGAAGAAGAACATCCGCTAGAAAAGATGAGAAAACCAATTGAGAGCATGGAGAAGCTCATCTTTGTATGGCATTCTTGTAAATTCAAGAATTGGGAATAATAATAATAATAATAAAAAGAGCGAAATACCAAATAATCTAAAATAGAAAGTACATTTCTGCAACAGCAATTGGCAAGTGCTTGCAACCATTTGTTGTGAACTTGCTAAACATGTTGAATTGGATGTAAGTTAATAAATCCCTCTAGTTATTGCTAGATTGGGATTAACAAGAGGCCATTCACAAATGCATCATCCTTTTTAAATCAAGAAACTGTTTTTTAGTTACAGATTACAGAATTGATGAATCCTTTTCTTTTAATCCAGAATTTTTAAGTGAAAAAGAAGAAAAAACAAAGTGAGGGAGAAAATAGATTATAACAATATGCCCCTCACTGTTAACCAATAAAATAAAGAGGACTTTCCCTGGCCATACCATGACCCCATACGCTCATCTCTTATCACGATGAGTAAACTAATCTTTTCCAGCTACCATTTTTGCCTCTGCCTATCAGAAGCATCACTATCCTTCCTGGGCACTTCAGGAGAATACAGGATGATGGCAGTGAACATTGTCTTGTGTTCATGGTAATGGCTGCCATCATCAAATCATAACTCACAGTTGATCATCTTTCTGCCCATTTTCATCTGTGGATTGAGGTTTGGAATCAATTTCAAGCATTATTTGGAATTGAGTTGAGGTTACAAGAAGCCCTAGCGGATCTCTTTGAGGGGTGGACTGGACCATTTTCTAGGAAGGAGATCTTTTGTGAAAGATTTTCTTGCCAGCTATCTGAGGGTGGCAATGGGCTGACGGCCTGACCCTGTGGGGCCATGCCTGGGGCCTATAGAATCTGACCAAGGGCCAGGCCCGTGCTTGAAATCTATGCTTGGTGTCTAGATCAGGCTGGGCCAGTGATGAATGGCTCAATCCAATCAAGTTGGCGACCTCATGTGGAAAGAATGTATGGCTTAAAGACGCTTGTTAATGGTACCCATTCAACTTACACGTGTAGTTTAAAGGACTGTTGGATCCAGGTTCAAGTTTCAATGATCCAAACCATTTATATGAGGGACTCGTTATGGTTAGTGGAAACCCAAAATAAATAAATAAATAAATCTTAGATTGGATACTTCAAACTTTTTAAGAAATGGTGGAAATGCACATCTTAGTAGCTTCATGCCACTACTTGATACCCGACAAATGCAGTGAGGTGAATTAACATGTGTTATGGCACATGTGTGGCGGATGAGCCACCACCATTTAAGAAATGGTGGAAATGCACATCTTAGTGACTTAGTCTAGCCCTTCAATAACATTTCTGAATGTATATGAATGCTTGCTCCAGTAACATAACAGACATTACACCAAATTAAAAGACATTCAAATTGATCTTGCAAACTGACAAACCAACAAAATTTCTAGAATTCCCTTCAAGATATATATATATATATATATATATATATATATATATATATGCTTAATGAAAGTTAGTTGATGTTTGCAAACACTATGACCAACCATTGCATCAGTGTGCAATAAAGTCAGATGCATCTCAATAGCTCCACACCACTACTTGATTCCTGATGAATGCAATGCAATGGATTAACATATTTTATGACACGTGTGGTGGATGAGTCACCAACATTTAAAAAATGGTGTAAATGCATATTTTAGTTTAACACTTCAATCATATTTTTCAATGTATATGAATGCCTGTGCCAGTAACATAAAAGACATTAAAAAAAAAAACATAAAAATTCAAATTGATGTCACAATCTGACAAACCCCAAAAAAAAAATTCTGGAATTCCTTTCAGGATCTTAAGACAATCCACTGACATCACCATCATTACCTTTAAATCCCATCCAATCCACCCTAATCCCTTCAAAATTGCTTGGGATGTGTTTGGTTCAAGGGATTAAAAGGGATTGAAAGGTTTAATCCTAGGATTGGCCGGGCATCCCAAACAAACCGGAAATAACAATCTCGAGATATAGCAATCCCACAGAACTTTCACCAATCCACTGACACAACTATCATTACCTTGAAATCTGTGTAATCCACTCTAATACCATCCAATTCCATCCAATCTGACTAACCAAAAAGGCCCTAATGGTGGGTTTTCAATCACCAAAGTTTCCTATGGTGTGGTCCACCTGAGATTTGGCCCTAAAATGAGCTGGAAAAAAATGAATGGCCTGCATACACATATTATGGTGGAGCCCACAAAGCATTTTTAGGGCCCGTTTGGCCAGGTGGATTGAAAGGGATTGAATGGTATTAAGGGTGGATGGCCTGGATTTATACGTATTGATGGTGTTGTTAGTGGATTGTCTTCAGATACATGGGATTTCTATATCCCTGGATTGATATATCCAGACTGTTTGGCATGCCGGACCAATACCGGGATTAAACCTTCCCATCCCATCCAATCCCTCAAGCTAAACACGTCTCTGGGATTGAGATCAGATCACCGACTCTGTTTGGCATGCCCGGCCAATACCAGGATTTAACTTCTAATCCCTTCCAATAACATCCAATCCCTTCCAATCTGACCGGCAAAACAGGCCCTTAGATTTCAAAAACAAAGAGAGGGGAATGCGGATTGAAGGATTGAAAGATTTGAGAAAGAGATAAAGAGGGAGAAAGAAAGAAACTAACCATACGTGCTCCGTCTTCTTCTACTTCTCCTTCTTGCAGTGAAATGGGTTTTTTAAAACAGAGAGGGGAATGCGACCTTGAGATAGGGAGAGAGGGTGAGGGAGATCGGGAGATCGAGAGAGGGCAAGGGAAGAGAGAGACTGAGTGAGAGAGAGAGAGAGAGAGAGAGAGAGAGATGGAGAGATGGGTTCATCAGCGAGCGGAAGAAAATGGCAGACAAGGGTTTTTGTTTTTGGAGGGGTTTGGGGTTTTGGAGAGGCGCATGACAGACGGCTCCCTGATCATTTTATGGTTTTAGGACCATGGGGCCCACTGTGATGTATTTCATATATCCACTCCGTCCATTAATTTTAAATTATTATTTTAAGTGCTGATAAAAAAAATGAGTTAGATCAATTCTGTAAGGAGACCATACAATATATTAACAGTAGAAATTTAAGTTATATTATTTCTTATGGTGTGGTCCACTAAGACATTTAATCTACATAATTTTTGGTCTTATGCACTAAAATTATATATCGGAATTTTTAGATGGCTTAGATCAAACACATATATTCCAATGGACCTCATGGATCCCCTTAAGCACCCTCTATATTTAATATGTTTTAGGTGAGGAGGTACGCTTTAGCTATAGAGCACTTAGGCTATAGCTACGGATTTAATCCGTAGCTATATTACTACGGATTAAATCTGTAGCTAAAAGCTTTCAACCTTCATAGCCATTGCTCGATTTTTTGGTAGTGTCCTCAGAATCAGAATCTAACCCATTAAACAGATCATCCATATTCACGTCGTCAGTAGGTAAAGCTTCTTCACTAGCTCCTCCAGCATCCCTATCAACTTGACTAGGAACCAACTTCAAATTCATCTTGTTAATATTTGAGTTGTTGAAGAGAAGATGAGAAATAGAAGCCTCTCCATTTGGCATGACCACAAGGCAATGAGTAGCAAGGGTGGCCATTAAATAAGAGAGAATATCGCTATGCCTCAGATGGAGATGAAATTGGATTATAATATAACAAATTAATGAAGGAAGACACTTGAATACTAGAAACAATAGAATGAAGAATACGCACCATGAAAGAGGTTAATTTAAACTTGTTACTAGATCTAGGATATACATTGGAAATGAAGATACAATGAAGTACTGTGTATCTGGGTAACATATGGTTGGCACGGAGCGCAATCCCGGAATTCCATTTCGAGTTCATGTTGTACAAATCTCTAGTTAAAAGACGTTTTTCAGATTCATTCAATTTTGTAACTAATGTGGATATTGGAATCCCTTCATCATTAACTGGTATATCCATTAAGTTAGAAATTAAGTGACGATCTACTGGAAATGTACCTTCTCTAAACATCATAGTGAAGGTTAAATTTTTAATAGAAAAATCACTGATACATGGATATATGGCTTGTGTAATGGACTGATATGCAGGTCCACCCCAATTCAGTATGTTATCCCATCCTACAGCTACAAGGAGGGGAATGATGTTGAAAGGAACTAGATGGTTGGAATTAACGGGTCATTCAACAATGACATTGTGGAGATGAATATCCCTCACATATTCCAAGTCCTCTTCGGGTGGTTGAAGAGTACGCACCGAAATAGGTGTGAAACGAGAAGAAAGGCCACAAGTGGTTCTCTTCTTATTCTACCTTCCATTGCAAGAAACAAAAATAGAATGTAAGAAGGATTTAAGAGTTTCACACAAATCATATTTTACCCAAAAATTGCAAGGAAACCACAAGATATCTTGAAATAAACTTTAGAATCAAGCAAATAGAGATGCAAGGAACCTAAATCCGAAAGAAAAATGAAAATGATGCACTAACCAAGTTGTATTCGGAGATGGGTTTGACCGGTCAGAGAATGGGTTGTTAGAGAAGATAAAAAAATGAAGAAAAAGTTATTTTTCTCACAATAAAAGCACCCCCACCGCGCAACTCGACTGGTCGAGAACATACTTGACTGGTCGTGCAGACTTAAAATTTCTCAATTTTATTGACTTTTAAAATTTAAAATTTTGTAAAAATAAAAATAAACAAAATATAGTATAAGGAGACACAGTAATCTTAGATCAAATTACACATACCAATATCCAATTTTAATTTAGAGAACCTGTTTCTGTCAAGTGGTTTGGTGAAAATGTCCGTAAGTTGATTTTCAGTTTGAACATAATCGAATGAAATAATTCTATCTTCCACTAATTCACGAATGTAATGATATCTAATGTCAATATGCTTAGTTCGTGAATGCTAGATGGGATTTTTAAAAATGTTAATAGCGCTAGAGTTATCACAATAAAGTATCATAGTATCTTACGCAAATCCATAGTCATTTAACATTCTTTTCATCCACATAAGTTGAGTGCATGCATTTCCATCTGTAATATATTCAGCCTCAGCAGTGGATAGCGATATAGAACTCTGTTTCTTACTATGCCATGAAACTAAACAGTTCCCGAGATAAAAACAACCATCGCTGGTGGACTTTCAGTCATCTATATTACCATCCCAGTCAGCACCCGTATAACCAGCTAGTTGAACATTAGTATCATATGGATACCAAAGGCCAAGATTGGCTGAGCTTACGACATATCTCATAATTCGCTTAATAGCAATCAGGTGAGATTCTTTGGGATATGATTGATATCTAGCATAGATACCTATGCTGAATATTATATCAGGTCGGCTCGTAGTTAAATATAATAAGCGACCAATCATACTACCATACAACCTGAGATCTACACTTTTACTTGTTGCATCCTTAGAGAGCTTAAGAGTCGTACTCATAGGAGTATCGAAGTTTTTGCCACTCTCAAAACCAAACTTCTTCACCAAATTTAGAGCATACTTGGTTTGAGAAATAAAAATTCCGTCTTTAAGTTGTTTCACTTGTAGACCTAAAAGTAGATCAATTCTCCAACTATGCTCATTTCAAACTTGGACTTCATCAATTCTGCAAACTCGGTAGACAGGTTAGAACATGTAGAACCATAAATAATATCATCAACATATATCTGTACTATGAGTATGTGATCATTATGTTTCTTTACAAATAGTGTCTTATCTACACTCCGCATTATAAAATTATGACTTAGTACAAACTTAGTCAGCTTCTCATACCATGCCCTGGGAGCTTATTTTTAACCATAGAGTGCCTTTTTCAGGTGATAAACATGATCAGTATATTTAGGGTCTTCCTAACCCATAGGTTGTTCTACATATACTTCCTCATGTAAATCACCATTCAAGAAAGCACTCTTGACATTTATTTAATAGATTTTGAATTTTTTGAAATAAGCAATGGATATAAATAATCCAATAGATTCAAGCTACTGGAGCAAAGGTTTCATCATAATCGATGCCTTTTATCTGAGTGTACCCTTGTACAACCAATCTTGCCTTGTTTCTTATAATATTTCCTAATTCATCATATTTATTTTTAAAGATCCACTTAGTTCCAATTATATGTTTATCATTAGGTCTAGGAACCAAATACCACACATCATTCCTTACAAATTGATTTAGTTCATCTTACATGGATACTATCCAGTTTTAATCAGTAAGCGCTTCTTTTACATTGGCCGGCTCAATTTTGTAAGTGAAGCATACATAATTACATATGTTTTCTAATTGTCTTCGAGTACGCACACAAGTGAGAGGATTACCAAGAATTTAATCAGTTGGATGGTCTTTAACTGACCATAGTTCAGTGTCGTTTTGACTGGATGAAGAGTCTGGTTTGTCAAATATAGAGACTTCATCGTCTTCTGAACTAGAGACAGGTGTATTCAAGTGATCATCTATAATCACATTAATGGACTCTTGAATAACACTAGTTCTCTTGTTGAGAACTTGATACGCTCGACTATTTAGAGCATACCCTAGAAAAATCCCTTCGTCACTTTTAGTGTCGAACTTCCCTAAATTTTCGCGGTCATGCAAAATATAACACTTGCTGTCAAAAACTCGAAAGTATTTGACTGTGGGCTTCTTATTGAACCACAGTTCATATGTAGTCCTATCATTTGATTTTTTAGTATAAACACAGTTTATTATATAGCATGTAGTGTTCACAGCTTTAGCCAATAGATTTTTAGGTAATTTCATGCTATTTAACATAACATTAGCCATTTCTTGAAGCACACGGTTTTTCCTTTCAACAACCCCATTTTGTTGAGGTGTCTTAGGTGCAGAAAATTCATGTGATATCCCGTGATCGCTACAGAACTTCTCAAAATTACTATTATTAAATTCTGATCCATGGTCACTTTGGATTTTTGAAACATTTGATTCCTTCTCGGTTTGGATACGCTTTTGTATCTGTTTCACTTCATCGAGAGTTTCAGACTTCTTTCTCATGAAAGCTACCCATGTATATTTGGTAAAGTCATCCACAATTACTAGAAAATATTTCTTTCCACCTCGACTCTCCATTCTGGTAGATCCAACGAGATCCATATGGAGGAGTTCAAGGGGTTTAGATGTGGCACTGGAGTTTACTTTCTTGTGACTACTCCTAGTTTGTTTTCCGATTTGACATTCGCAAGAAATTTTATCCATTTTCTTTAATTTGGGTAGACCTCTTATTAACTCACCTTTGCTCAGTCTATATAGATTTCAGTAGTGTACATGTCCACGGTGTTTATGCCATAATTCGGTCTCATTTGTTTGGACTATATAACACGATAATTTAGATAAGCTAGAGTCACTAACTATATAAAAATTCTCAGATGTTCTGCCACCAGTCAATATCACAGAACCTTTCTCATTAGAAATCTCACATCCTTGATTAGTAAATTTTACACTATGTTTATTATCGCATATTTGAGAAATGCTTAAGAGATTATGTTTAAGACCTTCTACAAACAAAACATTCTCAAAAGGAGGAAGATCGAAGAGTTGAACCGTACTTTGGCCAATTATTCTACAGTTGCTACCATCACCAAATGTGACTGAACCATTAGTCATATCTTTGAAGTTGGTGAACAAATCTTTGTCACTAGTCATGTGTCTAGAGCAACCACTGTCTAAGTACCACTTTGATTGACTTGAAGCCTTGAAAGTAGTGTGGACAACCAGACAAGTAACCTTAGGGATCCATTTCATTACCATTTTGGGTTTTGGAGCACTGTTGGTTTTTTTGTGCTTATAGTTATTATACATTCTACCATTAGAGTTAGATTTCAGAAGCTCCTTGAGTAGATCCACATTTTTTTTAGCTAAGGGGTTATAATTTTGATTTTTAAAATTGATATGGTTGTTTGTAGGTTTTGTAGCTTGAAAAGTTTTAAGATTTTTAAAACCATTTTGATTCAGACTTTTCCCTTTTGAGTTGGAGGACTCTCCTTTAACAAACTTATGAGTAATCTTATTTTTTAGAGGCGTATTTTTATCATAGCCCAGACCAAATCTGTCTCCACATTTCCTTGATCCAGTTAGCAATTTTTCTAATTTAGGATCACCTTGGGCATACCTCCAAGTATCCTTTGAACTTAAGAGAGAAGAGACTTCTAGTTCTAGTTTTTCATTTTCTGATTTTAGATTTTCAACTTGGGACGTTTTGAAAGCTAAATTGCATTTAGTCTTTTCAAAACAATCAGAAAGATGTGATTTTTCTAAAACTAGGTTTTCAAAATCTTCTTTTAACTTTAAAAACTTTTCTTTTTGAAGTTTAAGTTTTACAGCTATCTTACAACTTTCCCTGTATAGGGCATTATAGGCATCTTGTAAATCTCTATCATTTTCAGGGTCACTCCTCAGATTTTCATCATAAGTTGAATCACAACTCTTTGAGGAAGTGACTCTGGCCAGAGTCATTAAGGCCTTGATCTCATTAGACGATTCAGGTTCAGAATCATCTGTCTCAGAAGAAGCTTCAGAGCAAGATGATTCATCGCATGTGGCCAACATACCTTTCTTCTTTGATTTGTCCTTCTTTGGACACTTGTTTGCCAAATGCTCGTATTCACTGCAGTTGAAACATTGGCCATCTTTAAGAGATTTTTAATTTTTAGATTTGCTCTTTTTCTTCTCAGAGGGTTTTTGAAAATCAACTCTCTTTTTTATTTTGAAAATCTTATAAAACTTCTTGGCTAATAGTGTCATATCATCCTCTGAATTTTCATAATTAGAATTACTAATATTATCTTAAGAAATACATTTAGATGACTTAAGGGCTATGGACTTACCTTTAGGAGCCTTGAAATTTAACTCATACGTTCGTAAAGAACCAACAAGCTCTTCAACCCTCATATTATTCGTGTCACGAAGTTCCTGAATGGTAGTCACCTTAGAATTGAACCTTTCAGGCAATGAGCGCAGTATCTTTGAACAGACTTTACTTCATGGGATACTATCTCCAAGACCCCACATTGAGTTGACTATGTCATTCAATTTAATATAGAAATCCATGAATGTTTCACTTTCTCTCATATGTATTTCTTCAAACCTAGTGGTGAGGATTTGAAGTTTTGACTTTTTGAAGATAGTCGTACCCTCGTGTCTCATTTCTAAGATATCTCGGGCTTACTTTGCAGTATCACAAGATATTATTCTTTCAAATTCATCTAGTGATAATGCGCAAGTGATTACATTTAAAGCTTTGGCATTGGCACTACTCTCATTTTTTTGAAGAGTACTATCCATGAATAATAAGGTGTAACTTTAATAGATTTAGTTCCATCAGTGCCTAGAGCTTTAGATGTGGGTGGGTTTCATCTAGTCATTGTGGCTTGCCATATGCTCTCATCGATGGACCTCAAAAAGATTATCATCTTGTCTTTCCAAAAAGCATAGTTGGAGCCATCAAAAGGTGGAGGCCTAGTAATAGAAAGGCCATCAAAATTTGACATATTAAAAGCTCAAGATCTCTTAACTCAGGAAATGAATCCAAATAAATTGAGCTATTAGGCTTTGATACCACTTGAAAAGGCCGAGCTCTAAGTCCTAAGGGGGGGGGGGGGGGGGTGAATTGACTATGCCAAATAAAAAAATAAATGTGGAATACAAAGATAGATAATACAAATAAATAACAACCTCAAATGCACTGGTCTTGAGAGGTTGATACAAACTGAGTTCTAAGGACAACCTTTCACCAAAAACCAAGGTTTATGGTAGGACAACCTAATGTCTAGAACTTTTATAAGTATCAAAAACTCAAACTGAGAATGAGGCAAAGGAAAAAAACTAAATTATTACAACATTCACCATAAGTGCATAAAAAAAATTACAACATTCATCACCACACATACATCATAATCATCATCCAAACTTTGAGAATTATAGTGGTTCGTGTGTGTACACTAACTATTCATAAATAGCCACACAACCACTCCACTCCCAAAATCCACACCCACGGGATATTGGCTTTCACTAAGAAATAAGGTTTTTCAAGGTTCACCTTAAAACCTTCACAATTGTGTTTTTCAAATGGGCTTACATAATTACAAAAACCCCATAATGAGTTTTTCCTCACTGAATCTCACAAACTAAAAATGCAGAAAATTGAAATACTTATCTAAAGATTCTGATATAGTCCGGTAGAACTAATTTGATGTAAACGTAGATGTTCAATGTCCAATCTTACAAATGAAAGGGTTCTAAGTCTAAATGATTTTTAAATTAAATTAACTTCGGGCTAGCTTGATTTGATTTTGATCTCAAAAAGGTAAATCACAATTCCTATTTTTAATATAATAGAGTTGAATAAAGAGATAAGAAAATCAAATACAAAAAGCTATAAAAATAATCTAAAATGAATAAGTAATAGCTTCACAATTGTAGGGACTTATCTCTCAAAGTGATGGCTTGATTAGGCTTGAAATAAATGAAAAACTCTAAGATTCGTCCTCTATTTATAGGTAAAAATTCTGTTCCTTCGACTGGTTTAAGGGTCAGTTTGATTGGTCGAAGCACCAACCAATTTTTAAAATTTCTGGCACGATAAGATAAACCCATTACTCGACTAGTCGAGTGGCCTACTCGACTGGTCGAGTAAATAAAAAATAAGTCGCTGGAGTTTGAGTCGAGCACCGTTCGACTAGTCGAGATTGTTCACTCGACTAGTCGAGTAGTGTACACGACTGGTCGAGCCATAATAAAAAATTCATGAAACTTCTCAATAAATCTTAGACTGGTCGAGCAAGTGCCTAGACTAGTCGAACAATGACTAGGGCTAGTCGAAGAAAAGCCTATAAACTTATACATTAACCCAAATTCAATATGCAATTAATGTGACCTAACCTATGGTCAATCTAGGGCCATCCATACCTTAAATGTGAGTATGAAATATTGAAACATCGTTCGCTTCGGTGGATTGTTTATATTGAAGCCAATGAAGCTTGACCTCACAGTCTTAAACTTAAGTTTGAGTTAGAGCTTGTGTTCATGAGACTTTGAGATTGAGGTAGTAATCTTGTAATATGAGCTTGAGTACTTAAAACTTGAGCTAGAGGTAACGAACTTGAACTTGAGCTTTGAGCTTGAGATAGACTTTGTGTTCTTGTACTTGAGCTTGTGTTCAATCTTTAGCAATGTTCTTCAACTTGAAAATGTAGAAGAGTTGACGATAACTTAAAGGTGAACTTTCCATCTTATCATAACAAGATACTAACTCCAGGTGGTTTGGCACAACAAAATTTGACAATACCGGGTGCTCAAATTACACCATAGCACTTATAGTGTCTTCAGGTTGTTGTGGTTCCTCATCTTCTTACTTTGACAAGGAAGTGGTTTCAAATTCATCTTATTTAGATTAACATTATTGAAAGGTAGTCCGGATTCCGGTGTGTTAGTTGATGAGATTTTAACATTATAATGCAATGCAAGGCAAGTCATAAGACATGCAAAAGGAATCGAACCATGCTTGGGATGCAACCAATACTGAATAATGATTTAGCAAATTAATGATGGAAGACAAACACGCCTACCTGACACAACAGAATGAAAAACTCTAACCATAAAGAGAGTACGATCAGTCTTATTCCTTGATTGAGGATACACATTGGAAGTAAAACTTATATGCAAACCTCTATACTTAGGGAGCATTTGGTTTGCAAGGAGGGCATTACCTTACCTCCATTCGGCATTAAAGCGACACAACTTGCGTGTTATCGCTTCCTTTTCATTATGTGACATTTTTTCAGTTAATGTGGCTATAAATATCCATCTTCCACAACATTGATTTCCATTAAAGCCAAAATAATGTGCAGTTTCACTAGGAATGTCCCTTCAACGAATTTAATCATGAATGTTAAGTCATCAAGAGATACATCACAGATTGATGTATACATTCCTTATGTAATGAAGTGGTAAGCCATTCCACTCCATCCCAAAATGAGTTCCCAACCGATTTCAGTAAGAATGGGAACTAGACCAAAAGATGAAATATGATCAACATTAACTGTTCTTTCAATGATAATATCCTTTGTGCGAAAATCCTGAACGTGCTCTGAATCCTCTTCCGGGGCCTGTGGGGTTCTCTCACCAATAGGAGAAGATCTAGATGATGAGCTAGCGCGATTTTTACGTGCTATTTTCTTTAATCGATACTCCATATCGGTTTGCACAAAATAGAAATCAAAGAAAGTGAAAAGAATGAGACTAGATCAAATTTTGAAGAAAACTCACCCTAAATAGGGTTTCAAATGAAGAATACAATACCCAAAAGAGATTTGCTAGCAATAATTTATCAAATACTAGAAGGAAATTGAAAGGAAAACACTTACTAGCAAGAATGGATGATGGGTTAGTCGAATGGGGCACCGACTAGTCGAGGAAGAAGATAAGAAAGGAATAGAAAAAGTGATTTTCCCCATTTTTAGGAGAAATCGCGCGATCTTCAACTAGTCGAGTATGTACTCGACTGGTTGAAAAATTCAACTGGTCAAGTATGTACTTTGACTGGTTGAAAAATCACCAAATTGGATTTTTTGACTTATTTATTTTAAATTTTGTCATCATTTTATGTATTTAATAAAAATAAGCATAAACAAAAAAATGCATAAACAAGAAAATTAATTAACAATGCACAAACCAATATCATGTTTTAAGTTAGAAAATTGGTACTGTCAAGTGGCTTGGTCAGTATATCTATAAGATGTTTCTCAATTTGAATGTATTCAAGCATGATAGACTTGTCTTCAACCAATTCTCGAATATAATGGTATCGTATATCGATATGTTTCATACGAGAATGTTGGATCGAATTTTTTGAGTTATTAATTGCACTTGAATTATCGGAGTACATGAAAAGGGTGAGTTCTCAGTCCCAGAGGGAGGGGGGGGGTGAATAGGACTATGCCAAATAAAAAATTAATGAACTGAAAGATTAAATAAATCAGAACCAATCAGAGATATCAATTGTAATAGTATTGAGAAGTTGATTCAAACCTTGTTCAAAGGACAACCTTACACCAAAAACAGATGTCTTAGGTAGGACAACTTAATTTCTTGAATGCAGTAAGAATCAAGATCATTAACTAAAACAAGAGGCAAAGGAAGAAAGATATCTATTACAAGCATTCACCACATGTACATGAAAAGATTACAATCATTCAACACATATACATCACATACATCATTCATCACAAAACACCAGGAGTTACAGTGGTTCAGTGTGTACACCAACTGTTCTCAAATAGCCACACCTACTCCACTCCCAATAATCATAACCCACATGATATTGGCTTTCACTAAAAATCAAGGTTTTCTTAGGTTCACCTTAAAACCTATACAATTATTTTTTCAAATGGGCTATCACAATCAAAATCCCACGCTGAGATTTTCTGACTATCTCAGTCAAAACAAATACAGAGATTTTCTGGATATCTCAAAAACCAAAAACAAATAAAGAATACTTATCTTCTTCTGAAGATGCTCTTTGATGTAGCCCGTAGAACTGCTTCGCTTGATGTATAGATGTTCAATGTCCAATAAACATAATTAAGGGGTTATAGGTTCTAAATAGATTTTAAATTAACTCAAACCTGGGGCTACTTATTTGAATTCCTTAGATATCACAAAGTAGAGGAAAGACTCCCTTTTAAAATGTCAGATTCACAAAATAGAGATCAAGGAATTACAAAAACAAAGCTATAAAAAGATCTAAAATTACAGGACTATAGCTTTATAATGACAGGGACTTTTCTCTCTCAAAGTGAAGGCTTTTTGTGGCTTTTCTGAATGAAATTGGAGTAAGAAAAGACCTCTATTTATAAGCTAAAAAACGGTTCCTTCGACTGCTCTAAGGTCTCCTTCGACTAGTCGAAGAATCAACCAAATTTCAAATTTTGGGCGTGATTGGATAAAACTGACCTTCGACTGGTCGAGTGGCCTGCTCAACTGGTCAAACATAGCCTTCGATTAGTCGAGGGAGTATGAATTTAGCTGCTGGAGTTTGAGTCGAGCTCCCTTCGACTAGTCGAGTGAGTGTCCCTGACTGGTAGAGAACAGTGCTCGACTGGTCGAAGAACTACCAGAAAGATTCCAATTTTGAGTTTGAATATTGGACTGGTCGAAGCATTTCTTGGATTGGTCGAACCAGAGCCAGGACTAGTCGAACTTAAGGTTGCACTACTCGAACTTAAGCCTAACCAAAGTATAAAACCCGTGTATAATTAGCATATGAAAGGACCTAAGTCTAGGGTATTTCTAGGGTCAATTATACCTGTATTTATTGGACATTGGAGTATTGAAAAGGCCAAGCTATATGTCCTATTACAAATGAGCGGAACTAAAGTAAATCAATACCCTTACAATTATGAATCAATTCACAATGCTAAATATAAATCACCTTGATAAATAATTATTGAGAGATTGATACAAATTCAGTTCTAAGGACAACCTTACACCATAATAAACAATGGCTTATGGTAGGACAACCTTATTTCTAGAACCTCTTTTGAATCAAGAACTCAATGTTAATATAAGTAAATGAAATAGCAAGGAATTAAAAATAAATGCAGAAGTAAAGATCTAAATTATTACAACAATCCCCACACTTGCTTGAAAATGTAAATAGTTACAACATTCACATCCACTTGTACATTCCACACAATCAAATGATAAAAGATATGAAAATTAAGCAAGCATTCAATCCACAAGACAAAGAGTTATAGTGGTTCGCTGTGTGTACACCAACTGCTTTACAACAACCACACAATGCTACTCCACTCCTAATATCCTCACACGTGGGATATTAGCGTTCACTATCAAATAGGTTTTCTCGGGTTCACCAAAAACCTTTACAATTGTGTCTTTTTTTTCTTTTGGGCTTACACAATTCAAAAACCCCTTTTTCGAGTTTTGGTTTTCCTCGGACAACCAATACAATGAGATTTTTCCTCGCTCAACCTCAAACAAAACCAAAGATAATGAGATTTTTCTGCTCAACCTCAAACAAACCAAAAATAAATGAATTTTACAGAATTGTAAAATACACGAATTTCTCCTTTAGCAGCCCTGGTAGAACCAATCGGAGTAGTTGATTGAATGTCAAAGTTCAATTTCCAATACTCACATTCAAGGTTCTAATTTCTAATAGATTTTAGATTTAACTTGTTGGGCGTAGCAATATTTGATTTTGATTCCAAGAAGAAGGAACAATATAATTCCTCTTTTCAAATAAGATTGGAATAGAGAAACAAAATCAAATTAAATAAGCTAGCAAAAAGGAATATTAAATAAGCACAATTTAGCTTAAAATAAACACAGACTTATCTCAGAGTGATTACTTGAAAATTCTTGAAATGGAATGGAGTTGAGGATGTAAAAACTCTGAATTTCGTGTTCAATTTATAGAAGAAAAAATCGTTCCTACGACTGGTCTTAGAAACCTAGGACTGGTCATAGCTCTAACAGATTTTTGAAAAATTGAGCGCGATCTTTGAAAGCCGTTCCACGACTGGTCGTGAGTACCCTACGACTGGTCGTGGGTCACCTACGACTGGTCGTAGGACCATGAATTGTATTGCTGGATATTGAGTCGTAGCTCCACGACTGATCGTGGACAAGTCGAAGCCAACCTACGACCGGTCGAAGGACCTCCAGGAGGCGGTCGTGGGCGTTCCAAAAATCTGAAAAATCTTCAACAACTTAGGGATCGTGGAATTTCTTGGACTAGTCGAACCAATGCTAGGACTGGTCGAACAAGAGCTAGGACTGGTCTTGGAATAGACCAAACTTATGTAAAATAAATATTTGATTTATGTATCCAAAATGACCTACTTAAAGGGTCAACCTAAGGTCATTCAAACCTGAAACATGTCGTATGGATATTGAACTTCAACCATTCAACGAATGTAGATTGTTTGAACCTATATCAGGCTTGAAATCTTGAACAATATCAGGCTTGAGATCTTGAACTTTGTTGTAGCTTCAAACTTGAGATCTTTATCAGCAAAACAACTTCTTCATGCATTGCTTATTAGTCTTGAAGTCATGAGTCGTTCTCTAGGACTTGAACATCAACATAGTAGCTTCTTAAACTTCAACATCTTGAGCTTCAACTTGTAACATCTTGAAGAGTTCGACTTATAGCTTCTTGAAGTATTTAAACAGTGTCTTGAATAAAAATCATCATACAAGCACAAGACACAGATAGATGTTTTGACACATCAAAATTTGACAACCAAAGGAGTATGAGACCATAACCCTTACAATCTCCCCCTTTGTCAAATTTGTGACAAAACACCCAAGTAATAATACTTCCAATAGACATAAGAGAAGTACAAAGTATGCACAGATGTATAGACATGATAAGCAATGTATAGACATGATAAGCAATACTCATTTTCCCATAACTCTTGAGAAGTTTAACTCCCCCTGAGTAATACATAGAGAAGTTTAACATGACATCAAAATGACAAAGTTCTTCACACCAAAAGTTTACCAAACCTCTCCCCCTTTTTGTCACAAAATGACAAAGGAAGAAGAACAGTAATGAAATTAGTAGTTGAAGCAAGAGAAAATTGTGCATAAACAAAAAAAAGTTATGAGATGCATGCTAGTATCAGTAAATATTACAGACCCGAAAGAAAAAAAAATTCAGTCAGAACCAGAAGAGGGTGCAAGATTAGAAGGATCAATTTTGTGTAAACCCTTAGCAATTCGCCTCATATATTTACGCATATAAGAAAATTGTGTATCTTGAGTAACACGAATTTGAGCCACCTGCTCTTGAAGAGAATTCAATCTTTCATCAAAATCGAAAAGGCTGAAAATCAGGATCATCAGCCGAGTCGACTCAAGTTCTTCAAATAAGTCATCCATATTCACGTCTTCGGGAAGATCACTAGCTTCAAAGATTACTAGCTTCACTGCTACTGCTACCAGATCCACTTGGCCTCTAGCCAAATCTAAAGTCATCTTATTAAGATTGGAATTATTAAAAGGGAGATGGTGGATGGGTTTTTCTCTAGTAGGCATAGCTATGAGCATATGATTTGCTAACATAGTCAATAAATAACCAAAGGGTATATCACTATGTCCAGGATGGTGACGACAGAATAATGGAATGACAGATTAAAGAAGGAAGACATATTTTAGCACGGAGACAACAGAATGCAAAACACGAACCATAAAAGCGTGAGTTCGGTTTATTACCGAACGTGGATAAAGATTTGAAATGAATATCTTATGAAGTACTCACGTATCTGGGTAACAAATACCTTGAGGGAAGTGTATGACCTTTATGAGTCCAATGAACATCCATATTACATAAATCTCTAGTAAGCATTCGTCGTTCGATTAGAGAGACTATCATGTAAAATATTAATTGGAATGCTTTCATCATTGATAGGTATTTCCATAATGTCTCTGCAATCAAATGTCGATCTACTTCAAACAAACCTTCTTGAGTATCAACTTTAAAAGTTAAATTCTCAAGAGAAAAATCACGATACATGCAAACATGGATTGGGCAATGGACGGTATGCGGCTCCACCCCAATGTAAGATGTTATCCCATCCCACAGATTCCAACAAAGAAGGAATACCAAAAGAAGCAATGTGATTGACATTAACATGACGTTCAACAATTACATTACGCATACGCAAATCTCGAGCATCAGTAGGATCATTTTCAGGAGAGCGAAGATGACGTTGAACAATAGAAGCTGATCTAGAAGAAGATGGACCTCGAGTAGTTTTCTTTTTACCTCTAGCATCCATTTTCAAAGAAGGATTATAAGGAAACAACAAGTTGGAAGAAATGAGGTTTAAGAAAAACAGATTTTTCAAGATAAAACCCCAAAACCTGCAATGAATGATCAAATAGATTCCACAAACATGAGTTTTAAAACACTAAGAGCAAGAATCTACAAAAAAAATGCAAAAGAACCACTAACCTTGAAGAACAATGAAGGTGGGTTGGGGCAGTCGTAGCTAGACCCGTTGGAGAGAAATGAAGAAATGAAGAAGAAAACAAAAATCCCCAATTTTAAGTGAAATCCCGAGATTTACGACAGGTCGTGTACGTGTTCGATTGAAGTTGTAACATGACTACGTCGTGTATTCTCACGACAGTCGAGTACGACAAAATTTGCAATTTTTTATTAAAATAATTTCAAATTTCAAAGCAAATAAAACATCAAACTTATGTACATTATGATACACAAAATCATGCAAACTTAATTTAAATTGCACATACCGAGATCAAATTTTAATTTATTAAACCCGCTTTTGTCGAGCGGTTTAGTGAAAATGTCGACAAGTTGAATCTCGGTTGGAATGTAATCCAAATTTATTAATTTTTCTTCCACTAATTCACGAATGTAATGAAATCTAATGTCAATATGCTTAGTACGTGAATGCTTTGAATGATTTTTAGAGATATTTATTACAGACCGGAATTATCACAAAATAAAATCATAGAATCTTGAGTAATTCCATAATCGCTTAACATTCGTTTCATCCAAACAAGTTGAGTACATGCATTTCAAAGAAATGTATTCACCCTCGTGATTGATAGCGATATAGAACTTTGCTTCTTGCTAAACCAAGAAACAAGACAATTTCCAATGTAGAAACAACCACCACTGTTGGTTGATTTCCTATCATCTATGTTTCCACCCGATCAAGATTCAAGCATACTCGGCTAATTGAACATTAGTCTCATGTGGATACCAGAGACCCAATTTAGTAGAACTTGCGACATAACGCATAATCCGCTTAACAAAGAGTTAAGTGAGATTCTTTAGGATTTGATTGATAACGAGCACAAATACCAACACTCAAAGCAATATCTGGTCTACTAGCAGTTAGATAAAGTAAACTGCCAATCAAACTACGATACAATTTAGGATCCACATCATTACCTGTAGAGTCTTTTAAGAGTCTTACAGTTGTACTCATAGGAGTATCAAAATTTTTACCTTTCTCAAATCCAAATTTCTTAATTAAACTCTGAGCATATTTGGTTTGAGAAATAAAAATTCCATCAGGTTGTTGTTTTACTTGCAATCCTAGGAAATAGTTTAATTCTCCAACCATGCTCATTTCGAATTTAGACTTCATCAAATCTGCAAACTCAACAGTCATGTTAGTACAGGTTGATCCATAAATAATATCGTCAACATATATTTGAACCATTAGAATATCATCGTTATGTTTCTTAACAAAGAGCGTCTTATCAACACACCCCATCTGAAAATTATGACTCAGTAAAAACTTAGTCAGTTTTTCGTACCATGCTCTGGGAGCTTGTTTCAGACCATAGAGAGCTTTCTTAAGACGATACACATGATCAGTAAATTTAGGATCTTCAAACCCTGTAGGTTGTTCAACATATACCTCTTCATGTAAATCACCATTCAGAAAGGCACTCTTTACATCCATTTGATAAATTTTAATTTTCCTAAAACATGCAATGGAGATAAAAAGTCTGATTGATTCAAGACGAGCTACAGGGGCAAATGTTTCATTATAGTCAATACCTTCAATTTGTGTATATCCCTGTACAACTAGTCTTGCTTTATTTCGAATAATATTTCCTAGGTCATCAGATTTGTTTTTGAAAATCCATTTTGTTCCAATAATATGTTTGTCTTTAGGTCTAGGAACAAGTTGCCAGACATCATTTCTGACAAACTGATTAAGTTCTTCTTGCATCGCAAGAATCCAATTTTCATCAGAAAGTGCTTCTTTTACGTTACCTGGTTCAATCTGGGATGTAAAGCATACGTAGTTACATATGTCCTCTAATTGTCTACGAGTGCGCACACCAGTGAGAGGGTTTCCAAGTATTTGAGAAGTTGGATGATCTTTAACAGTCCTTAATTCAGGATTAGTTTCACTTGATGAAATTTCTTGTTTTTCAAGTATAAGAACTTCATCATTATCTAAACTAGGGACAGGTGTCTTCAAAAGATCGTCAATCACAACATTTATTGACTCTTGAATCACACCGGTCCTGTTGTTCAGAACACGATAAGCACGATTGTTTAAAGAATAACCTAAAAAGATCCCTTCATCACTTTTAGTGTCGAATTTTCCCAAATTTTCACGGTCTCGCAAAATATAGCACTTGCTGCCAAAAACTCGAAAATATTTGACAGAAGGCTTTTTCTCAAACCACATTTCATAAGCCGTTTATTATTAGATTTACAAATATAAACACGGTTAATAATGTAGCAAGTCAGTATTCACCGCTTTCAGAGATTCTAGGAAGCTTCATGCTATTTAACATAACACTTCCCATTTCTTGAAGCACTCTATTCTTCCTCTCGACAATTCCATTTTGTTGAGGAGTTTTAGGTGCTGAGAATTCATGCGATATTCCCTGATCGCTACAAAATTTCTCAAAACCGCTATTTTCGAATTCGGATCCATGATCACTATGGATCTTGCTGACTTGAGAACATTTTTCGGACTGAATCCGTTTTATAATCTTTTTCACTTCATCAAGGGTTTCTGATTTATCTCTCAAGAATGAAACCCAAGTGTATCTTGTATAATCATCTACAATAACTAAGATATACCTTTTGCCACCTCGACTTTCCGTTCTTGTTGGTCCTATAAGATCCATATGGAGAAGCTCGAGTGGTCTTGTGGTGATATTGGAGTTCACCTTTTTGTGAGAGCTCCTAGTTTGTTTACCATACTGGCATTCACCAGAAATCTTGTCTACTTTTTGCATTTTAGGTAGACCTTTAATTAGTTCACTTTTGCTCAATCTGTATAAATTTCGGTAGTGTACATGTCCAAGACATTTATGCCATAAATCAGTCTCATCGGTATGGACCATATAGCATGTTTGATTAGATGAGCTACTATTGCTTACTATATAGCAGTTTTCAGAAGTTCTACGACCAGTTAATATTACAGAACCCTTTTCATTTGTAATTTCACAACCTTGATTAGAAAATTTAACATTATGGTTGTTATCGCATATTTGAGATATGCTCAACAGGTTGTGTTTTAAACCCTCAACATATAACACATTTTTAAATAAGGGAAGGTTATAGAGTTGGACCGTACCTTTGCCAATTATCTTGCAGTTGCTACCATCACCAAATGTGACTGACCCATCAGTCATATCTTTAAGATCGGTGAATAGAGCTTTGTCGCCTATCATATGTCTGGAGCATCCACTGTCTAGGTACCATTTTGAATGGCTTGTAGCTTTGAAAGCAGTGTGAGCAACCAAACAAGTAACCTTGGGAACCCATTTCAGTACTGTTTTGGGTTTAGGAGAATAATTGGTCTTCTTTTGTTTATAGTTATAAGAGTGACCTACAGAGTTAGATTTTAATAGCTCCTTAAGTAAATCAATAATTTTTTCAGCTAGCGGGTTTTGAATCTGATTTTTGAAATTTATATAGCTGCTTTTGTGTTTTTGAAAGGTTTTTGTATTTTTTAAAAAAACTTGATTAGTACCTTTTCCTTTTGAGTTAGAAGTCTCTCCTTTCACAAAAATGGAAGGAGCATTCTTCTGTTTAGGAGATGTATTTTTATCAAAGCCCAACCTGGATCGATCACCACATTTTCTTGATCCGGATAATAATTTCTCTAATTTTGGATCACCTTGGGCATATCTCCATGTGTCCTTCAAACTCAAAAGAGAAGATACTTCATTTTTAAGTTTCTCATTTTCAGATTTTAAATTTTCAATTAGGGAGGTTTTGAATTCTTGATCACACTTTGATTTTTCAAAACAATCAAATTTGAGATTTTTCTAAAACAAGGGTTTCAAAACATTCTTTAAGTTTAAAAAACTTTTCTTTTTGAAGTTTAAGTTTGACAGCAATTTTACAACTTTCCTTATATAAGGCATTATAAGCATCTTGAAGATCTTCATCATTTTCATGATCACTATCCAAATTTTCTTCACTTGTAGAATCATCGTGATCTGAAAAGGTAAACTTGGCTAGAGTCATAAGGGCCTTAAGTTCCTTTGCTGACTCGAGTTTGAATTTTCTGATTCGAAGAGGCTTCAGAATCAGACGATTCATCCCAAGTAGCCAACATACCCTTCCTTTTGGATCTGTCCTTTTTAGGACATTTGTTTGCTAAATGCCCATATTCTTGACAGTTGTAACATTGACTATCTTTCAATGATTTCCAAGTTTTAGACTTAGGTTTAGAACGTTTATTTTCATTTGCCTTTTGAAAGTCGACTCTTTTCTTACTTTTGAAAATCTTATAAAACTTTTTCGCCAAAAGGGCCATATCATCTTCAGACTTTTCTGAATCAATTTTCTTGAATAATACTTTTAGATGACTTCAAAGCAATAGACTTACCTTTAGGAGCTTTAAAACTTAATTCATAGGTTTGCAAAGAACCAACTAATTCTTCTACCTTCATATTGTCCGTATCACGAAGTTCCTGGATTGCGGTTACCTTTGAATTGAACCGATTCAGGAAGAGAGCGTAGTATTTTTGCACACACTTTACTTTCTGAGATCTTTTCGCCAAGACCCCACATAGAGTTTACAATGTCATTCAATCTAGTGTAAAAGTCCATAAACATTTCATTTTCCTCCATATAAATTTCTTCAAATTTAGTTGTGAGGAGTTGGACTTTAGATTTCTTGACAATTGAAGTACCTTCGTGTGTCATTTCTAAAATATCCCAGGCTTGCTTTGCAGTATCACAGGATATGATTCTTTTGAACTCATCCGGTGATAGTGCGCAAGTGATTGCATTTAGTGCTTTAGCATTAACACTACTCTCATTTTTCTGAAGTGTGGTCCATTGGAAATAAGGTGTAATTTTCATAGATTTTGAACCATCAACACCAGTTACTTCCATGGTAGGCGGATTCCATTCGATCCACTGGCTAGCCACACACTTTCATCCATTGATCTGAGGAAGATTCTCATTCTGGCTTTCCAATAGGCATAGTTGGAGCCATCAAAAGGTGGAGGCCTAGTAACTGAAAGGCTATCAAAATTTGACATCTTTTTATATAGCTTAGATCGTTAGCTCAGGAAATAAATCCAAATAAAAAGCAACAAAAATGAGCTATTAGGCTCTGATACCACTTGAAAAGGCCAAGCTATATGTCCTAGAGGGGGGGGTGAATAGGACTATGTCAAATTTAAAATAAAATCAGCGGAACTAAAGTAAATCAATACCCTTACAATTATGAATCAATTCACAATGCTAAATATAAATCACCTTGATAAATAATTATTGAGAGATTGATACAAATTCAGTTCTAAGGACAACCTTACACCATAATAAACAAGGGCTTATGGTAGGACAACCTTATTTCTAGAACCTCTTTTGAATCAAGAACTCAATGTTAATATAAGTAAATGAAATAGCAAGGAATTGAAAATAAATGCGTATAAAGATCTAAATTATTACAACAATCCCCACACTTGCTTGAAAATGTAAATAGTTACAACATTCACATCCACTTGTACATTCCACACAATCAAATGATAAAAGATATGAAAATTAAGCAAGCATTCAATCCACAAGACAAAGAGTTATAGTGGTTCGCCTGTGTGTACACCAACTGTTTTACAACAGCCACACAGAATGCTACTCCACTCCTAATATCCTCACACAGGGGATATTAGCGTTCACTATCAAATAGGTTTTCTCAGGTTCACCAAAAACCTTTACAATTGTGTCTTTTTTTTTTCTTTTGGGCTTACACAATTCAAAAACCCCTTTTTCTGAGTTTTCTGGTTTTCCTCGGACAACCAATACAATGAGATTTTTTCTGGCTCAACCTCAAACAAAACCAGTATAATGAGATTTTTCTGGCTCAACCTCAAACAAACCAAAAATAAATGAATTTTACAGAATTGTAAAATACCTGAATTTCTCCTTTAGCAGCCCGGTAGAACCAATCGGAGTAGTTGATTGAATGTCAAAGTTCAATTTCCAATACTCACATTCAAGGTTCTAATTTCTAATAGATTTTAGATTTAACTTGTTGGGCGTAGCAATATTTGATTTTGATTCCAAGAAGAAGGAACAATATAATTCCTCTTTTCAAATAAGATTGGAATAGAGAAACAAAATCAAATTAAATAAGCTAGCAAAAAGGAATATTAAATAAGCACAATTTAGCTTAAAATAAACACAGACTTATCTCAGAGTGATTACTTGAAAATTCTTGAAATGGAATGGAGTTGAGGATGTAAAAACTCTGAATTTCGTGTTCAATTTATAGAAGAAAAAATCGTTCCTACGATTGGTCTTAAAACCTAGGACAGTCGTAGCTCTAACAATTTTTGAAAAATTGATCGCGATCTTTGAAAAGCCGTTCCACGATCCCAGTCGTGAGTACCCTACGACCAGTCGTGGGTCACCTACGACCGGTCGTGGAGATACCTATGACCGGTCGTAGGACCATGAATTGTATTCTTTGGATATTGAGTCGTAGCTCCACGACCGATCGTGGACAAGTCGAAGCCAACCTACGACCGGTCGAAGGACCTCCAGATCGGTCGTGGGCGTTCCAAAAAATCTGAAAAATCTTCAACAACTTAGGACTGATCGTGGAATTTCTTGGACTAGTCGAACCAATGCTAGGACTGGTCGAACAAGAGCTAGGACTGGTCTTGGAATAGACCAAACTTATGTAAAATAAATATTTGATTTATGTATCCAAAATGACCTACTTAAAGGGTCAACCTAAGGTCATTCAAACCTGAAACATGTCGTATGGATATTGAACTTCAACCATTCAACGAATGTAGATTGTTTGAACCTATATCAGGCTTGAAATCTTGAACAATATCAGGCTTGAGATCTTGAACTTTGTTGTAGCTTCAAACTTGAGATCTTTATCAGCAAAACAACTTCTTCATGCATTGCTTATTAGTCTTGAAGTCATGAGTCGTTCTCTAGGACTTGAACATCAACATAGTAGCTTCTTAAACTTCAACATCTTGAGCTTCAACTTGTAACATCTTGAAGAGTTCGACTTATAGCTTCTTGAAGTATTTAAACAGTGTCTTGAATAAAAATCATCATACAAGCACAAGACACAGATAGATGTTTTGACACATCAAAATTTGACAACCAAAGGAGTATGAGACCATAACCCTTACAAGTATATACCTTGAAATTACCATTTGAATCTTTACTAGCATTCAATAGATCTTCTACTTGAAGTGGACTTGAAATTGTAGCTTGATCTTGAACTTAAAGTGAAGTAGAACTCAACCTTGTAGTACTATCTTCATGTCTTGCACTTTCAAACTTCATATAATAATCTTGAAGGTGAACTTTTCATCTTGCTTCACTTGATGGTGAACTTTCTATCACATGAATAAGTCACACTATAAGTTGTTTTGTCTCATCGAAATTACAACATTTGATGGTGCTTTATACATTACAACACTTACAATATAAATTCATTGTATCTTGCGTAATTGCATAATCAGCTAGCAATCTTTTCATCCAAATTAGCTGAGTGCAAGCATTTCCTACTGCAATATATTCAGCTTCAGCTGTAGAGAGAGATACTAAATTTTGTTTCTTGTTGAACCAAGATACTAAGCAGTTCCTTACGTAGAGACATCCACCACTGATAGGTTTTCTATCGTCACTATTTCCTGCTCAGTCTGCAACAGTATATCCAGCAATTTGTACGGACGTATCATGCAGACACCATAGTCCTAAGTTCGCAGAACTTGCAACATATCTGATTATCCGTTTAACAACATTTAAATGTGATTCTCTAGGATTAGATTGATATCAGCACATATTCCAACACTAAAAGCAATATCAGGTCTATTAGCAGTTAAGTACAAAAGACTATCAATAATACTTTAGTATAGACATGAGTCTACACTTTTACCTGATTCATCCTTTGAGAGTTTAAGAGTCGTACTCATAGGAGTATCGAAATATTTTCCATTCTCAAAACCAAACCTTTTTATAAGGTTCAAAGCATATTTGGTCTGTGAGATAAACATTCGATCTTCAAGTTGTTTAACTTGCAATCCAAGGAAATAGTTTAGTTCGCCGGCCATACTTATTTCAAACTTGGATTTCATTAGATCTGTAAACTCAATAGATAAGTTAGTGCACGTAGATCCATAAATGATATCGTCAACATATATTTGAACTATTAGAATATGATCGTTATATTTCTTGACGAATAAGGTTTTATCAAAAGTACCTATAATAAAATTATGACTAAGTAAAAATTTAGTCAATTTTTCATACCATGCTCTGGGAGCTTATTTCAAACCATAAAGAGCATTTTTAAGATGGTACACATGATTTGTAAGTTTAGGATCTTAAAAACCCTTTGGTTGTTCAACATATACTTCCTCATGCAAATCATAGTTTAAAAACACACTTTTAACATCCATTTGATAAATTTTGAATTTTTTATGGCATGCAATCGAAATAAATAATCTTATATATTCGAGGCAAGCAATTGGTGCAAAGGTTTCATTATAATCAATACCTTTTATTTAAGTGTACCCTTATACAACCAGTCAAGACTTATTTATGATAATATTCCCCATTTCATCAGTTTTATTCTTAAAAATCCATTTAGTTCCAATCACATGTTTATCAGTAGGTTTGGAAACCAAGTACCATACTTTATTTCTAACAAATTGATTCAATTCTTCTTGCATGACATTTATCCAACTTTCATTAGTAAGTGCTTCATTTACATTGGTCGGTTCAATTTGGGAAGTGAAGCAGACATAATTGCATATATTTTCTAGTTGTCTTCTTGTTTGAACGCTAGTGCGAGGGTTACCAAGTATTTGATTAGTTGGATGGTCTTTGATTAATCTAATCTCATTATTGACTAATTCATATGACGAGTTAGGTATATTAATCATATTGACATCATCATCATCATCTTTATGGAGACTTGGAACTCAATATTGTAAGTGTTATGTTGTAAATCTAGCACCCTGTATTGTCAAATTTTATTGTGTCAAAACACTTCGGAGTAATTGACTTCTTTGATAGATGGATAGTTCACCTTCAAGTTTAAATAGATGGAAAGTTCACCTTCATTCGAAGATGAGCTTTGTGTCATCTACATCGACATTAAGCGTGCTTCAATTACTTCAAGCGTGCATGTTCAACTACGAGAACAAGTTCAAGTTCACCAAGTCTAAGTACTCGAGTCCAAGTGCATTAGCTTAAGCACAAGCTCAAGTTTAAGCTTAAGTTCATGTTCAAGCTCAAGTATACTTTCTCAAGCTTAAGTCTCAAGACATGTTCAAGACACAAGTTCGAGACATAAGTTCAAGTATACCAGGTCAACCTTCATGTGCTTCAAAGTAACCTATCTACCAAAGCGACCAATGTTTCAATTTCAATACTCACATTTAAGGTATACATGACCCTAGAAAGACCTTAGGATTAAGTCATTAACATTGCATATTTAATTTGGGTCATAGTACTTATTTTAGGCTTTGCTTCGACTAGTCCTGGTCAGTGTTCGACTAGTCCTGGCAATGGCTCGACTAGTCCAGGGTTTTTCTCAACCAGTCCAGGATTTTACTCAAATAAATTGGATAACGTTGTTAGGTCTACGACCAGTTGAGTACCCTGCTCGATCGGTCATGGAGACTGGCTCGACCAGTCGATCAGAGCTCGACTCGAACTCCAGCAATGTGAATTTTGCCCACTCGACCAGTCGAGCTGGCAACTTGACCAATCGAGTGAGCCATTCGACTAGTCGAGGGTCTATTTTATCTGATCGCACCAGAAAATTTGAAAATTGGTTCTGCCAGGATTAGTCGAGCCGAACCCTAGACCAGTTGAGGAAACTGAATTGTAGCCTATAAATAGAGGACATTTCTAAAATCGTTTCATTCATTCCTAGCCAATTCAAGCCACCACTCTGAGAGATTAGTCTCCACTATTGTGAAGCTATTGTGAGGTATTTATAATCATTTTAAATGGCTTTTTGGTTTCTTAATTTCTTGATCTCTTGTGATTCCATTATATTTAATATAAAGGGATTTTGTTTTAATCCTTTAAGACATCTAAGAAATTGAATCCAAGTAGCTTAAGGTTGGATTTAATTTAAAATACATCTAGACCTAGAGCCCCTTCATTTGTGAGATTGAATATTGAACATCTTCATCTACAAAGAAGCAGTTCTATCGGCTACATCAAAGATTATTATTCAGATAAGTATTTATTTCAATTTTCTATATTTTGGTATGAGCGATTCACCCAGGAAAATCTCTTTTTGTGGTTTTGACTAAGATCAGCTAGGAAAATCTCAGTGTGTAAAAGGTTTTAAGGTGAACCTTAGAAAACCTTCCTTCTTAGTGAAGGCCAATACCACGTGGGTTGTGGATATTGGGAGTGGAGTAGGTGTGGCTGTTTACAAATAGTTAGTGTACACACCGAACCACTATAATTCTTAGAGTTGTGGTGGATGATTGTATCTGGTTATGTGTGTGAATGCTTGTATCTATTTTATGCAATTGTGGTGATTGTTGTAATAGCCAGATTTATTTCTTTTGCCTATGTATCGGTTTGAGTTTTTGATACTTGCCGAAGTTCTAGAAATTAGGTTGTCTTACCATAAGCCATTGGTTTTTGGTATAAGGTTGTCCTTAGAACAACATTTATATCAACCTCTCAATACTTGTGCATTTGAGGTCCCCCCCCCCCTCCTAACCTTTAGGACTTGGAGCTCGCCCTTTTCAAGTGGTATCGAATCCTAATAGCTCATTCCATTGGATTAATTTCCTGAGTTAAGCGATCTCAAGCTCCTAATATGTCAAATTTTGACAACCTCTCTATCACTAGGCTACCACCATTTGATGGCTCCAATTATGCCTATTGGAAAGTCAGGATGAGGATCTTTTTGAGGTCCATCGATGAAAGTGTGTGGCAAGCCACAGTGACTAGATGGAACCCACCTACGTTTGAAGTTCTAGGCACCGACACTATGCCAAAACAGTGAAAAAAGGACGGTCCAAAACCGTCTCAAATGACCAAAAAGGACGGTCATGGACCGTCGCATAGGCCGTCAAATTTTGATGTGTCTTATTTTTTAAAGGACGGTTGAAAACCGTCATTCTTATTGACGAAAAAAGACGGTCATGGACCGTCCTTAAAATAGACTGTTATGGACAGTCTCTTATGATCCTAAAAAGGATGGCTATAGACAATCCTTTAAAAGGACTGTTATAGACCGTCCTTAAAAAGGACTGTCATGGACCGTCTCTTATGAGCCTTCAAAGGACGGCCATTGACCGTCCTTTTTTAGGACGATTATAGACCGTCCTTAAAAAGGACTCTCATAGACCGTCTCTTATGAGCCTTCAAAGGACGGCCATCGACCGTCCTTTTTTAGGACGGTTATAGACTGTCCTTAAAAAGGACTGTCATGGACCGTCTCTTATGAGCCTGGACCGTCCTTTAAAAGGACGGTCATGGACCGTCCCTTAAAATGACTGCCATGGGCCATCTCTTATGACCCTTAAACGACATTTTCAAATTTGACCGGTTACAGTATTCTTCCTAATATACACCTGTTATACAAACTACGTAAATCCAAACTGTTTCATCACATTCACATTCACCTGTTTCATCCAAACAGGACTGATATACACCTGTTTCATTCACATTCACCTGTTTCATCTAAACAGGACTGATATATACCTATTTCATTCACATACGTAAATCCAAACTGTTTCATCACATTCACATTCACCTGTTTCATCCAAACAGGACTGATATACACCTGTTTCATTCACATTCACCTGTTTCATCCAAACAGGACTGATATATACCTGTTTCATTCACATACGTAAATCCAAACTGTTTCATCACATTCACATTCACCTGTTTCATCCAAACAGGACTGATATACACCTGTTTCATTCGCATTCACCTGTTTCATCCAAACAGGACTGATATACACCTGTTTCATCACATTCACATTCACATCCATCCAAACATAAACTACATCCATCCAAACACAAACAATCTTATCCACAATACGTTAATCATCCACGCATAATACACAAAGTTTAAGTTCATAAGTGAAAAAAAGGAAAAAAATCAGCAACAATTTTCTTTTTTTGTCTTTCATCTAATAAAAAAATATTCAACCAACAAAACATTACAATTCAGAATCATGAAAAATTGCATATAAGTTTGAGAATACATATAGGTTTTAGGTATTAGTTAAGGTTTAGGTTTTAGGTTTTAGGTTTAGGTTAAGGTTAGGTTATAGGTTATAAATTCAGGTTTTAGGACATAGGTTTTGGTTTTAAGGTTATAGGTTTAGGTTAAGGTTAAAGTTTTAAGGTCTTATAAGCTATAGGTTTGGGGAATTGAGAATATGTTAACGTTTAGGTTTAGGAAATCGGGTTCGGGTTCGGGATCGGGTTTAGGTTTGGGTTTTCAAGTTTAGGTTCGGGTTTAGGTTAGGGAGTTGAGATTAGGATTAGGTGTAGGTTTAGGTTTCGGGATTTGAAAATAGTTTAGGTTTAGGTTTAAGAATTCGGGTTCGGGTTCGGGATTGGGTTTAGGTTTGGGTTTTCAAGTTTAGGTTTAGGTTTAGGTTTAGGTTAGGGAGTTTAGATTAGGATTAGGTGTAGGTTTAAGTTTAGGGATTTGAGAATAGGTTAAGGTTTAGGTTTAGGAAATCGGTTCGGAGTTCGGGATCGAGTTTAGGTTTGGGTTTTCAAGTTTAGGTTTAGGTTTAGGTTAGGGAGTTTAGATTAGGATTAGTTGTAGGTGTAGGTTTAGGAATTTGAGAATAGGTTAAGGTTTAGGTTTAGGTTATAAGCTATAGGTTTAGGGAATTGAGAATATGTTAAGGTTTTAGGAAATCGGGTTCGGGTTTAGGTTTGGGTTTTCAAGTTTAGGTTTAGGTTTAGGTTAGAGAGTTGAGATTAGGATTAGGTGTAGGTGTAGGTTTAGGGATTTGAGAATATATTTAGGTTATAAGTTATAGGTTCAGGTTTAGGTTTAGCTTAAGGTTAAGGTTTAGGTTTAGGTTATAAGCTATAGGTTTAGGGAATTGAGAATAGGTTAAGGTTTAGGTTTAGGAAATCAGGTTCGGGTTCGGGATTGGGTTTAGGTTTGGGTTTAAGTTTAGGTTAGGGAGTTGAGATTAGGATTAAGTGTAGGTTTAGGTTTAGGGATTTGAAAATAGGTTAAGGTTAAGGTTTAAGAATCGGGTTCGGGATTGGGTTTAGGTTTGGGTTTTCAAGTTTAGGTTTAGGTTTAGGTTAGGAGTTTAGATTAGGATTAGGTGTAGGTGTAGGTTAAGGTTTAGGGATTTGAGAATAGGTTAAGGTTTAGGTTTAGGAAATCGGGTTCGGGTTCGGGATCGGGTTTAGGTTTGGGTTTTCAAGTTTAGGTTTAGGTTTAGGTTAGGGAGTATAGATGAGGATTAGTTGTAGGCGTAGGTTTAGGAATTTGAGAATAGGTTAAGGTTTCGGTTATAAGCTATAGGTTTAGGGAATTGAGAATAGGTCAAGGTTTAGGTTTAGGAAATCGGGTTCGGGTTCGGGATCGGGTTTAGGTTTGGGTTTTCAACTTTAGGTTTAGGTTTAGGTTAGGGAGTTGAGATTAGGATTAGGTTGGTGTAAGTGTAGGTTTAGGGATTTGAGAATATATTTAGGTTATAGGTTATAGGTTCGGTTTAGGTTTAGGTTAAGGTTAAGGTTTAGGTTTAGGGAATGAGAATAGGTTAAGGTTTAGGTTTAGGAAATCGGGTTCGGGTTCGGGATCGGGTTTAGGTTTGGGTTTTCAAGTTTAGGTTTAAGTTTAGGTTAGGGAGTTGAGATTAGGATTAGGTGTAGGCTTAGGTTTAGGTTTAGGGATTTGAAAATAGGTTAAGGTTTAGGTTTAAGAATGCTGGTTCGGGTTCGGGATTGGGTTTAGGTTTGGGTTTTCAAGTTAGGGAGTTTAGATTAGGATTAGGTGTAGGTTTAGGTTTAGGGAATTGAGAATAGGTTAAGGTTTAGGTTTAGGAAATCGGGTTCGGGTTTGGGATAGGGTTTTAGGTTTGGGTTTTCAAGTTAGGGAGTTGAGATTAGGATTAGGTGTAGGTTTAGGTTTAGGGATTTGAAAATAGGTTAAGGTTTAGGTTTAGGAATTCGGGTTTGGGTTCGGGATTGGGTTTAGGTTTGGGTTTTCAAGTTTAGGTTTAGGTTTAGGTTAGGGAGTTGAGATTAGGATTAGGTGTAGGTTTAGGTTTAGAGATTTGAGAATACATTTAGGTTTTAGGTCATAGGTTTAGGTTTAGGTTTAGGTTTAGGTTATAAGCTATAGGTTTAAGGAATTTAGAATAGGTTAAGGTTTAGGTTTAGGGAATCGGGTTCGGGTTCGGGATCGGTTTAGGTTTGGGTTTTCAAGTTTAGGTTTAGATTAGGGAGTTGAGATTAGGATTAGGTGTAGGTTTAGGTTTAGGGATTTGAGAATACATTTAGGTTTTTGGTCTTAGGTTTAGGTTATAGGTTTAGGTTTAGGTTATAAGTGTAGGTTATAGGTTTAGGTTTAGGTTATAGGTTAAGGTTTAGGGAATTGAGAATAGGTTAAGGTTTAGGTTTAGGAAATCGGGTTCGGGTTCGGGATCGGGTTTAGGTTTGGGTTTTCAAGTTAGGTTTAGGCTAGGGAGTTTAGATTAGGATTAGGTGTTGGTTTAGGTTTAGGAAATTGAGAATAGGTTAAGGTTTAGGTTTAGGTTTAGGTTTAGGTTATAAGCTATAGGTTTAGGGAATTGAGAATAGGTTAAGGTTTAGGTTTAGGAAATCGGGTTCGGGTTCGGGATTGGGTTTAGGTTAGGGAGTTGAGATTAGGATTAGGTGTAGGTGTAGGTTTAAGGATTTGAGAATATATTTAGGTTTTAGGTTTAGGTTATAGGTTATAGGTTCAGGTTTAGGTTTAGTTAAGGTTAAGGTTTAGGTTATAAGCTATAGGTTTAGGCAATGAGAATAGGTTAAGGTTTAGGTTTAGGAAATCGCGTTAGGGTTCAAGATCGGGTTTAGGTTTAGGTTTTCAAGTTTAGGTTTAGATTTAGGTTAGGAAGTTGAGATTAGGATTAGGTATAGGTTTAGGTTTAGGGATTTGAAAATAGGTTAAGGTTTAGGTTTAAGAATCGGGTTCGGGTTCGGGATTGTGTTTAGGTTTGGGTTTTCAAGTTTAGGTTTAGGTTTAGGTTAGGGAGTTTAGATTAGGATTAGGTGTAGGTTTAAGTTTAGGGATTTGAGAATAGGTTAAGGTTTAGGTTTAGGAAATCGGGTTCGGGTTCCGGATCGGGTTTTAGGTTTGGGTTTTCAAGTTTAGGTTTAGGTTTAGGTTAGGGAGTTGAGATTAGGATTAGGTGTAGGTTTAGGTTTAGAGATTTGAGAATACATTTAGGTTTTAGGTCATAGGTTTTGGTTTAGGTTAAGGTTATAGGTTTAGGTTAAGGTTTAGGTTTAGGTTTAGGTTTAGGTTATAAGTATAGGTTTAGGGAATTGAGAATAGGTTAAGGTTTAGGTTTAGGAAATCGGGTTCGGGTTCGGGATCGGGTTTAGGTTTGGGTTTTCAAGTTAGGTTTAGGCTAGGGAGTTGAGAATAGGATTAGGTGTTGGTTTAGGTTTAGGAATTTGAGAATAGGTTAAGGTTTAGGTTTAGGTTATAAGCTATAGGTTTAGGGAATTGAGAATAGGTTAAGGTTTAGGTTTAGGAAATCAGGTTCGGGTTCAGGATTGGGTTTAGGTTTGGGTTTTTGAGTTTAAGCTTAGGTTTAGGTTAGGGAGTTGAGATTAGGATTAGGTGTAGGTGTAGGTTTAAGGTTTTGAGAATATATTTAGGTTTTAGGTTTAGGTTATAGGTTATAGGTTCGGTCCGTTTAGGTTTAGTTAAGGTTAAGGTTTAGGTTTAGGTTATAAGCTATAGGTTTAGGCAATTGAGAATAGGTTAAGGTTTAGGTTTAGGAAATTGGGTTCGAGTTCGAGATCGGGTTTAGGTTTGGGTTTTCAAGTTTAGGTTTAGATTTAGGTTAGGAAGTTGAGATTAGGATTAGGTGTAGGTTTAGGTTTAGGGATTTGAAAATAGGTTAAGGTTTAGGTTTAAGAATTCGGGTTCGGGTTTGGGATTGGGTTTAGGTTTGAGTTTTCAAGTTTAGGTTTAGGTTTAGGTTAGGGAGTTTAGATTAGGATTAGGTGTAGGTTTAAGTTTAGGGATTTGAGAATAGGTTAAGGTTTAGGTTTAGGAAATGGGGTTCGGGTTCCTGGATCGGGTTTTAGGTTTGGGTTTTCAAGTTTAGATTTAGGTTTAGGTTAGGGAGTTAAGATTAGGATTAGGTGTAGGTTTAGGTTTAGAGATTTGAGAATACATTTAGGTTTTAGGTCATAGGTTTTGGTTTAGGTTAAGGTTATAAGTTTAGGTTTAGGTTTAGGTTTAGGTTTAGGTTTAGGTTATAAGCTATAGGTTTAGGAATTGAGAATAAGTTAAGGTTTAGGTTTAGGGACTCGGGTTCGGGTTTAGGTGTAGGTTTAGTTTAGGGATTTGAAAATAGGTTAAGGTTTAGGTTTAGGAATTCGGGTTCGGGTTCGAGATTGGGTTTAGGTTTGGGTTTTAATGTTTAGATTTAGGTTTAGGTTAGGGAGTTTAGATTAGGATTAGGTGTAGGTTTAGGTTTAGGGATATGAGAATAGGTTAAGGTTTAGGTTTAAGAAATCGGGTTCGGGATCGAGTTTTAGGTTTGGGTTTTCAAGTTTAGGTTTAGGTTTAGGTTAGGGAGTTGAGATTAGGATTTGGTGTAGGTTTAGGTTTAGGGATTTGAGAATACATTTAGGTTTTAGGTTTAGGTTTAGGTTTAGGTTTTAGGTTTAGGTTTAGGTTTAGGTTATAAGCTATAGGTTTAGGGAATTGAAAATAGGTTAAGCTATAGGTTTAGGAAATTGGGTTCGGGTTCGGGATCGCGTTTAGGTTTGGGTTTTCAATTTTAGGTTTAGGTTTAGGATAGGGAGTTGAGATTAGAATTAGGTGTAGGTTTAGGTTTAAGGATTTGAGTTTAGGTTATAGGATTAGGATAAGGTTATAGGTTTAGCTTTTGGTTTAAGTTATAGGCTTAGGTTATAGGTTATAGGTTATATGTTTTGGTTAAGGTTTAGGAATTATGGTTCGGGTTCGGGTTCGGGTTTAGGTTATAGGTTTTGGTATTTGAGAATAGTTTTAGGTTATAAGTAAGGTTTAGGTTTAGGTATAGGCTTAAGTTATAGGTTATAGGTTATATGTTTAGGTTAAGGTTTAGGAATTCGGGTTCGGGTTTGGGTTTAGGTTATAGGTTTTGGGATTTGAGAATAGTTTTAGGTTATAAGTATAGGTTTCGGTTAGGTTATAGGTTAAGGTTTAAGGATTTGAGAATAGTTTTAGGTTATAAGTAAGGTTTTAGGTTTAGGTATGAGGCTTAAGTTATAAGTTATAGGTTATATGTTTAGGTTAAGGTTTAGGAATTAGGGTTACTGGTTTGGGTTTGGGTTTGGGTTTAGGTTATAGGTTTTGGTTTTAGTTTTGGTTTAGGTTAAGGTTTAGGTTTAGGTTATAGGTTATGGGATTTGAGAATGGGTTCGGGTTTAGGTTATAGGTTTTGGTTTTGGTTATAGGTTTTGGTTTAGGTTATAGGTTATAGGTTTAGGTTTAGGTTACGAGTTTTGAGATTTGAGAATAGGTTTAGGTTTAAGGTCATAAGTTTAGGTTTAGGAAATCGGGATCGGGTTCGGGTTCGGGTTTAGTTTTGGGTTTACAAGTTTAGGTTTAGGTTTAGCTTAGGGAGTTGAGATTAGCATTAGGTGTAGGTTTAGGTTTAGGGATTTGAGAATACGTTAAGGTTTAGGTATAGGAAATTGGGTTCGGGTTCGAGATCGGGTTTATGTTTGGGTTTTAAGTTTAGGCTAAGCGTTTAGGAATTCGGTCGGTTCGGGATCGGGTTTAGGTTTGGGTTTTCAAGTTTATCTCTAGGTTTAGGTTAGGGAGTTGAGATTAGGTTAAGGTTACAGGTTGAGGTTATAGGTTTAGGTTTAGGTTATAAGTATAGGTTATAGGTTACGGTTTAGGGAATTGAAAATAGGTAAAGGTTTAAGTTTAGGAAATCAGGTTCGGGTTTGGGTTTGTGTATGGATTTAGGTTTGAGTTTTCAAGTTTAGGTTTAGGTTAAGGAGTAGATTAAGATTAGGTGTAGGGATTCTCTAGTATTATCTACTATTGAACCTAGTATTATCTACTACATACTAGTAACATACAACCAATATTGGGGCACCATACCATAAGCTACAAGAATTTCATGTCCCCCTAAACAAGGTATCCTCCATTGATAACATATATATATATATATTATAAGTTTTTTATTTTCATTTACATTCCCAAATACATTCATCATCCATCCATGAAAATTAAAACAAGTACAGTCAATCTATCTTATCTTACTGACTGCCTTATGTTTCTTTTCACCTTTGCAGCTCTCATATTTGTTGCAGCTGCTAGTTCACCATCAGTAGTCTCCCTAACCAAATCTTTGTGCAGTCCCTCCACTTGAAGCAGTGGCTGAAGTTACAAGAAGTAGGACTGATTAGTCTTTCCATGTTTTGGAAAAAATTAAAATCTTTATTTTTTGCTGCAAGTCTACTTATAATTATCATTGGCTCTTAATCTATTTATAATGAAAATCTTAAATATCACCTGATAGTGCTCCTTTGATAAATGTCCTGTTTGGAACAAATAATTTGTTTTATCATAAATGTCCTATTTGGAACAAATAATTTGTTTTATACATACATGTGTTTTATCATAAAACCATGCATGATTCATCCATAAAAAAAATCAAATGGAAATTTTTTTTTATATAAACAAATTTTTTGGTGGCACATATTAGAAAACAATGTTATTGTCAGCAATGTAACAAATATCATTTAGATTTTGAAATATTGCAAGAAATACATTTGTGGGTTGAATTTATTTGCGGGCTTGGGAGTTGGATTAGAGTGAATATACCTTTCAAAAAGAGGATCCAAAGGTTTATGCTGACTCAAATTGATGTTGGCCATGAGATGGTTGAGGAATTAGTTACTTGCATATTGCTAAGGAGAATTGAAAATAAAACCAAGCCATGAATTAGTTACTTGTATTATTTTACTAAAAGCATTGAAAAGATTAACTAATTTTGATTGAAAATAGAAAAATGTAATAAATCATTGAAAACATTTATTGATTTTAATGTAGTGAAAAATAATTTGTAATGTAAGCAACATAGCATGTAGCCTAGTCTTTGTAGCGAATAACATATGCAAATTATCATGTTGCGTAGGCTACACAACTCAAGCTATTTTCATGTCTGGGTTGACATACATTTATGCCATATGTATGGTGGATAAATTACCACCATTCAGGAAATGGTGGAAAATGAGGGCCATGTCTATAGTCACAAACCATTGAAAAGCGTACCTTCACAGACCTTTCTACTTCTTCGCATCTGCATTCTTCTTTATCAGCATTGAATTATTAACCCCTTTCTAGAGATTTGGATTAATGTGCTAGAAAATGTTTTTGATAGATTAGCCTGAAGTCTAAACCCCTGACCTCATATGTTATATCCTTGAGGCGTAGCCAATTTGGTGAAGGCACTTCATTGTGCTAAAGAAATGGTTAAGACTTTCCTTTGCATTTCCACAACTGTATTAAGTGGGTGGTGGTGACCCATCCAGCATACATGTGGTATACATGCATGTCAATCCAGACTGTCAGAGACTCCAAATTGTTTGTGGATGGAGCATATATCTCAGAAATTGTACTGATTAGACAATCTGAAACATTTCTTTTGCATTTTGAATTTGCACCATTGTCCTTTTTTCTTTCTAACCATTTATTTGTTAGGATTGTTGGATTGATCTACATGCATGCCACATGCACATTAGATAGGTCAGGAAGGATGCAGGATAGATGTCTAAAAGCTGTAAAATGAAGAGTGATTTGTTGGTTGAAGAATTGGGGATGGAAAGAGAAAAGAAGAAAAAAAAAGGATGGATTTGGAATCTCTCCTCAATCTAGAAGGATCACTTTGAGCAAAGGATTGTTGCGCTCATAGGAAAATCCCTCACACCTTTTCCAATGAAAAAGAACTAATCCTACTCATTCATTAATTCTAATTATAGCCATCTATTTTAATAAAATAATTGATAGTGAAACATCCCTAACAAGTAACAACCATTTTGTAAATCAGTCATAACTCACTCATTTCCATCCATGGCTTGGTTGAGGAATTAGTTACTTGCATATTGCACACGTCCATCCATTTTTCCAGCTAAGTTTATAACATGGGCCAAAAGAGCCCAATTCCATCATGATGTATCTAATTTATATTCACAATGTCCATCCAATTTTCCACTAAGTCTATAGCATGAGCCAAAAGACCCCAATCCCATCATGATGTATCTAATTTATATCCACAATGTCCATCCATTTTTCCATTTCAGTTCATAGCATGAGCCAAAAGATGAGTCAAATCCAATTTCGATCCCCATGTACCCCATACTATGGAATCAGAATCAACAAGAATTATGAATAGGGGAGTGCATGTACAACTCTCAAACCAAACTCAATCTTAGTAACAGCATGCAAGATGAATTTTTAGTAAAAATGAAAACTTTATAAGAGATCAAAGAGTCAGTCAGGCGAGCATGACAAGCAACAAGTGAAAAACATTTTCATCTCGATGTACCTGTCTTTGAAGCATTGCCAAGTTATGCATGGCAAGATTCCTTCCACCACCAACTTGTGACTCAACGTCCTTTGTGTTGTATGAGGCACCCATATACTTCAAAACCGCACCAACAACTTCCCTGGGAGCATCAACCATCAAAATTTATCTTTTCTAAATACAATAGTGAAGAATGCCAGGAGAATATGGATACAGTGAAAAAATAACCCCAAAAATTCATTGTGCAGCCCAAATCCCTATATACACCCTGTACTGATGACATTCCAGTTATATATCTATATAAGTAACTGTCGTTATGAATTTAGTTTGTTGATTATAATTATATGGTCTACGAAAGCTTAGTCCATTGTTTCCCCATGGCAAGAATGGAAACGGATGGGCTAGTCCCCTTCCACCAGCCAATGGCCAGTGGTCTGTGCTATGCGGGCCCCACCATGATGTATGTGTTTCATCAACGTTGTCCATTTATTTTTTAGAGATCATTTTGGGGTATGAGACTAAAAATGAGGTATATCCCAATCTAAGTTGGACCACATTATAGGAATCAGTGTTGAACGAATGTCAACCATTAAAAACTTTTTGGGGCCATAAAAGTTTGAATCAAGCTGATATTTGTTTTTTCCCTTCATCCAGGTATGTATGACCTAATCAACAGATTGGATGTCAAATAAACAGTACATTGGGCCTTAGGAGGATTTTAATGGTGGATATCTAATCACTATTGTTTCCTGTGGTGTGGTCCAACTGATATTTATATCTCTCTCATTTTTGGGATCAAGCTATAAAATGATCTGTAAAAATGGATGAACGGAATGAATGAAACACATACATCATGGTGGGGCCCACAGAGCACCGACCATCAGCCACCAGGCTGGTGGCAGGGAAGTAGCTAATCCGCTTCCAGCTAGAATTTTATCCGAAACATGGAATTGCACCTTTGCTGGCGTCCTAATGACTCCCATGTTCACCACTGTTAATTGGTAAACTCACAACCAAATCTCATTATAAACCCAAAACCCTACCAAGCAAACAAACGACACTCTCTCTCAATTTTCTCTTGTAAGAACACCTGCTCTCCCTCCCTCTCTCTCTATAGCCTTTTGCTAGGGTTTCAGTTCGAGCTCGAAGAAAGAAGATTCATATTTATCTGCATTCGACGCAGTTTCTCTGTTCCCTAAATCCCTAAATCCCTAAATCCCCAAATCCCCAAATCCCTAAATCCCCAAATCCTTAAATCCCTAAATCCCCAAATCATTTCAATCAATTTTGAGATTGAGAGAGAGAGAGAGATACCTGTTTGAGTTGGAGAGAGGGCGCGGTGGAGAGAGGGCGCGGTGGAGAGAGGGCAGTGGAGAGAGGCCGATGGAGAGAGAGCTAAATCTGAGAGAGACAGAGAGACAGAGAGATAGAGAGAGGGCGCGGTGGAGTGAGCCAAGAGAGAGAGGGACAAAGCGCGCGCGCGAGAGAGAGAGAGAGAGAGAGAGAGAGAGAGAGAGAGAGAGAGAGAGAGAGAGGGCCGAGAGAGGACAGCGAGAGAGTGAGAGAGGGGCGGGAGAGAGAGAGACTTATAAGTCTCTCGCGTGTCACGCATGGTCGGTGCTCTGTGGGCCCCACCATAATGTATGTGTTTCATCCCTGCCGTCCATCTATTTTTCCATTTCATTTTATGATGTGAGACAAAAAATGAGGTATATCCCAATCTCAACTGGACCACATTATAAGAAACAGTGTTGAATGAGCGTCGACCATTAAAAACCTTTTGGGGGCCACATAAAGTTTTGGATCAATCAGATAACTTTTTTCCCTTCATCTGGGCCTGTATGACCTAATCAACGGATTGGATGTCAAATAAAAAGTACAGTGGGTCTTAGGAGGGTTTTAATGGTGGATATCCAATCACTATTGTTTTCATGTGGTGTGGTCCACCTGAGATTTATATCCCTCTCATTTTTTGCGTCAATCCCTAATATAAATTTTTAAAATGGATGGACGGCATGGATAAAACACATACATCATGGTGGGACCCATAGATCACCGACCCACATCCACCAATTTTGGGCGCGCTCAAACAGAGCCGCGCCCAAATTTAAGCGACTTGGTGGTGGTCGGTCACCTTGTGGGCCCCACCATGATGTACATGTTTCATCCATTCCGTTCATCCATTTTTACGATAATTTTAGTGCTTGATACAAAAATGATAGGGATATAAATCCTAGGTGGGCCACACCACAAGACAAAAATAATGAATGGATATTCACAATTAAAATCCTCCTAAGGCCCACTGTACGGTTTATTTGACATCCAATCTGTTGATTTGGTCATAAAGACCCAAATGAAGGGAAAAAATAAATATCAGCGTGATCCAAAACTTTTATGGCCCCCAAAACATTTTTAATGATCAAAATTCATTCGACAATATTTCCTGTAACGTGGTCCACTTGAGATTGAGATATAATTCATTTTTTTTATCATCCACTTGAGATAGAGATGTGGTTCACAAATCTAGCCCATCCATTATGTGTGTGCCACTTGGATGAGGGTCATACCAAGTTTTAGGCATCCAAATTTCGTGGGGCCCCACCAAGTGCTTTTATATGTTTTAGGCATGTCTTCACATGATTTTAGATGGTATGGCCCACCAGAGTTCTGTATACGGCTGATTTTTGGGATATCTCATAATTTAAAGGGGACCCATCAAATGCACGGTGTTGATTTATGACACTAAGTCATGGCGGGGCCCACACAGCTAGACCTCATGGGGAGTTCTCATGAGCTCGACATATAGAACCTTTTCCATATATATATATATGTATATATATATATATATAATTTTAAAAATATAAAAACTTATGATGTATTCGTTAATCCACACTGTCCATCCATTTTGAGATATCACGAGCCAAAGAATGAGACAGATAAAAATCTGTAGTGGACCCCACCACAGAAAACAACGGGAGGGTGGTTCCCACCGTTGAAACTATCCTAAGGCCCATCGTAATGTTTATTTGAAATCCAACTAGTTTAAAAGTTAAAAATAAAAAAAAAAATGGTCGTGGGGCCATAAATCATGGTGGGGCCCACACAGCACCAACCACCAGCCATTTGATGGTGTAGGGGGAGTAGCCAATCTGTTCCCCTTATTTGTGGTGTGGTCCATTTAATCTTTGAATATGATTCATTTTTTATATATTTCTATAAAATGATCTCGAAAAATGGATGAACGGTGTGTGTTAATCCCAAATTTTCAGTAAAACATTCATAATCATATATTGGAGTGCAATAAATGTGATTCACATATCCAACTCACTCATTATGTGTGTCCCACTTGGATGAGGGGTCAGACCAATTTTCAACTGCATCCATGTCTGTATTAACTTATAAACAGGTTGGATCTCAAATAAACATTGCGGCGGGCCCTAAGAAGGTTTCAATAGTGGGTGTCACTATCCACTTGAACTTTGGATCTGCCCTATCAGTCAGATGCACCATTCCATGGTGGGTCACGAGCTTAAAAATAAAGTCAATCCATGACTTGGGTGGGCCACACCACATACTATAGTTGAGAGGGTTACCCTCCCATTAAAACATTCATAATCATTTATTGGGCCCACCTAGATGTGGTTCATAGATCCAACCCATTCATTATGTGTGTCCCACTTGGATGAGGAGTCGGACCAAGTTTCATACACATCCAAAACTCATGTGGGCCCCACCAAATGCTTTTGTATGTTTTATGGATGTCTTTGCATAGTTTTTCCCTTCATCCGGGCTGTATGACCTAATCAACGATAGGATGTCAAATAAAAAGTACAGTGGGCCTTAGGAGGGTTTTAATGGTGGATATCCAATCACTATTATTTTCATGTGGTGTGGTCCACCTGAGATTTATATCCCTCTCATTTTTGCTATCAGGGCCTAATATGATTTCTAAAAATGGATGGACGGCATGGATGAAACACATGCATCATGGTGGGACCCATAGAGCACCGACCAACATCCAAAAATACAGTTACTTGCCCCAATTATGCTACATATGAGAAAGATATTGGGCAAACAAGATTGATCAACAATTTGAGTGAATTTTGATTTAAACATCTGAAGTTATTACTCTTCAATCTGGACTGATCAGATTGTCCAAAAACGGTTAAAGGTTGTTCATAATATCAAAAATATATGAATGAATAAAAAACACAAACATCAGCTTGATCCAAAACTTCTATGGCCTCCAAGAAATTTTAAATGGTAGAGGTTCAATTACACTATTTCCTGTGGTGTGGTCCACTTGAGCTTTGGATATGCTTCCTTTTTGTTCTTTAGACCTCAAATTATCTGTTAACATGGATGAATGGAGTGGATAAAATAGATAAATAACGGTGGACCCCATAGAGTTTACTCTGGTAAGGGTAACGAGTAACTCACTTAAATGTAATGGAGAAGGGTTTCCTTAAAACATTCATAATCATATATTGGGCCTACGTAAATGTGATTCACATATCCAACCCACTCATTATGTGTGTCCCACTTGGATGAGGAATCAGACCAAGTTTCAACCGCATCCATGTCTGTATTAACTTATAAACAGATTGGATCTCAAATAAACATCGCGATGAGCCCTAAGAAGGTTTCAATAGTGGGTGTCACTATCCCACTCTTTTCTATGGTGGGTCCACTTGAACTTTGGATTTGCCCCGTAATCAGATGCACCATTCCATGGTGGGCCACAAGCTTAAAAATAAAGTCAATCCATGATTTGGGTGGTCCACACCACATACTATAGTTGAGAGGGTTACCCTCCCATTAAAACATTCATAATCATTTATTGGGCCCACCTAGATGTGGTTTATAGATCCAGCCCATTCATTATGTGTGTCCCACTTGGATGAGGAGTCAGACCAAGTTTCATACACATCCAAAACTCATGTGGGCCCCACCAAATGCTTTTATATGTTTTATGGATGTCTTCGCATAGTTTTAGATGTTATGGCCCACCTGAGTTTCTTATATGACTGATTTTTGGACTTAAAGGGGATACATCAAATGCATGGTGCTGATGTTTAGCACATATCATGGTGGGGCGCACACAGATTAACCTCATGGGAAGTTACCATGAGGTGACCTTATAGTACCATTTCACTATTTAGGTAACTCCTTCATGAGTGTTACTCTAACCGTGTAGGGCCCACCTTGATATATTTTATGTATATCGACACCATCCATATATTTTTCCATCATATTTTAGGATGTGATTTCAAATCACAAGAACTCAATAATCTCAGGTGGGCTATATCGATCAAAACAATGATGAATAACTATTAAAAACCTTTTGAAGGCCACAAAAGTTTTGGATCAATTTGATCTTTGCAGTTTACCTTCATCTAGATATTCTTTACATTATCAACAAGTTGGATTGCAAATAAACATTAATAAAACCTTACGATGGGCTCTTTATAATTTTTAATGGCGAGGTACTATATTATCATTCTTTCTAGTGGTGTGGTCTACTTAAGATTTAAATCTACACAATTTTTTATACCCAGCCCAAAAATGGGTTGGAAAAACATAGGGGCGACAAGGATATACAACACATCATTAAAATCTCACTTTTGTTATCTAACTTTTCAATTTTTCTTGTCAAAATAAAAAATCTAGTTTTCTTTTTTAAAAAATATATATTTTTTACAATTTATTAATTTTTTTACAATTTTGTTTAATTTCATAAATTTTCTTTTTCAAAATATCATTTTTTTAATATCACTTTTGTTATATAACTTTTCAATTTTTCTTGTCAAAATGCAAAATCTAGTTTTCTTTTAAAATATATTTTTTTTTCAATTTGTCAAAATTTTCACAATTTTGTTTAATTTTTTAAATTTTCTTTTTCACAATATCATTTTTTTATCGAAATCTTGTTATATAACTTTTTAATTTTTTTTGTCAAAATACAAAATCTAGTTTTCTTTTTTTAAAAATATATATTTTTTATAATTTGTCAATTTTTTCATAATTTTGTTTAATTTTTTATATTTTCTTTTTCAAAATATCATTTTTTTTATTAAAATCTTTTTTTTTTCAAAGTTATCAACATTATTCAAAGTTCTTAATTTTTTTTTTTCAAAATGTAGAATTTTATAAAATCACAGTTTTTTTTTTTTTAAAAAAAAACATTGTTAATTATTTTTTCTAAACCAATTAGTTTAATTCGTACCTGAGCATTAGAGACGGTTAAGGACCGTCTCTAATACAGACGGTCTTCCACGGTCCTAGAAGACGGCTAAGGACCGTCTCTAATAGAGATGGTCAGTAACAGTCTCTAATAGAGACGGTCATTGACAGTCTCTAATAGAGACGGTTTTTGACAAGGTAATAAGACGGCTAAGGACCGTCTCTAATAGAGACGGTCTTTGACAATCTCAGATTACAAGTAAAAGACGGCCAATGACCGTCTTAATATAGACGGCCGACAAGGGCCGTCTCGGATGATCATATAAGACGGTCGAAGACCGTCTCTATCTGGACGGTCTTTGACCGTCTCAGATGACCTATATAAGACGGTTAAAGACCGTCTTAAATTATTTACTTGATGCGAGAACATTTAAAGACAATATTAGGGACGGTCGAAGCCGTCCCTAATTTTAGAGACGGTTTACGGCCATCTCTAAAGCGTCTTTAAACCAAGCAATTTTAGAAACGGTCCAGAACCGTCTCTAAATCCGTCATTTTTTTCCATTTTTCACGTAGTGCGATGGAACTGAGTTCGTTAAAGAAACATCGTATTAAATGTGGACTACTCTTCGGAAAAATGAGAGCATTGCTAATACCAAAGCTTTAAATGCAATCACTTGTGCACTATCACCAGATGAGTTTAAAAGAATTATATCTTGTGATACAACAAAACAAGCCTGGTATATCTTAGAAATGACACACGAGGGAAGGACTATTGTTAAAAAGTCTAAGGTTCAGATCCTCACCACTAGGTTTAAGGAAATACGTATGGAAGAAAGTGAATCATTCATGGACTTCTATACAAAATTGAATGACATAGTCAACTCAATGTGGGTTCTTGGAGATAACATCCCAGAAAGTAAAGTTTGTGCAAAGATACTGCGATCACTTCCTGAGAGATTCAATTCTAAGGTGACAGTCATTCAGGAACTAAGAGACACGGATAATATGAGGGTGAAAGAACTTGTTGGTTCACTTCAAACCTAAGAGTTGAATTTCAAAGCTCCAAAAGGTAAGTCTATAGCCCTTAAATCATCTAAATGTATTTCTCACGATAATAGTAATAATTCTGATTGTGAAAACTCAGAGGATGATATGACCTTATTAGTTAAGAAGTTTTATAAGATTTTTCAAAGCAAAAAGAGAGTTGAATTTCAAAAGCCCTCTGAGAAGAAAAAGGGTAAAACTAAAAATTGAAAATCACTAAAAGATAGCCAATGCTTCAACTGCCATGAATATGGCATTTGGCAAATAGGTGCCCTAAAAGGGACAAGCCAAAGAGAAAAGACATGTTGGCCACATGGGATGAATCATCCTACTCTGAAGCCTCTTTTGAGTCAGATGATTCAGAACCCGAATCTATAAGTGAAGTCAAGGCCTTAATGACTTTAGCCAGAGTCACTTCCACAGATAGTTGTGACTCATCTGAATATGAAAATCTGAGGAGTGACCCTAAAAACGAAGATGATCTTCAGGATGCCTACAATGCCCTATATAAGGAGAGTTGTAAGATTGTTGTCAAACTTAAACTTCAAAAAGAAAAGTCTCTAAAATTAAAAGAGGATTTTGAAAATTTAGTTTTGGAAAAGTCGCATTGTTTTGAAAAAACTAAATGTGATTTAGATTTCAAAACATCTCAACTTGAAAACCTAAAATTAGAAAATGAGAAACTAAAATTGGAAGTCTCTTCCCTCTTGAGTTGAAAGGATACTTGGAGGTATGCCCAGGGAGACCTTAAACTTAAAAAGTTACTAACCGGATTAAGAAAATGTGGAGATAGATCGGGTCTGGGCTATGATAAAAACATGCCTTTGAACAATAAGAATATATCTCCTAAGTTTGTTAAAGGAGAATCCTCTAACTCAAAGGGCAAAAGCTTGAATCAAATTAGTTTTAAAAATCCTAAAACTTTTCAAGCTACGAAACTTAATGTCAACCATATCAATCTTAGAAATCAAAATTATAACCCCTTAGCTAAGAAGATTGTGGACTTACTCAAGGAGCTTCTAAAATCTAACTCGAATATGAGAGTTGGTAACAATTACAAACGAAGGAAAACCAACAGTGCTCCAAAACCCAAAATGATAATGAAATGGGTCCCTAAGGTTACATGTTTGGTTGTCCACACTGCCTTCAAGGTTCGAGTCAATCAAAGTGGTACCTAGACAATGATTGCTCTAGACACATGATAGGTGATAGAGATTTGTTCACCAACTACAAAGAAATGACTGATGGTTTAGTCACATTTGATGACGGAAGCAACAAGAAACTTATTGGCCAAGGTACGATTCAACTTTTCAATCTTCCTCCTTTTAAAAATGTTTTTTTCGTAGAAGGTCTTAAGCACAATCTTTTGAGCATTTCTTAAATCTGCGATAACATGTATAGTGTCAAATTCACTAATCAAGGATGCAAGATCTCAAATGAGAAAGGTTGTGTGATATTGAACGGTCGAAGAACATCTGAGAATTGCTATATTATAAGTGATTCTAGCTTGTTTAAATTATTTTGTTACATGGTCCAAACCAATGAGACCGAATTATAGTACAAACGCCTTGGACATGTAAACTACCGGAATTTATATAAACCGAGCAAGATCGATTTAATAAGCGATCATGGAATATCACATGAGTTTTCTGCACCTAAGACACCTCAACAAAAAGGGGTTGTTGAAAGGAAAAATCATGTGCTTCAAGAAATGGCTAATGTAATGTTGAATAACATGAAATTACCTAAAAAATTATGGGCTGAAGCTGTAAACACTGCATGCTATATAATAAACTGTGTTTATATCAAAAAATCAAAAGATAAAATAGCTTATGAACTATGGTTTAACAAGAAGCCCACAATTAAATACTTTTGATTTTTTGGTAGTAAGTGTTATTTTTTGCATGACCGCAAAAATTTAAGGAAGTTCGACACTAAAAGTGACGAAGGGATCTTCCTAGGTTATGTTCTAAATAGTAGAGCATATCGAGTTCTCAATAAGAGAACATGTGTCATTCAGGAGTCCATAAATGTGGTTATTGATGATTACCTGAATACACCAACCACAAGTTTAGAAGATGATGAAGTCAATATAATTGACAAACCTGACTCCTCATCTAGTCAAATAAACATTGAACTTAGATCAATTAAAGATCACCCTATTGATCAAATACTACCTAACCCTCTCACTGGTGGTACTTGAAAATGATTAGAAAATATATGTAATTATGTGTGTTTTACTTCTCAAATTGAGCCAACCAATGTAAAAGAGGCACTTTCTGATGAAAACTGGATAGTATCCATGTAAGATGAACTGAATTAATTCATTAGAAATGATGTGTGGTATTTGGTTCTTAAACCTGATGATAAACATATCATTGGAACCAAGTGGATCTTTAAAAATAAATCTGATGAGTTAGGGAATATAATAAGAAACAAGGCAAGACTGGTTGTATAAGGGTACACACAAATAAAAGGAATTGATTATGATGAAACCTTTACCCCAGTAGCTCGTCTTGAATCTATCAGATTATTCATATCCATTGCATGTTTTAAAAAGTTTAAAATTTATCAAATGGATGTCAAGAGTGCTTTCTTGAACGGTGATTTACATGAAGAAGTTTATGTAGAACAACCAAAGGGGTTTGAAGACCCTAAACACACTGATCATGTGTATCGCCTGAAAAAAGCACTTTATGGTTTAAAACAAGCTCCCAAGGCATGGTATGAGAAACTCTAATGCCCCGTGTTTTTAGGACCCGAGTATATGACTTGTATTCCAAAAACCCGAGTGTTAACCATAAAGGATGGTCAAATTCGAGTTTATTATTATTATTATTATTTAACTATCAGAGTAGGCAGATGAGCGTAGAATGGACAAATCATACGTAGTGGAAAATTTCATTTATGTTTAGGATGTACAAGGAGTTGCCCATAATGACTTCTACAAACTAATGTCTCCGAAATAACAAATACATGAATTTCACAATTTCTACAAGTGAGATAGCAAAATGTATATAAAATCTGAGCCGTAAGATCGCACAGCTCCTCTTTGCAATACAACCATGCATTCTTGCCCACCAAGATGGCTCCTCATCAGTCTGAACCTGCAAATCACTTAAACCACCTGTGCCACCTGTACGGTTATATTTTTTATGGATGAGTGGCCAGCTCAGTGTGAATTCCCCTCAAGATTACACACCGCCGCATTAGGTAAGCATAGTTATAAAACAAAAAATCAATTAAAACAATACATGATGCAGTCTTTTTAAATGCATGGAAGCATGAATGCACATCGTCCTGGGGATGCACATCCAGCTAGACTTGGGCTCGTCACCCATGCAATCATCGACCTGGGAAAATCAACCAGTCAGACAGGGGTCGATTGTCGGTGGTCTAGGAGCTAGCGAAATGATACCCCGAAGATCCTAAGGGCACGTGCTACAACATCCAGAATAGCCACCTGTCATCGCCAACATGCCATGGATGCATGATTAGCTAAACCATTATTAATTCAGTTACAATCAGCCAATTTAGGTAAGCTCAAGGTCATTACGGGGAGCTCAGAGTCCAGCGTAGGCCGACGGCTCGGGCATAGTGTCCCATTACCACCATCCCTGGCCCATGAGGCTACTATTTTAGGATATTTAATGGAAACCCTGTCGACTAGTGGCCAATCATATTATGATATATGGGGCTTACCATTGCATGGTTGCATAGTATAAAATGTCGAAATCATATAGAGAAAATACCCAAAACAAAGTCACGTAGGGCAATATCAAAACAATGCGATAAAAGACCATCCTTGAAAACCTCTTAGACACAAGAACCCTGGATGGTAGGCCCACATCAATGGTAAATTTAAAACAACATTCAATAACCACTAAGTCGAAGGTCCATGTTAATCACAACCAATTGGGTTACATCCCAAGTATGGGTGTACATTTATAGTGGGGGTTTCCTACTAATGTACTAGTTTAAATCCCAGAAGCAATCTACAAGTAATCCAATAGTATGAATTAAATATATAGGATAAGCATTAAGCATGTGATATAGAAATTTAATTTCAATAATTAACACATGTGGTTATAAAATAGAAATATCAATTTTAATAAAAACTATAACTTAAGCTAATGGGAAAGTGGAAAGCTCAAGGGGAAGAATCATCACCTGTAGGGTCGTGTTTGCGTACTCGGTCTAAGTCTTCTTGTGGCCCAGGGTCACCCAAGGAGTCTCCTAAAATCATAGTTTATATCTGTCAAGTATTCCTATGGTTTTGTCCAACTAACATGAGGGTTCGAAGGGATACAACAACAAGGCCTTTTAGGCTTGCGTTAGGCTTACCATATACTTATCTAAGTAAGGTGGCCCTACTGGGTTCAAGATCATCATTACTATGGGCTGAACTGGGCTTCACACATGGACCTCATATATATCAGGTGGGCCTTATGGATGGCCCTAATGAGGGCTTGGGCTGCTTCAAAAAAATTATTTCAATAGTTGCAAGTGTAGCATGTGTATCATTGTACACTATCGTTTTATGGGGCACATGGCTTACTAATGATGATTAGCATTGTCCCAGCATAGTCTAGGTAAATCAGTATTGTCCCAATATGATTTATATGAACTAGCACCGTCCAACTTTGTTTACATATATCGGCACCGTCCAAATATGGTTTATGTGAATAAGCACCGTCCAATATAAATCGTCACGGTCTAAACATAGTTTATATGGGTCGGCACCGTCCGATTTTAGTTCATATAAATCAGCACCGTTCCAAACATTGTCCAGCACCATCCAACACAATCTAGATAGTGTGGATGAAATAAATATATCACGGTGGTATCCACGATCCCATGGACAGGGCGGATACACAACACACCCTCAAGGTGGGTCCCATCCACTACACCAAAATCGCGAATCTGAAACGCTCGGGATTTTGGTTCAGAAACAGTTGTAAGCCGTTTTCTCGTTCAAAACGGTTATGAACCGTACTACAATTTGTTGTTGTTTTATCCACTGTTTTGTTGATGTGTCCCAATTGAGTGTTGGATATTCTTAGTTTTCATTATTTGGATCTATCGTTTTATTGTAAAACATATGGACGGAATGGATTCGATTAGAACCCTCTTAGTGGACCCCACAAGCCCACGCGTCACATTACTTTAGATCTGCCGCAGACTACCAAACCATTTTCACCCTTACATTACGCCAAAACCCTACCCTCATTTCGTATTCGTCTCCCTCACCCTCTATCGATCTCCTTCCCCTCTCCCTCTCTCAATCTCCCTCTCTCTCGATCTCCCTCTCCCGATCTCAACCCTCTCTCTCTCTCTCGATCTCCTTCTCCTTCGATCTCCTTCTCCCTCGATCTCCCTCTCCCTCTTCCGATCTCGACCCTCTCTCTCTCTCTCTCTCTCTCGATCTCCCTCTCACTCTCCCTCCCTCTCCCAGTCCGACTCTAAATCGACAGTCCCCCACACAAGACATTGTAGAAGCAGCAGCCAGCTGTATGGGGTGTATTGCAGACTCGAAAGATGACATGCGAAAGACGCCATCGACCGCGCTCTCTCCGTTCACTTCCTTCCCATTTTGCCCTTCATCTTTTCATCTTTTACCTTCTTGTCCTTCCTAACATTTTTTCTTTTCTGGGAAAATCGGATTCTTTCTGGCTATTGAGAAGCACGGCGTTGAGAAGGACATTGCCGAGTACATCAAGAAGGAGTTCGATAAGAAGTATGGCGCCACCTCGCATTGCATCGTTGGGCGCAATTTTGGTATTTTCTCTGGCATTTTTCGTTCTAATTCTTCTATCCTTTCTTTTTTGGGTCTTGCTTGTTCATGTTTCCTCGATCTGTCCTTCGTTTGCTTGTTTTATGTTTTTGGGTGTATTTATGTCTGCAATGTGTTTGTAGAATTGACTCAGAGAGTGGATTTTGAAATTTTGTTACCTGCATTGGGTGTTGATTATATGTAAGTGTTGTATGGGTGCCTTTTCTACACTTTTGTGGATAGAATACATGCCAATATGGCACGTGTGCGAGATCAGAGCTTTCCGTCGTGGGCCACACTGTTTGGGTGTCCTTGCCTACAGACGTCCGTTTGACTCCTCGTGGGATAAAGTGTACAAAACAAATCAAGTGGCTAGAAAAATTTTATTTTAGGCATTTGTTTGTTTTGCATGTCTTGTGCCTACCACATGAATGAAATCAACCCGATTTTTAAGCCAAAAGATCCAACCAAAGGTGTGGTGTACTGATGGGGATCTCATACAAGTGTGCCACATAGGCATATGTGTCTGTGCACGTATCGGAGATTCTCTACACATGTGGGCGTAGCTAACCTCTCAGCTTCTTTCACTGATCCCATGCATTCAGAGAGAGATGTTAGAAGAATACAAATTGATGAAGAGGTAGATGTCTAGTATGGGAGGATATTTTGGGTGATTTTATTATAGAAGTCTGTACACATTGTGTCTTGACCATCCGTTGGATAGAAATGTGTGGGCCTTGGGCATTAAGATATTCATTGGAGTTTCTTGTGCCTCTTTTGATTGTTTTGGCTCTCTGTAGTGTAATTTTTGGCATTGATTCCTTGCCTCCGTGTGCCTTCAACAAAATTCCATTGCCTTTCAAAGAAAAGAAAAGAAAAGAAAAATCAGTTTGATGCCTTATTTCTCGAGCCATATTCTAAGTTGTCATTGCATATTGTAGGGACAAATGCGTATCCAAGTGACCTTCAATCCATTAAAACGTGCCATTAATCTCCCACGTAGAAGCGTGTTTAATATTCATCATTGAGTTTTAAGTGAAACATCCAGTAATTCCTAGTTATAGTGAATGTGTTTACTCCAAATTTCACAGAAAGTATGGGAAGATCCCCAAAGAACTGAAGAGAAAAGGTCAGGTTTATCAAAAGAGTTTTATGCATCTGTTTGTAGCAATAGCATGCCTATCTGAATCTAGCTCATTTTGTGATTGGGGCTTTGTACACGTAATGGATACTAAGAGGCTACAGATAATCCTAGAAAATGGGATTCCAATTGTTAAGCAATCAGGTAATGGAAACACTTTCGCTTTCTCTAGATTTAGGCTATGTTTAGATGTATTGAATTGTGAATATTCGGCTTTACTCAAACTCAACGTGCGCTTGTTCCTTTCAAGTCGAATGATTTTGAATTTGTTTAGGTATGAGTACCTTATTTTGGTAGCTGGCGTCATTGGAATTTCACCTTTCTTAGCTATCTTGAGCAACATCCTGCATAGGATTAGAGAGAAAAGACCTACCTGCCAAAACATGTATTGATCGTTTGGGCCGTGAAGAAATCTAAAGAGTTTTCTCTTCTTTCCACTATCAATGCGGAATCCATCTCTGCCCATCTTTTTCCGATAGCTTGAATCTAGATATTCAAACTTACATCACTCAAGAATCAGAGCCTCCGTTGGTAGGTGTGGACATGTCCATCTTTAGATGCATTTTCAACAAGGGCAATGAGACATACACCCTAATTTTTTTCTATACATGAACCCTTTTTTTTTTTTTTTTTCTACTACTGCTATTAGAATAGCACAAAAAACTCTTTCCAAATACCAAAACATTAGAAAGAAAGGGGTGTGTATCAAAAAGAGAGGGTGTAATATCACCTCACTTTTGAAGTAATTTACAAAATGGATACTTTAATACAATCTCCTTTCTAATTTCAGGAAGAGGGTATGCTTTATAAGAGCAGGATTGTCCATCTTTTCCTAAGTGGCCGTGGATGTCCCATGTCCAGCTTTGGTTGGTACCGAACAATATCCGGTCCTAAGGTTTACTTCAACGTATCAATACTTGGGTTTGTTATTCTTTTGGGCCTCTTGGATGCATTTTACATAAAACCTTTTCATATATCTTCTTGGTGGTATCAAGGACTTCTGTTCGTCGTATGCATGATTGCGGGCATTGTCATGTTCGGAGGTTTGATGGTCTTCTTTTGGAATCACTGGGAAAGAAGTGTTTCGAGTTCTGAAAAAGTGGATGGTGATGGTGGTTATGATGACAACAAGAGTAAATTAACACGGATAATGAACCAAAAATGCAAACTGATGCAAGTCGAACCAATCTTACCGGATCGATGACCACACGATATGGGTGTAGGCCAAACTTCAAGGTACCAATCCAGCCTCTCTTTTTTAATTCAAAGAAATCATGTTGGGAACTTAGAAAATGGAGAATCCTTACTATATATGTGATGAAAGTTTGAAAAATGCCATGATTACATTTCAGTAGCATTTATCGAGTGGATTGGAATAGATGTGAGACTTCAAATCTGAGATGGTGAACTTACTCAGAGACTTCAACTGAGATGAGCTGATGCAATTCAAGGCTATACCCAGGCTCTTATGATGGCCAGGACATATCCTCCATCTATACAAGATATATAGTGAAGCAATGTCTATACCGAGGTTCTTATGATGGGCCAGCACATATCCTCTATCTATACATTATACAAGGAAACAATGGTGGGGACCCATGCAGGTACTGAAGATACATGTATATATTACATGCAAAAATAAGGCATTGTTAGGCCAGTGGAAGGTAAGATTTCATTTCATTCCATAAAATGTTTACTTCTAATCCTGTATTTAAAGTTAGCATTCTTTTAATGATGCAATTGAATGAAAATTTAAAATTTTTAAATCTAACCTCAACTCAGAGTACTAGTTTATTCGACATTGATCCATGATCCAGGCTGTTTGTTGGGTGGTCCTGCAGTGAATTGGCCATTGTAGGAAAACCTTGTTGATTGGCGATGATGTAAAATAATCAGGCAAGAAGCCTAAGAAGATGGGTGAGCCAAGAAAGCCCTTGAATTCCTCGAAGAAGATAAAGAAGAAATTTACATCTAAGAAGGAGGCCCTTGTGATGAACAATGCTGCTCTCACTGTTTCAGTTGCTGCTCCTGAGAAGGCCTTGAAGGCAAACGATGCCTCTCATGCAGATCTTATTGCCTCTTCTGAAAAGAAGAAGGCTCCTATTGTTACTCCTAAGGCCAAGAGTCAAGAAGGATGAATACCCTCTCAATCCTCTCAATCCCTCTGCCCATCTGTCTCCCACTCCCTCACTGCTGATCGCCCGATCTCTCTTTCTCTCTCACTCTCTATTTCCTCTCTCCCTCCCCCCTCTCCCTCTCCCTAATAAAAGCCCACAAGGAATTTCCCGACATCACTCATTTTGTTTCTTAATAGTAAATGGTTTCCTTAAACCTACCAAGATTCTATATTGGTGATCTTGTTGGTCTTAGCGGAGCTGGGATGTGCACTTTCATATTCTTTGACCATAGCTGGAAAAATGTGAGTTTAGGGTCTTTTACTCTTTTTTTTTTAACATCTTTGGTCTAATTGTCAGAGTAAATGGTACATGTAGGCAATATTATGATTTGTTCTCCATCAGTGTGTAGCGAGGGCGAAAATAATATGAACTAAGAATGCTGATGTTCCTTTCATGTTCCCGTAATTTTCTATTGAAGTGCTTTTCTTAATGTATCCTATTCTTACATGTAATCTTGGCATCTAACACTCACTCTGTGACATATGCAAGGACAAGTTCAATGTCTTAAACAAATAGATAGTTTTTCAACACTACAAATAATATGAACTAAGATCTTCAGTCATAATTCCTTAGCAATGTGCATCTTGTCTTCTTTTTCGCAAGGGAAAATCCAACCATTGAATGGGCTATGCATTTAAGAGTTGCTTTCTATATTGCGAAACATTAGATTATTGTAGTATTGAAGGCCGACCATTATATCATGACTTGAATGCTCATAGGGTTCTCTTTGATGAGGTAATGTAATTAAGATTTTTCTATACTGTTTATTTTCTAGATGTTATGTGCCATTTCTATAATGTTTCTTCTACCTCCAAGATATTAGGAAATTTAAGATGATAACTTGTTCTACATTGGGTACCAAATTTTACCAGCATATTTGGGGCATGGTTGAAAGGCAAGATGCCGGGGAATGGTTGATTTTCTGGGGGGTGTTAATACAAGAGGTAGAGAGAATTATGAATGAGATGTATGCAGGTTTTGGAGAAAATAGGAGAGCAAACTTGGAAGATCTAGGCAGGTGAGTTTCTGTGGGAACTATGGCTTCTTCAGTTGGTTTTTAATATTGTTCTGGCATAATCAAGCATGAATGTTACATTCTTATAAATTAAGAAATTTCTTGTAAGCTATCTTTGGTGGTCCATAACTATCTTGATATACAGGTTGAACACACTCACATGACGATACCTACCATGGTAGATTTTGCTACTGATGGAGTTGATAGTGAATGTGCTACACAGTGTTTTTCATCATTTGATAATAGGTAATTGTTTGAAATGGTTAACCAATAATTCTAGTTTTATATATGAAAATTCTTCTTTAGCCAGTCTATTATCAACAAGCTTTCACGTGATGCCTTCTTTTCTTCTTCTTCTTCTACTTCTTTTTTTTTTAATTTATTTTTTAATTTATTATTATTATTATTATTATTATTTTTATATTCAGGTTCATGATTTTGAATATAGTATGAAATGGTTAACCAATTTTTGGTCATTCAGACATCATCTAAGGCCCACAAAACAGTATGGAAGGTTTTTTGGAGCACACTTTTGCACTTTTGTGGAGCCACTCCAAATCAGTGGGTCCCCTAATAGAGGTTGCCTAAGCGCAAGAACTCTAACTAGGCACCTGTACAACCATTTGTCATAGCTATCACCGCAAATTAGGCTTGAAAGATGCAACCATTCATGTTTGTGTAGGTCAACGTGCAGCTTGTGAATGACTAAATTGTTGGTTTTCTGCAGAGAAACCTGATTCGGGAAGCAACTGCATTTTTATTAGACGTTTTGAAGCCAAACTTGCCAGAACACGGGTTCCTTCAGACGAAGGTAACATTTTTCATAGAGGCATGAGCATGGTAGGTTTGTCTTCACTTTTTCACTAACTTATGCTGTCCATACAGGTTTTCGGAGATCAATCTAGTTACCTTTCCAAATGTTGCTGATGCCATCTTAAGCAAATGGGATGTTCAAATTTCACCATCTTAGCAAATGGGCCACACCGAACCCTATTTCATGCCATCATTGTCCTCGATATTGACATTGTGGATCGCCTTGATTTTCGTATCGTGGTCATCATGGTACGGATACCATATTCTACATATGAGAGAAGTTGTCGGAAAGTGATTGTATCATTACGTATGATACAGCTGCACACGTTTGTTGATTATAGACTATTGGTCATCTCTTTCAACCGTTCAATTTTTTTCTAATACATGTCTGCACCTTCGATGATTGTACTTGTTGGGGCCATGGTTCATAGTGTGGCCCATGTGAAGAATGGCCTAGATCATTTACACAGTTGCTACGTTTATGTCAGTAAATCTTCCTAGAACTTGTACTTATGTCCTCGTTTGGATGCAAACTTGCGATGCATTCATTGTGTATTGCATCCGTCGTGGGATAACGTTATGTAGTTTGCCCCTTGTTTCTCATGTCAATCTCCAAAAGGATGACTATACTAATTATAGTGGTTGTCGACCTATGGATGTGTATAGTGTTCTAAGGTCTCCCACCATATTAGTTGGGCCATGGTTTGATGGTCCGATTTGATCTGTTGGGTCATGATGTGGATTGTTCCTGCTCCAAAAATGTTGGTGAAATGGGGAAATTTTTTCAATGGCAGTGACTTCACTAGTCTCATTTATTGAATATGCTCTCACATGCAATTTGGATGTATGAGAATCAAGTTAGCCATTTCCTTTGCGCCATTTCATAGCAGGAGCTCAATGTCACATCTTATTTTATATCCCAACAAAAATTGCATGTGAGAGCCTATTTTACTTCTTATTTTGTAGGTTCAATACCGCCACAACAGTGCACATTTCCTTTTCGCCATTTAATAGCAGGAGCTCAATGTCACTATCAAGCTAACCAGATAATAATAAAGATGTTCAATTAGAAGATGTTGAAACTGCACCTTTTGTATTCAAACCTCACATGGAGTCAAATCTCTCATACTTCCCAAGCACAAGAACCAAAGTAATGTACTATCTTTTCTTTTTGGCCATTGACAAAGCATTAGAATGGAGTTGTAAAGAGAAGAAATACATCTGTATGTCAGTCAATGCATAATGTATATTGTTTTCATGGTAGCATGACACCTTTCTCAAATTTTGATATGTTGTGCACATTCAAGCACCTTCATCTTTAATTTTTTCAATAGACTGACATGGTTTAATTTTGATCTATAGTTTTTGTGTTCTTTAATAATATATAGTGGCAATTTGTTCCGCTCTTTCAAGCAAAAGGAAGCTGCCTCAAGACCAAGTAACATAACATCGACTATGAAGTATGATACCATTCTGTCTATTTTCCACATGATTCCAACTTAATCTGGTTATTTCTTCTAATTGTTTTACTTCCTAAATCCTTGTGTTTTGCTTTTGTGGATTGTCATTTTCTCGTCCTTCACCGAAGGATCATAGCACATCATATGGGTCACCGATCACATTACCTAGGCCCGGAAATCGATTGGTTAGTCATCGTGGGGCTAGTGTATGCATGTTTTCTAGTCTTTTTCTCCTTGATCCGTATGTATGGGGAGCACTTTTGGTGATCTTGGTAGTTGAGAGTCAACCTCCAAGGTAGCGCCATGGTATCTTGGTAGTTGAGTGCCTCTAGTCAAGTATCATGTCATGGACATGCTGCATGTAGATGCTTCCCCATAATTCTGTTGTTTGAAACAGCAGCATTGTTAATGACTAAGATGTGTTGGTGATATAGCAAGAGGTGGAGGAATATAGGGCTAAAATTATTTATACCAGCTTATAGGTATGCATGTAGATGTGTTGGTGATATAGCAAGAGGTGATATAGCAAGATGTGTTGGTGATATGCATGTAGATACTTGTTTTATCTAATTTAATTTTTCTTGCTAGGCTTATACCATGGAACTGGAGGTGAAGTTGTAAAACTTAAAGAGGAGAACAATGAATTATGAGTGTATAGGTAAACGTGATGCTTTCAGGATATTTTACCATGGAACTGAACAATGAAAGTTCCCATTTTGGGAGATGCCGAGGATATTTTATCATAAAACAATATGTTTCTAAAGTTATGAGTGTATAGTTAAATGTGATGCTTTCATTAGCTTGTTGAATTTTGCATGGATCATCAGGGGTCTTTGGTTTTCATGAGGAGACTTACTCTTATCTTGGTTTTTTTTTTTTTTTTTTTTTAATGAAATAAATCACAATGGAAATGGAGTGACTTTTTTTTTTTTTTTTTGCCATTCTAAGTTATGATACCCGAAGAAACCTTGACTCTCATTTATTTTGTACAGAATTCAATAACCGTGTTGAAGGATTCCGTGTCACCAATTTGGCATCAAGGATTTATTCGTGATGATGGAAGGCATGCCATTTATTCATTACAAAGAAGATCTAAATTTTGTAGTATATATTTAGGAGTAAGTAGATAAGGTGGATATGGTTGCATTTTAAGTGGCATGATATTTGTTTGGATTATTTGCTTAAAATGATCACCTGAAATCTTCAACGAAATAAAATTGATTGGTTCTTACTTGTCTGCTAGGAAGTCTCTGCTTTCTTGGTTAGGCTTTTTCTACACTACATTCTAAGCTCACTTCTCATGCTTGTAGTTCATCAAAATCTGAATCGTCCTTATTTACAAAGAAATCCCGCATTATGAAGTCTATTTGACACACACAATGGAATTTTATTCCTTGATTTTCAAGAAGTCTAACTTTCATCCTATTCGGGGTTGCTTTTCTGGATGAATCGCTTTATCACCGACTTGTCACATCTCTCATTTTTTTTTTTTTTTTTTTTTTTTTTGCAAGCTAAGTAGCGATTCTCACGTCGGCTCACGTTTTTTCTGCTTTCACATAGTGCATGGCAAGATTGTTGTTTCTTGTGCACTGATATACTCTTATGACGTTATGTCATATTACTTTGGCTCTCTTTGATAGTACTACTGGTAGCTTCAAGAGTTTCTAAGTGATAGGTTGATCTTGAATTGCTCCCATTTGTTGAATTAGGCAACCATTTTAGATTGGTACATTTTAAGGCAGGTCCACGTGGATTAATTTTAGATGGGATAAGTCTCATGTTTGATTTCGTGTTTGTAGTGTAAGATTGTAACCAATTTAGGAGAATTTGGAGAAAATTTTGAAATTTCCCTAAATTAGGCTACCTACCCTCAAATTTTGAAATTAGAGTGTACTTATTTATGGTCACATCACATTTGGTACGATGTTCCAAGATTTCCCAATAAAATGTGATTTTATGGTTTTATTAATGTAGTCTTAATTCAAACCCCCTTGATAAAGTTCATTGTTCAGTCAGAATTGCTTCGCTCTCTGCATTTTGGTGACATCCAAACGGTGATTTTTTATTTTTTATTTTTTGAAAGATGGGAAACAAATTTCGTAGTACCAGTTCTGACATCTTGGTAAATTCCAGATTCACAATTGTATATGATATTTGCCTTTATAGCATGTGTAACTCTTAACTGCAGTAGTGTAATTTATGTCAAAGAACTCTTCAAGGAGGCAAAGACGCTAGATTTGTTTATGACCAATCCATGCTTTGAAACCCATATCAACTGAGAATAGTAATTTCACATCCCAAGCTTAAATTTGGATTGTGTTAGTAATATTTCTATAATTTTACTAGTTCTCATTTTGTTATATATGACCCAACCAAATCTAATCGAAAGTTCCTTGCCATCCAATCTTTTCTCTATGTTCCTTACAAGGCTAATTGGTTGACTTGCCTGGACCACTCAATATGTGGGCCCCAGTGGATGGTGACACACACGGATCCTGAGTCACAACAGGGGCAAAACTCAGTTGGTGATTATTATGAAACTTTAATTGGGTTTCATGTTTTCCTAGTGACATGCATAGTGGCGATATGCCACGGTTTGCAAAAACTAGATTTCATCCCAAATTCATACAAAAATTAATCCCGAATCCGTCATAGTTCAAATTTCATTAACAATTAAGTTCGGTCCAAAATTTCCGAGCAATGTCCCTAACCCAATCAACAATATACAACCCTTTCTTAACATCACTATTTTCCCACCTTTTTGTGATTCCACATGAAAACCCTGGGTGATACCAATTGTTTATACTCCAATTCCAGTACTGATGCTCCATGGGAAGACGTCAAAATAGATTTCATTTTGGGATTTCATTTACTGAGTAATGCTTTTCTATCGACTAGTATTAAGCAAATCTAGTTGATTTGGTGATGTTCTTTTATTTCTTTTTCATTTTTTGAGTAATTGATTGATTTTTTTATGTAAGAAATACCATTGCTATGGTGTTTTCATTGAGAAATGCTAGGATGGTTGAATGTCACCGTCACCGCTTGGATGTATGCAATTTTAAGTAATCTTTCATCTGTATGTAATTGAAAAATAATGTTGATTTTCACCTACAAGGACCAATTTCTTCTTTGCTTTGCCAATACCTCGTGCTTCAACCAAATCATATTTGAAATCTTCACACTCTCGCTATGTATGTTGCCATCTAGGTTGTTCTCTTCCTTTATGCCGCTGGTTGCACGATTGGTAAGCAAGACTAGTTCTTTTTTGGTTTCTCTCCGGGTGCATTCTCTTGATTACTTAAACAACAACAATGATACTCTTTTTTTTTTTTTTTTTTTTTTTTCTTTTCTCACACAATTATCAATTAACAGATGTTTCTATATTTAGCATAATGCCTTAGGTATTTTTATATTTTGGAGTGTTCTGTTGTAAGGTGGATGTTGATTGTCGCAAACTCGCACGCACTTGACAGGTTGGAATTTGTCTGCTACGTGGATGGTAGCTTATGGTCAAACCCATCCATCCATTTGGTGGGTCCAACCATGTAGATGTTGTCACCCAAAAACAAAAGTGGTCCATTGCTTTTGGCTATCTCTTGCTAGCGTTGTACTTCGGCCCATTGGGCATTTTAATGAAATTCCATTGTTTGCTTAAAAAAAATTAAATAAATAAATAAATAAATATAAAAAAGGAGAAAAAGAAGAAGAAGAAACTTGTCCCTGTTATATGTAGGACACGACTTCAGAAACAAGTGAATGCATTACAGTTCTGAGAACCTTCCTAGTTTTTCTCAAAGAAAACAATTGTTTCTTAAACCATGACCCGTCTAACAGTGGATCAACCTGATTCTTGAGGCAGGGCATCAACATAGTGGTACTCTGAACGGATTGGATCTCGTATGTATGCACATGTGTGGCATGTACACAACTTGTGTCATGTGCTTATGTGCGTGTGCATGAGGATCTGTTTCTTTTTTCCTTGCTCTAGGAACATGAACTAACACATCTTGTTTTGCGATACTTGCAGGGGTAATTATTTAAGTGGTTTCATTCTAGGGGACTTGTATATATGTTTTGATTGTATAGCTTACTTGATTAGTTGTTTCTATAGACTGGACATGATAGATGTAATGCAGGTTTGTGACAAATGTGTTGATGGCTTCGATCATCACTGCATGGTAAAGAATTATATCACAGATAAAACACTTTACTGAAAGTGACTCTACTTGCTACTATTTGCATTGTTGTTGCCTATTTTCAGGTATCTCTATAGGAGACACTTGCTTCTTGCATAAGAGTTCAATATCATGAATGATTATATGCTGTTAGGTTTGTCAATTCAAGAGTTCGATATCATGTTGTTTATCTATTGATCGTTTGGCCCGAAACATCGATTGCTTGATGGGTTTTGATTTTGGTGTCTTGTTATTATGGTTTTTTATCATATAATTTCATTGTGAACAGGGAACTATAGTGAGAGTAAATTTGGTGATTCCACCACTGCTGCTTGATCCTTCTGATACCCACACGATAATATCAATATCATGTTGTTTATCTATATTTGTGCTTTGATTTGAGCATCCACCAATTAACGTTTCTAGCTCCCATTTTCAACAGTCATTCAGTCTTTAATTTCTGGTCCCATGATGTGACTGTAATGTGGCATGTCTATTTTTCTTTTATGAGAGACTCAGATTTATATATTATTAGCTATCTTGCACTGTAATTAAAGCTCACCTACAAAATAGAAACAGAGAATGAAATAGAAACAAAGTCATCTTACTTATGTAATACAATCAAGAAGGGAGCCCCACTAATATAGTTAGTTTTTTACTGGGTTAGTTGATATAGTTAGTTTTTTTTTTTTTTTTTTTTTTTTTTAATATGTAGTCACTAAGTTTTTCTATATATCCTTTTATGTTTATATGGTTGAGAAGCCACCACCTCTCATCATCTTCATGATAGGCTTGGGCTCAACTACTTGGGGTTGGTTTTATGATATTCTGCTCGCCAATCATATCCGAAACATGAAGTTTGGCACAAGTGCTAGACCGGCCCCTCTCCGACATGAACCCTACTCCTTGATCTGGGCTTAGTAATACCAGCACATCCCTTGCGACAAGAATTTCTTCACCACTTGTTTCTTTTATTTTTAATGGGTAGAAATAGGTGTTATGGAAGAGTTTTGTCGCTACTCCAAACCCGTCCCTCCACGCTTCAAAATAAAAATAAAAATATGGAAGTGTCTAGATCAATTCTAGCTTCTAGATTAAACATTCCATTACTCTTGCTAGGAGAGGTTCCAATGATGTTGTCAGTAGTGTGGTGCTCAAAGGTTCTAGCCATTCAACCTTGGCATAATAGTTAAGTTCTTTTAAAAAAATAAAAATAAAAATTCTGCTCTCTGTATTTGATTTTCTAGATCTGCTATTACCATTTGCTCATTTTGTACTTGGTTTTTTAACTCACTTGGTCTGTTTCTCAATGGTAATTTCATGTTGGACCTTATTCCCATCAAGGCTGACCCTAGGTTATTTTCCTTTATGTAGACATCACAGAAAACAACTTCCTCTTCAATGAAGAAACCATCAGCAAAGACACCAGAATGACTGTCATGATCAAGAACATACCTAACGAGTACAGGTATTGAATTGTAAGAAAATTAATCTCATTGATTTTTTGAACTGTTTGGAAATCTGATGTTGGTTTTTATTTTTATTTTTGTTGGGTTGGTGCAGTCAGAGGCTCTTGTTGAACATGCTTTGGACAACCATCTTCGCATTCACCGCAACGAGTTCAGCTGAGGAGGAAGAAGATGAGCCTTTGTCTGCCTTGAAGGGGTACCGAAGTTTGTGTACACCGCCCCAAAGAGGGGTTGGCCGGTATGAAGGATGCGTTTGATATTTCCCTTGAAGGGGTACTGAGAAGATTCCAGGAGCAGAGGACATAAATGGAATTAAAAAATTGGAAATGGGAGATCTTGTATGTTGTATTTTGTACTTATCTTGGGTGGGGTATATTGATGGAGGGACAAGATGTTGAAGTAGATCGGTGGACGGTTGGATGGATATGGTTGGTGGATTTTATATTGATTTGTTAGCTGCAGAGACATTAGTTGCTACCAGTCTGTGGTTAAAGATTATTATGTGTGAATCATTCTATTGTCCGTTTCTTTTATTTGTGTAATTATTTGGCATATAATACAAGTAGATTACAGACCCCACTCTCTCTCTCTCATGCAATGAACAAAGGGGTTTAAAATTGTTATTAAAATTTCGTCATAAAATCTGACCGCTGGTAACATTAGTAAGCATTCAAAACCGTTTCTGAATTTGTGCCTAAAATGTGACCGTTGGCACCAGAACGGTTTAAAACCGTTCCTAAAACGGTACCCAAAACGGTTTTGAACCGTTCCTGATTTTTGGCGATGCCTCATTTAGGAACGGTATTAAACCGTTCCTGAAGCATTTAGGGACGGTTTAAAACCGTTCCTAAACGACGATTTTGGTGTAGTGATATCATCCCATGGATGATGTAGATGAAACACATTATGCATGTGGGACCCACAAAATTGCTGTCGTTGGTACATGGGGGGGGGGGGGGGGGGGGGGCAAGGTGGGGATGGACCCTGTGAGAGTGAAACGTACACATCACAGGTAGGCTCCACCGTTAGACCCCTGGACCGGTGGAAGGCGTGAATGTACATATAACGTAGGTGGGTCCACATGTGTGGGACCCTCTAGCTTTGATGAAGCTGATGTGTGTTTTCACCACATCCAGCGTTACACCATACTGCACCGTCCAGATGGACGGTGCAGATATAGAATAAATATGTATTCAAGGTGGGTCCCACATGGGGCCACCATAATATTATTTAAATATATTATTATATTATATTATATATTATATATAGATGATCACCATCCACGCACGACACCTACATTATATAATATTACATTATATACATCCCTAGCCTGCTCCAGCGTTCAGGTGTGCTGGACGGACGGTCTAGATGCTGGACGCATTCATATGTCATGTGGGCCCCACTTGGGCATAGACCACCCAAGAGGTGGGCCAGCTCCAATCTTCCACCAAATCAGATGGACCGGGTGGAGAAAACATACAATTCCAGGTGGGCCAGCAGTCAGCATTCCTGTTGCTGGACCTGCCTGTTTGGATCCAAGCCCCACGATGATCTCTCTAATGGACGGAAGGTGTAGATACAACACTCATCAAGATGGGACCCTACAGTGGGCCCCACAGTGTTAGACAACACTCTGGTCATCATCGCTGTCAGGCGGGAGCTCCACATGAAATTTGAGTCTGTCTTATTTCCAGGCCCATGGCCTGGAATGATATGGAAAAATGGAGGTCTGAAAAACTCATGCATCTCAGTGTGGCCGACCGTGATTCGATGGTACGGCCCACCCTAACATTTGGTGAGGCCCATAGTCAGTGCAGCCCAGACGTTGTCAATGTGCACGGCCCATGCTACAGGCCGTTTTTAGCTTCCTTTTGGCTGAGTCTTCAGCTGGTTTCAGGTTTTTAGCACCTTCTAACGGCCCAGTAGGAGGGCCATTTTTCGGCCTGGTTCAGGGCCTGTCTTAGGTCCGGGTTTGCAGTTGGCTGGAGTGCTGTGTCGGCCACCAATTGAGGCTGGAATCTACCTAAAAAGAAGGGGAAAAAGGGAAGTGGTTAGGCCGTTACCTGGCCTGGCCTGCAAGATTGTTGAGGCCCCCCCACTCTCTCTCTTTTTTCTCTCATTTTCTCTCTCCCTCTCTCCCTCTCTATTTATTTCCTTTCTTTCTCTCTCTTTCTTTCTGGTGTGAGAGTTGAGAGCCAAAGGGCCCAATTTATAGGTGTAGGGGAGGAGTCAACAACGACTGGGAGAGGGCCCACCTTATGCAATGGTTGGGATTGATAAATGGCTATGCATGGGCCCCATCCATGCTTGAGGATGGATTGCTAACACTATGGCCATACCAGAAGTACATCCCTAGGGTCTGGTGGGGCCCATCTCGATTTTGTGGTTGGGTGGGATTTCGAGGAAGATGACCCACCCGACAATGGTGGATTTGTACCCGAGACTTTTCAGGGAAATCGAGACTGTTTGATTGGTCTGGATGGGTCCCATTAGTGGTGTGGGGCCCATTTTTTGGATCTTAGATGAGATCTTGCTCCATCTCATGAGATTTCATCTATTTTCCTCCCCATTCTCAAGAGATGAGAAATCCCTTCATCTCATCTCGTACCTTTCATGCAGGAGTGCTGTGATGAGGCCACATGGCCCACAGGGCTGTGAGAGGACTCCTCTCAACTGGCAAGGAGGAAGGCTTGCCTAACAAGTCACCTGTTGGCCCATCTCATTGAACCTCAAACCCCACGAAGGAAATGGACGGTTGGGGCTGATCTTCGTTGTTTCAATGCATGGGTTAAGGACCCGATAGCATTTTGTTCAGAGGACCCACATGAGTAAAATGGACGGTTTGGATCATCCGGAAAATTCCCAGATGGCTCACTTTGGGGCTTGAAAATCTCCCAGCTTAAATTTTAAATGGCGGGAGTTTTGTAATTTTTCTTCTTTTTGCGTTTTTGCTTGGTCAAAGCTGTTTGACCGAGCAAGCTTGGCTTGGTGCACCTCATGCATGGTGCTACATGTTACACATGCGTCATGTGTGGGATCACATGTGATGTTCCTGATAAATCTACACTGTTCATTTGTTTAAGGGTCCCTATATAGGGACCCTGGCCTAGTTTAGGGCACATGTGAGGCCCAGGTGGGGCCACTACTTGATTTGGGTGTCGTTTATGGATTTTCTGCTGATTTGTTGGTCGGATTAGCACGAAATTGAATGTCAACGGTTAAAATGGTCCAAGGGACTATTTAAGCTAGGGCTCAAGGGTCAGATTACTGATATATGGCCTGTTCTGATTTTATAACACTTAAATATTATGTTATACTACATTTAATAATATTATTTACTATTATAATAATAATAATTATTATTATCATTATTATTCTCACTATCATTTTATTATTATTATTATTATTATTATTATTATTATTATTATAAATTATTTTCCTTATATATTTTGTCATATATAATTATTATCACAAATTGTTAATTGGTGTATTAACATCTTTTGTTAATTGAATTACTTTATGGACTCTTTCATAATCTCCACGTTGCATGCTAGCATTAAATCATGTGTCCTGCATCACACATTATGTACAATGATAGTGCCCTTCAACTATTACTGAAAAAAGGCCCTTTAACTGCAATACCTAAATTCGAGAGACCACTTATGATCAAAATAAATGTTCAAAAAATAATTTTTCGAAGATGACCTTAAATTGTGATTATGAGCCTCTACCATGGAATAAGAGTATGTTAGAATTTATATAATATTTTAATTAAAATGGTAAGGATTTACCAATGAGGGGTTGTAAAATTAAAGAGTCTACGAGAGAAAACACACATCTACAACACATGCCATGTAAGAATGCAAGTTGAAATGGGTTATGACTAAATTATTTCCCTTGTTTCAAGTTTTACTTGGTAAAAAATACAAAACAAGAAATAAGAACATAAAAAGAAAATGGAAACTATAAAATCTAAAGAGAAGAAAACAAAAAAGAAGGAGAATTTAGACAAATGATGGTTCTTGGGCAAGAAGCAAGAAGAACATTAAAAGAAGAAGAAGAAGAAGAAAATTAAAAAAGTAAGAAGAATCTAAACAAAAGATGGTTCTTGAACATGATTTCCAAGTAGGTGAAAACTAAATAATATCCTAAATTTTGTTGTTGGAATGACCTTTTATTAATAAATGAAACTTCATATACAGGTTAACTTCCCGATCTCTAAAAAATTAGATTATTTGAAAATATTAATTATGAATGATTTTTTTTTTAAGGCAAGCTAATCTTCATGCGAAGGGTCTTTCTTGTTTTAGGATACTCTTGATCTTAGTAAGGTTTGATAGTTTACACATATAGCTAATTACACCCTAAGCACATAATACACAATTTCACTAAATGCCGAATATCATTCACCTCCAATAAAAGGATAGTCAAATCCATAGTCAAGGATGAGCCTACCCCAATCATTTTTTTTTCTTCTTTTATTGAGATTTATGGATTTAAAAGATGTGAGGTTTCACTTCCTGAAACCTATCACGAGTTTGGGCGAATGGCTTTGGTTGTGAGTTTGCTCCCCATAAACATGAGTTTGATTTCCTTCCCCATGGGTTACTCGAGTTTGGGCAAATGACTTTGGTTGTAGTTTTCTCCCCATAAATACGAGTTTGATTCCCCTCCTCGTGGATTACCCGTCATGAGTTTGGGTGAATGGCTCTGGTTATGGGTTTGTCTCCACAGACAAGAGTTCGATTTCCCTCCCCGTGGATTACCTGTCACGAGTTTGGGCGAATAGCTTTAGTCATGGGTTTTCTCCCCATAGACACAAGTTTGATTCTCGTCCCTGTGGATTACTCGAGTTTGGGCAAATGACTTTGGTCGTGGGTTTGCTCCCCATAGATACAAGTTTGATTCCCCTCCTCGTGGATTACGCATCATGAGTTTGGGCAAATGGCTTTGGTCATAGGTTTGCTCCCCACAGACATGAGTTCGATTCCCCTCCTCGTGGATTACTCATCACGAGTTTGGGTGAACGACTTTATTCGTGGGTTTGCTCCATATAGACATAAGTTCAATTCCCCTCTCAATGGCTTACACGTCACAAGTTTAAGTGAACATCTTTAGTTGTGGGTTTGCTCTCCACAGACACAAGTTCGATTCCCCTCCTTGTGGATTACTCGCCACGAGTTTGGGCGAACAAATTTGGTCATGGGTTTGCTCCCCACAAATACAAGTTTGATTCCCTTCCCCATGGATTATCTATCAAGAATTTGGGCAAATGGTTTTGGTCATGGGTTTGCTCCCTATAGACACGAGTTCGATTCCCTTCTCTGAGAATTACTCCTCACGAGTTTGGGCAAACGGCTTTGGTCATGGTTTGTCTCCCCACAGACATGAGTTCGATTTCCCTCCCTCCTAATTACTCGATATACGTGGTTGGCGGGTGATTGCATGCATCTGTAGGGAATAACCTTGCCTTAATGGGGCGGGGACACCCTATCGTTATATAATAAAATAAACTTCCAAAAGTTTTTTTTTGAATCCTCACATCTAGAGACTCTTGAAATCTTAACCCTCAATTTCATTATCTATCATCATTGACGAGAGGGTTGGGCTAAGGTCTCATGAGTGTGAACAAAACTTCCTTTTAATTGGACTATCTTCAATAGGTAAAATCACACACCACTTTACACAAGGGTTGATTAGCTATGGAATCAAAGTAATAACCATCGATCCTTAATTTTATATTGAAATTTCTTTTATGAAAAGTGCAATGCCTTCCATTTAAGATACACAAATGTTTCTATTGGATAAAGGCATGCCCAATTTATTTCATGATACACTACTTTTTTTCTTGAAAGATAACAAAGATTTTATTAAAAGCACTGCCAAAAGGCAAGAAAAGAATTACAACCTAATGCTAAAAAAAGACAATATTCATAGCCTTAACCAATGTTTGAAATATCAGTATCGCATTACGTATCGCACCCTTGGGATGCAGATACCCATCGGTTATCGCATGAGATATATCGGTTGTATTGCGTAATGTATCGCTGTTGTTGTAAACATGGGGAGACATTGGGAAATTAGTTGAATTTTTCAATGAAAAACAAAACATTAAAAAAAAAAAAAAAAAAAAAAAAAAACAAGTGCACATTATAGGTTTTATTTGTATGGGGTCCTAATCTATGCAGTCTAACCAAATTGATGCAAGTATATTCAAAGTCTATTAATATAATTTATAAATGTAAGAAGATATGTTCAAACACAAGCAATACATTCAAAAGCAAAAAAAAAAAAAAAAAAAAAAAAAAAAAAAAATAACCGGATCAAGTTACATACATGTTTGATTTTATGTTTAGATACAAAGATTGCAACTGATTTGTGAGAAATTGGGAATTTTTTATTTTTTATTTAGTTTTCCACAAGTTGGCTCATCTCCTCCAAATCTTGAAATTGAAGGTCCTAATCCATGATTTTTCTTTCAAAACATGAAAAATCATGTATTTGTAACAATTTGACATTGATTTAACATGATTTAAAAGGAACGAAAATGATAATAATAATAAAAAAAAAATGCTCACCAAATCAAACATGTGGGATATATCCCACTAGATCATCACCCCCCCCCCCCCCAATGATGATATGCTACTTATTTTGATCTATTTCCATTTATTTATTCACATACATTGAGTTGCACGCTCATCCATTGAAACTTTCTCCTTTTAATGATAAAATGTGCTGTATGTATTTCTTAAAGTTCTTACAAAAATCTAGGGCTCCCTTTGTCTAGCATTTGGGAGACTTATTTTATTTTTATTTTATTTTTTTTACACACGCACACATAATCCACACACTCACGCCTTAGTGGGATTTCACCACCTATGGATACTCGAACCCTTGACTAGGTATTTAAACTCCTAAGAGTCTACCACCGGAGCAGGAGTAAGGATCCTAGCATTTGGGAGACTTGGTCCATGATTGTTCCATACTATGCCCATTTACTGTGATCAATAAGTTTTCTTCTGACTTACCCAATTGTTGACTGCATCGTTCAGGTTTGTGTTGGTCAGTTGAATTTCATCATGAACCAATCCCAATGTATGAGAATTACTACGACTATGTATGTAGAGTCATACTTGATTTAGCATTCATGCCATAGTTTATATCTGCTAACTTGAAGCATTTTTACCATATTGTGTATCTTTTTAAATATTTGGATTGTGAATTTGAAGTGGGACATCCACGCAAATCCCTAATTTGTTTACCTTTCTTTACAAGGAAATGTTTAGTGCATCATTGGACTAACCTTTTGAAAAGCTTGGACAATGTTTAGTGCATCAAACCATGAATTTGATCAGCTAATAATTTAGTGCATCATTCATCCATAATTGGCAATTTTCAATGATCCAAATCATTAATATCTCACAAATTACGGTTTTAGTGGTACTAGTTCACATGATTTGATCCTTCGGAATGATCCAAATCGTTGATCACTCGGCTTGTTTCGAGTAATATAAATTGTTGTATGGTTTGTACCATTTTCCTCAACATACCATTTATAGGATTTGGACTAACCTTTTTAAAAGCTCGAGCCATTTGAAGTAATCCAATTAGGCTACTCTTTTATCCCATTTTCTATGACCAAACTATTTTTAGGATTGGACCAACCTTTTTTAAAAGCTTGGGACTTTGTTGCATGTCCATGCATGCATCAGGGGGATTGGTTTCCCTTCCATGCAATGACTGCTCAACCCCTGAATAGTAAAAGATCTACTAACATGCCTTTTTCCTAGAGGTTGCCATTTTGTTTAACCATGTTGCATCTGCTATTGTTGTTTCTAGTTGCTTTTGTTGGCTCTCTAGTGCTTTTGTTGATTCTCCAGAATTTTCTAGACTACAGAATTGGAGGGGCAACTATTTTCTATTTCAGATGGCAGGTGAAGAAGACTCTGCTTAGGGAGGGTGTTGCACGTGCATGCATTGAGGGATTGGTTTTCTTTCCATGTAATGAATACCCCAAACCCAAAAAAGGGTAAACATGCCTTTTTTCTATGATAGACTAAAATTTGCGATGCAAAAACAACGCTTCTCAATTCAATATAGTGAAAATTGAAAATTTTAAAACGACCAAAACAGTACCCATATTCATTGATGCAGGGACCAGGGTCCAAATGCTATTATATTAATATTAAGTTGCAAATTGACAGCTAACCATCTTGTTATTTCCATCAACTACACCAACCGTTGCTATAACTATGATGCATGGATTAAATAACATATCCAGATATTGTTCTTCAATCTGTCAGGGAGTTGGCTAGAAAACTTGTTGAACAATTAGTTGCAAACAGCTCTGCTCTCTATGTTTCTGCGCATAAGTTCCCAGCATACAGAAGTTGGTTCAGATCAGTTGGTACATACAGTGCGGCTTTTATCCTCATGTAGCTTCATAATTTACTTGCATTTCTAGATGCTTCTTTCAGACGACTGCTTGCACGCTATACTTATTTGTATGCAGCATTTAATGGTGCATTCATGAAAGTGAATGGATGGATGCAAAGGTTGGTATCAAATATTTATAGGTGTGTGCAAAACGTACAAAATCTTTATTGGCAAATCCTTATATGTGCATGCCCACACCTTCATAAACCCATGTAAATGTGCAAAATCTTTGTTGGCAATTCCTTGCATGTGCATGCCCACACCTTCACAAACACATGTTGACCTACCTTTGCATATTTGAAAAATTTTCTTTACCTTTGCATACTTGAAAATTGTTTCTTTACATATATGTTTGTATGAGCATTGACAACCATCCTCTAAGGGCATGTTTGGTCTGTGGAATTGAATGGTATTGAATTGTATTAGATGGGATTAACATCATCATTGCACAATGATTGCATGTATGGAAATACCATGGTATTGTAGCCATCCAATCCCATGTTTGGGATATAATTTTTGCTAAGGGAAAACATGGGATTAAGAAAAATCATGGTGGACCATCGAATTGTAATCAACAAACCAAATTCAAAATGGATGTCATTCACTTGTACACATATATAACCATAATGCCAAGTGTAAACAGTGTATATGGATGGATGGCATGGATAAACGCATGCATCAATGTTGGGCCCGCATGTGTATTGGATTTCAAAATCCACAAAAATCCTGCATGAGACAGGATTGAATTCCATGGACTAAATGCAATTCCATCCCACCTAATTCCAACCTTTCCCGTCCTCTCCAAATGTTGGATGGAATTACACGGGACCAAATGCAATTCTATCCCACCTAATCCCATCTAATGCCCTTGCGCCAAATGGCACCTAATTGGCTAAGGCACATGGTTAAAAAATTACTCTTTTTGTTGCACATTGACAACCATCCTGTAAATGGCCGATGCACGTGTTTAAAAGAAAGCTCGTGCTCTTTGTTTTCAGTGAATCTATATGAGGTATCTAGGCCTAATTATTTATTGCATCATTCAGGTACGTGTTGGTTGGTAGAATTTCCTCACGATCTAGTCTAGCATTACCTTGTTCCAAGATTTATTACTGAGTAATGTTTTGAGGACTTTTTCACTTGCTTTGTGAATAATAATAAGCTAATTGCTTCACAAAAATAGCATGGAATGCCAACAATAAAAAAAATAGGTACTATGAGTGAGTACATGGACCAACGGGTCTGAGTACCCATTAGACTCGACCTAACTTTAAAGGTTTGGGTTCCATTTGTTGGACCTATTAAGAAATCAAGTTCCGGTACCCAAGTTAGTGTTAAGAAATTAGGTTTGGTTACCCGAGTTAGTGTTGGGTCATATTAATAGACCTACTTGAATTCTGGTCAGTCTAGTCGGGTAAGTTTAATAGTGAAACCATTGTGATTTTTGGGTTCCTTGGTAAACATGAGGCAACTTACCAAAGGGATGAGGTAGATCTCATGAAAGTTAGACCCCACATGGTTCTTGAACATAGTGAAAAAAACTCCTTGGTAATTTCATTAGGTGAGCACACCTGCACAAAAAATTGCAATTTAAATAGTAGTCATAGCATGTTTATGAAAATGCAATACTAATGAATGATGTCTATTTGAGTAAGAAGTCTTACATGGTTGTCCAATATTATAATTTTACAGAATCTTGCGTTCAAGTGGTCAAGTATGTGTTTAATGCTTTGAATGGTGTTGAGCAGTTCTATGAGGGAAAGAGTGTTGAGATCATTTAAAGTAGAGCTGAATGGGTATGCTTTAATAGTCTAGTTGAGTTGCAAACCATGAAAGACCATGCCTATGATCAAGATTCTTTTTAAATTGAAACTTGCTTACTCATTTACAATTTTCTTGTTGTTTGTGGATGTTGCACAAGAAGAATGACGATATAAATATGAACTCCTCTTGGGAAAAAACTAGGTAATTAGCTTCTCTCTCTCTCTCTCTCTCTCTCTCTCTCTCTCTCTCTCTCAAACAACCCCTAAGTCAACTTCCAGATGTATATCAATTATAATATTTTGCATTGATTAACTGTCCACGGTCCATTTGTGAGTTTATCTAGTAGTATCACGTATTTCAAGCAACTTGTCTTTTGCATTGTTTAGCTGTCCACAGTCCATTTATGATTTTATCTAGCAGTATCATGTATTTCAAGCAACTTGTTTAGGATGTTATTCTTGTACTTCAATTGTTTTGTTGCACGCTAAACCGACCTAATTTTTGAACAGGTCCAATTTATTTGACCTATACTCGTTAAAATTAGGTCGAATTCATGGATGTGATCTATCAAGTAGCCCTAGCCAGTGTTCGCAACATCGATACTATCGGTTGATATATCGGCCGATATTATCGTTATCACACCCCTGCGAGACGATACCCTCACGATAACCCCCGAAAGATACCAAAAAATTCAAAATTCAGATATTGGTCGATATATTGTCTATACCACGCGATTTTTTCTCTATTTTTTTCGGATTTCGACAGATGCACTAAAAAAAAAAAGAAATCGGAGAGTACCTGTGTGATCAGAGGTGGGCCACTGTGTGGATTTCTCAGAGATTTCGGCGAGCAATTAGGCTAGATTGAGGAACGGAACGAGAAATCATCGCATCTCTTGCTCCGGAACCCTTGCGTGCGTGAAGGAGAAGGACACGGGAGGGGTGAAAAGGGGATCGGATTGCGTGGTGGATTATTAAGCACGCTCTTATCATACTTAGTAAACTTAGTTGGGCCCACATTTAATGTATGTGGTCTATCCATGCCGTCCATCCGTTTTCCCATTTAAATTAAGGGGTTGATCCTAAAATTTAGGAATTTTAGTGGACCATACCACAGGAAACAGTGGTGATACTGATTTCCGCCGTTGAAACCTTTCTCGGCCCTGCAATCATGTTTATTGGTCATCCAAACCGTTAATAAGATTATACAGACGTGGATGAAGGGAAAATACGAATATAAGATTGATCCACTCTTGTGGCCCTCAAGAAGTTTTTAATGGTGAACGTCACTCTCTCCACTGTTTTCTGTGGTGGGGTCCACTCGAGCTCCGGATCTGACTCATTTTTTGGCTCATGCCCTAAAATGATCTATTCAAATGGATGGATGGTGTGGTTAAAAAAATACATCACGGTGGGATCCATGTAACTTGGTGACGTCACTTGTGACCGTGAGGGGTGCGGAACAGGGGACATGGATTTCCTGCGAAAGCCTTTCGCAGAAAGTTCCTGCGTAAGGATGCTGGGTGGGGCCCACCAAAATGTTTTTGAGATATCCACCCCATTCATTCGTTTTATGAGATCATTTTAGGATGTGCGACCAAAAATGAGGTGTATCCAACACTCAAGTGGGCCATACAAGAGGCAAAAGTGGGCATTCAGGGAACACTGTTGAAGCATTTTTATGACCATAAAAGTTTTGTATCAGGTTATAATTTTGGTGTTTTCACTTCATCCCATTGAGAATGACCTTGTAAAAGGTTTGGATATCATATAAACATCAAGGTGGAGCCCAGTAAGGTTTCAACTGTAGAAATTTCTTGCCCCAATTTTCCCTCTCGTGTGACCTACTTGAGTGTTGTATCCACCTCATTTTTGGTAGAATGCACTAAAATGAGCTTGAAATACGGATGGACATAATGGATTTATAAAATACATTGCAGTGGGCCCCACCCAACATCCTTGTGTAGGAACTTCCTGCGAAAGGCTGGTGCACCACACATGATATATATAGCAGAAATGGATTGGCTACTCCCCCTGACACTAGCCTTCGGCTCGTGGTCGATGCTTTATGGGCCCCACCATGATGTATGTGTTTCATCCATGCCTTCCATCTATTTTTATAGATCATTTTACAGTGTGAAACTAAAAATGAGGTATATCCCAATCTCAATTGGACCACATTACAGGAAAAGTGTTGAAGGAGCGTCGACCATTAAAAACATTTTGGGGGCCATTAAAGTTTTGGATCAAGCTGATTTTTGTTTGTTCCCTTTGTCTGGGCCTGTATGACCTAATCAATAAATTGATGTCAAATAAACAGTACAGTGGGCCTTAGGAGGATTTTAATGGTGGTTATCCAAACACTATTGTTTTCATGTGGTGTGGTTCACTTGAGATTTATATGTCTCATATTTTATTTCAAGCCATAAAATGATCTGTAAAAATGGATGAACGGAATGGATGAAACATGGGGCTGGTGTTGGGGGAGTAGTCAATCCGTTTCCTACAGCTACTGTAGGTACGTGGGATGCAGATTGCGTCCTACCCCCGCCTATCTCTAGCCTCGAACTGGCAGTTCTATAGGCTGGCCCACCGTGATGTACCTATAAATCTAAGCTGTACATCCCTTTTTCTCAAATCATTTTAAGCATGAAAATAAAAATGAGGCAGATTCAACGCTAAAATGGACCACACACTGCATTTAATGCAACTGGCATTCGATACTTTGTGCATTTAATGCAACCAAGCTTATTATTTGGTGTGGTCCACTTGATCTTTGGATCTACCTCATTTTTGTGTTTAAGCCTTAAAATGATATGAGAAAAGGGATTCACGGCTTGGATGTACAGATATAACACGGTGAGCCTACCCACAGAACTACCCCAACATTGACATGATATTTCTTAAAATTTACTTCTTCTATTCTTCTTTTACTTTTCAATGAATTGGTTGTGTTTTCATACATGACTATGTTATATTTATAAATATCATGCATTCAATTTAAATATAGTTGCATTAGTTCAGTTAAACATCGCATAGCTTAGGACCCTATACAAAGGAAATTTATTATGTGCATCTTTTTTTGAGATGTTATGATTTAAAAGTGTGTATTAAGGGCTTTTTTAACAATCCCCAAAGTTTCATTAAAAAATTCAACCATTTTCCCAATGTTTCCCCATGTTTCCCAAAAAGTGCGATCAATTATGCGATACAAACGATATATCCCGTGCGATAACCGATACGTATATGTATCCCAAGGGTGCGATACCGATATTTCAAACACTGGTCCTAGTTTCGAGAACCCATTGATAGCCCTACTGGCCCTAACGCGACCTGTGTGATAAATGGGTCAAATTTGGGTAGGGGCCAGTATTGACCCATTAAATTGATATGTCGGGTGATTTTGATTTCAACATGACCTAAGCCAAACTCAATTTTTTATGGGCTGGGTCTAGGTCCAAAACAACAATTGGATTCTTAAATTGGTAGGGTATAGGCAGTGTTCAAAGTATCGGTATCGTTACAAGTTTCGATGGCCAGGGATACGAAAATAATATCGATATCGCCGATAATATCGTTGAAAACTGAAAATACAGGGAAACATGGGAAAAATGGTGGAATTTCCAGTAAAACTTCAGGAGATATTAAAATGTACATATTTGCATATTTAGAATTTTTTTATAAAAAAAATGCAAAAAGAATGCATACATAACAAGTTTCCATTTAATGGGGCCTTAAAAACATGTGTTCTAGTAAGAAATCAGTCCAACCATCTCATCCGGCCTATTTACCCATCCAAACATCCATCGATATTGCAAAATATCAACAACACATGATATTTCACCAAGAAATCATCAACAATTGGAAGGAAACGAAACATTGTGGTCTCAATATCGCGCATATTGTGATATCAATAATATTGAGATATCATCAATATTATCAATGACAAATTGAACATTACATACAACCATGTGCCCATAAAAAAAAATAATTTTTTTCTAATAAACTAATTTTGATGATATCAATACGTTGGCTATATTATTGAAATATCATCGATACACTTATGATACAAACATTACCTAGAATTTACATAGTCGAAAATATTGGCGATATTGATGCATTGGCAATACAAGCAACACGTTGAATTTACATAGTTGAAAATATTTGCGATTACATTAGCCATATTGATACATTGGCGATACTTAGCGATACATTACTAATACCTAGAATTTCTGATACTACTAGCATTATCGGTATCTCTACTAGTGTTATCGGTATCGCTGAGCTGGAGATAAAGATAATATTGAAGATAATTCTAACACCGTACAAGGCACCCTGAGACTTGACCTAACCCAGCCATTTGAGGCTCAACAAGTGAAACTTATGGTTCGTCAATCTAGACCATTGGTTTTTTGGGCGTTGCTGAGGATGGACAGAGGATATGAATAATTGTTATTGGCTATGTGATTTGAATGTGTTCATTACTAGTATTTCTTTACTAGAAGGTTAAAGTGTTCCCATTCTTGATTTGGAGGTACATATTCAACTTTTGGGGTTTCAATTGCTTACTTGTTACATCACCCCACTCGTGGAATCTAAAAACTGGAGTGCATATTACAAACTCTTAGCCCAGGACTATACAATAATACATCACTAAAAAAGAAAGAGCTTTACTTATCAGTGAAACAACAGTTACAACACATAATGTTACATTCAATATATTGAGGTCCACATTTTTCTCTCTAATTTTCTCATGTACTTTGAAGTCTGATCTGTGAAATTTTTATTTCATTCATTCAACGCATATGTACCTGTTGCAAATAAAAGACAAAAACTTATAGTTTTAATACAAAGAATCATGGTATTAGTGAATCACATTGTGAATTGAATCAAAGATCAAATCCAAAAGGCAAAAAAGAGTTAAAAGAACACCTGCTTCAAATCACACTTCAAACTCCTGCTCCAACTTCCACTTGCCAACTGTTTGCTCTTTATAACTTTTTCAAACAATTGCTTCCTTCTCTACACTTGAATGCATTGAAGCTTCACTAAGTCATAAAGACTTCTATATCACTAGACATACTTTCCTATTAACTTCATTATTGAATTATCTTTATCATTTTGCAAGCTACATGATTTCATGAGATTGATCATCATTTGAAGTTTCATAGTTTTCATTGTGTGTTTAATTATTCTCGTTCAAAATGTCATCATAGCTATTCAAACCTCTAAGTTTGCATCAAAATCTTAGCATCTAGATTGGGTCGGATATGAGGTGCCCCTCGACTCAACCCCTACCTAAACTGAATTTTTTGTGGGGGGCGGGGGAGGGGGCGGTTTCTTTTATTGATTCGTATTGCATCTAATTTTGGTTAATCTCTACGTGTCTTTGGATTTTCAGGTTGCAAACGGTATTGCACTACAAGAGCTTTATCCAAGTGGAATATGCTAACTTCCAAATAGCTATGTATTTTATTTATGGATTGCTTTATTTATTTCTTTATTTTGGTTTGCTAAGCTTCTAAAAGTAGGTTAATTTTGGTCCTTGATGTTTTTAGAGAATTAGACGGCCATGATATGTCCATGCTACTTGGCGGGTTATTGGTCTAGATTCTCAAATTTTACTTTCACCCATTTGCTGCAATTGTTGTTGTTGTGAATAGCTGGATGTTTATTCAGTCTTTGGTTGATGTAGATTTGCTGAGTTTTAAGAGTTTAGAGTTAATAACTTAGAAGATCAATGTATGCTCCTGAAGTATCATCTTTCTTTCTCCGTCTTTCTGTATATTTTAAGTTCTTTAGTTTTAGGGCATAACTTTTCCGTATAGGCCTTATCCAAGAAAACCCTTCCAAATTAGGGATTAACATGCTTTAGGGAAGTTCATGGAGCTAACAACATATGGGACATGGTCGCTTCTTAATATTTATGTTTTTGGGTATCCCTGTGATGGAGTTGCTCTTCGCAGATCATTCAAAAAAGTTTTATGGATTATGAAAATTTCAATGTCATGCATGTCTACTTTGCTTTTTTCTTGGTTTCAGAGATATCGATTGTCAAGTTCTACTCTTTTTGTTTATATATATATATATATATATATATATATATATATATATATATAATTTTTATAAGGTTCCAGAGAAGTAGGTGGTCACACTCTTATCAAATGCTAGATTGGCGGATTATTTGTCTAGATTTTCAACTTTCATTCTCCGTTCAATTTCTACAATTATTGTGATTAGTTGAATGTTTATTTGGGTCTCCTGCTAATACAGACATGCTGAATTTTTAGGAGTTTGGAATTGAGAAAAATCCAGTGTCGGCTCTTGAAGTATCATTCTCATATTCATGTCTTAAGGTATCCCTGTTCTGCTCTTTATGGATCATTCAACAAAGTAGTATGGTTTAAGAAAAATATGGTGCAATGCATGTCTACTTTGTTTCTTACTTAGTTTCAGGGAAGATTAACTCTTTCTTTTTTTCTTCTAAGGTTCCTGAGAGGTAAGTGGTCATAATCAATCAAATGCTAGATTACTAGATTGTTTATATAGATTCTCAACTTTTATTCTCCTTCCATTTGCCATAATTAATGTGATTTGCTGGATATTTATTTGTGTCTCTCGCTGATACAAACATGTTGAATTCTTAGGAGTTTGGAATTGAGAAATCCGATGTCGGCTCTTGAAGTATTATTCTCATATTCATGTATTAGGGTATCCCCTGTCTTGGAGCTGCTCTTTGTAGATCATTCAACAAAGTATTATGGTTTAAGAAAAATACAGTACCATGCATGTCTACTTTGTTTTCTGTTCTTGGTCTCAGAAAAATAGATGGTCAAGATCTACTCTCTTTTTTTTTTCTTTTTTCTTTTTTAAGTTTTTTATTTTCTAAGGTTCGGTGGTCATAATCAATCAAATGTTAGATTGGTGGATTCTTTGTATAGATTCTCAACTTTCATCCTCCTTCCATTTGCTGCAATTATTGTGATTAGAAGGATATTTATTTAGGTCTCTTGCTGATATAGACTTGCTGATTTTTTAAGAGTCTGGAATTGAGAAATCTGGGGTTGGCTCATGAGTATCATTCTTCTCATCTTTTTTATGTATCTTTTACTTCTTTAGTTTCAGAGGTATCTAGCCAAATCATTTCTTTATTTCTTTCTTAATTTTTTTTTAATGTTTTAAAGATTTTGGGAGTTCCTTATAGGAGGGGGTTTCTTTTTCCCTTTTCTTACTTTATTTGTTTTGATCTCATATGGATTTTCATTGAAAGAGGAAAGACGAGACCTTTAATGGGTTCATTTATAATTATTGGTTACGAGAGATTCGACCTTGATCATAATTGTTGTAGAGCAACTGAATGAGGGGCAGATCGACCGAGATCCCTGCCGCGCCTCCTCTCATCCTCCCAAAAAGCTCCAGCACGAAACATGAATATTGGTTTCGGCAGCGACTATCGGGCCGGTGCTACATTCTACATTCATGGCGGAACCGTTCGAAAAACGGCAAAAAGAAAGAGGTTGGAACTTCCTTATTGTAACGCCCTGAAATTCGAGGGTCGAGCAGCAACTCAACTCTCGAGTTCCAAAACATCACTTATACAACATAGAGAATGATGATTGAATGTTGGCTGTGTTAGTGCAATAAACATGAGTGAGATTATACCAAAATAGTAATTCATACTTCAGATCCATGTATAAACGCAAGCAGAAGACTAAAAGATGTATATAGACGTGTATAAAACAAAACAACCTCGATCTTAAGAGTATGAATACCAACTGAGTCACCATATACATGTATTTGTTCCTGAATCAAAATGTCAAATGGTACAACTATAATCATAAACCCTGTAGCCCCGCAAATCTGGATAGCCTATGCGAAGCCTCCAGCGAACTGCATGAAGGAAAACTCATCCTGATCATCATAATAATCAGGCTCAGCCTCCTATGAATCGTCGGTACCCGCGTTTAAGACAGAGTCTGGTGGATGTCTAGAACACCATCCCGTAACGTGGAAGTGAGTAGCTAACTCAATGGAATAATAAAGAATAGGTTAACATGTTATCAAATCAGTCAAGCAGTAATGATAAAGCAGTACAATCAACCATCTTAAGAACTCTTGTTAATGCAAGTATGAAATACAGTCGTGATGCATGCCCTCGCCAACATACTCCCTCGTGCGACACCATCTTACGTCCGTGGCATGCTTTCACCCTCAGTGCTCCACATCTTCTAGGCACATGCAATGTGATGATGAGCATGATTACCGAGTTATTATTAATACCTTTCAAACAGCAGTATTGGGAAACTAGGGTACCTTTCTTGTATCATTCCCAAACAAAGATCCATTCTAGGGTCATCAATCCTAGATAATCTCATATGATGTATAGTTCTAGGTTGCTGCAAGGGCTGCCAGGGCTATTACATGGAATCATTGCACCACTCCCCTATCACCTTATCAATATAGGCCTAGTTTATACTCTGTTTACTACGGGAGGGCTCGTCGCCTCTCCGCAAATTCAGAGTATCCTCGAGGTCACTACACCGGGTACGGTCAGGGCTGTTAGGGCTATTACATGGAATCGTTGCACCACTCCCCCATCACCCATCAAAGCAGTGTAGGCCGACAGCTCGAATATAGTGTCCCACACCACCAAATCGACTCATGAGTCTGGTTGCTTAATGGTCACTACAGAGAGGCTCGTGGCCCCAGCGTAGGCCAACAGCTCGACCACGGTATCTCATACCACCATGCCCAGCTCATGAGTCTTAGCGGATCGAGGTACCACGGTTAACGGGATTCCACTGGTAAGGTTAGTACCTTAGGTTCAAACAGAGGCGTCCAAACATGGTGAACATACATAAGATAGATCGGGTTACTTGACGAGCTTGGCTAGCTCAAGTGCACAACAAGTTAAACGATATGAAGTACATAAGCACTTCGTGTGGCCAGCCACTATCGTCAACTGAAGTACGACTCGGGTTCGTCGAACACATCTCGCTTGGCGAATGAATCTCAGCCACTCATTCATTTTCGTTTCCGATTGCCTGGACTATAATCATAGCCCCAAACACAATCAATCCTTGACTAGAAGCATGTAGAGTAAAGCAGAATAAACAAAGTAATTCAAGCATGTTAACAAGCATATCATAAAGCATGTTATAAATCACAATATAAATAGGAAATACAAATACATATATTTCATAGGTAAGCAGTTAAATTAAACAAACAACATGGAGGAAATCATATACATCTCTAAGTTAGCTGAGTATCCTATCTCAACACCTACCTAAAGCACAATCCTCTAAGTACTTACTCTTACAAGCATTTTCACAAACACTTAGGATACACTCTTTCAACATACATAGCGTATGCTAGCAAAAACATGTATTAGGGCGAACCCTTTCGCCAAGTATTATACACATATATAGCATGTTCATATAGTAATTAATCATGGCAAACACTCTTTCAAAATTTATATGTATACGATACTTTCTACAAATACGGGGAATACAGTATATTCAACATAGTTAACGTATAACCGAAAAACGAAATGGATAGCACTTTGTACATGTGCAATAACATATAGATCATGAATCTATCATTATCTGACATTGAAAGTGTTGAAAACCATAACCTATACGTCTAAAGTCCACACCTTACACCGTAGAAGCGTAATGAACTTGGTAGGAATGCTACGTCTCCTTCCACGACAGTATAACGACCTAAAGCATAAGTAGTGTTAGCTATTTCGCTAATTGAATTAATTGAAACCCTAAATCAGATTAGGGTTAGGGTTTTCTTACCTAGAAATGAAGTCGAATCACTAGAAAAGTTATTAGAATGGTGTGGTTAAGCTTGTAGAGTGGCAGGGTAAAATAGCAGAGAGATTCTCACACTTCTCTCACACTTTCTCTCTCTTTTCTCTCTTCTCGCTCCTAGGGTTTTCTCAAATTTGTATGGGCTGAATGAGAGAGTATTTAAGGTCCTTATATAGCCTAAAACATCACCAAAATAGACCCAGGGTCAAGGTATACTTAGGTTATGTCCAAAGTGGATCTATTTTAGCTCAACGGAGCACTTCTAGAGCCCCCCCTTGAGCCAAAGGTTGGACTTAAGCTCACAGACTATGGATCTAGGTCGAGTTAAGTTTTTATTTCAATTGGGTTTCCAGATCGCACGTGGTGGACCAGTTTCAATTCAACAGTCACAGGAACTTGATCAGGGTTACAAGTACACAGACATTTATGGGAAATGTTTCCTGATCCGAGGGTGTATTTGGGTCAGATTCCGATGGTCTGATTGCTTATATTTGGCCCACAAACATTAAGTCTCAGATTACTTAAATTTCATTTAATTTCTAAAGAAAACTACGTCTTTTCACACTCCTCGCTCCGGGCTCAAACGAATAGCCATGGGACACTGTCTGGATTTGATCTTCGAGATGGTTGTCAAGCCCAGTGAGGCGGTCCTAATTCTATAACCTCGTATCATTTGGACTTTCGATGTGCGGTCTAGATCTGATTCAAAGATTCAATGTGCTCCCAAGAGCAGTCGGGTAATGAGTTTGCTCCTAGGTTTTAGGGTAACCTAGCGTCAATGATTTTACAAGCTTTGGGTCTTGCAGATCATATTTAAAGTAACTCAAGCAGATTTCATGGTTAATCTAGTTTAACACTTAGTTAACTTTGTCTAATTTCTAAAGGATTTGATCCTAAGTGATTTCTGCCTGAGGTGATACTCGGGCCATTGTACGGAATTTTCAGAGTCGTTACACTTATTCTCCGGCCTGGGCTTGTCTATTCGTTGTACCATCTACATGTATATTGGGCATCTTTGTTTGTTGGCAGCAATGTGTTATACAGTCTTAAAGGGATTCCTTACAAATCTAATTTGTGTATGCTTGTGATATGCTTCTATTGAGTTTTCTTGGTGAGTTTTATCTGATGGCTTAGGGTCTGTTGCATGTAAATACAACAGAAAGACAAAAAAATTGGAAAGTGATAATTTACAACTTCTTTCGATATTTTCCAAACTCTGCTTCAATTTATTGAATTCCGTTTAGAAATTGTCTGAATAATTTTATACCTAAGAGTCTTCAATCCGCCAATTTATTCTTGATTTGTGTTTGATTAGGCTTTTTTTGGTACTTTCAACATGTCAAGTTGACGTTGCTGTACGGACAACTTTTTTACCAATGAACTGCCTTTTATTAATGATTACAACAAGTGGCCTGTTATGCCATCAAATAAAACATCCATAACAAAAAGAAATAGATATTTGGTATCATCCATTTTATTTTTAAGATTTTCATTTATAATTTATTTATTAAAACTGTTATGATAGACAATTGATAGCATACCGTATTATCCAATAGTTACCCAATTGGCCAATCAATCGGCCAACACAATTTGGTGTAATACATTGGTTATATCCATCAATGAGCACATATTTGTATCCTTTAATTTTGTTGGTGTTTAATATCACCATATTTTTGTGTTGTGGTTATCTTCATGTCTTTGGTTTTCAAGTTGGTTGTGGACTATTGCCAGTTGTAAAAGGTTTATCCCAACCTAATGACAACTTACTATGTTAGGGTTAGTTTCTAAGGGACCTCTTGCTAGAGTTGGTCTTTCTAAATCTTTCATCAATTAGATTTGATTTCTTGATGGTATTCAAAATTTTCTACTCTAGCAATTACTAGCTTTGGTTCTTTCCTGGAATCGGGTGGAGTAGGCCATTGTAATCGTGTTAGATTTTTCTTTCATGGTTCAATGTAATGTTTGACTTTTAATTTCCTTTATTTTGAAATATCCCTCGCATCAATTTGTTCATCTTGGATTGTTTGATATAAACTTGCAGAGTTAAGTAGGAGCATTAACCTAAGAAGGTTGGTGTCACTTTCCTCAAAAGTGAAGTAGTTTTTAATATTTATGTTTATTTTTTATATTTCATGCCATGTTATTGACGCAGGGGAGGATGTGAGGTCGAGTATCGTCTTCCTCAAGAGGATAAGTATTCCGAATCCACGGAACTTCTCTGGATTCCTCATAGATACTTCTCGAATCCACGAGGAAAGAAAGCATAAAATATAAATAAATTCTAATAAATTTGAAATTGATTAATGAATTAATAAAAATGAGTTCACAACCCTTTAAATAAGGGTACCAAGCAATGGGAAAGAAATCAGAATCAAACTACAACTACAACTTCTAGAAATAGTGACTTACTATAAATATTAAACTTACTATTTATAGACGGTCGTGATGTCTACTAGTGCGCAAGGTTTTCGGCCAAAAATAGTAAGTGTCCTATTTGGCTTGACCAAACCATTCTCCTAATTATTCTAAGCTCTTTTCACGTTGGGCGCAACTCCTAAAGCCCGACGGATGAAGAGTTATAATCAAACTAAAACTTATTATTTATAGTAAAAATGAAATTAAAACAGGGAAACGACTGTCGATCCAAGGGTTTTTCACAATTTCGAGCATCGCAACCCGGCATAGTGGGTTGGTTGGCTAAAGTAGCTCGTTCTACCCCAAAATCATATATTTTATGTCAGCTAACTCATTCCGGATTGTGAGATATGCCTGATTTAAGGTCCGACGGTCTGGATCACTTCTATCGCCGACCGGGCCTTTTCTGATCCATCTTGGGCATGAAACTGTCCGCGACCTACTCTACATCAGTCCCCTCCACTTTGAAAGAACTCATCCTCAAGTTCTCATCTGCGCTGGTTCATGATACTCGGTCAGGTCCGCGACGCTGAAAGTCCGTGAGATCGCCATGTCATCTGGAAGGTCAATAACATAAGCATTGTCATTGATCTTTCGGATGATTGGTACCGGTCCAATCTTTTTATTCTTTAACTTGTTGTACGTTCCGGTCAAAAATCGTTCTTTGTGTAGATGGACCATTACTTGATCGTTCACCTCGAACACTTTTTATCATCGATGCTTGTCCGCTTGCTCCTTGTACTTTTTGTTCGAGGCATGTTGCTTGGTTTGTACCTTCGCATGAATGTCCATGATCTTGTCAGCCATATGTTCTACTGCAATGCTCATGCCTGGGAGCTTTGGCAGAGGGACCAAGTCTAGTGTATGACGAGGTACTCGTCCGTAAATAACCTGGAATGGGGATTTTCTTGTCGAGCGGTTCACCATGTAGTTGAATGCAAACTCTACTTGAGACAAAGCCAAATCCCACTGCTTAAGTTTTTCTCCTGAAATATATCGAAGGAGGTTTCCCAACGTGTGATTCACAACCTCAGTTTGACCGTCAGTCTGTGGGTGGTAGGCGCCGCTGAACTGAAGTTGTGTATCGAATCGAGTCCACAAAGTCCACCAAAAGTGGCTTATGAACTTCGTGTCACGATCAGAAATAATAGTCTTGGAAACTCCGTGTAGCCGCACAATTTCTCTAAAGAATAGATTCGCCACGTGTGTTGCATCAAGAGTCTTCTTGCATGGAATAAAGTGCGCCATCTTAAAGAAATGATCTACTACCACGAACACCGAATCCATGCCGCGTTGTGTTCGTGGGAGACCAAGCATAAAGTCCATAAATAAATCCTCCCAAGGGCCATCAGGCACGGGTAACGGGGTGTAAAGGCCCATATTATGAGATTGCCCCTTGGCGGTCTGACAAATATAACAACGTTGGATTACCTTTTCCACATCACGTACCAATTGCGGCCAGTAATACCGTTCTTCCACAAGAGCTCGCGTCTTGTCTCGCCCAAGGTATCCACTAAGGCCACATCCATGTAGCTCTTGGATTATCTGTTCCCTTAGTGAACTGTTCGGGATGCACAGTCAATTTTCCTTGAAAAGGAACTTGTCTTGTATATGTAAGTCTCCGGGGCGACCTTCTTGGCATCTAACCCATGCGTCCTTAAAGTCGTTGTCATCGACATATATGTCTTTGAGACGCTCGAACCCGACAACCTCATTGCTCATAGTGACTAACAAAGTTACACAGTGACTCAGTGCATCAGCTACTTTGTTCTGTTGCCCTGACTTGTGTTTTAGTACGAACATGAATTTCTGCAAAAACGAGATCCATCTAGCATGCACAGCTTGACTATTAATGAATTTGAGAGCTTGATGGTTCGTGTAAAATATGAATTCCCTTTGAATCAAATAATGTCGCCAGCGTCGCAGTGCCTGAACTACTGCGTATAACTCAATCTCATATGTAGATCACTTCTTGCGTACATCGCTAAGTTTCTCACTGTAGAAGGCTACCGGCCTACCTTCTCGAGTCAAAACTCCTCCAATTCTGACATATGAGGCATCACATTCGACTTTAAACAGTTTTTCAAAGTTGAGAAGTACAAGAACTGGGGTCGTGGATAATCTGCGCTTGATTTTGGCAAAGCTCCTGTCGGCTTCGTCAGTCCACTGAAAATGTCCTTTCTTCATGCAATTTGTGATTGGTGACACAATGGTACTAAAATTTTTCACAAACCGACGATAGAATGTCATCAGTCCATGAAAACTTCGCACTTCGTGAATATTTGTGGGAACCGGCCATTCTCTGATTGCCTTCACCTTTTCCTCATCCACCCGAATGCCCGTGGATGTTACGACAAAACTCAGAAACAATAGGCTATCAGTCATGAAGCTGCACTTTTTTAAATTGAGATACAATTTATTTTTAGTGAGCACTTGAAGGACCTTCTTGAGGTGTTCCATATGGGTGGTTTCATCTTAATTGTATATTAAAATATCATCAAAATAAACCACAACGAACCGCCCAATGAAAGGTTTCAGAACTTGGTTCATCAATCTCATAAATGTGCTAGGTGCATTTGAAAGACTGAAAGGGCATAACCATCCATTCGTATAATTCTTCCTTGGTCTTAAAGGCCGTTTTCCACTCATCACCCAGTCGTATTCGAATCTGATGATAACCGCTCATTAGGTCCAATTTAGAGAATATTTTTGCACTCTCTAACATGTCCAGCATATCATCCAATCGTGGTATAGGAAACCTATATTTTATGGTGATTTTGTTGATGGCTCGGCTGTTGACACACATGCACCAACTCCTATATTTCTTTGGAGTTAAAAGAGCTGGTACAACACATGGACTCATGCTTTCTCGAATAAGACCCTTACGAATCAACTCCTCTACTTGTCCCTGTAGAATCTCGCACTCATTCGGACTCATTTGATAATGAGGACGATTAGGTAAATTGGACCCAGGGATAAAGTCGATATGGTGTTGGATATCCTGCATGGGGGGTAACCCATCAGGAAGGTCATCGGGCCAGATTTCTTTAAATTCATATAGCAGGGGCCTTAGTCTTTCAAGGATAATGGTAGGCTCGAGTTCTTTCCCTTTTACAATTAATGCATAAGTCTGTCCTGATTCTTTAGATCTTCCACGAAGTCTCGTATGGTTAAGAGAAAATGACCCTCCACTTTAGAAGTTTCAGGTGGTCTCTTTGGATCCATAGGGGCCAATATGGTCTTCCGGCCGTCCTTGACGAAGATATATATGTTATATCGCCCTTTATGAGTGGCGTCACGGTCATATTGCCAGGGCTGACTGAGCAGTATGTGACATGCTTCCATGTCAACTATATCGCATACTACTTCATCCTTATAATGTTTACCAATTAAAAGGATATGGTGCACCGTTCAGTTACCTTTATTTTGTTGACCTTCTTGATCCAACCGATTGTATATGGAGAGGGATGATGCTCCATTTTCAATTGCAATTTTTCCACCATGACCTTGGATACGATGTTCTCGCTGCTCCCACTGTCAATGATCACGTCATAAACCTTTCGATTCACCGTACACCTAGTGCGGAAGATGTTATGCCGTTGTGGATGCACTTATTTTCTTGGCGCATATAATAGTTGCCTCACAACAAGCGACTCACCGTAATCTTGCTGAACCCAACCTGAATCATCTACCTTGTCATCGGTAGTATGATCCTGTTCTTCAATATCTGGATCTTCATAAGCGTTATCAGCACTACCATCATTGATGGTGAGGTTTGTCACTTTTCGTTGGGGACAAGTATTTGATAGGTGGCCTAGTTGGCCACAACGATAGCAGTTGTCGGGCCTTGGCCGAGCATAGGGGTTTGGGATTCTACTTGGACTAGAAGCAGTTGATATGCCCCTTTGGGGTCTAGCTTGATTTCGGTTCTCAGACGTAGGAGGTTGAGTACGTGCTCCTACAGGTTCTTTCCCATTGGGCTGTGCAGTTCCCTGGGGCGGACCAACTACAGGGATCCTTGCAGTAGATAGGTCCGTGTGTTAGGACGTTCAAGTTACGCTTTTGCCCGAGTAGCCAACTTGATCGCATCATTCATCGTCCAGACGGACTGCATCTGGACCCGATCCTGGATAACCATACGCAACCCACCATTGAATCGGGCGACTTGCTGCGATTCAGTCTCAACCAAATCTAAAATTCTTCTTCGTATTCTCTCACCGACCGACCACCTTGTCTACAATTTTGGTATTATTGGAATAATACCTTATTGTAATCGCTAGGGAGGAATCGGGCACGTAGTAGCTGCTTCATCCGCTGCCAGGTGCGGATTGGTGCTTTTGTCTGCCTGGTTTGCGCGAGTTGTAGTTGTTCCCACCAAGCTGAAGTTCCTCCTTTCAGCTTGTAGGCCACAAGCTTGACCTTCTTTGCTTCAGGGATGTCCATATAGTCAAAAAATCTCTCAACTTCAGAAAGCCAATCGAGGAAATCCTCAATGTGTAGCAGGCCATTGAAGCTAGGAATATCAACCCGCATCTTGAATTCTCGATCCGTTCAATCTACTCGATTGCCGCCATGTCTAGGGTGTTGGAAGATTATGTCATCAATTTCCTCCTCACAGGAGCCCCCTTCCTCAGGAATGACCCTTGGATGCACTGCCGGTACTATCCTGCGATCAGGGCAATTACGAGTTTCAGCAATTGGCGATGGAGGATTACCACCAGGAACACGGAATTGCCTTAGGTTTTCAGCCAAGAGATCCGCTATGCGGTCGATGGAAACTTGCAGCCCTTGCATGGATTACCGATTCTCTTGTTACGCTACTTCGAAAGCTACCGCCGTTAAAGGTAAATTCCCTGAAGCACCGCCCATGGGATTGTTGCCTGACTAGTCGTTAGAAGTCATCGATCTAAGGAGAAACCTGGCTCTGATACCAAACTGACGCAGGGGAGGACGTGAGGTCGAGCACCATCTTCCTCAAGAGGATAAGTATTCCAAATCCACGGAACTTCTCTGGACTCCTCATAGAGACTTCTCGAATCCACGAGGAAAGAAAGCATAAAATAGAAATAAATTCTAATAAATTTAAAATTGATTAATGAATGAATAAAAATGAGTTCACAACCCTTTAAATAGGGGTACCAAGCAATGGAAAAGAAATCAGAATCAAACTACAACTACAACTTCTAGAAATTGTGACTTATTATAAATAGTAAACTTACTATTTATAGACGGTCGAGATGTCTACTAGTGCGCAAGGTTTTCGGCCAAAAATAGTAAGTGTCCTATTTGGCTTCACCAAACCGTTCTCCTAATTATTCCAAGCTCTTTTCATGTTGGGCGCAACTCCTAAAGCTCGACGGATGAAGAGTTATAATCAAACTAAAACTTACTAATTATAGTAAAAACGAAATTAAAACAGAGAAACGACTATCCATCCAGGGGTTTTTCATAATTCCGAGTGTCATAACCCAGCATAGCTGGGTTGGTTGGCTAAAGTAGCTCATTCTACCCCAAAATCATATATTTTATGTCAGCTAACTCATTCCGGATTGTGAGATATGCCCGATTTAAGGTCCGATGGTCTGGATCACTTTTGTCGCTGACCGAGCCTTTTCTGATCCATCTTGGCCATGAAACTGTCCACGACCCGCTCTACATCAGTTATATATGCCTTTTTTACTTGCACTAAACTGGGTCTTCTAGAAAATGTGTTTCTTTTTCAAGACTAGATCCACATCATATGTTGTTGATGTTTTAGTAATAATGTGGTAGGGATTTCATTTCATTGAAGTGATAAGTCAATGGGGGCAATTTTGGAACTCTCATCTGTGGTTTTGTAACCCAACTATAGGTTTTCTTATTCTTTTCTTAATATCTCTAAGATACTAATACCATCTCTACGGTCTGATTATTTTATTTGGGCTTATGTAGAGATGCGTAGTTCTATACGAGTATCATGTTGTCTCTTCTTTTTCACGACTGGATCCAAACATTATCATCTCTTTTTTTTCTGTAAGGGTATACACACAAGATATGGTAGGTTAATATAAAAGGTTGTCAAACATATATGCTTTTGTTGTACATCTAAAATTAGGTATGTTGAACTTCTCAAGGGTGGAATGACTCCGATCTTAAGTCATGATGCTTTGGTACATGGATGTGAAATCCATGCTTTGTCCATAAGATGGGTCCAACTGTGAAGATTGCCTTGGCTGATTTGTTGGTAAGAGTTTATGAAAGAAATGGAAAACTTATGTAGGTGGCTATTATGTTTCTCACTTTCTATTACTATTTTATTATGTTTAGTGGGTCTATTTTTATCTTAGGGTTGTTGGATCTCAAGGTTGCAAAATTGTTTCAACTCACCAATGAATGCAAGATCTTAGCAACATGGTTTATTGCTTGCTAAAAAGGGGTTCCATTACTAAGTTTCTATTCTTTGATAGTTGTTTATATGGCCACATTTTCTAGAAACCTAATGTGTGTTTGGATTTTAGGTTGGTGATGGACCCGTCAATCATGTGGTAAGTTCATTGTACATATAAAAGATCACTAAAAATCCACTGAGATGGGCCACCCCACTAGCAACAATCTAGAATTGCACTGAATCCAACACATGAAGGTGATATTAAGGTTCCATTTTGTAGAGAGGGTTGAGATGAGGTGATGTGCCCGATCAACGATCACAATTGCCTATTTTTTAAACGTGTTTGAGAGAGTTTAGGCTTTGAATTTGGGTTGTCTTTGAATAATTCAAACTATTTATACGATGTTTCTTATATGGTAGATCGATAACCAATATAATCTTTACATATGATTGATACATTCAATCGAAGATGATTTTGGGTCATCCCGCATTCGGGTTGTCAATAGGTATTGGACCCATGGGTCCGGGTACTTGATGGACCTGGCATAACTTTAAGGGGTCCAGGTCCCATAGATAAATTTGAACAATATATTTCCTGTCCTTTTCTTTGAAAATTTTAGGTACTGTCATTAACGATAAGAGTTGGGCTTTTAGCATGGCTTTATCGTTGGGCAGGTATTCTAAGCTCGATTGGATGAATATACTAGCAAACTGAAGAATATATCGATGGTCAACTGAAAAATAAACATGGTGGTACTTTCATCCGAGTAAATAATGTTGGGTGCCTTGCACAAAACCTTAGGATCTAGCCTTTTGAAACAAACCAGAATTATGGAATAATAATGCAATGAACTAAATTAAAGCATAAACCACACCACACCAGGGATTTTTACGTGGAAAACCCTCAAAAAGGTAAAAACCATGGGACCTCGTCCAGATCAACAATCAACTATAAAGTAGAACATTACAACCGATCACAAGCACACACTGCTTGGATCAAACCTTCTTCACTCACGCAGGAGTGGATAAATAATAAGAGAACAAAAGAAAATGGAGAGATCTCACCGATCATGAGGACGTATAAGCGCTGAGACGTGGACTACGAAGTAGATCACCTCTACGAACAGAATCTCCCTTCTACAAGCTTCTTCTATCTCTCTCTCTCTCTCTCTCTCTCTCTCTCTCTCTCTCACCTTCGATAACCCTAAGCCCTTCTAGAAAAATTTTAAGAAACTTAGAATGCCCTGGAATACACCCTAATCCCGGATACACCCCTTTATATAAGTATAGAAAGAGGTAGAATCCAAATAGGAAACAAAATCTGCAAAATCTGCGTTTCTGCAATCACATCTATAGAACTCTTCGATGCCATTGAGCCACTCTCGATGACAACCTCGATATCACCTGAAGGTCTTTCGATGATATCGACACAGGACCAAAATTGTCCAACGACCTGAGGTGAAAAATCCAACAATTATCGATGCCATCGAGCCACTCCCGATGACAGTCTCGATATCATCTGAAAGTCTCTCGATGATATTGATAGGACCAAAAACAGTCCAGCAACCAGCAGTGAAAAAATCTGCAATTATCGATTCTATCGAAACCTGTTTGATTTCATTGAACCGAATAATGAGGAGAAAATCCCCATCAAATCTCCCCCTTTTTGACTTAGGAGAATCCGCCTTCTTCAAGCCAGTCCAATTTCTACAAACCTCAAACTTGACCTTGAGCAAAGCCCTGGTCATCATGTCTGACCCATTATCGTCCGTGTGGACCTTCTCAAGCTGTAACACCTTCTGTTTCAAAATATCCCTGATCCAGTGATATCGAACCTCTATATGCTTCGACTTGGAGTGCCGACTTGGATTCTTACTCAAGTGTATAACACTTTGACTATCGCAATAGACCACGTGCTACTCCTGCTTCAGGGTAAGTTCCTATAGGAACCTCTTCATCCAAAGCATCTTTTTGTCTCTGTGACTGCAATGTACTCGGCCTCTGTTGTCGACAATGCTACGACCTTCTGTAGCTTGTTCTGCCAAGAAACCGCTCCCCTACAAACGTGAACATGAACCCCGATGTAAACTTCCTGGAGTCTATGTCACCTGCCATATCTGCATCTGTGTAGCCCTCTAACACAGGTTTACCGTCACCATAGCATGGGCTCAACCTAGATAAGTCTCTTAAATACTGTAGTATCCATTTCACCACTGCCTAATGTTCTTTGCCAGGATTGGTAAGATACCGACTGACAACACCAACCGCATATGCTATGCCTGGACGTGTACAGACCATAACATACATCAAACTTCTTATAGCTGATGCGTTAGGTATCTTTTGCATCTCTTCCACCTCTACCTTCGTCTTGGGACACTGTCTGTTTCTTAATTTGAAGTGATCATCCAGTGGAGTACTAACCAGCTTCACTGCATTCATATTGAACCGCTCTAGGACTTTCTCGATATACCGCTCTTATGACAGCCAAAGCTTCCTGCTACCTCTGTCACGAGTTATCTCCATTCCAAGGATATGTTTAGTCAGGCCCAAGTTTTTCATCGCAAAAGACTTACCCAACTCCTGTTTCAGACTGTCGATCTTCTTGATGTCTTTTCCCAGATGAGCATGCCATCAACGTATAAGAGCAGAACTAAGAAATCACCATCTGAGAACTTGTGCGTGAACACATAGTGGTCCGACTCTATTCTGTCATACCCGTGTTGTAACATGAACGAATTGAACTTCTTAAACCATTGCTGTGGAGCTTGTTTCAGCCCATACAAGATCTTCCTCAGCCTACACACCATATGCTCTTTGCCCTTAACTTCGAACCCCTCTGGTTGGTGCATGTAGATCTCTTCTTCCAAGTCACTATGGAGAAAGGCAGTTTTAACATATCATAGGTGTGGTTCTTATACAAAGATTCCATTTCCTCGTGCATAGCTTTCAACCACTCCTCCTTATACTCGTCGACTAGGGCCTCAGAATCATCTTCTGGCTCTCCCCCATCAGTGAGCATAATGTGCTCATGCAGTGAGTACCTTTTGGATGGTTGTCTGTCCCTAGATGACCTCCTCACCTGTGGCTCAACAGATGGATCAAGTGGGGGTTGCTCCCGTGGTCCATCTTCTGAAGGAACTCCCTCATTCTCTGCACCTTGTTGTACTCCCCCGTCATCAGGAACCACGGGAGGAGTAACCGGATCCATGTCCTCTAGCTCACCTGAACTAGGCTGGTTCTTCTCTGGCTTACCAATGTCTTCTATACACTGATCTTCAAAGAAAACCACATCTCTACTCCTGAGAAGCTTCCTCTCGATTAGATCCCACAATCTGTAACCGAATTTTTCATCACCATAACCTAAGAACACACATTACCTGATCTTCAGTTCAAGCTTGGACCTCTCGTCCTTTGGTATGTGAATGGATGCCCTGCATCCAAACACCCTGTGATGACTGTACGATAGATCATGTACAGTCCACACCTTCTCAGGTACTTCTCCATTCAACGAGGCTGATGGAGACCTGTTTATCAAATACACCGCCATGTGCATTGCTTCTCCCCAAAATGTCTTGGGTAATTTCGCATGGGATAACATGCATCTGATACTCTTAATAATGGTGCGATTCATTCGCTCAGCTACACCATTATGTTAGGGGGTCTTAGGAACCGTCTGTTCATGCTGTATACCCAGGGACTTGTAATACTCATGAAAGTCGCCAATGTATTCACCACCATTGTCAGTGCGGATGCACTTTAATGCTCTACCTGTCTCTCTCTCTAGACCATAGCATGAAACAATTTAAACACACCAAAGACCTCGTCCTTGGATTTCAAAGTATAAACCCAAACCCTCCTAGATGCATTATCTATAAAAGTAATACAATACAATGCCTCACCCAAGGTTTTTGTCCTCATAGGACCACAAACATCAAAATAAACCAAATCTAATGCATGCACTTTATTAACATGAGAAGCAAATTTAACAAATAAAACTTTATGTTGTTTCCCTAATAAACAATCAAGACAGGTTTTGAGAGGTGTACCTATCATGTCTGGAAGGAGCCGCTTCCTCGCTAGTAGCTGAAGCCCCTTTCCCCTCATGTGGCCTAGACGCCTGTGTCACTTGTCAATAGTTAAAACTTCCGCTGCGTCCAACCCACCCTTGCACATACTGACACTTGCCTTGTAAAGGGTGCAACACTTCTTTCCTCTGGTCACGATCAATGAACCCTTGACGAGCTTCCATCCCCCACCAGCAAACCGGCTTTCATAGTCATCATCATCCACCCTTCCCGTCGACATCAAGTTGAGGTGAAGGTCTAGGATATGCCTTACATCCCTGAGAACCAATGTACAGCCCACATCGGTCTTCACACAAATATCACCAACTCCCATGATTTTTGATACGCCAGAATTTCACATCTTCACAGTCCCATAATCACCTGACTTATAGCTTGTGAAGAAGTCCCTGTGTGGAGTTGCATGAAACGAAGTTCCCGAGTCTATCACCTAGTCGATGCCCTGACTCATAGCCGTGAGACATACATCATGATCTACAGAAAGAATAACTACAACGTCGCCATCTGAAGCGACCCTAGTGGAATATGATTCATCTTCCTTCCCTTTTCCTTTCTTCTTGTTCTTCTTACCACGACATTCATGTTTGTAGTGGCCCTTCTTGCCACAATTCCAGCAATCAATATCCTTTTTATTACTTGACTTACCTCTTGATTTATTTCGGGCCGTCCCGCCCTTCCTGTTCTTTCCTCTCCCCCGTTCCTGTGTTATAAGGGCCTCTTACTAAGCAGACCCCTGAGACTTCCTCCTTGTCTCCTCATTGAAGAGACAACTAGTAACCTGTTACATGAATTTCTTTCTGTCTAGCGCGGAGTTACTTAGAGACACCACCAATGTCTCCCAATTGTCAAACAATGAGTTAAGTAATAGCAAAGCTTGCAGTTCATCATCCAAGACCATCTTCATAGAGGAGAGTTGGTTCACTATATTACTGACATTATTTATGTGCTTGGCCATAGAACCACCATCTTTGAATTTGAGATTCACAAGTCACCTTATTAGAAAAAATTTATTACCGGTTGTCTTTCTCTCATATAGCCCTTGTAATTTCAGTCATAAGCTAGCGGCTGAGGTTTCCATAGACACATGGTGGAACAAAGAATCATCCAACCATTGTCTAATAAACCCCACCGCCTTTTGGTCTATCTTCTTCCAATCATCATCAAACATATCCTTGAATTTTGCTGATATGCTTAAAATTGGAGAATATAGGTCCTTGCAATAAAGCAAGTCCTCTATCTTAGCCTTCCATATGGTCCAGTTAGAACCATTGAGGCTGATCATCCTTGATGAGCCACTTTCCATAATTCAAAACCGATCCTACCATTCAATGAACTTAGCTCTGATACCACTTTATTGGGGGCCTTGCATAAAACCTTAGGATCTAGCCTCCCAAAATAAACTAGAATTATGGAATAATAATGCAATGAACTAAATTAAAACATAAATCACACCACACCAGGGATTTTTACGTGGAAAACCCTCAAAGAGGTAAAAACCACAGGACCTCGTCCAGATCAACAATCCACTATAAAGCAAAACGTTATAACTGATCACAAGCACACACCGCTTGGATCAAACCTCCTTCACTCATGAAAGAGTGGATAAACAATAAGAGAACAAAAGAAAAATGGAGAGATCTCACTGATCACGAGGACGTAGAAGCGCTGAGACGTGGACTGCGAAGTAGATCACCTCTACGAGCAGAATCTCCCTTCTACAAGCTCCCTCTATCTCTTTCTCTCTCTCTCTCTCTCTCACCTTCGATAACCCTAAGCCCTCCTAGAAAACCTTTAGGAAACTTAGAATGCCCTGGAATACACCCCAATCCCGGATACACCCCTTTATATAAGTATAGAAAGAGGTAGAATGTAAATAGGAAACAAAATCTGCATTTTCGTAATCGCATCTGCGGAACTCTTTGATGCCATCGAGCCACTCTCGATGATAGCCTCAATATCATTTGAAGGTCTCTCGATGATATCGACACAGGACCAAAACTGTCCAGCGACCAGGGGTGAAAAATCCAACAATTATCGATGCCATCGAGCCACTCTCAATAACAGTCTCGATATCATCTGAAAGTCCCTCGATGATATCGACAGGACCAAAAAAAGTCCAACAACTAGCAGTGAAAAAATCTGCAATTATCGATTCTATCGAAACCTCTTCGAATACATCGAACCGAACAATGAGGAGAAAATCCTCATCAAATAATGGTAACATAGGTCCATTTTTACTAATAAATGTGATTTTTTCTTTTGATTGATGAGGGATGGGGACCAAGGATTGATGCCCGATCAATGATCACAATTGCCTATTTTTTTAAAACATGTTTGAGAGTTTAGGCTTTGAATTTGGGTTGTCTTCGAATAATTCAAACTATTTATACGATGTTTCTTATATGGTAGATAGATAACAAATAAAATCTTTACATATGATTAATACATTCAATTGAAGAGATTTTTAGGTCATCCCGCATTCGGGATGTCAATGGGTACCCAGACCCATGGGTCTGGGTACTTGATGGACCTGGCATAACTTTAAGGGGTCGAGGTCCCATAGATAAATTTGAATAGGCCATATATTTCCTTTCATTTTCTTTGAAAATTTTAGGTACTATCGTTAACGATAAGAGTTGGGCTTTTGGCATGGCTTTATCCTTAGGTAGGTATTCTAAGCTCGATTAGATGGATATATTAGCAGACTGAACAATAAATCAATGGTCAACTGACAAATAAACATGGTGGTACTTTCATCCGAGGAAATAATGGTAACATAGGTCCATTTTTACTAATAAATGTGATTGTGTTTTTACTTTTGATTGATGAGGGATGGGGACCAAGGATTGATGATGACTTTCCCAAGTTGCCTGTGACTCATCCAAGTCTCAATTGGAATCATGACCAAATGATTTAGTTGGAATTGTTGAGTCAAAACACAATGATGAGGGCATCTACTTTCTTTATTGATGCAGTTCTCTATTTATAAGTACATGCTTCTTTTTCTTTTTCTTGTTTTTTTTTCCAGTGTGGCACTACTGAAGAACATAAAGAGACAAGGTATGGAATAATCCATGAAGATAAGGAAACCATTTCCTTTGAACGTTGCTTACTAGTTATCTTGCATTATGCAATGAAAAGGCCAAGTTAACATGTGGGTTTTGAGTTCCGATTTGAATAGGCTTAGGCCTATAAGGAATCACTGACGAGCTTAGGCTAGATTTAGCCTAGGTCGGCCTGGGCTATGGGTTAACTGACTCAAACCACTTTTGAGGAGGGTTCAAACCAAGCTAATTGAGTGGCGGGTCGGGTTCAAGCTAGACATATGGCCTTTTAAGAAAATGGGTCAAACTTAGCTTGAACCCTATCCGTCCACATAGGTTAAAGGGTTGGGCAAGATGACTTGGCTTGACCAACCCAAAAACTCAAAATAAAATAAAGAAAAAGTATGGATAAATCCTTTGTCTAGACTTAAACCCAAACTGATTTTTTAACAGGTCCAATTTATTGAACCTGAACATGTTAAAATCTGGTCAGGTTCATTGGGTACGCTTGACTTTGGGTACCCATTGATAACACTACCCTTGCTTTCATTTTTGAAGACCTAGACCAAGACTGATTGAGTTCGGGTACCCATTAAGTACTCATCAGGTCTTTAAATCTAGTTTTCGAGTTGGGTTAAGGGAAAATAAGACATGGATTAGATCACGCATACACATCCCACTTTGATATGCGGTCTCTTCATCATTTAATTAATTATACTATTAAAACTAAGTATACCCAACATAGACCTGACCTAAGTAGACTTTAACTCGTGGACTTGGCCCAAACTCAAGTAGACCAAGTTCTTAATTGGGTTCAAAAGGTGAGACTTGAACCCGAGTTGATTTCTTTATGGGTCCAAAAGATGGGACTTGGACCCATTAAAATCGAGGGCAGGGCTCATTGGGTATCTGTTGGTACAGGTCCCCATTGACAGCTATATTTATTATAGATATATTAGGAATTGTTTTAATATTTGAAATAATAAATTTTTGGAAGTTAATCAAAAGATAAGATTCATAATCCCATAGATGCTGAAAATATCATTTGAGAGGATTTAATCACGTTTGTTGAGAGAGGATTTTGCAAATCCCACACATATGTGAAGCCTAGCCACATAAATCTAAGTATATGTACCTATTTAAAACATGTATTTGGCATCGATAGCAGGATGATTCTGTTATCGGTGGCTCAAAATTGATTAGCATGATGGTTAGAATAATATGTTTTTTAGGATTGATCCATGGATGATGCTGCCTATCACTTAGACCATTAGATTGACTTGAGAGTTATAACAAGTTGTGGCCTTCCATGATGTCTATGTGACATCCACTCATACCGATTTCTCTAGTTCATGTTAGGATGTAATCCCAAAAATGAAGCAGATCTAAACATTAGGTGGGCCACGCCTAAGAAGTCATGGGGATTGGGCTCACGGGGACCACAGAAGTTTTGAATCAGGTTGATATTTGTGTCTTCCCTTCATCATGGTGGGAAACTAGGAATCACCTGCAATGAGTTTGACCGGTATGAACATCATGGTGGGCCCAATAACATTTAAATTATGGGTGTTCAATCCCTGTTATTTCTTGTGGTGTGGCCCACATGAGTTTTGGACCATGAACTAGAGAAATTGATGGGAAAAATGGATGTCACATGGACATTGTGCTAGGCCTCATTGAATTTTTTTGTTGCATGGGCTTCGCGTAACAAGTTATTACCTAGAACCCGCATATGTGAGAATTGCATGTTGTTGTCTAGCTAGTATTTATTGTGGGTAGGGCCATCAATGGGTCACTGGACCCATGGGACTAGAGCAACTGACCCGATTTAAATGAGTCAGCGTCCAATTTCTACACCCATTCTAAAAAACTGAGCTGGTCTCAGGTCCTGTTCTTTATACCTGTTTAGAAAATGGATACAATCAAGTTGGTGGTATGTTATAATAATTATACAAGCTAAACAATTAATAGGGTTAGGTTTTTCATGAGGAAATGTACAAGTAGGACTGGTTGTGTTCTATTATCTATTAGGTATCCATCAGGTCTTTTGATTTAGGATCGAGTAGGGTTTGGGGCAAATAAAAGCATTATTTACATGGTTTAACCTCTAATGGGTGGATTAAATGACACATATATCTATATATTATATATGGTGTGTAAATGGGTAAGTTACATGCTTGCAGCTTAAGAAACTTCATTTCTTGCTAGAATCATTGAAAGTAAATTATATCTTAGTGGATCTGAACAATTAGGAAAGTTTCAACAGGTGAGCATTGAGAACTCAATTGTCATTGTAGCGTGGATATATATACCATAGGAGAGTTACATGCTAGCAAACAAGGAATCTACTTGGGTGGGCCCCTTTGCGGTTTGTTTCCAGATATCCTACACTTGTGTCAAGAACAATAAATAATTAAATAAAAAACTACTAGCCTTACGACGTGCAAAATTATAAATCCCCCTTATTTAGAGGCTAACATTTTCATTAGTAGGTTGGCTAAGTCCAAATACGTGTACAATGCAGCCTACCATCTACACACTACCCACATGTGCCAACTTGGTAGACAGGTGCAATATTCAAGACATCCATTGGTTCGGTCAAACCATATAGATCATCATCATCTAAGCCTTCTCCCAGCTAAATGGGTTGGTACTCTAACCATTTAGATGTTCTCACCAAAAAATCAGGCTGGTCTAGGTTGCCACCATGTTAGAAATAGTTGGATGGCTTGGAAAACTTCTGCCAAAAATTTCTCAGCGATACACTTCTTTCATGAACTATGCCCCACCTGATTAGTGGACCAAACTGATTCTTAGGAATGCAAATCATCAGAGTGTGGTGCTTCTAATGGGTGAATCGGAACTCATAGCTACCTTCCATGTCGACACATGTGGTGAGCTGCCTTAGCCTAACCTAAAAATACAAGGGTTAATGACAATCTGACATTTTCTGAAATTTCTCTTTGTTGGGTTAACAATAATCTATTAAGATTTTGATTGGAAACTGGTATATCTTTCTACAGTTTACCTCTTACCTCTACTTTGTGGATTTTCTTTGTAGGAAAGGTTTTATTAATTTTGTGAATTTGTCACTTGACATGGCAATGTACTTTCTGTGTAAGAACTTGGTATAGATATGATGAACCTTATGCGTTAGTATTTGGAGAATCTGTTCTAAATGACGCAGAATGTATTTATATCTCCTGATAGGAATGATATTACAAAGAAACAGATCAAGCTTGACCCTAGCCAACCCGAGGGTGCAAGACACTGGTATCTCTCTCTCTCTCTCTCTCTCTCTCTCTCTCTCTCTCTCTCTCTCCCTCCATAAGGAAGCCATTTCACTTTTGAACTTTGCTTGTTATTTAGCCCATGAACAGGCTAGGTTGGCCCGTGCGTTTGAGTGCCAACCTAAATGAGTTAGGCTTGGGCCTAATCTCTCTCTCTCTCTCTCTCTCCCTCTCTCCCCATAAGGAAGCCATTTCACTTTTGAACTTTGCTTGTTATTTAGCCGATGAACAGGCTAGGTTGGCCCGTGGGTTTGAGTGCCAAACCAAATGAGTTGGGTTGGGTCTAATACAGACCCATTGTCGGCCCTAGCATTATTATCAAATGGGCTGGCTTGCGGCTTGTTTAACTGACCCAACATGCTTTTGAGGTTGAAGCAAAACTAATTAGGTAGTGGGTTGAGTTTGAGCTAAAAATATGTACATTTAAAAAAGTGCTTGGACTTCGGTTGCCCACATAGGGTATTAATGGGTTAAGCCAAATGACCTAGCTTGACTTGACCCTAAACCCAAAACAAAGTAAAAAAGAAAATTATAAATAAATTTATTATTTAGACTGGAACTCAACTTGATTTCTTGTGCCCAATTTATTGAATCTGTGCTCATTAAAATTGGGTTGGGTTCATTGGGTACCCATGGCTTTGGGTACCCATTGACATCCCTATTGCCCTTAATGCAAGCCATGTGATAAACAGGTCAGATTTGGAAGGGGGCTAGTATCAATTCATTAAATTTATGGGTTAGGGACATTTGATTTGGACTTGACCTAAACTAGCCCCAAATTTTAATAGGCCTGGTTTAAAGGTTTCTACTTCTCCAACATTTTAAATTTTAGTGGAGACAAAGACAGTGCTACCTTGGATCATGAAAGTACTAATAGACCTCACACGAGAAAAGCCCAAAGAAGTACTAATAGACCTCACACGAGAAAAGCCCAAAGAAGGACCACATGGATTAGGTGGTATTGCTCTCCCCCAACAATGGTTCAATTTGATTGTCATGGTATTTGGAATCAAGACATGACCCATTGGGCCCCATTTTAACTAGGACTGGGACCCATAATTGTACTTGCTGAGAGCTTGAGTCCTGCAATTGCATAAGAAGCTTCATGCCAAGTTTCTAAATTATGTTCATGGTATCTCGTGTTTAACTCTTTTCTCTTTTCTCTCATTTTTTTTTATTTTTTTTATTTTTATTTTACACTTTTGAACTTTGCTTGTTATTTATTTACTTTGCATTAGGCGATGAACAGGCTAGGTTCGCCTGTGGGTTTGAGTGCTAACCTAAATGAGTTGGGCTTAGGCCTAATATAGACCCATTGTCGGCCCTAGCCCTATTATAATATGGGCTGGCCTGCAGGTTTAAATGGGGCTAGTATCGACTCATTAAAATTATGGGTCAGCTACTTTTGATTTCGACCTGACCTAAACTAGCCCCAAATTTTAATAGGTCGGGTTTAAAGGTTTCTTCTACTTCTCATTCTTAAACCAAAGATATTGAAAGTTATAGGAGTTTTGCATGCACTACTCACAGCAGGTCCACATTAAGACCATTTTAAATCTATGAACAATGGGCCTTAAAATCCCAAGCACTACTGCACAAGGGTTCGAGTGGTAGTGCTTGGGATTTTAACACATAGTCAAGGGTTCAGTATCCATAGGTGGTGAAATCCCACTACAGTGTGAGTGTGTGTGTGTGTAAAAAAATTATAATAATAAAATAAAAATCCCAAACACTACTGCACAATCTCTTGGCGAATCTATATGATTGTAGTTTGCTTGGATTTTACAAGGCATGTGCCTGCCTACGATTAGGGCTGTCAACGGGCTGGGCTCAGGCTAACACCTTTAAAATTTTGAATAAACCTGACTATCAAGCCCAGCCCAAACATTTGAAAATTTAGCATAAGCAAACCTAGGCCCATCTTGTTGACAGTCTTACCTTCTATGATCGAAGTACTAATAGACACCACATACCCCACATGAGAAAAGCCCAAAGAAGGCCCACACAGATTTGGTGGTGTTGCCCTCCCCCAATAATGGTTCCGTGATGTGTTAGGCGCTTTAGGGCCCCACAATGGATACCACGCTATCCATCCATTTATTTTTCGGTTCATTTTAGGGTTTGAATCTAAAAACCAAGCATATTTAAAGCTCAAGTGGACCATATCGGATTAGGACACCCACCATTGAAACCTTCCTGAGGCTCATTGTAATGTTATTTGCCATCCAACCTGTTAGTAAGGTCACACAGACCTAGATGAAGGGAAAATACAAATATCAACTAGGTCCAAAAGCTGTGGCACACAATTTTAATGGTGGGTATCCAATTCCTAGTATGTGGTCCAACTTGAGCTTTGGTTTTACTTCGTTTTTGAGACTATGCCCTAAAAAGACCTGGAAAAACTGATGAATAGAATGGATATACAACACATTCATCATGGGGCTGCCCCACACATCAATCACGCAGCCTGATCTAACAAAGGCATGCAATTTCGTTATGAAAGTTTTACAAAAAACTAGAGCGTTTATAGGAAAAAGTTTCCCTAATCATACCATGGTTTCCAAGCTTGCTATGAGAGGCGTATTTGTTACTCTTATATTGGTAGCGGCCCAAGTATGTTGTTTATATGTTTGGGCCCTGTTTTATATGTATGTTTTAACCTCATCCAGTTCTATGTGACCTTTTGAAAAGGTTAAATGAGGATTAACCATCACAGTGGACCCTAGAAAGATTTCAACTGTGAATAAAATGATATAGAAAAATGGATGGACGGTGTGCACAAAACACATAAATCACAGTAGCCCTTAAGAGCCCCTGTCCATTCCGTAGTACCCAATCCGCGTCCCACACCATCTTGAGTGGGGTCAGGGCACACCTAATCCGCTACACCATTCATTGCCACAGCTGGCACTTGCACAAATTTTGAATTTCATTCTTTGGAGTTATTCGATACTAGTATGATAGTTAGTACACATGCACTCGTGAATTGTACATGAAGTCATATTAAACCCACTAAATTGTGAACCCCACTCTTTACGAGTCAAGGTCCCAAAATCAATCAAAATGTTTGTACATTCCTCACCTCTGATTCATGCGCATTCGTTCCTCACCAAGTCCTTACTCTTGCCCTACTGGTAGATTCATAAGAGTTTCAACACTACGTCAAGGGTTCGAGTTCCTGCTACAACATGAGTGTGTGGGTGTGGGAGTGTGTGTGTGCGTGAAAACAAAGAGGTGGTGACTCATCCTTCTTGTTAAAGTTTTGGAAGAACAACAAACATTAAAAGTTTTTCAAAAATTTAATTACATTGAGTAACTTCTATGTAAAGCCCTAAAAATCAGGGGTCGAGCAAAGCACAGCTCCCGAGTTCCAATGCATCACTTATGCAACATAAATAATGATGATTATGATGAGAGCATTGAAACATGAATGTGATTATACCAAAACAGCATATCATACTCCAGAGACAGTTAAATTGCAAGCGGAAGACTATGATAGATGTATAAAATATATAAACTATGGTAAGTCTCCAAAGTGTGATAATGTTACTAGGTTAATGAATGACAAGTACAATTCAAAAATATTCAAAATGTGTAAGGTCCTCTAGTCAACATCCCTATAACACCGTTGATCAAGACATGGCTCACATGAAGTCGCCAGAAAACAGCGTATACAAGAAAGCATTCTTGTCATCACAAAGTCCAGCTCCGCTTCAGGAGTAGCATCGCCATTTACAATCAGACAAAGTCTGGTGGGTGTCGAAACATTGTCCCGTAACGTGGGAGTGAGTGATCAACTCAGTGGAACAATAAAGCATAGGTTAACATGTTATCAATTTAGTCAAGCAGTAATGATAAAGTAGTACAATCAACATTCCTAAGTACTGTAATTAATGCAAGGATGAGATGCGATTATGATACACGCCCTCACCAACACACTCCCTCATGTGACACCATCTTACGTCTGTGGCATGCTATCACCCTCAGTGTTCCACATCTTCTAGGCACATGCAATACGATGATGAGCATCATTACTGAGTTGTTATTAGTCCATTTCAAACAGCAGTATTGGGAAACTAAGGTACCTTCCTTATATCATTCCCAAACAATGATCCATTCTAGGGTCGTCAGTCCTAGACAATCTCATATGATGGTTTATTTCTAGGTCGCTGCAAGGGCTGCCAGGGCTATTATACGGAATCGTTACACCACTCCCCCATCACTTTATTAATATAAACCTAGTTTATACTCTGTTACTACGGAAAGGCTCGTCGCCTCACCGTAGATTTAGGGTATGCTCGAGGTCACTACACCGGGTATAGTCAGGGCTGCCATGGCTGTTACACGGAATCGTTGCACCACTCCCCCATCACCCATCAAAGTAGTGTAGGTCGACAGCTATAATATAGTGTCCCATACCACCATAATCAGCTCACGAGTCTGGTTGCTCAATGGTCACTATGGGGAGGCTCGTGGCCTCAGCGTAGGCCAACAGCTCGACCACGGTGTCCCATACCACCATGCCCGACTAATGAGTCTTAGCGGATCGAGGTACCATGGTTAATGGGATTCCACTGGTAAGGTTAGTACCTCAGGTTCAAACAGAGGCGTCCAAACATGGTGAACATACATAAGACAGATAGGTTACTTGACGAGCTTGGCTAGCTCGAGTGCACAACAAGTTGAACGATATGAAGCGCATAAGCACTTCGTGTGGCCAGCCACTATCGTCAACCGAAGTACGACTCGGGTTCGTCGAACACATCTCGCATGGCGAATGAATCTCAGCCACGCATTCATTTTCGTTTCCGATTGCCTGGACTATAATCATAGCCCCAAACACAATCAATCCTTAACCAGAAGCATGTAGAGTAAAGTAGAATAAATAAAGTAATTCAAGCATGTCATAAAGCATGTTATAAAGCATGTTATAAAGCATGTTATAAAGCACAATATAAACAGGAAATACAAACACATATATTTCATAAGTAAGCGGTTAAATTAAACAAACAACATGGAGGAAATCATATACATCTCTAAGGTAGCTGAGAATCCTATCTCAACACCTACCTAAAGCACAATTCTCTAAGCACTTACTCTTACAAGCATTTTCACAAACACTTAGGATACACTCTTTCAACATACATAGCGTATACTTAGCAAAAACAAGTATTAGGTGAACCCTTTCGCCAAGTAAGTATTATACACATATATAACATGTTCATACAGTGATTAATCATGGCAAACACACTTTCAAAATTTATACATATACGGTACTTTCTACAAATACGGGGAATATAGTATATTCAACATAGTTAACGTATAACCGAAAAATGAAACGGACAATACTTTGTACATGTACAATAACATACAGATCATGAATCTATCATTATATGACATTGAAAGCGTTGAAAACTATAACCTATATGTCTAAAGTCCGCACCTTTTGCCGTAGAATCATAACGAATACACTAGAATCTCTAAGTCTTCGTCTACGGCAGTATATCAACCTATATCATAGGATACGTTAGCTATTTTGCTACTTGAATCAATTCAAACCCTAAAATAGGTTAGAGTTAAGGTTTACTTACCTAGAAACGAAGTTGGAATCGCCGGGCAAGCGATTAGAATGGGATGGTTAAGCTTGTATAGCGGCAGGGTAGAATGGCAGGGAGATGCTCCCACTTCTCTCACACTTTCTCTCTCTTTTCTCTCCTCTTTCCTAGGGTTTCTCTCAAATTCATATGGGCTGAATGAGAGACGGTTTAAGGTCCTTATATAGGCTAGAAACTCTCCAAAATAAACTAAGGAACAAGGTATACTTAGGTTATGTCTAAAGCGGGTCCATTTCGATCCAACGGAGCACTTCTGGTAGCCCCTTTTCTGTGTGCGGTCGGACTTAAGCTCACCAACCTTGGATCTAGGTAAAGTTAAGTTTTCGTTCCAGTCAGATTCTCAAATCATGCATGACGGACCAGTTTCAGTTCAACGGTCACCGGAACTCGATCAGGGTTATAAGTACATGGACATGTGTATGAAATTTCCCCTTATCCGAGGGTGTATTTGGGTTAGATTCTGACGGTTTTGTTAGTGCTATGATTTCATATCCGTTTGGTTGTCAAATTTTGTAGTGCCAAAACCTATATGTCTTGTACTTCATGTGTTTCTTGTTTGTGACTACACACACTGCTTCAAGACAAGATCATGAATGAAGAATGTTTTCAAGACAAGATCATAAATGAAGAATGCTTACAAGACATGTCATGAATGAAGTCTACAACAATAGAAGACTCCAAGTTTGTTTCTATCAAGTTCAAGATTAGAAGACTTCATCAAGACAAGTCAAGAATGTACCAAGCTCGAGAAAGACCATCAATTCGACTCAAGCTTCTACTTCAAGATCATCTGAGAATACAGACCTTCAAAACTTTAATGTCTATCTCACTCAAGGTTTGTTTGACCTTAGATTGACCTTAGGTTGGTCTATATGATAGGTCATTCTGGATACATAATTCAAATATTTTAATTTACTTGGTGTGACTCTTCTAAGACCAGTCCTAGAAATCTTAAGACCATCCCTAGCTTTGCTTCGACCAGGTCTTAGGTTTCTCAGACCACCCTAGGTTGTTACAGATTTTTAAATTTTTCTGGTTGTCCTTCGACTAGTCCTGGACTTGCTTTGACCAGTCCTGAGAAGTCCTACGACTCATCCTTTGACCAGTCGTAGTTCTACGACTCGGACTCCAGCGACTTATCTCGAGTATCACGACTGGTCGTAGGTGTCTCACGACCAGTCGTAGGTGGTCCACGACCGCTCGTAGGCTACCTAAGACCAGTCGTGAGTATAGCAAATCTAATCCCGCGGAAATCTTTCAAAATCTTTTACGCTACGACCAGTCCTAGGATTCTAAGACTAGTTGAAGATGGGATTTTTTAGGCTATAAATAGTGCACGAATTTCAGAGTTTATTCTATTCCATTCCATTCACTTCAAGCAATTTAAGGCTATACTCTGAGATAAGTAGTGATTATTTTTTAAGCTATTGTGCATATTTAATATTCCTTTTGTTAGCATTTTTCTATTGTGATTTTGATCCATATTCCAATCTTATTTAGAAAAGAGGAATTTGTGATATTCCTTCTTCAGGGATCAAAGTTAAATAGACCTTGCTCTTCTTGATTTAATCTAAAATCAATTAGACATAGAACCATTCTTTATGTGAGTATTGGACATTGAATGACGTATCATTCATCTACTCCGATTGGTTCTATGCTACTTCAAAAGGAGATCCGGTATTTTACTTTGTAATTTACTTTCTCTGGTTTTGTTTGAGATTTGCTAAAAAATCTCATTGTTTTCAGTTATCGAGGAGAGCCAAAAACTCGGATTGTGGAGTTTTTGGATTGTGTAAGCCCAAGATAAAAAGACACAATTGTGAAGGTTTTGGGTGAACTCCGTGAAAATCTATTTTGATAGTGCATGCTAATATCCCCCAAAGTGTGAGGATATTAGAGTGGAGTAGCATTCTGTTTGGCTATTGGCTAACAGTTGGTGAACACACAGCGAACCACTATATATCGTTGTGTTGTGGATGTGCTTGATTTCTTTATTCATTTATTCCTTCAGTATTGTGAATTTCTTTTGTGGATGAATGTTGTAATTTTCATTTCAAGCAAGTGTGGTTGAATGGTGTAATAACTTAGGATTTATTTCTTTAAGTTATTCTTGATTTATTCTCCATATCATTTTTGTTTTCTAGATCGTTCTAGAAATAAGGTTGTCCTACCATAAGCCATTGGTTTTTGGTGTAAGGTTGTCCTTAGAACTGATTTAGTATCATTCTCATATTTCATATGCTTTGAGATTGTTATTATTTCAGCATTGTTATTTATATCTTTTATTATTCCGCTGTTTTAAGTTTTATTTGGCATTGCCCTATTCACCCCCCCTTTAGGGCATATAGCTTGGCCCTTTCAGGTCTGATTGCTTATATCAGGCCCACAAGTGACAACTCTCAGATTACTTAAATGAGACTTGATTTTTTCAGAAATCTACATTTTCTCACACTCTTCACTCAGAGCTCAAGCGAATAACTGTGGGATATTATCTGGATTTGACTTCCAAGATGGTTGTCAAGCCCAGCAAGGCAGTCCTAACTGTTTAACTTCGCGTTAATCGGACTTTCGATGTACAGTCCAGATATGATACGAAGTTTAGTGATGCTCCCGAGAGCAACCGGGTAATGAGATTAATACTAGATTTTAGGGTAACCTAGCGTCAATGATTCTACAAGTTTTGGGTCTTGCATATCGTATTTAAAGCGATTGGTGCTAATTTCACAGGAACTCTAGTTTAACACTAGCTAATTCTCACCTAATTTCTAAAGGATTTAGTCCTATAAGATTTCTGTCTGAGGTGGTACTTGGGCCTTTGTCAATAGAAGAAGATCCTAGGGCAAGAAAGGCTGATGTTTCTAAATAACCTATTCGTTGATGATTCCATAAGGTTAATGGTTAAAAGCCCATTTTATTTATGTATTTACTATTTTCAGTAATGTTTAGTTTAAGTATTGTTCTTCATCACCTAAACTTTAAGATAGTGTCTAATGTGAAAATACGTAGAGACATTTAAAGAATAAGGTAGTGAAAGGTTAGATTTTGAAGGAAATGGATTAAGAAGCGATTTTAAACTGTGAGATTCAGTTCTGACAAGTTAATAAGGCATTAGGATAGACCCATTGCCTAAGGACATCTAATTTCAGGTTGACAAAAATCCGGGATGTTACAATCTATCCCCCTTAAAAATAATTTTGTCCCCGAAATTGGCTAAAGGTAATAAGTAAGAATTCTATTCTTTTATTTTCTTAAGACTTATTGATTTCATGTTTATATACATGGTAGGGTGTATCTTGTACATACTAGTCTAGTACATTTTAGGCTACCCCCCTTAAAAATTTATTTCTTTATCCCTTGCTTATATCCTGATGGTTTGATACAATGGATTTCTTTTCCTATTTGGAGTTTTGACTTTGATTCCCAACTGTTGAGAGTAAGATAGTTGTTGTCAATGTTTGACGAACACAGAGAAACGGTTGTAGTGGGCTTGATCCCGATACATCGATCATCTACCTGGCTAGGGTAAAAAGTTCATCGTATCCCTTCCTAGTCCTGGTAGATCCTAGTCTTCTGCTCGGCTAAGCAGTGAGTCCATTGGTAGTCGCCCAGGATTGAGAATTGGATCAAGCCGCGAATACTTCGCAGTTGTATATGTCAGTAACTCCGTAGTCCGATCACTCTAAAAACGTAGGGAATGTCCATCATTGAACGGCTCAAATTTCCTATCTATAAAGTTACTCGTTGGGTCTTGGTCTAAGAGAGTCCTCGATAATATCTATGTCCAAGGAAATGGTGAGTCAAATCTTATTAGATCATCCTAAAACGATTTCTCATAGTAGAACTTGCTAGGGCTTCTATTATGTTCGTATTCAACGAGCACAGTTGTAGATGCGTTGACCTTGGCTATTGTAATTCGGTTCATACCCATTGTTAGGCCTATTCTGTAATATGAAATTGTTTAATACTTTAACCCTAATTGCTTTACATTCTAAAGAAGATCCAGATCCTATTTAATGACCTAACCTTGCGTATAACTAGGAGTAATTTCTTTTGATCCTGGGCTAGTGGGGCAAGGGTCCACCACGCTTCTGCTATGCCACCCAGATCAAAGAGATGTATTAGGTGTTCTACCTCCCTTAAAAAATTATTTCTACCTCCAGGGTTCAAGATTTATATCCTGTTCCATATGTCGGAACAAGGTGTAATGTAGGACCTATCCTTGACACAAAACGGGAAACAATCCTCCAATATAATGGTCTTCCTTTCATCGATGATGCGTATTATGGCATTGGTACCTATGATTATAGAAAGGAGCTAAAGATGATGGGTATTGTGGTTGATTTCAGGGACAGGTGTTAGTTGGTGACTAGACGCCTAATTCTACCAGAGGAGGACTTTTATCATGGTCTAGCTTAACAGGCAGGCTATTTTTCTACGCACATATGCACAATATGTATGCCAACATGGCATGCGATTTGGGACCAAATTTCTAACTGTCTGTTGCCCATTTGGGAAATTCCTTAGGCTTAAAAAGAAAATCTCTATTGGTTATATGTCCTTAACACTCCTCAAAGACGAATTAAGAAACTTTTAGTTGTAAGTGGTAGAGCCAACATGGAAGGAAAGTTGTGTAGTAGGTCTGAGTCAGTTAAGCCGAATAACTAAGTCTATTATTCAATTGGCTTATCATAATTAATTAGTCCTTTACCTTCCTTAGCCTAACCAGTAGTCTAGTCTCCAGTTAGGAGTAGCGGTAATCCACTGGTTGTAATCCAAAGTTTATGTTTATACACTAGATGATTTTATATCCTTTTTAATATAAGAAATTATTTTATCGATTAGGGTCAAAGTTGTCTGATTGGAATTAAGTTGCCCGAACTTGAATTTAACTACGCTCGAGCATGACACACATGCTCCTACTAGCTAAGAACGTCCTAGGGTACACGTTATCTATCTAGGGTTCACGTTATTGATTTATTGGATTTTCCATATTGTTTGGTCGTTCGAATCTAGGAACACCACTTAGGTCGAAGACTCCAAGGGCCTATTTGGCGAATGGTATTAAGTTGTATTAAATGGGACTGCATTGCTAATCCCACCTCAGGATTGGGAGTGTCATGGTTGGTAGGAGGGTGGGAGGGGATTAAAATTAATTTTATAGGCCTTGGAAAATGAGCCTTGTGTTGGAAAGTGTGAGATGGGATGTCCAAATCCCATGATGAGGAATTGCTAAGTGTAATTTGAAAGGAAAACTCGGGATATACTTCTCATTGCATACATTCCAAACATGGCATTGGAAAACATGGGATACACCCAATCTAGGGACCATACCCTACACATACATTTATTGTTACCTTTACAATTCCATCCACCTTAAACTCACCTAATGCAGTTAGCCGAACGGGCCCTAAATGTCCCAAACATTTGGAGGTTGTGAAGGTTATGGGACACAAGATCGTTGAAGCACACTATGGTATGTGTGTGTTCACAAACAAGGAGAAATGCAGAGAGTTGAAGAAATGAAGAAGATTAGAAGAGGGATTGTTGGGTTTTGGAATCTTGAGCTACAAAAGGGGATGTGTAGGCTCAAATGAAAGGAGTTGAAGAAGGAAATATGAAAGGATAGGATGGCTAAGAGGTACTACACGAATTTGAGCCTCAAGTAGGGGGGTATGAGAGCTCAAATGAGAGATAATGGAGAGGGTAGGGGGATAGCTATTGCTGTGAACAATGGAGGGGTATAGGTTGTGACAGTAAACTATGGAATGGGCAATTGGAGGGACGGTTTGAGAGAGAAAACAGAAAATATTGAAGGAAAGGGAGAGCTTGGAGGAGTGTTTGAGAGAGAGGGGGCAAAAGGACGGAAATAGGGGCCCCACACAATGTCCCCACACATGTCTGGGGTCGGCCGACACCGACCGCACTCAGATCGACCAGCCTGGGCAAAGGGGGTCCCGGTGAACGCGGCGCTGCCACGGTCCACTGGACTAAGCATGGTGCCACCGTGGTAGGGCGGTGGCCACCCCCCTCCCAGGGTGCTAATGGTACCCCAGGTCCATCGCGGGTCCCCCCTGATTGCATCGATTCAGCCCCGACTCCGTTTCGAGTCGTTTCGGGCCCTAACTCATGTATATTTGCGTGTTTCGGGTCGTTTAAGGTTGGAATGGGTCAATTCTTCACCTAATCCCACTGATTGACGGTCTAGAAGTGATCCGGGATCATTTCATGCAATCATTGAGACCTATAGGTTCAATCTCTATGGTTGATCTTAATCAATTGTGTTATTTGGTGAAATTGGAGAATCTAAGTCTGTTTCTACATTCCGTCGCTCTCTTCTAAGTCAGAGTGCGTCAGTGTACATTGTGTTACCATAACCCAGGTCCAGTTTAATCCAAATCATGCTCTGATACCATCTTGTAACGTCCTAAAAATTGGGGTCGAGTAAAACTCAGCTCCCGAGTTCCAACGTATCACTTATGCAACATAGATAATGATGATTATGATGAGAGCATTGAAACGTGAATGAGATTATACTAAAACAGCATATCATACTCCGAGACACAAAATTGGTTGCAAGACTGTGATAGATGTATAAAATATATAAACTATGGTAAGTCTCCAGAGTGTGATAATGTTACCAGGTTAATGAATGACAAGTACAATTCAAAAATATACAAAATGTGTAAGGTCCTCTAGTCGACATCCCTGTAACCCCGTCGATCAAGACACGACTCACATGAAGCCGCCAGAAAACAGCATATATGAGAAAGCATCCTCGTCGTCACAAAGTCCGGCTCCGCCTCAGGAGTAGCGTCGCCATCTGCAATCAGACAAAGTCTGGTGGGTGTCCAGAACACCGTCCCGTAACGTGAGAGTGAGTGATCAACTCAGTGGAACAATAAAGCATAGGTTAACATGTTATCAATTCAGTCAAGCAGTAATGATAAAGCAGTACAATCAACATTCCTAAGTACTGTAATTAATGTAAGGATGAGATGTGATTATGATGCATGCCCTCGCCAACATACTCCCTAGTGCGCCACCATCTTACGTCCGCGGCATGCTGTCACCCTCAGTGCTCCACATCTTCTAGGCACATGCAATGCGATGATGAGTATAATTACCGAGTTGTTATTAGTCCATTTCAAAAAGCAGTATTGGGAAACTAAGGTACCTTCCTTATATCATTCCCAAATAATGATCCATTCTAGGGTCGTCTGTCCTTGACAATCTCATACGATGGTGTGTTTCTACGTCACTGCAAGGGCTACCAGGGCTGTTACATGGAATTGTTACACTACTCCCCCATCACCTTATCAATACAAGCCTAGTTTATACTCTGTTACTACGAGAAGGCTCGTCGCCTCACCGCAGATTTAGAGTATGCTCAAGGTCACTACACCGGGTACATGGAATCATTGCACCACTCCCCCATCACCCATCAAATCAGTGTAGGCCGACAGCTTGAATATAGTGTCCTATACCACCATATCGGCTCATGAGTCTGGTTGCTCAATGGTCACTACGGGGAGGCTCGTGGCCCTAGCGTAGGCCGACAACTTGACCACGGTGTCCCAAACCACCATGCCCAGCTCATGAGTCTTAGCGGATCGAGGTACCACGGTTAACGGGATTCCACTGGTAAGGTTAGTACCTCAGGTTCAAACAGAGGCGTCCAAACATGGTGAACATACATAAGACAGATCGGGTTACTTGACGTGCTCGGCTAGCTCGAGTGCATAATAAGTTAAACAATATGAAGCGCATAAGCACTTCATGTGACCAGCCACTATTGTCAACCGAAGTACGACTCGGGTTCGTCGAACACATCTTGCATGGTGAATGAATCTCAGCCACGCATTCATTTTCATTTCCAATTGCCTGGATTATAATCATAGCCCCAAACACAATCAATCCTTAACAAGAAGCATGTAAAGTAAAGTAGAATAAATAAAGTAATTCAAGCATGTTAACAAGCATGTCATAAAGTATGTTATAAAGCATGTTATAAAGCACAATATAAACAGGAAATACAAACACATATATTTCATAAGTAAGCGGTTAAATTAAGCAAACAACATGTAGGAATCATATACATCTCTAAGGTACCTGAGAATCCTATCTCAACACCTACCTAAAGCACAATTCTCTAAGCACTTACTCTTACAAGCATTTTCACAAACACTTAGGATACACTCTTTCAACATACATAGCGTATACTTAACAAAAACAAGTATTAGGGAGAACCCTTTCGCCAAGTAAGTATTATACACATATATAACATGTTTATACAGTGATTAATCATGGCAAACACACTTTCAAAATTTATACATATACGGTACTTTCTACAAATACGGGGAATACAGTATATTCAACATAGTTAACGCATAATCGAAAAATGAAACGGACAACACTTTGTACATGTGCAATAACATATCGATCATGAATCTATCATTATATGACATTAAAATCATTGAAAACCATAACCTATACGTCTAAAGTCCGCACCTTTTGCCGTAGAATCGTAACGAATACGCTAGAATCTCTAAGTCTTCGTCTACGGCAGTATATCAACCTATAGCACGGGATACGTTAGCTATTTCGCTACTTAAATCAATTCGAACCCTAAAACAGGTTAGAGTTAAGGTTTCCTTATCTAGAAATGAAATTAGAATCGCCAGGAAAGCAATTAGAACGGGATGGTTAAGCTTGTATAGCGGCAAGGTAGAATGGCAGGGAGATGCTCCCACTTCTCTCACACTTTGTCTCTCTTTTCTCTCTTCTCTCTCATAGGGTTTCTCTCAAATTCGTATGGGCTGAATGAGAGAGGGTTTAATGTCTTTGTATAGGCTAGAAACTCTCCACAATAGACTAAGGAACAAGGTATACTTAGGTTATGTCCAAAGCGGGTTCGTTTCGATCCAATGGAGCACTTCTGGCAACCCCTTTTCTATGTACGGTCGGACTTAAGCTCACCAACCTTGGATCTAGGTGGAGTTAAGTTTTCGTTCCAGTCAGATTCTCAGATCACGCGTGGTGGACCAGTTTCAGTTCAACGATCATCGGAACTCGATCAGGGTTACAAGTATATGGACATGTGTATGAAATTTCCCCTGATCCGAGGGTGTATTTGGGTCAGATTCTGATGGTCTGATTACTTATATCAGGCCCGTAAGTGACAAGTCTCAGATTACTTAAATGAGACTTGATTTCTTAAGAAATCTACATTTTCTCACACTCTTCACTCCAGGCTCAAGCGATAGTTGTGGGACATTATCTGGATTTGACTTCCGAGATGGTTGTCAAGCCCAGCAAGGCGGTCCTAACCGTTTAACTTCGCGTTAATCGGACTTTCGACGTGCGGTCCAGATCTGATACGGAGTTTCGTGATGCTCCCGAGAGCAACCGGGTAATGAGATTAATCCTAGATTTTAGGGTAACCTAGCGTCAATGATTCTACAAGTTTTGGGTCTTGCAGATCATATTTAAAGCGATTGGTGTTAATTTCACAGGTACTCTAGTTTAACACTAGCTAATTCTCGCCTAATTTCTAAAGGATTTAGTCCTATAAGATTTCTGTCTGAGGTGGTACTTGGGCCTTTGTCAACAGAAGAAGATCCTAGGGCAGGAGAGGCTGATGTTTCTAAATAACCTATTCGTCGATGATTCCATAAGGTTAATGGTTAAAAGCCCATTTTATTTATGTATTTACTATTTTCAGTAATGTTTAGTTTAAGTATTGTTCTTCATCACCTAAACTTTAAGATAGTGTCTAATGTGAAAGTACTTAGAGACATTTAAAGAACAAGGTAGTGAAAGGTGAGATTTTGAAGGAAATGGATTAAGAAGCGATTATAGACTGTGGGATTCAGTTCTGACAAGTTAATAAGGCGTTAGGATAGACCCATTGCCTAAGGACATCTAATTCCAGGTTGGCAAAAATCTGGGATGTTACATTCTAAGAATCACTTTGAGATATTATTAATTGTTTTTGTAAAACTCTCCATCTTAAAGAAAAGGGAGCCACTATCTTCATTCCATTTTCTTCTCTTTCGCAAACATGTTTGAGCCAAGGCAGTAGCTTCCACTCATGTCCATTTTGCTTGATCTTTGGCTTGTTGAAGGTAATGCAATAGAGCTTTCAAGAAACCAATTTCTTATCCTTCAGATACCACTCACCACTACCTAAAAATTAGCTAGACCAATTTATTATGTGAATCAGTCTAATCCAATTTGAGTTGTTCAAATTTCATTTGGTGGGGCTCACTATGGATAAATGGCCCACATGCTAGGGAAGAATGTACATCAACCAGATGTAGGGAAATCAATTTGGGGTTAATGAATTTGGTTTTTCATTAATTTATTAGTGAAAATACAAATGAGTTTGTCTTTATTTTTATTTTTTACTTTTTAAGTTTCGTGGGTATTTCTGGCTTTTAGTTTTTGAAATGTGGAAGTAACAACTTTTTAAGATATGAAGTCTGAGTGGAGGAAATGTGAATTGGGATTTTAGTTTTATGTTTTAATGTTTTAGTGATTGTTTGGTTTTTCCGTGCATTCAAGCATTTGAAATCATGGCAATTGCTACAGTTGGGAACAACTGCATAACATATGTATTCAATGATTTGCACTTCTCTCTACCAAAATCTGCAATCGTAGTCACTAACTAATTTGTAGGGATTGTCTTTCTCTTGTCTCTGGTTGGTGGGTTCCTCTTTGATTCTTATCTTGGGAGCTTTTGAACTATGCTCATCTTTGGCTGTGGAGCTCTCAGTAAGTTTCCATTTCTTTTTCTTTCTCTACTATTATCTTTTAAATTCCAAGATTTTAGTTTCTATAAAATCTTTTGTTGTTCCTTCGAGATATAGATTGATGTTTTCCTTGAAATATTTTATTTCATTAATAGAGTCGATTTATAAATATAAGGATGTCATAAAAATTATGAAAGAGTATAACCCAAGAGAATAACAACCCCAGCCCCCCTTTTTCCTAATAGTGAGAGTAGAGTTTATAATTAATCGAAAACTCGTGCATAAAAGGTAGAAAAAGGGACAAATGACAGTGACAATGTTATTGAGGGCGAGAGGGTTGAATTCATAAAAGAATGAGATGATTCTCAAATGATGGAAGAGTGATAAAAAGAGGTAGAAGAACATACCCATTTGATTTTACTATCTACTTATGTCTTTTGTTCACTTTGGTTATCTAACTAGATAAGTTTCTTCTTTCATAGTGTGATTCATGCATTGTGCATCATATATAATACGCTGCATCTTCTACTCCCTAGTGACACCAAGGAGGTTGTCCCACAGTCTTGTTGTAGCTAGTGGATGATTTTATGGACACCGGAAATTATTAAGGTTATAGGGCATCACAAGTATCCATGGGTAAAAGTCGCTAAAGCATGTGGAACCAGTAGGATGCTCCAATGTCTAGACTGAGTGGATTCATGAGCACACAATGGCTAAATACCAGTAAGTCATGCCTCCCATTATGTCGGGGTTGGTTGGAAGGGGGGCTGACCTTAGGGCTATATGTTAGGTTGAGTCTGACCAGCTCGTTAAATGGGCTTGCTATCAATGGGTCGGGTGGTTTTCTGTGTATCACTGATAAGGTGGAAGTAAGGTCTTTTGCACTTGCTTGGTCTTGCATGTGATGGGTGGCAGCCAGTGTTGAAAGTGTACTATACCCTAATGATGATCCAATTAAGAATTATTCTGATATGTGGACTAGTGGAGGATTGACATGTCACATTACATCATTAGCATATGATATTTTGCCATGTAGGCTCTTACATCACACAGCTTAGGAATGGCTAATAGTATTTATGGACTTGTCGCTTTAGCCCTGCATCATTTCCACTTACTCTGATATTTACTTGCTTGACACTAGGCTGTACATGAACTGAGTTAGCTTGGTTAATTTACTCGACTCAACTTGAAAAAGCTCAATTTGACTCAGTTTGAAACTAAGTTTGAGCTGAGCCAGGCTAATTTTTTGAGCTCAAAAAAATTTTGAGCCAAGTTCAAGCGTGTTCAAGCTCGAATCGACTCAAATCGAACCTTAAATCAAATCAAACTCGGATCAAACCAATTCAGTGACTCAGTTATTTTGATATTGACGTTGCTCACCAAGTGTTTGATGAAATGACTCAACGAAGTGTTGTTTTGGGTGCATACATTCTTCGTGGGATCAGCTGGTGGCGAGGAAGGTATGGATATGAAAAAATCACTACAAAAATAAAAAAAAACATTACATGATAAAACTACCCTCTTATCTTGATTTTGATACTGCCTACTAAGTGTATAATGAAATACCTATAAACTGTTGCTGCTGTTTTGTATACTGTGAGAAATTGAAGGTGCACTCCATGTGTTTGAGAAAATGTCACATCAGCAAGAACTCGGCTCGAACTGGCCCGAGTTACTGATTGAGCCGAACTGAGCTGGCCAGTCATGCTTGAGGACCGAGTCAAGCCGAGTTCGAGCTGGGGTTAGCTAGTGGCCGAGCTGAGTCAAGCTGTGGCAAGCTCGACTCGGTTCGACTCTTGTACAACTCTACTTGGCACATGCATTGCACACTCACACATGTACTCTCTAAGTTTTATAGTGAGCTTACGCACATAGTTTACATGCAGGTTATACTAGACTGCAACCGAGTCAAGCTGTGCCAAGCTCGACTCGATTCGACTCATGTACAGCTCTACTTGGCACATGCATTGCCCACACATGCACTCTCTAAACTTCATAGTGAGCTTATGCACATTGTTTACGTGCAGGTTATGCTAGACCATAGACAAGTCTAGTTGTGCCAAGCTCGACTCGTGTACAACTCTACTTGGCACATGCATTGCGCACACATGCACGCACTCTCTAAGCTTCATAGTGAGCTTACGCACATTATTTATGTGTAGCTTATGCTAGACCGCAACTGCATTGAGGCAAGTGCATGTGCCTAATCTTTTGGACTTTTGTTATATCATGTGTTTTCTTTCCAGCACTGTACTCGAACTAATATCATAGTGAAAATGTGGTGAAGTTTTTAGTTTTGGTACACTTGTGGTTATGCTCATGTATAAAAAAATCACCCTGAAATTCCTCCTTGTGGGATCCTAGGATTGGAACCTGGTGTATGGGAGCTAGGATACTACGGAGGCAGTTATCGCCAAATTTAGAGCTTAAAAATTCTATGAGCCCGTTCACCGATTTGGGGGCATGACAGATTGTCTTAAGCTATGTTGGCACATCATATGTTGTTTCTCATCCTAGCCCTGACAGAGTGCCTTTGGGGTCTCCTTTGCTCCCATTGTCTCTTCGAGCACAACAATCATTACGGTTCCTATTCCCCACTTCATCGCATTTTAGATAATGCTAAGGGACCAACTTGTAGCATGAAGGCTCTTTTTCCTTAAGTGTCACTGGTTCTTTGGAAGTTGGTAGTTGTGCTAGTGCTACTGGGATGATCACTATCTCTTTTCATATGGTGCTCTTACTGGCAAGAACACTTTGTTGCCTACACTAGATGGGATATGGTGAGGTTCATCCTCATAGATGATATGAGGTGTAGGCTTTGGCTTTGGCTTGATCGCTCTTGTGGTTAGAGGCTGGCATGGGATGAAGAATGGTCTTTTCTCCATTACTGATGGTTGGCAGGGAGGCCTCTTATCATGAGCTAGTTGATGTGCCTTGCGAAAAGGTGCCCCAAGTGATTTTTTGATGATTACTTGGGTTGCCCCTTATCCCCTTATAAGATAATTAGCTCGTATGCTGAGGGCGCTCTTCCAAGACTACTGGCTCCTGATGCATTCTTCTGCAAGCTCCCTCTAGTTGAATTAATGGGAATGATGATGGATGTAGGGAGAAAGCGCCCCCCCTACCATCGAACTATTGGGGTTCCCTCTCGCATTGGAGGGTGTGCCTTCCAATTCCATTAGCTCCCATGGATGATTGTTTATAGGAGACAGGGAAATAGGGAGTGCTCCTTCCTTGAAGGGTGACTGGCTCGGCTGCTTGGAGAAGGGTTAGGGATGCCCCTCTCAAGACAAACAGTGCATTTGAGTGATCTTCCAAGATGTTGTGGATAGATTGTATAAGAGAGAAGAAGTGATTAATTCTTTCCTTTTCGATGTAATTGATGGTTGGACCGCTTGATGAGTTGGGGTCTGACCAATGCTGTGGCAGGGGATTCTGGTAAATATTTGTAGGAGCTTTTGGAGCAGTTCCAAGACCTATAATGGAAATCTTTTGACTATTGATGAGGTCTTGGATTGCTTGATTTAGGGAGAAGCATCTTTTGTCAAGTGACCTCGGCCTTGGTGGAAAGTGCAATACTCGTTCTCATCATAATTTAGCAGCAGATGATTTGAAGGTGGTCTGGGTTGTAGGGGAGTGAGTTGTTTCTACACTAACATTGCTATAATTTAGTTGTACGTTTGTGTGAGTGGGGTGAATCTCCTAAACTCCCTAGTCATCTATCAGTTCTAATGGGGGTATTAGGCATTTCCCCTGGGGTGTTGCTATTGTTGGTGTGGTTATGGATTTTGTAGTGGTGGAGGTGGTGGTTAGTATCTCTGTTGTTGATGTTGAGGGGTGGTACTGTTGTTGTCCTTGTTGAGGTGCATGCTAGGTGCCTTGAGTTGTGGTGATGATGTTATTTGTTTCTATTGGGTGATGGGCATAACCATTGTCATTTCTGTTCCTGTATCCCATGGGACTTCCTTCAACTTTGTTCCGTTTGGCTAGAGCAGCTTGATGAGGTCATGGGGAGATTGTCCCTGCATGTATTCCTGCTTCTACTTGCTCTTTAGCGTGGATACGTTGAGAAAAATTTGCCTAGGGATGCGAGATCAGATATCTAGAGATGCCTAGATTCATTGAATGGACGATCATGGAGATTTTCTCCCCATCATCGATTGGGATGTGCATTCTGATGGCCATTGCTCGCCATCGTCCCACATATGCAGATAATATTTCATCACCTTGTTGTTTCAAGGTTACTAAGTCTGCTCTCCTCGGAGCCATGTTGAGGTTTTAGGTAAACCTATCGATGAATGCTTGTGAGAGATATTCCCAGGTCTTGATTCGGTGACAATCCAAGAAGGTGTACTAGTCCAAGGCATCGCCCTTCGAAGACTTTTAGAATAGGCAAATGAAGGCTCTATCATTCCCTGCTTCTTCATTTAGTTTCCCACAAAATGCCTTGAGATGTGCCGTATGATGTCCACTGCCATCGTATATCTTTCGTTTAGGTACCTTAAAGTTCTAAGGTACTTGTGCATCTGGGAAGGGACAGAAGTCCCTGAATTTTTTTAGGGGAAATCAACCTCGTACTATCTTTGAAGCTAGTTTTGCATGGTTTAGAGTTACTCTCGCAATTCCTCTATTTCTCTACGGCTCATTTGAGGGACCAGTGTCTCTCACAGTAAGACCCGTTCCCCTTCTTCGGCATAGTGATCGATTTCTTTGATCATATGGTTCCCATGAAAGGGAGCTTATTGAATGTAACTGTGTTTCTGTTTGTGGCAAATTGAAGTTGAAGAGCACTTGCAGTTAGGGGATGCTAAGATGATGAGAAGTGATCCCCTTATTAGGTATTCGCCACGTTCTGCTGGTTAGACTAGGCTTGACAATGACCCCTGTTGTGGGCATTCACTAGTGCTATCCTTGGGCTTCCGATTGGGGAAGCTACTGCTAGAAATTGATTTGAAATCTCGGTTGCTGGATGTGTTGGACATTAACTAGAGACCTTGTTTGTAAGATCGGTTTGAAGTTAATTTGAAACCCCAATTGTGAGGTTAACTAGAAATTGACTGGAGATATTATTTGTAGGATTAGTTTGAATCTGATTTAAAACCCCGTTTGCGAGGTTGGCTGGAAATTGATTGGAGATCCTGTTTATAAGATCAATTTGAAACCTTAATTGCGAGGTTGGCTAGAAATTGATTGGAAGCCCTGACTGCGAGGCTATTCTGAAATTGATTGGGAGTCCCAGTTGTAGGATTGTTTTGAGATTGACCCCCTGTTGTGGGAGAGTATTGAAAAGAATGCCCCATGGTCGACGGCTACACTAGCTGGTGTCGGTGGTCCTTGTGGACTCTGATCTTTGTGCTTGATTTGAACTTGAAGCTAGACAGAGTCTGTGAGCTAATTGTTGTTATTGCTAAACAGGGCCAACTTGGTTATTAACTATGGTGGCTTGCGCTTGCATGAACTGCATGAACATTTCCTACATTGCTTTTACGCCTTATGGCAATTCCTAAATGCAGGCCATTGACATGGATTTTGCCTGTTATAGCTGTGCAAGCTGAGCTTCTGTGAGATCACGGGTGGAAGGGTCAAACATCTTTTTCATGATTGGCCATAGCTATTTGTGATCTGGTGCGGATTATGCAGCAGTAAGAGGAGTTTTTTTAGGACGCTTGACTTGTAGAGGTGCAATTTTTATGTTCTTTTTTTTTTCTAAAAAGTTTTTTAAATGGATGCTAATGCAAATGCAGATGTAGATGCGCGAGAACAGGTATTCCTCAGGTATTTGTAAGATCCTGTTCTTCAGGTCAGTTCACAACTAGTGTCCTCCCTAGTAAAGTCACCATTCTATGGATGTTAGATTCCGGGTGGGGGGATCAGCTCACTTTCCACAGCTTGTCTCACTCGAGAGCTTCTTTTTTGTTGGGCGTTAAGAGGGTGTTATGCTTGACCAGAGTCGCCACTAACCAATTATTTCAATCCTATAGTCGATTAGATCCTATAGAAATGCTCAAGATTGAAAACTCGAAGATCCTTAATCCTAAGATAACTCTTGATTTTGCATTCCAGAGATTCTGAGTAAGAGACCATGGTTATAGAGAGGAAAGGTGTTAGGCACCCACTCTGCCTATACAGATGTACGGTCTCTACTTCAAAAGATTTAACTAGTTTTTAAGGAATAAGATTAATTATCATGTAAAAAAAATGTGATGTAGTGAAATGTTAATGTTGGCTAATCGATTTGAATTTTTGATGGACAAGATCCGATTATATCGGCAAACCACAGAGCACATGTTCAAACCGACCGAGTGTAGGGTGCAAAGTATTTATAAATGTGATGTGTAGCATGCTCAATGTTATGTTAATGCTTATGCTAAAACGATGGCTAACTGGGTAGGTTTCTGGTGGGTAGGCTTTGATTATATTGGTAAGCCATAAAGCATATGCCCACCAATTAGATATGAGAAAACAATAAAATGAAATGCAATGATGATGTATTTGAGAAGCAGGTTAGTCGAGGAGGGAATGTGTGTTGCATGATGCTAATACTCAGGCTTAGGTGAAACTATTTGAAGCTTGAATGGTTGGATGAACGGTAGTGTCGCAAAGGCTAGATTGAGTGGCTCAGATTAGGACTTAAGTGGCTCAGGAGACTCAGGTTCTAGCTAGGCTATCCTATACGAGAGTTGGACTCTCTCTCTCTCACACACACACACACACACACACACACACTCACTCTCCTTAATAGAGGGATGGCTCAATGCAATGGATGCTTCTTGAATGGATGAAGATACCTTGGAATAGGAGTGGATGCTTGAAATGGAAAGGGGAGGGGGCTATTTATAGCTTCCAAACTCAGTTTTTCTTGTAATTCCTACAATGTCCAGTGACAAAAGGTGGTTGAAAGGTTATGATTGGAGATTGCCACATGACATCATTTTCATGGGCTGGATGAGATGGTAAAAAAGTAATTTTGGGTAAGGAGATGGGCATCGGAGTAAATACACATCAGTCACACACTTAGGGTTTGGAAAGGAGGGGCTACAAATGCTTGATGGATGCCACCCCAAAGAGGGGGAGTGTCAAATGGCTGGCGGCAAGGTAGTTGCCGCAAGTTCTAACTTGGACTCCTTGCTTTGATAGGCAACCTCCCTCACTTGTGTGGAGGCTCTATTGTGAAGGATGTCACATTGATATTGCTTAATGTACTTCGATTGGCTTGATTTTGTGCTTTGGTTCAGGCTTAGTTTTGGGCTTAATTAGGTGAGTTGACTTGGTTGTTGGACTGGGTAGGTTGATTGGGGTGGGTTGACTTGTCCAGTTGGCTTAAGGCTCTAGGTCTATAGGTTCCTATGGTTAGGATTAGGTTGACTGAGTTGGCTGGGTTAACTAGGTTTAATGTGCTGACTAGGTTGAGTTAGGGTTTAGGATTGAGGTTCTTAGGAAGGCCTTTAAGGTTGGGGTTTATGATTGGGGTTTTGGTTGACCATTCATTGGTTCAAACTCAATCGACTTATCAACTTCGGGTGGGGGTGTCTACACCATGATAAATTGAGGAGAGAAAATCGGGAAGAGTTTGATGCAAGAGAGGAGTGAAAGGGGAGAAGCACCAACTTAAGAGTTGCTTATGCATCGACCGCGATATGTGTGCATTAATGAAAACGTAATCATGACTCCTTGTGTGATACTATTTTATGCGACGTGTCACATGGACAACTTAGAAGAGTGAGACAAATAATATCTTTTGATATGGCATCGATTGAGTGGAATCAATGGAGAAACAACATGTTGATTAACAATTGATTGTATTTATGATATTGGGCAATGGAACGGCATCACTGTCCCCTTTTACCAAAGGCAAAGCAACGTGGGGGCAATGTTGTACCCTATTTTCTGGCTATTCTAAGAAAGCCAATAGGAGGACAACATGTCACATTGCATGAGGAATATGAAGTGGATAAGATTTGGAGTGCTTTTTTCTTACAGGATTACAAATGGCGTAAGTCTAGTTTTACACATCAGTGGATGGTCCACGAAGTATTGTAGTTGATATATAAGAAACATGGTTGAGCTGTTTAAGATATAAAAGGCGACCGAGGGAAACAATGCCTTGGCCGACAAAAGTGGAGCTGTCATAAAGGGAAACATACGAAAAGAAGGATCTGGAGAAGAGAAGAATCTAAAAAGATTTTTAGACTGCTGTAACCATTGTAATAATAGAAGAAGGATATGGAAGAATAAGCTACAGCAGAAATCTATAAATAGCAAAGGAATGTGACAGAAAAAAGCTTACCAACCAAGCCAATAACAAACAATCAAATCAAATCTATCAAATTATCTTTTATCTAGCTTATCCTAAGAGTAGCAATAATCAGTAATGGTAATTCTTAGGCATAATCTTTAATTTTAATCCAAGTCTATACTCATTCACTAGATTTGTTCTCTATCTAATATCAAGCAGTTCTTTCAAGAGATACATTCTTGTAATTGCTCCTATCGTCCGATTGTGAGTTTTTCCTTTTGTTTGATTTGGACTAGTATTCTGAAATCCCTTTCTTGTGGAAGGCACAAAGTATCCCATCTTCAGAGGAAGAACTCCACCATTTGATTATCGCTCGACCATGATCAAATTCTGCAAGTGGTTTGGTTATGTTTTGGTGCACAAGTTTAGTTTAGTGTGCATTTGGTTGCACCAAATATCATTAAGTGTCATGATATTTCATGATTAATTAGTGTATTTTGGTCCAAAATTTCATGATATTTCATGAAATTTGGTGCAACCAAACACACCCTTTTAAAGATGATAGTGAAGTTACCTGATATTAGTAAACTCAGAAGTAGCCCGAATAGCAGATTTCATTTGAGTCCAACTTGAGATGACATAATCTTAGTTTGGAACCTTTAATCTTAACATGGATGCTAAGGAAGGAAACTACAATTTGTTTTTCTAACTTTAAGAGCCTATTAAATTGCGATTCGGTTCCATAGTACATCCAAATGTATAATATATAGACAAAAATATGCTCTAAATTGTCCATTTCTGTTGATGATAATTCCACAACAAGTTGTTCCTCTTTGTTCTTGCTCTAGCATTTGCATTAATTTTGCAACAGTATTAAATGCTTCATGGTCAGTAGGCTACATGCTTAGCTAAGGTTGTGGTTGATTGCACATGATATTATCAGAAGGTTTGGGGTGTAGATGTTATACTAGACAAGTAATAGTAAAAAAAAAAAACCTACCCTGATTAGATGATTCTAACTGTCCTTGTATGTAGATAAATGTTGACTTGAATAACTTTTTTTTAATGTCCCATGATCACCTAGAGCCCAAAAAACAAGATAATTCAAAACTCAGGTCGGCCCGCTAGTGGTAACATGCAATCATGCATTAAATTACTAAATTCACATTTTGTGCCTCTTATGGATTTTGAAATGACCTGATTTTTTTGTCCCTTCAAACTTGCGAGGGGGGGGGGGGAGTTTGATAAATGAATTGAGTGGCAGTTGTGGATGACAGTGAGCCCCACAACTAATATGGAAGGCTCTAATGGGTGAAAATTCCTTCTAAAGAGTTCCTTGTAGTGTAGAAGACCTACCTAAGTTTTAGATCAACTTGATTTTTAGGCTTTAAGTGCACCTTATGGTCAAAGAGGATGTCACCTATACATTATTTGGATCCCATTATGCTGGACACAGTGACATTGTGATTAAACCACTGTAAAAAAGGATATCAACCAAACAAGACGAACCCATGAAAATATTCGAAACCATTTCATTGAGATATGTCCAAATGAAAAGTTGTGGAAAGCTTTATCATCAGGTAGAACCAACAAAGGGAATCGAACAAAACGGGTGAGTAGATATTGTGGTAATGTCCTGGATCTAGTGTTTATGTGTTGAAGAGTCAAACATCTATCAATAATACCTGAAAGGAAAAAATGTTATATGGTATATCAAGTGAATGTGTGATCATAGTTAGAAGGTGGTAATGAGCGTGGGATACAATATCAAAGTCATTGGAGAGTCGATGGTACAACTCAGTATACTAGTAACAATCATGGTGTGTTCCACCTTTTGAATGGAGCAGATATGTTTTATAAATATGTCACACTGGCAGAAGAGAAGGTTGTATGTATGAAAGTTCATGTTAGCTTCTGAATGTCATCATTTTTCGACATTATTATATATGATTTTGGGTAGGAGAAGCTACTTAAGCCAACCAACCCGCTATGTCGAGTTGCATAAGCCGGATTTGTGAGATTCCATCAGATCGACAGTCAGAAGTCCTATTTATTTTCATTTTTATTATAAATAGTAAAGTTTAGTTTGAGTATAACTTTTGATCCTTTCGAGTTGTAGAAGTCATGCCTAACATGAGAAGGGCTTAGAAAAGTTAGGAGAATAACCTGGCTGGGCCAAATTGGACACTTACTATTTTTGGTTGAAAACTATGAAATCTAGTAGGAATAAAGGTCATCTATAAATCGTAAGTTTAATACTTATAGTAAGTCACATTTTTAGGGTGTTTGGGTTGGAGTTTGAGTCTAAAACTCTGTCTTAGGTTTAATTTTCTTATTTAAAGAGTAGAGTTGTAATTTCATTTTTTTAAAATTATCAATCAAGTTATTTTGAATTTATTTGAAATTATTTCTACTTTTATCACTCATGGATCTGAGGAAGCCCTATGAGGAGTTCAGAGAGATCCATGGATTTGGAATAGATATCCCTTAAGGAAGACGGTGATTGACCTCATCATGTCCCTCCCCACGCCAGGTTTTTAAAAACTACTAGAGTTTTTGAAAAGGCGAGCTTAAGTCCTAGAGGGGGGGTGAATAGGACTATGCCAAATAATTGAATAAAGTGTTGAATAAGTAAATAAATCAGAAATCTCAATTGCAATGTATTGAAACGTTAATTCAAACTTATTTGTAGGACAACCTTCACCCAAACAAGTTTAGGTAGGACAACCTTATTTCACGAATGTGATAAGAATCAAAATTCCAAACTGAGCAAGAGTAAATAAAACTATCTATTACAAATATTCACCACTTTAGCATAAAAGGAATTACAACAATTCACTATAAAAATAACAAAAACATTCACCACAATACTAAGAATTATAGTGGTTCGGTGTATCAACAACTGTTCTCAAATAGCCACACCTACTCTACTCCCAAGAATACTAACCACGTAATCTCTACTTTCACTATGAATAATGTTTTCACAGGGCCACCTTAAAACCTGATACAGTCATGATTTTATTAGGCTATCACGAACAAAGAAACCCCTGACTGAGATTTTCTGGCTTATCTTAGAAAAATCGATACTAATATTTTCTGGCTATCTCAGAAAAAGTAAATACAAAATGTAAATGCATACTTATCTTCACCGTAGAAGTTGTAGTCGTAGAACCACTTTTCTTGAATGATGAATGTTCAATGTTCAGTTTGAAAGAAAAGGTCTAAGATTCTATTGATTTTAATTAAATTTAAACCAAATGCTACTTGTATTAATTCCTTTTAATCTAAAAAAGAAGAGTATTCCCTCTCATTTTAGAATCAGAATGATAGAATTAGATATTAAGGAATTAAACAAAAGAAGCTATAAAATAATTTATAAATACCACTTGATAGCTTGACAATAACTGAGGCTTCTCTCTTTCTTGCAGAAGTATTTTGGTAAAGTTGAATGCATTTTCGGATTGAGAAAGAACCTCAATTTACAGGTAAAGAAGTTGCTTCGACTCGTCTAAGCACTAAATTTTGTTCTAATGGATTTTCAGATTTTAACGGGATAAGATTCAACAGATCTCCGACTGGTCGAAAGCCCTACTCGACTGGTCGAGGGTCCTACTCGACTGGTCGAAGATGTCAAAATCTAAACGGTTTTAGTTGCCAGACTTTGAGTCAAGAAATGCTCGACTGGTCGAAGAGTGTCCTTTGGCTGGTCGAGGAGTCCACTCGATTGGTCGAAGGAGCAACAGAATTTCTGTTTTACTCCAGTTAGAACTAGGACTGGTGGAGAAATTCTTAGGCTAGTCGAGTCAAAACTTAGGCTGGTTGAAACTCAACCAAACACAAGCATAAAAACTCAAATTTAAATATATTTTGAAAGCACCTAAACCTAAAGTCTTTCTAAGGTTTATGATACCTGTATGGACTGGACTTCATTGTCTTGAAGTAGATTAGAGTCTTGAACTTCTTTGAGGAGTTTGATCTTCTACTAGCACATTAGGAGATCTTTGATTTCATGTTGTGTACTTTAACATGAGCTTGAGCTTGATCTTCAACTTAAGCATGAGCTTAGTTTTCATCTTGAACCAACTTGAAGATCACTTACTAAGATGTTTTGCTAAGATGTTTTGACAAGATGAAATTTGACAAACAAGGTATGAAATGTGATTTAAACATTATAACACTTGCAATCCCCCCTTTATCAATTTCGTGACAAAACACTTAGTATTACAATGATCAGAATGAAGCCCTGTATCCTTACTCATGTTGTAGAATATTAGTTGAAGATTGCAAAACTTTTACAACTCCACCTCAATTTATACTTTCCCTGTATTATGACATATAACATTCCATACATTCTAATACAAAGCAGTCTCCAAGCATTTAAGCATATATTCATGTATCATTCATATCATGGCAATTAAGCATATATCTTGCATCATTCATATATCATATATTCCAAAACATAAAACATTAAACATTGCAATTCTTTGTAATGTCCTGGATCTTTGCCAACTTTGAGTTAGATGTCCTTGGACAATGGGTCTATCATAACACCTTATTGACTCCTCAAAACTCAATCCCAAAGGCTCAAATCCCCTTTTCAACCCATCTCCTTCAAAAATCTCACCTTTCGCCACCTTATTCTTTGAATTTTTTAAAGTACTTTCATATTAGATACTAATCCTAAAGTTTAAATGATGAAGAACAATATTTAAACTAAAATTTACTATAAATAGTAAATAAATAAATAAAATAAGTTTTTAACCATTAACCTTATGTAATCTTATAAAATAAATAGGTTATTTGGATAGATCAGCTTCTTCTACCCCAAAATAATATATTGTATATCGAAAAAATCATTCTAGGTTGCAAGATACAATCATTTTAAATATTGGGTGGCAAAAGCACCACCAAGCAGCGGTGGTGCCGCGCTGGTGTACCAAAATTCGGTGGACCCTCGCTGCAGTTTTCAACCAACTTCAAAAAGTCATATCTCCCTCAATATAATTCCAATTTAGGTGATTCAAAAGCCAGATTGAAGCTTGATAAGTCTAGTTTCAAATAAAAATAATTAAAAATAAAAATAAAAATTTTAATATAGTTAAAGCTAGGTTAATGGGACAACTATCCAAAAATTATTAGTTCGGATAGCTGTTACTTCCAAAATTTTTAGAATTTTTCTTGAATATGAAATCTAATGAAATTTGGTAGAGTTAAAGTAGACTTGATGATGAACTACTAGAAAAATAATTAAAATAATATACTAATTAAAAGTGCCAGAAAAGGGTATAGAACTACCCTAGGACCTTATTCTGTCGTAATTTAGGCGAAGTTTAGTTAAGTACTAAGCTAAATAATCGGTGGAATTAGCTTGAACCATTATCTATGTGAATGGCTAGACCCAAAACTATTAAAATTGCTAACTCAACATTACTTAAAAACCTAGGAGCAATCTCAAAACCCAGTTGCTATCGGGAGCACATTGAAACTCCATATCAGACTTGGACCACACGTCGAAAGTTCGATGATTGTGAAACTATAGAGTTATGACCGCCTTATTAGGCTTGACAACCATCGCGTGAATCAAGCCTAAATAGTATCCAGAAATGTACAACTTGAGCCTTGAGCGAAGTGTGTGAGAAAAGTGAATATCTTTTGATAACCACTGAAACTTAAGTGAATTGGGCCATTTGCTTACGGGCGAAATTGAAGACTTCCGAACGTCGGATTCTAACCGAACTTCACCCATGGGTCAGGGAAATTTTCCTGCACCTATCTGTATACTTGTAGCCCTGATCGAGGGACAACGACCGTTGATCTGATACAGGTCCTTCACGATTTGCCAACCCGATCGTACCAAAATCATAATCTGGCTTAAATCCATTGTCAGGGAACTTACTCTGTGACATAGACAGGTAATGGACCTCCAGATGAGCCCCATTCGTCAGAAACAGCCACCCTTTGGCTATAACCTAAGTATACCATGGCCCTGGGGCCATTGACATCAGTTTTAGGCCTATATAAAGCCCCTATCTCACCCCACCTCTCTCATATACAAATTTTCTCAAAACCCTAAGGGGGAGAGAGAGAGAAGAAGAGAAAAGAGGAAGGAGAGAAGAGAGATTCTGGGAGATCGTTGCAAGAATCCTCCCACATGACTCTACGTGCTAGATCGCCGTTTTCTTTTACTATCCAACCCTCTTCTGGCTACGATTTTGGTAAGAAACCCTAACGCTAATATCATTGTGGAGATCCAGGTTGATAATTGTCGAGCTAGCTAACCTATTACGTTGTGTAGGTACTTAACATTCCGTTTTCAGGAACGTAGGATTCAAACTGAGTTCGAAACGAGTTTTCCGAGGAAAGGCGTAGACTATAAACATTTAGGTTATGGTTTTCAAGGCTTTCAACGCTAGCTAATGATTTATGTCTGACTTGATTGCTGCCATATTGTCTTAGATACGCCATTATCAATATAATATAGATGTGTGAACTATGTAGTATAAAATACGCATCTCATGTATTTGTTGAGATGTTTGTATGAACATGTAAATATGATTTGTGTTTGCTATAACTACTAAACTATGATTCATCATTGTCTTATGCATGCTGACCTCTCTGTGTAAGGATTTGCTAAGTTAAGTGTTGTAACTAACCTAATCTATATATTGGGTAAAGGGTAGCCTTAAGTGTTTGATGAAATGTTTGAATGAATGTGAGATTGTGATTTGTGCTTGTCATGATTTCTAATCTAATCCATGTTTTTTATATACTTTATAACTTATGTTGTGTAGGAAATTGCTATAGTTCATGTCGTAACTAATTTAGTCTATGTATTTAGTAATGTGTAGTCTAAGTGTTTAATAAAATGTTTGAATAAGAAATTGTTGATGGATTATGTTTATTAAGGGTATTGAGATAGGATTCTTGATCACCTCGTCCATATGTATAGTTCCTTCATGAAATCTAAATTTCATCTACACAATTTATTGATGAAATGCAATGTTTAGTAACATGTTCAATATGTTTGATAAAATACTTAATTGAGCATTGTAGTTGGATTGGTTGTTAAAATGCTTATATGATTATCACATGTATCCACATGCAGCATTTGAGTATGATTGGGACTACTACGTAGTCCAGGCAATCGGTAACAGTTTCCGTTTGAGTGGCGGAATTAGTCTTGCCACATTTGATACGTTCGGTGAATCTGAGTCATATGATGATTATTGACAGTGGTTAGGCCACGTGGAGTGCTTATGCGCTCCATGTCGATTAATTCAGCATACACTCGTACCAATTAAACTTGTCAAATAACCCGATTGGCCTATTGCATGTTTACCATGTATGGACACTACTACTCGAATCTAAGGTACCACTTACCAATGTAAAACCCACCTCAACCATGGTACCATGATCCGCTAAGACTCATGAGTTGAGCATGGTGGTGTATGAGACACCATGGTCGAGCTGTTGGTCTACGCTAGGGTGACGAGCCTCCCCGTAGTGACCAGTGAGCAACCCAAACTCGTGAGCCGAGTACGGTGGTGTATGGGACACTGTATTCGAGTTGTCGACCTACGTTAAGGTGATAAGCCTTCCCATATTGACCGCGAGTATAAACTGTTATTTTTTTTCGAACTTGCCTATCCACTACTTTCATTAGGGGCGATGCCCTACAACTTACCTATCGTATGTGATTAACTAGGATTGATGACCCTAGATGGATCTCCGTTTGTGTAAATGATATAAAGGGAGGTACCTTAGCTTCCCGAATCTGCTGTATGAATAAGTCTAATTAAGAACTTAGCTAACACTACCATGCACCGTATTGCATATGCTTTGGCGAGGAAGCACATGTTTAGGGAGTTTTCCATGCGCGACCGTAAGATGAAGTCGCTAAGGGAGTGTAGGAGAGGGCATACATCATTACAGCATACCATTCCTGCATTAATAAGAGTACTTAGGATATGATTGATGTATTACTTTATCATTACTACTTGATTGACTTGATAACATGTTAACCTTTGCTTTATAGTTCCATTGAATTAGCTACTCATTCCCACCTGGGATGGTGTTTTAAAATACCAACCAGACTCTAGTTTAGATGCAGGTGATGATGGAGTCTATACTTTGGAGCAGGACTATATGGATAAGGAGGAATTCTCCTACTTCCAGATCTCAGGCGGGTCTATGTAGACCTCGTGCTGAATCGACGGGATTGAAAGTGCCCGGGTTTGTCAATTAGCATGAGTGTTGAGTTGGCTAAACAGAAATGCTCCATAGGAAGATCAATCAACCGTCTGCCTTAACCGGATGTGTGCCAAACTTGCCACAGGTAAATCTAAGCCTCACATCCCATGTCCCACAACATCAGGCAATTAAAACCCTTAAAAATGATTAGAATATCATAGGGTTTTTTGGTATGAAAACTTTTTCAAAACTTCAAAAAATCTCTAAGTTTTTTACCTCTATCGATTTATTGATAGATTGATCGATGTAATCGAACAGTGTTGTCGATGTCCTCGATGACTAATCAATACCATTGAAATGAGGACTTAAGATGTCCAGCAACCACATATACCTCTGGACGGAATTATTGATGTAACAATAGTCGTATTGATATCATCGATAATTGAATCTCGAGTCTATCGAAGTTGACTCGATAAAATCGACAGCATATATAATGTGTCTAAGTTCTACTAAGGCAAATAATAAAAACCTTGATATATCGAAGTACTCCTCGATATACTCAAAATTCAAATTTCGATGATATCAGTTTTGGACACTCTGTTATCCAACAATATTTTTAGGTTGTTCTATCTTAGATCGAGGGTCACTCGATAGAATTGATATTCAATTATCGATGATATCGAGGCCGGGTCGATGACATCAAGAATTGACATAAACTGACCAGCAAGCTTAACTAAAAAATCCGTTGGATTTATCGATGCATCGACACGACTATCGATATGATCGACATTTAAATTTCGATGATATCGAGTGTGCCTCAGTCATTCTTTGAACCTGAAATATTTCAAAGGCAAGTCTCTCTCATTTTTCAAATGTCGAGGAATTGAACCTTGTGTCGATGAGATCGGAGTTCGAAATTCAATTGCATCGATACATGTTCGATTTCCTCGACTAACTAGCAAATGGTTTCAAAAGCGTTTGACATTTGAGATCGTGTCATCGAGCGGACAGTCGATGTTATCGAGAGTATATGCTCAATGATATCGACCCTGCTCGATGATATCAAACTCTGTAAAAAATTATGACCGTTTTATATTCGTTGGAACCTTCTGCCTATTTAATGAGGACTTGCCCTTGGTTGTTGGATAGAGAAAAAGAGAGAGTGCTTGTGTGTGCTTAACCCTAGATCATATACCCTTAGCCTTTTTCTCTCATGGGAGTTCATCCTCCAATCCACCCTTATCATTGACATTTAATAGAGTGGATTGGGGAATGAACTTCCGCATTTAAGGATCCTCCAACTACCACCTTAATGATAAATCATTAAGTTGGGATGCCTTGAATGCATAAATGATTGGAATCACTCTATCTCCCTCATTGAAAAATATTCAATAGAGTAGGATTCCTTTATAACCTTGACCCAACCCGTCGCCATGTCTTGGTACATCTCCTGAGTTGTGGACCAAGGAAACTAAAGTTCTTCATCAAAGGAGGCGATCTTTAACAATGCGCTGAAAGGGACTTATCTACTTATCTCTAAGTTATTAGAGTCCAGAGGACCCTTGTGATCATTCCTTCTTTAGGATTGAGTCTAAGGTGTTTCGTACCCATTGTAAGCCCTCATAGGAGGCCTCCGGTGGGCGTGTACATGGTGGGTGCGTTGTGTTGACCTTCACTCTATGGATAACATAAACTGTTAGGTTCCTTATGTGGATCCTTGGTCAGTGTGCCTAAAATTGGGTGTTATGTGTTGACCCTTGCTCATGGGAGAATAAACTGTCAGCCTAGGTGTAGGTTGTACTAGTTAGAGGTGAACCTAATTTAAAACCTCAGGTTTGAGGTGAACCGTGTGAAACCTCTTTAGTGAAATCCTGTATACTCAAGGGTCGAGTGCATCTGTTAGGAGTGGAGTAGACAAGTAGTCGAACCACTATAAAAATGACTGTGTTTGTGATTGTCTTTGATTACTTGTGTGATTTCTCTAAATGCTTTCATATTTGATCACACCTCACACACAGTCACATCCATCATAATCTCTGATTTATATCTTGTTTATTTTGCAAAGAAGTTTTATGATTGGATCCTCTAGTTGGCTTGGAAGCCATTAGAGTTACTCTGATGAAATCCTGATTTATTCATATTTTCTCAGGATAGGTTTGATAGGATTTTAAATAATCATAAAACATTTTAAAAAGTCCTATTCACCCCCCTCTAGGACATATTGGCATATTCCTATTTCAACTTAAGCGATCATTACTGCAATTTCAATTGGTAACAAAGCGGGTCTCTCTTAAGGGCTTCACCACCTAGAGAGTGATCTTGACTGAAGTGGGGAATATGGCCAAAGGAGAGGGCTCATCAGTCTCTAGACCTCCAGTATTTAATGGATCGAATTATGCATACGGGAAGGCTAGAATGCACTACATTTTGAGATCTTTGAATCATGATGTTTGGGATATAGTTGAAAAAGGATATGTGCCACCATTTGAACAAACAGTACTCGAAAATGTCACAACTATCTCCAAACCAAAATCTAAAGAGAGGTGGACAACATTCAATAAAGAAAATCAAATTGCTAAGGCTAAAGCTATGAATGCTATCTACTGTGCTGTGTCCCAAGACATTTTCAATCAAATCAGTATGTGTGGGATAGCCAAAGAAGCATGGGATTTGTTAGAAACAACCCATGAAGGAACAAACACCGTGAAGAGATCCAAACTGCAACTCCTAACATCACAGTTCGAAAGTCTCAAAATGGAAGAGCATGAGACCTTCATGGAATTTTTCACAAAGCTAAACATCATGTGTAACTCCATGAGTGGATTAGGTGAGAAAGTTCCGGTCCTAAAAATTTGTAGGAAAATACTAAGATCATTACTAGAACGATTCAATCCTAAAGTAAAAAACCATTGAAGAATGTAGAAATATAGATGAAATGAAAGTAGAAGAACTAGTAGGTTCCCTGCAAACATTTGAACTACACTTCAAATCTCATTTTCTGTTTTGAATTTTCCCGATTAGAAGATTTAAAACATAAATCTAATTTTGTTTTTTCAAGACAATCTGAAAAATGAGATTTTTCTAAAACTGTGGTTTTAAGTTCTTCTTTTAGTTTAGCATATTTCTCTTTTTGAATTTTTAAATTAACAACAATTTTACAACTTTCTCTGTATAGGGCATTGTAAGCATCTTGAAGGTCGTCTTCATTTTCATTTTCAGGGTCACTCTTTGGATTTTCATAGTCAGATATATTACAGCTATATGCAGAAGTGGCTCTGACTATAGTCATAAGGGCTTTCACATCATTTGCATTTGTATTTTCTTGGTTTGATGCATCAGACTCAAAAGTGCTTTCAGAGTTAGATGATTCATCCCAAGTAGCTATCATGCCCTTTCTTTTTTACCTATCTTTTTTAGGACATTTATTAGCCAAATGCCGATATTCATGACAGTTGAAACATTGATTGTCCTTTATTTTAGATTTTTAAGAATTAGATTTCCCTTTTCTTATATCAGTTGATTTTTGAAAATCTGATCTTTTCTAGTTTTTGAAAATTCTATAAAATTTCTCAACTAACATTATCATATCATCTTCATTCTCTTCAAAATCAGAATTAGAACTATTTTCTTTTGAAATAGATTTAGAAGATTTAAGAGCAATAGACTTAGCTTTATGAGCTTTAAAATTCAACTTATATGTTTGTAGAGAGCCAACTAACTCTTCAACCTTCATAAGATCAGTATCTCTCAATTCCTGAATGGCAGTAACTTTATAATTGAATCTCTCAGGAAGAGATCGCAGTATCTTTACCCAACCTTACTTTCTGGGATTCCATCTCCTAGACCCCCACATGGAATTTACTATGTCATTTAGTTTCGTATAGAAATCCATAAAAGTTTTATTTTCTTCCATACGGATTTCCTCAAATTTGGTGGTGAGGATTTGAACTTTTGATTTCTTGACTATAAAAGTTCCTTCATGTGTCATTTCGAGAATATCTCATGCTTGCTTAGTTATATCGCATGAAATAATTCTTTTGAATTCATCAGGCGATAGAGCGCAAATTTTGACATTTAAGGCTTTAAAATTAGCATTGCTTTCACTTCCTAAGTTAAAGTCCATAAATAGAATGCACTTTCTCTCATAGATTTAGTTCCATCACTTCCTGATACTTCAATCATAGGAGGTTTCCATTTAGTCACAGTGGCTTGCCACACACTTTCATCTAAGGATTTTAGAAAAATCCTTATTAAGGCCTTCCATTATGAATAGTTAGAGCCATCAAAAGGATGTGGCCTGGTAATAAATGAACTATCAAAATTTGACATTATAAAGCTCTAGATCTTTGACTCAAGAATTTTTTTTTTAAAAAAAGAGTAACTTGGCTCTGATACCACTTGAAAAGACGAGCTTAAGAAGTCCTATAGGGGGGGGGGGGGTTAATAGGACTGCCAAATAATTGAATAAAATGCTGAATAATTAAACAAATCAGAAATCTCAATTGCATTAGTATTGAAACGTTGATTTAAACTAATTTGTAGGACACCCTTCACCCAAACAAGTTTAGGCAGGACAACCTTATTTCATGAATGTGATAAGAATAAAAATTTCAAGCTGAGCAAGAGTAAATAAAACTATCTATTACAAACATTCACCACTTTAGCATAAAAGGAATTATAATCATTCATCACAACACCAAGAATTAAAATGGTTCAATGTGTCAACAACTATTCTCAAATAGCTACACCAACTCCACTCTCAAGATTACTAACTGAAATTGGGGTTTAGACCGCTGTAGTAGAAGTATGGAATAGGTGAAAGTGTCCTAGAAGGGGGGGGGGGGGGGGGGGGGGTGAATAGGACTTTATAAAATTTATGCCAATTTAAAATCTTAATTCCTCAATCCTGATCTAATATGCAATTAATCAAGATGTAGCAACCTTAACACTATAGGCTTCCACGTCAAGTAGAGGATCCAAATAATAGACTACTTAAGTAAAACAATTTAAGCAATTAGTCTATGTAGAACGTATGAGTGTGTGGGGTGTGATTCCCATTCAATTTAACCATTTACATACATTATTTTAAACATTCAGGATAAGCATGATCAAATAAATAAGTCCCAAATACAATCATATATAGTGGTTCGATTACGTGCCTACTCCACTCCCCACGAACGCACTCAACCCTTGAGTGTACCGAATTTCACAAACGGAGGCTTTAAATCAGGTTCACCTCAAACCACTACAACCTACATAAGGTTAACACTAGGACCTACACAAGGTTCCTAAGGAAGCCTATACAAGGCAACCACACATGCCTACACAAGGCACTCAAATGTGTCTACACAAGACAACCAATAGTGTCTACACAAGACAACTAATCATGCCTACACAAGGTATATAACCAATAGTGTCTACACAAGACAACTAATCATGCTTGCATAAGGCATACAACTAATGCATACACAAGGTACATAATGTCTTACACAAGGACTCTATACGTATTCTCCCATCGGAGGCCTGTAAAAAGTCTTAATGATTTGTAACACACAACCTGAGGAATCAATCCTACACAAAGAAGGATCCTCAGGGTTTGTGCACTCTTAGAGTTTACCTGAAAGTAGGTGAACCCCATTTAACACATGATGAAGATAATCTCCTTTGATGATGGAGATTCTTCAGCTCCCTTGAACCGCAACACTTGAAGATGCTCCAATATAAGTAGCCAGGGTTGGGTCAAGGTTTTTTGGTGGAATCTACTCTATTAAATATAAATTATTAAGAGACAGTGATTCCAGGTATTCAAGAGATTCCAACATAATGATTTGTCATTAAGTGGTTGCTGGAAGATCCTTGAATGCTGAAGTTTATTCTTCAATCCAATCTATTGAGTATTTAATGAATAAGAAAGGGTTAGGGAATGAACTTCCATGAGAAGAAGGCTTAATGATGGTAGGTAAGAAGTTACCCCCTTGGAACTATCTCTTTTTCTCAATCCATTACTAGAACCGAGCTTCTGTTTATAAAGGCAAAAAATCCAATGGTAATATAAAAGTCAGAATTTGACAGCGTTTGATGTCATCGAACCTATTTCCATGTCATCAATGTTTGAATCTCGATGTCATCGAATCTAGTTCGATTCCTCGAATTTATGCGTGATTTATCTTCAAACCTTGCTAGACGTTTTTGGGACCTTATTCGATGTCATCGAATGTGGTTTGATGTCATCAAGAATTGAATCTCGATCTCATCAAACCTAGTTCGATTCCTTGAACTTTTTAAGGGTTTTTCCTTGGAAGCTCACTGGACATTTTCTTGTCCTCTTTCAATGGCATCGAACCTATTTTGATGTCATCGAGGTTTGAATTCCGATGACATCGAGTCTAGTTCGATTGGACAATTTCTTGTCCTTTTTCGATGACATCGAACCTGTTTCGATGTCATCAAAGTTTGAATTCTGTTTTCATTGAGTCTGGTTCGATTCCCCAAAATTTTCAGAAGATTTTCTGAGAAGATTGCTAGATAAAAACTCTTATTTCTTCGATGTCATCGAATCACTGTCGATGTCATCGACTCATGTTCGATGTCATCGAAGGTACGTTCGATTAATCAAATTTTTTGTCCATATATTCATTTGGTTGCTGGACACATAGGAGTCATTCTCGACATCATCGAACACAAGTGCTTGATGTAATCGAACCAAGTTCGATGACTCGAAGGAACATGTAGAGGACTTTAGAATGTTTACCTATTTGCACAAAGTCTTCAAACATTAAATTCCTTTTTCGTTCTACTATTTTTAAAGGGAATCATATACCTGGGTGTTTGAGTCATGGGATGTGAGGCTTAATTTACCTTTGATGTTCCTGAATCACACATCTAGTTGAGGCAACATCTTATATTGTCTTCACTTGGGGCTCACTTGACTTACCAACTCAACCGTCACGGTAATTGACAAACAAAGGCACTTTCAATCTCCCCCTTTGTAAATTATGTGACAAAACACTTAGAACAACAACCTAAATTGTGTATACATTAACTTTACACAATTTTACAAAGATTCTAGCTAACATACACGTCTTTACTTGTAGCTTCTCCCCCTATTATGTTACAATTGCTCCCCCTATCAACCTACATCACCATGTTATGAAAGTATACAAACATAGAGTTTACATGGTGGGATTGTTCTCCTCCTTTTTGTCAGTGATTGGCAAAGGGTCAGTGTATGCCAATAGCGTAGAGTATGATTGAAGATGCACTTGCAAGGAGGAGAACTAATAAAGAGGAGGAAGACATTTGAAACATCATTGCACAATATATAACCTTAATTCCAAGCATAGATATCATTCAAACAGATGTGCAATATAGAGATTTAACATCATTAAACAAATATCATACTGCCCAAGCTTGACAATCATTTAGCATTTCATCATCAAAATGTTTTAAGAAATATTTAACCCATCCATGGGCATAACCATTCAACAAAATGAAATATTCAGAAACTTTAGCCCTTCTAAGGGTATGACATAACAAAAAGTTAGCCTATCCATGTCAGTGAGTCATCACATACATGCACATATACTTAGGATATCCAAAAAGATATCCATATCCTAAGTATTAATTGTCAAGCAAGTGTATGTAATGATGTAAAAGGAGCTGCTACGGAGCATGGGAACTTTCGTCTACATGACGATAAGGTAATGAATCGAGGATTTGCTGTACCGTATGTTGTAAGGCCACCAACATTTGCTCGATTTCAGAGAGATGGGTTTAATAGTCTCCAAGACGATCCGTCATGTTTGATTGACCGTTGAGGAGATGTCGGGCGAGATCATTTTCTCGAAACATCTTGTGCGTGTTTATAGAGCTGGGGCTGTGCACCGGATTTCCCTCGCCTGAGGTCTGACCAGTCAGACCGGCATGAAAGATGTTTTCAGTTATATTCAGTCTACAAATGGTTTCATAATTGAACTAGGCACAACGATACGGGGAATCACCCAATGGTGGCAGTTCAACAAATCGGGAGAGCTTGGACATAAGACACGGGAATGGAAGTGTGATAAGATGTTCTCCTATAACAACACGAATTAATTGTTATAAGAGAAGAGTGGGTAGACACACTTGAATCCCTTGGTGAACATCATATAAAATGTTAAGGATGTAGGGAGAGAGCTTGTTGCCGAAAACCTCATAGGGATAGACATTTGTGCTAAAGATATTGTGAAGTATTTTATATGTAGGATCAAGATGCCTAAAATGAAGAAAATTCCTTGCATTTCTGGATATCGTCGAACCATTACATAGAGCTCAAGTAACTTCTCCCCATACTCCAAGTGCGTTCATATTTTGTTTAGTTACTAGGATGTGGGTAACTTCCAGACCTAACAGACGACCGATCAACACAGGGGTGACACGTTTGGTCTGGTTCATGAAGGTGATTGTAATGGATGGGGGATCATTCTTAATATTGTGAATCGATTTTAGAAACTGATGGATGAGATCATATTGAAACTCGCCACCCAAATCGATGATATTGTACCACCCATAATACCTAGAAGATTAACAATCCCAAAGGGTTTGATACACATACTTAGGACAACCAGTTTGATCACCGTTTCTATGTCCGAAGATGAAGAAGAGACAGGTGAGTGTTTCTCATTTCTCTTGCGTTTAGATGACTCACCATGTGGAGAAGCCAAACCCTTGTCTTTAGCCATTGTGCTAGAAGAAGAAGAAACTTAACACAAAGACCACCGATTGAAGATGATGAGATGGAGAGATGGATCCCCTCGTGGTATTTAAGCACAAGTACACACATTACAACAACATGGGATTTAAGCACAAATACACGCACTACGATAGTATTTAATGGAGAGTGTGAGGAAGACGAAGCATCAATCCGATTTGGGTTTTTTTGTGCCCGTTCGACTTATATAAGTCAAAACACTTCGATGAGATCGAATCTGATTTGATGACATCGAAGTTCAAATTTCAATTACATTGACCAGATTGTTTGATGTCATCGAAGGCGTGTTTGACGGTTCAGCTTCTTTATGTACTTTGATGTTATTGAAGTACGTTCGATGTCATCAAACGTAGTTTGATGTCATCAAATGGTCTATCAAGTTGATGAATGGTAAGAGTTAATTGCACGATTTGACTGGATAGATAGAATGCATATAAGAATTTACATATAGGCTCTGCATTCTCATCAAATTGGAAAGATTATAAACATATCATATGTATATAAGCAAAATGGAGGCCAAAAGTCCTCAAATATATCATTAAACATTCATGGACCACTGATTATGTTAGATCGCACATATCCTAATAGATTTTTAGAGATCTCCAAATCTATTGGCATCCAGGCGTTTTGTTAAGATATAGGCAAGTTGTCACTCGGTAGGCACATGATTCATCTTAATAATCTTATCTTCGTTGAGTTCTCGAATAAAATGATGTCAAATGTCTATGTGCTTTGTTCTTGAATGTTGGACAGGATTTTTGGAAATATTAATGACTCTTGTGTTATCACAAAAAAGTGTCATTGTGGATTGTTCAATCCCATAATCCATTAACATTTGTTTCATCCATAAAAGTTGTGCACAACAACTACCAGCTGTTATGTATTTGGCCTCAATATTAGACAAAGATATGGAGTTTTATTTTTTTGCTTTGCCATGATACAAGACAGTTGCTGACATAAAAGAAACCACCACTTGTTGATTTTCAGTCGTCTATATTTCCAGCCCAATCAGCATCGGAATACCTAGTAATGGTAGTAGATATGTCAAATGGGTACCATAAGTCAAAATTGGTAGTTCCACTTACATACCTGATAATTCTTTTAACCGCTAATAGGTGTGATTCTTTTGTGTCGGCCTGAAATCGTGCGCATGCACCAATGATAAATGCTATATCTAGCCAACTTGTGGTTTGATACAATAAGCTATCTATCATGTTGCGATACAAGTGTTGATCCACACTCTTTCCATTTGTGTCTTTGGAAGTTTGAGTGTGGTGCTCATGGGAGTATGACGAGTACGTCCAGATTCAAGACCAAATCTTTTTACTAGTTCTTTTGCATATTTGGACTGACATAAAAAAATCCCATTTTGCATTTTCCTTACTTGTAACCCTAGAAAGAAACTCACCTACCATGCTTATTTTGAATTCAAATTTTATTAATTCAGTAAATTGATGAGAAGCATCTTCACAAGTGGATCCAAAAACAATGTCATCCACATAAATCTGGGCTATGAGCTGAGAATTTTCAGTCTTTTGCGTAAATAGTGTTTTATCAACACTACCCCTGCAGAAATGGTGGTCTAGTAAAAATTGTGTCAAGCACTCATACCATGCACGGGGTGCTTGTTTAAGACCATAGAGTGCTTTGCTCAATCAATATACTTGATGAGGGTACTTGGGATCTAAAAATCCCTTTGGTTGTTCAACATACACTTCTTCCTCAAGTACACCATTGAGGAAGGTGCTTTTGACGTCCATTTGAAACAATTTGAATTGCAAAGCACACGTAACAAACATGAGAATCCTTATACATTCAAGACAAGCTACTGGGGCAAAAGTTTCATCGAAATTGATGCCCTCTATTTGTGAATATCCTTGCGCCACAAGCCTTGCCTTGTTTCTTACCACATTCCTAGATTCATCAGATTTGGTTTTGAAGATCCATTTGGTTCCGATGATATTTGTATCAGGTGGTATGGAAACTAGTTGTCATACCTCATTTCTCATAAATTGTTGCAGCTCATCTTGCATAGTTACAATCCAATATTCATCTTGGAGAGCTTCTATAACATTTTTGGGTTCAATCTTTGAGGTGAAACAAAGATGATTGCTAATGCCCTCAAGTTGGCGTCGAGTTTTCTTGCCCTCAGTAGGATCTCCAATGATTTGATTGAGACGATGAGCCATAATGAATGGATTGTTGTTCAATGATTGAGGTTCATTAAGGGAAATGGATTTGTTGTCAGAATTACTTATTATGCATGAATCCACATCATCCTCTATATCAGTTGAGGGACTATTTTCGTCATGAGGTTGGTCATCAACAACCACATTGACTGATTCTTGTATAGTAAGAGTCCTCAAATTATATACTCTATAAGCACGACTGTTCGGGGAATATCCTAGGAAAATATCGTCGTCACTTTTAGAGTCAAATTTACCTATTTGCTCTTTGTCTTTAAGAATGTAATATTTGCTACCAAAGACACGAAAATATTTCACGTTTGGCTTCTTACCATACCACAACTCATATGGTGTTTTATTCAATCCTGCTCTAGGATAACCTTTGTTGATTATGTAGTAGGCAGTATTGATAGCTACGGTCCAGAAGCTTTTGGTCATATCTTTGCTATTTAGCATAACCGAGCCCATTTCCTATAACACCCGGTTCTTTCTTTCAACCACCCCATTTTTTGTGGTATTTTTGGGGCTGAAAACTCATGTTGAATTCCATTCTCATCACAATAATTTTGGAATCGATCATTTTCAAATTCCCCACCGCGATCACTCCTTATCCGATTTATGCAATATCCTTTCTCATTTTGGAGTTGTTTTTCCATAATCAGGAATTCATCAAATGCATCGGATTTTTCCCTAAGAAAAGCAACTCATGTGAATCTGGAGTAATCATCCACCACTACCAGAAAATATCTTTTCTACCATGGCTTTCAACTTTGGTGGGGCCCACAAGATCTATACGCAACAAGTCAAGCGGTTTAGAAGTTGCTATGGTGATTGTCTTTTTATCTCCAACCTTTATCTGTTTGCCTTTGAGACAATCCCCGCATACAATCTTCTCTTCCTTTTGAATCTTCGATAGACCTCTCACCAAATTTTTTGAGATTGGCTTTACCAAGTTCCAGTAGTGGGTATGTCCAAGTCTTTGGTGCCATAACTTGGATTCATTATTCACAGCCATGTGGCATCTTGTAGATATGATATTCTCCCCGCCACTTTTAATTACGTAGCAGTTGTCACTTGTGCGAAGACCTTTCATGATAAATTTTTCTGTATGGTCTGAGATCTTGCACAAGTCCTTGGAAAAGGTGACCATGAGTTCTTTGTCACAGATTTGTGAAATACTCAGGTGGTTATGTTTTAATCCTTCTACACAAAGAACATTTTCAATCTTAGGCAATCCCAGGCTGATTATTGTTCCTTGCCCAATTATCTTAGCGGAGCTCCCATCTCCAAATGTAACTGATCCCCCATCAAATTCTGAATAATCACATAAATATGTTCAGTCACCAATCATGTGTCTGGAGCATCTGCTATCAAGATACCACTTAGAATTACTGCCTACTTTGAGAGCGATATGAATTACAAAGCAGTTGTTCTTTTTCTTCATTTCCCTTTTTGGTGATAACTTTCTTTTGAGATTGCATCTTATTTTCACCTAAATGACAAATAACAGTGTCTCGTGTGTTGCTACTAGATAAAACTGTTTTCTTAATCATACAAGAAGCATGAAAAGAGTTTGATTTAACACATTTCATAGTCTAACCCTCTCCTATCCTTTTGGTTTCTACCCATTCCTTGATGTCTGTCTAGTTTTTCCATCTTCAGTTAAGATCTTCCTCTAGGTGATTAAACCCTTCAAGAGGAACTTGACTTTTATACCAATTGAAATTGCGGTTTAGACTGCTGTAGTAGAAGTATGGAATAAGTGAAAGTGTCTTAGAGGGGGGGTGAATAGGACTTTATAAAATTTATGCCAATTTAAAATCCTAATTCCTCAATCTTGATCTAATATGCAATTAATTAAGATGTAGCAACCTTAACTCTACAAGCTTCCACGCCAAGTAGAGGATCCAAATAATAGACTACTTAAGTAAAACAATTTAAGCAATTAGTCTATGTAGAATGTATGAGTGTGTGGGGTGTGATTCCCATTCGATCTAACCATTCACATGCACTATTTTAAGCATTCAGGGTAAGCATGATCAAATAAATAGCAATCCCAAACACAATCATATATAGTGGTTTAGCTATATGCCTACTCCACTCCCTGCAGACGTACTCAACTCTTGAGTGTACCGGATTTCACTAACGAAGGTTTTAAATTAGGTTCACCTCAAACCATTACAACCTGCACAAGGTTGACACTAGGACCTACACAAGGTTCTTATGGAAGCCTACATAAGGCAACCACACATGCCTACACAAGGCAATCAGTGCCTACACAAGGCACTCAAATGTGTCTATACAAGACAACCAATAATGTCTATACAAGACAACTAATCATGCCTACACAAGGCATACAATCAATAGTGTCTATACAAGATAACTAATCATGCCTACACAAGGCATACAACCAATGCCTAACAAGGCACATTATGTCCTACACAAGGACTCTATATGTATTCTCCCGTCAGAGGCCTATAAAAGGTCTTAATGATCTATAACATACAACCTGAGGAATCAATCGTGCACAAAGAAGGATCCTCAGGGTCCGTGGACTCTTATACTTTACTTAAAAGTAGGTGAGCCCCGTTTAGCAAATGATAAAGACGATCTCCTTTGATGATGGAGATTCTTCAGCTCCCTTAAACCTCAACACTTGAAGATGCTCCAATATAAGTAGTCGAGGTTAGGTTAAATTTTTTTAGTGGAATCTACTCTATTAAATATGAATCATTAAGAGATAGAGCGATTCCAGGCATTCAAGAGATTTCAGCATAATGATTTGCATTTAAATGGTTGTTGGAAGATCCTTGAATATTAAAGTTCATTCTCCAATACAATCTATTGAGTATTTAATGAATAAGAAAGGGTTGGGGAATGAACTTCCATGAGAAAAAGGCTTAATGATGGTAGGTAAGAAGTTACCCCCTTGGAACTATCTCTTTTTCCAAATCCGTTACTAGAATCGAAGTTTGTTTATAAAGGCAAAAAATCCAACGGTAATATAATAGTCAGAATTTGATAGCTTCGATGTCATGGAACCTGCTTCGATGTCATCGAGGTTTAAATTCATCGAATCTAGTTCGATTCCTCAAATTTATGCATGATTTATCTTCAAATCGTGATAGACGTTTTTGGGACCTTATTCGATGTCATCGAACCTAGTTTGATTCCTCGTACTTTTTAAGGGTTTTTCCTTAGAAGATTGCTAGACATTTTCTTATCCTCTTTTGATGGCATCGAACCTATTTCGATGTCATCGAAGTTTGAATTCCGATGACATTGAGTCTAGTTCGATTTCTCAAACTTTTTAGAGCATTTTCCTTAAAAGCTCGCTAGACAATTTCTCGTCCTTTTTCGATGACATCGAACCTGTTTCATTGTCATTGAACTTTGAATTCCGATGTCATCGAGTTTGGTTCGATTCCTCGAGTTTTCCAGAAGATTTTTCAAGAAGATTGATGGATAAAAACTCTACTTTCTTTGATGTCATCGAATCACTATCGATGTCATTGTATATCCATGTTCGATGTCATCGAAGGTACGTTCGATGAATTTAATTTTCTGTCCATATATTCATTTGGTTGTTGGACACATGGGAGTCATTCTATATGTCATCGAGACATGTTAGATGTCATCGAACCAAGTTCAATGACTCAAAGTGCATGCAAAGGACTTTAGAAAGTTTACCTATTTGCATAAAGTCTTCAAACATTAAATTCCTTTGTTGTTCTATGATTTTTAAAGGGAATTATATACCTGGGTGTTTGGGTCATGGGATGTGAGGCTTAATTTACCTTTGACGTTCCTGAATCACATATCCAGTTGAGGAAGCATCCTGTATTGTCTTCACTTGGGGCTTACTTGACTTACCGACTCAACCGTCACGCTAATTGACAAACAAAGACACTTTCACTAACCACGTAATCTCGGCTTTCACTATGAATAAGGTTTTCATAGGATCATCTTAAAACCTGATACAATTGTGATATTATCGGGCTATCACAAACAAAGAAACACCTCACTGAGATTTTTTGACTAATCTCAGAAAAATGAACACTCATATTTTCTAGCTATCTCAGAAAAACTAAATACAAAATGTAAATGTATACTTATCTTCACCGTAGAAGCTGTAGCCGTAGAACTGCTTTTCTTGAATGACGAATGTTTAATGTTCAGTCTGAAAGAAAAGGTCCAGGGTTCTATTAATTTTAATTAAATTTAAACCAAATGCTACTTGTATTAATTCCTTTAAATCTTAAAAAGAAGAGTATTCCCTGTCTTTTTAAAATCAAAATGATAGAATTAGAGATTAAGGAATTAAACAAAAGAAGCTATAAAATAATTTATAAATACTGCTTGATAGCTTGACAATAACTGAGGCCTCTCTCTTTCTTGTAGAAGTATTTTGGTAAACTTGAATGCATTTTCAGATTAAGAAAGAACCACAGTTTATAGACAAAGAAGTTATAGTTTCGACTCGTCTAAGCACCGGATTCTATTCCAACAGATTTTTAGATTTGAGCGGGATAAGATTTAATAGATCTTCGACTGGTTGAAGATGTCAAAATCTGAACGGTTTTAGTTGCTGGACTTCGAGTTGAGAAATGATCGACTGGTTGAAGAGCATCCTTCGACTGGTCGAGGAGTCCACTCAACTGGTCGAAGGAGCAACAAAATTTCTGTTTTACTCCAGCTAGAACTAGGACTAGTCTAAAAATTCTTAGGATGGTCAAGCCAAAACTTATGTTGGTCAAAACTCAACCAAATACAAGCATAAAAACTCAATTTTAAATATATTTTGAAAGCACCTAAACCTAAGGTCTTTCTAGTGTTTATGATACCTGTGTGGACTGAACTTCATTGTGTTGAAGTAGATTAGAGTCTTGAACTTCTTTGAGGAGATTGATCTTCTACTAGAACATTAGTAGATCTTTGATTTCATGTTGTGTACTTTAACATGAGCTTGAGCTTGATCTTTATCTTGAGCTTGAGCTTGATCTTCAACTTAAGCTTGAGCTTAGTTTTCATCTTGAACCAACTTGAAGATCACTTGCTAAGATGTTTTGCTAAGATGTTTTGGCAAGATGAAATTTGACAAACAAGGTATGAAATGTGCTTTAAACATTTAGCACTTACAGTTTTCAAGGTACATGTATATACATATGTGGTTAATATTAAAAATTCACCCATGGTGTAATGGGATTATCACAGTTATGCGTGTGGATGCTTAACAGAGCTAAGGAATGAAAGCTATGTTCTAAGAGGGGTGATTAAGACCAAATAAAATTTTTATCTTTTTAAACCACAATTTCCTATTTAAGTTAAAATACAAATTAAGCTAAGCAATTCAATTAACTCCAAGGCTTTCAAGCCAATAGAGGATCTAATCACATATACTACAAATGATATGTCAATTAAGTAACTAGTCTATAACATGATAGTGTACATGTGTGTGGTATGTGCTATGTATCAAGACTTCGCATTCATCTAATTATGCATATAATAATTAAACATTCAATCACATAAGTAATTAAATAAGTGCATAAATGATAATCCCAAACACAAGCATGTATAATGATTTAATTTCCCTACTCTACTCTCGATGGACGCACTTAACCCATGAATATACCGGATTTCACTATCGGAGGTTTTAAATTATATTAACCTCTAACTTTTATAATCCTACATAAGAAAGCGCTCCCACAATAGACTTTGTGTGGTTTTCTATAGGCTCACCACAAACCTTGGTCCTACAAAAGACGTACACTCTTGTCGGAGGCTCCCGCAAAAAACTTTAGTTAGTTTTCCATAGGATAACCAACAACCATGGTCCTAGTTCAAGGACTTACATTTACTCCCATCGGAGGCTCACACGAAGACTAACACCTATGCACATGTGTTTGATGGTCTACACAAGGACTTGATTTAGGTCATACACAAGAGCCAAGGTCTTACACAAGAACCTATGTTTAGGCCCTACATAAGAGTCAAGGTCCTACACAAGAACCTAAGCTTAAAACCTATATAAGAGTTAAGGTCCTAAACAAGAACCTAAATTTAGGCCCTACACAAGAGTCAAGGTCCTACACAAGAACCTAGTCGACTTTGGGTCACAAATTCTTATCATTAATCATACACAAGGAAATAGAGTATACAGATTCTTACACTTGACAACTTACTTGTTGGATTGAGCTACTTTTGTAGCGTTGTCTCAGATTTCTTAATTGATGTTTTCTCATGCTTCAATTAGCTCCCCTTTGTTCCGTCGATTATGATGACGATGTTTTATCAAGGCACCAGCTCCAGGATCGAACACCTTACATATAGTGCTCCTTTGAGGTGACCAATGTGATAGGAGGTTAGTTGAATCTCCTATAATTAATGAAAAGTTGTATTTCCTAGGGGATTCACTTAAATGGGGCTTCTAGAGGATTTAGACAATTATATGCCTATAGAGGTTGAGTCGAATCTATAGAAAATGGAGGAGTTCAAGCACATCTCGAAGGTGAAGGTTAAAATCCTCATTAGAGTGTTAATCTCAAGGAAGATGACTTAGAACCATTTGGTTTAGATGCTTGAGATGAGGGATATGATCACGTAATTACCTAAGATTCTATTGCACCAAAAACTCATCTGAATGCCCAAGAACCAATTGCCATTTATATGAAGTTTGAGTTCCAATGGTTATTAAACAGTTATATAACGGCTTTGTCGAGCCATCGAGGTGACCTTCGATGTCATCAAGAAAATCATATACTACGATTTGTTCTTGCTGAATATATCTGAGTTACATGTTTGACGTCATCGAGTGGTCTTCGATGTCATCGAAGTGAACCTTTGATGCCATTAAGAAAATCAGATAAAATGATCAACTCTTGTAGGATATATCTGACTTCTTGTTCAATGTTATCGAACACCCCTCAAGGTATGCTCGAAGGAATCGAGTGTAAGACCTGTATCCTAGCCCGTACTATTCCATAGGCCTCCGCAGTCCTCCCGGTCAAATTGCGGTGACCCACAATCTGTTATCAGCAGTTGTCCGCAACCTTAAGTCGCATCTCGTATTCTAGAGTCAGCTCGACCCGAGACTGGTACCCTAGCGACTGCGCTGTTACCACGGTTCTGACGCCGTGTCTCGCGCGTTGAGGTGATACCCAGGCCAGGAGATGTGGGTCGGCGTTCAGTTAGAGAAAAAGTTGCGCATTCATGAAATCCCAAGAGAATCTCTACAACATGTTAAATCAATCAAGTACCTTATCAAATCATGTCAAGTACAACACCCCATCCCCAAGCAACCCGAAAGTCAAAGAAACACATCCCTTACATGTCAAAGTACACATCACCCATCACTCACTCACCCATTCCTCTCTCTCTTACATCCCATCCTCTCTCTCCTCTCATTTTCTCCATTTTCAAGAAAACTCCAAACAACCCATGTCCAAGCAACAGAGCTCCATGAGAGGAGCTTTAGTGTGGCCCACTTCCTACTCTCTCATCTCCCATCTCAACCCTCCATTTTTCATCATCTTCCATCAAGATTTAAGCCAAGGAGTTCGTCCTTCCATCGAGCCAAGAAGGAGACCAATAGGTGGGTGTTTTCTAGTGTTGATTTGTGTCGCTTTGATGATTTGAAGGCCCACTTGTGGTGGGACCTATCTTGATATATAATTTGTATAAATGAGGGGCCCATAGTGGCGGGGTCCCTCCACTATTCCGATCTCTCTCTTTCTCTCTCTCTCTCTCTCCCTCTATTTTATTTTTATCATGATAATGATGCGTGTGTGTGGCCCACCTGATTTGATCCAAATCCTAACCATCCAGAATTTTTGGATGTCTCATTAGTGTGACCCACCTTGTTGTCCACCATAGAACGGACCTGGCCGAAGAGAAAACATAAATATTGGCTTAAATCCAAAGCCGGTGGGCCACCACATGGACCCCACCTTGATGATGTGTTGTATGCCTACTGTCCACGTGGGACCCATCCCATGATGGATGTGTCTTACATCCAGGACGTCTGTCTAGCGTCCCTGGATGCTGGTGCTCTTCAAATAAAATAAAATAAAATTATATATATATATAAGAGAGAGAAGTGGGATGGCCCACTTACGTGGGACCCACCGACCATGGAAGTGGATTGCATGGTCCACCACCACACTAGCTATATAGTTGGTGTACAGGCATCAGCAAACCTGTGGGACTGATCCAAAGTGTCCATCTATTTTGACGTGTGGGCCCACCCACACATGTTTATATGTGGGATGGGACCTGTTCACTCCCCAAGTATAGGGTTGTGATGTAGTAATAAACTCGGTAAGATCGAGGTCGAATCCCACGAGGATGTAGCGAATTGCTTAACACGAATTTATGTAAAATAACTATTGAGAATAAGGAAGAAAATTCAATCAGAGAGAGCACTAGGACTTTCGAATCCACCCCTAATTATCCTAACCCTTGTTTTGTCTGTTAATTCACTTTAATTTAGATTGATCTAACTTATCTAGAGAAAGCACAATCATGTCCTTAATCGGCATACAGATTGTCTAATTCCTTCAAGCATGCCATGAATAACATATCTCATGTCCTTTTGTTGGGCACATGGAATATACCGTTCATTAAAGCACCCTGTCTCTTTCTCTATAGGAACCTGTTCATAATCAGACAAGTACCTAGCATAAGCATCCAGACCACATCCATGCATAGACTGATCAAAGTTGATAGATGGAGAAGTATGGAATTTAAAACAATCAAGCACACTAGAGAAAGAAACAAATCAATCTAATTAAAGTAAAATCAACATAGAACAATGGATGTTCAAATTAAGGGTTTCATCTCACCTCAACTCGAGAGATTAGTTTCCCATAAAATCCATTAAACAGATGGATAAATAAAATTCATAAAAAAAATCAAACCAATTTCTCTCTTTCTTCTTTCTTATCTTTCTTCTCTCCTTTGCTCTAGATCCGAATTCTCCACTTTTTCAATGCCCTTCCTCATGTTTTGCAACTCTTTTTATAGTGATGGAGTGGTGGAGTGGTGAAATTGGATTTGGGAAGTTGCTCGACCAGTGAAAAAAAACCTTTTCGCAGCTCAAGTTCGGGACCTCAAAACACCATACTTTCCTCGTTCAAATTCCAACAAACACCGTCCCTTAGGACTTTCTTGGGTCCTCTACATGATGGACGGTTCGGATCGCCATATGATCAAAGATGGTGGCCCACAACCGCCTGAAAACCGAATTTTCAAATTGTGCGAAACCTTTCGCACCCTTCGTCGTGATCGGTGGGCCCCATGGAAGTGTTTTCAAATCCACCCCGTCCATTGGATTCGTGACGAAATTTCATCAAGAATAGGTAGTTTTGAACATCCATTGATGCGTCCCAGAAGAAAACACAAAAAGATCGTTTGACGTTACGGGGCCTTTGTGGCCTCTGTACATACACGTGTGCACGCATGGGTATAAAGTATTACCATGGTTTTGAAGTCCTCGAGCCCATCTTCAAGATGGACGGTTCGGATCATCCGTCTGGTGATGAGTGGGGCCCTAGCGGCCGTAAAAATGGATTTTCATCTGATTCGAACAACGCAAAACGCAAGAATCCTGCCGTTTAGATTTTGAAATCGGCCAGTGGTTTTGGAAAGCGGCGCGATCGGCGCTTCTAGTGCTGCAGCTAGTGCATTTATGCACTATACACACCCCATCTCATGTGGGGTCCACATATGATATTCGTGATAAATCTGATCCATCCATTTAATTGTTCTCCCATTTAAGGCATTGAATCAATTTTAGGCATATCCGGATAGAGGTGGGTCCCACTTAATGAATTAAGGGGCTGATCATTTTGTTGGGCTACTTCTCTAGTGATCAGAGGGCCGAAATTTGAAATGTACTGTTAATTTGTCCCTAATCCCATGTATAAAGTTTGAACCAATTGGATGGAGGGAACCATGTGATCTTGCATTCTAAACCATTTTTGGGACTCTTTAACGTGAAACGACTTGATTTTCTCGATTCACCGCCATGTAAATCATGATCTTGGTTCTCTGAGTCCGTCCCTTGCTTTGATAACCGGAGCGTCATATCTACGCTTTTAATACTCTTTTTCAATCAACGCTCCTTATTACATCCTCGACAACAAAACACGATTAAAATCCGATGTTAAGCATTATCGTAATGCGTAAAATAGGGCAATAATCAGGGTCCGATATGCAATATTTGACCCTCATCACAACCCCCAACCAGCATTTTGCTAGTCCCGAGCAAAACATGCGAAAAATAATTTCAGAAATAAAAGACAATTCCTGTAAACTCAAATGACGGGTGAACAGATAATTGAGATGTGAAAATTCTAAGATTCATGATTTTTCTCCTGAAATCAAGCTTACAGTAAGCTTCATAATCAAGTTCAAAATATTAATCCATTAATTAGAATATTCTAAACATTGAGTTCCATGAGTGTATAGCAGAATCTCGGCTTACAATCATTAAAAGATCCAATTGTCAATTTCATGAGATCATTAGTAATTCGTGACAACCAACCTGAAACCAACACTAGCATTTTAGATCATCTTTTCGTTCTATCAACCTTTGATTTCCTTTATAAACAGTGGTGCCAAGGAGGGGAATCAAATCTGCACCTATAGGGAGCAAACCTATGGTGAAAACTTGTCGCCTAACTCTTTTCTCATGTCAACTATGGGGAATCGAATCTTCATCTATAGGGAGCAAACCTATGGTGAGGATTATGCGTCCTAGCCTTTTCTCTTCTTCTTTATAAACTGATGCTAACAAAAAAATTTTCAGGCTAGTTCCTTTCATGCTTTAATGATCACCATGTTACCATTTAATATCGAACTGAAAACTTAATGTGTAAGTGAGATCTGATATGTGCAATCCTGGCTCAATCAATGTTTACAACTTCTAATCATGGATTATCAATTCAAACTTAACTGGGAAATCTACCAGACAACTGAATCCAAGAGTCATAAATTACTCACATTATGTATCTTGTAATTTCAAAATCACAACTATCCTTCAAAATTACTTTAAAGTCAACAGAAATTCTAGAAAAATTTTAAAAATTTTCACAATTTTTGCTCAAGACTAAGAAAATACTGATTAGGTAACCTAATTTCCCACCCCCAACCTAAAATCTACATTGTCCTCAATGTAAAAGAAATAAACATGCAATGCACATGAGACAACGAAAAGAAAAGAGGAGTGAGGGAAAGATAGTACCTGGATGGAGAATCAAGAGGCGTTCTCAAGAATATCAACATAAAAGCGAGTTAGCACAAGAGAGATATCAACAAAAATAAAACAAAAATAAAAAGAAAATCCTACCTATACCACTTTCGCAGGTGCTCTCGATTGCATTTAGCGTATGCAACAAGCCTTTAAACCCCTAGGTTACCCCTAGTGGACGAGTTGTAGTCTCGTGAGGGTTTGCAGTAATGTTACCCACAAACATTGAACTAACTAACAAGGAAAAAGAAATCAAATGAAATGCTGGGTTGTCTCCCAGGAGCGCTAAGTTTAACGTCTTCAGCCAGACAAAAACGGACCATGAATGACTAATCATTATAACCAGGGTCCGCCAAAGAAATTACCTCATCCTTAATTAACCGATCCCAGATAAGTGATGTGAGTTCCCATGAGCTGTGTTATCTGAAATGAGGTAATTGACTCTATCATCAAACAATTTAAGGACTTCTGCTCGAACAACTTCCTCCATGTTAGGATCATGCTTCCTTTGTATTTTACGTGACATTTCCACAGCATGATCCTTACATACAGTGGGGCACACTCCTTGTATTTTTGCTATCTTCCGTTCAATTCTGCCTTATATGTTCGAAGAACATTAAGCAACTTTGTTCTCTTTGCCTTCTCGAGTTAGAAAGCGTGCCGTCAGAAGAGTCTCGGAGGGATGAAGAGGTTCCACTTTCGCGCTCCATTTTTCGGTCTCCAATATAGGGTAGAGTCGAGCATTGCATTGACTTCGTGGATGGGACTATCTATGTCGAAATCCATGCCATGTTGTGCTAAGCTGGTCTCAAGTGGATCTTGAAAAGATTTACTGGAGTCCCGCACAAGGCTCTCGATCATGTCCACTTCAAATATGTCATCCAAATCTGCTGATTGTTGTCCCGCATTAAAAACATTAAGTTTAATATTCATGTTACCAAAGGACAACTTCATAACTCCATTTCGAATTTATAATAGCATTAGATGTGGCCAAAAATGGACGACCCAAGATGATTGGGATCCACTATGAGGATTCTGGCAGTGAGTATCTATAACTATGAAATCCACTGGAAAATAGAATTTATCAACCTGGATTAGCACATCTTCAATAACACCCCAGGGAACCTTGACAGATCTATCGCCCGGTTGTAATGTTACCTTAGTCGGTTTCAACTCACCAAGTCCTAGCTGCTCATAAACCGAATAAGGTAACAAATTAACACTCGCCCCTAAATCAAGCAATGCTTTCCGATCTTATGATCTCCTATGCCGCAAGAAATGGTGGGGCTCCTGGATCCCTAAATTTAGGAGGGTGTTATGTTAAATCATGGAGCCGAGTTGTGAGCTCTTGCAAGGAAGACCTTCTTATGAACATTTCGCTTACGCTTTTGAGTGCATAAATCTTTAAGAAACTTAGCGTAAGGAGGACTTGCTTGATAGCGTCAAGCAACGGATGTTGACTTGCACTTTTTAAACACGTCCAGATTTCATCAAAATTGTTTCTTTTCTTCATTGGTGCCAGGACGTAGAGGAAAAGGTGCTTTGGGCACGTAAGGTGGCACGTCGGCGCTCTTGGAGAGTCAGAGAGTTTTTGGACTTTGGATGTATTGGTGTGTCTCTCTGCTTCACCTTGATTTGATTCATCCCTAGGTATCTCTATTTTGTTGTCAATCTGTTTGCCTGACCTAAGGGTAGTGATTGATTTGGCTTGCTCGTGGTATTGCCCTTGGTTGGAATTAGAGCCAATCTCATACTGTCCCTTTGGATTAGCCACAGGTTGACTAGGGAACTTACCTTTCTCTCTCTCACTCAATGTGGCAGCTAGTTGACCCATTTGTACTTCCAGCTTGGCAATGGATTGCGCATTTGCATGTAAGCTTTGCTGGTTAGCTAGTAAGGTTTGTTGGGTGTCTTTTTGGAATTGGAGAGAACTCTGCATAAAAAGATTGAGTATATCCTCAAGAGATGGTTTCCTTGATTGTGCGAGCGATTGATATTGCGAAACCATTGAGTTGTTGATTGCCACTTGAGGGTAAGGTTGCATGGGAGGATTTCGGATGGTCCTCCTTGTTGTGGTCCTTTTGCCCAAGAGAAATTTGGATGCCTAGCCCAACCTGGGTTGTAAGTTTATGCATAAGGATTATTCCCAGGTCTTTGAAAAGTGTTCATTGCATGTACTTGTTCAGAAAGAAGTTCTGGGGATGCTGCACCAGATGGACAATACTGCGTACGATGGGCAGGACTAGAACATATGGCACATGCCTCGACTTGAGCGGTTTGTGGAGATCCATTATTTAATACCAGAGCATCAACTTTCTTTGTCAGGTTATCAAGCTTGGCGCACAGATCTGGCATGACTCCTATCTCATATATGCCACCTCTCTTTTTGTGGTTGGGAACTTCTTTCACCTCTATCTGAATAGTCCCATTCTTGGGAGTTTTCACACAAGGTTTCAAAGAATTTCCATGCTTCGGTATCGCTTTTGGTCATGAAGGACCCTCCATGGTGGCATCAACCAAGCGACGGTTACTGGGTGTCGATCGTCATAAAAGTATTGCACTTGTTGCCACTTCTCAAAACCGTGGTCTGGACATTTAAGAAGCAAGTCCTTCCATCTTTCCCAACATTCATGAAAGTGCTCTCCTCTTTTTGTGTGAAATTAGTGATTTCTCTACGGAGAGCATTAGTTTTGTGAACAGGAAGAACTTGTTTAAGAACTTTCTAGACAATTGGTCCCATGTAGTGATAGACCCAACTTCTAGAGAATTCAACCATGCTTTCGCCTTATCCTTCAAAGAAAAAGGAAACAGTAGGCGTAGGATCGAATCGTCTGAGAAGTTTTGGAATTTAAAGGTGGAGCAAATGTCTAGGAATTCTTTCACATGATGATATGGGTCCTCCTTGTCCAACCCATAAAAGGAAGGCAACAATTGTATGACCCCAGTCTTGAGTTCAAAGTGTCTTCAGGTGGTGGGCAACACTATGCATGAAGGCGCATTGAATTGACAGAGCTTAATAATCTCTAAGAGTTTTAGTTCCATTCTCTTCTGCCAGTTCAATTGGGATGTCTTTCAATCTTCTATGGAATGTTCTTTCTATTTCAGGATCAAAAGGTGCTAGTTCTTTATCTAGAGATCTACGTCCTAGCATAAACTAAGCAACAACCTAAGAGAAAGAAAACTAGAACTAGAAATTATGCTATTAAAAAAAAAACAAGTTAAAACTATGTGAATAAGAATGGGAAGAAAGAACCAGAAAAGGAGATGATTGATGGCGAAAGATTTAAGAAGCTCCTCCTTCACTTAGTAGCTTCCTTCCTCAATTCCGTAAATAAAAACAAAAACAAATCAAGTTTCCTAAAATAATGATAGAAAAATCCTAAGCAACGGTTAATTTCTAAAAAGAAAGTTTCTAAAACTAGAAAATAGAAAGTTACCAAATCCAAAGTTAGAAAGTAGAAAATTCCTAAAAATTGAAAACCTAAATCTCAAAATAGAAAGTAGAGAGGACCGGGAGAATTTAGAAAGATGTTACCAATTGGAGATCTATGTTAAAATCCTGCAAAAGAAAACAAAACAAGTTAGTTTCTAAAACAGAAAATCTAAAATTAAAAATTTTCTAAAGAATTAAAAAAGAAAAAAAAGAGTTAGTTTCTAAAAAGGAAGGAAATCCTAGAATTAGAAAGTTACTAAAAATAAAAAGCTAAGTTAGTTTCTAAAAAGGAAAAAAATTTCTAAAACTAGAAAATAGAAAGTTACTTAAAAGAAGAATCTAAATCTAAAATTAGAAACTAAAAATTTCTAAAAAATAAAATCCTAATTCTAAAAATAGAAATTAGAAAAAGTAAGAAACTTAGAAGGGATTACCAAATTAGAAGTTTATTTCAGGACCCTACAAAAGAGGAAATAGGTTAGTTTCTAAAATAAAGAAAATAACTCTAAGTTAGTAAAATCCTATGACTATGAATTATGATAAGAGAGAATCTTAAATCCAATTTAGATCAAATTGCAGTCCCGAATCATAGCCAAAAAACTTGTTCACTCCCCAAGTATAGGGTTGTGATGTAGTAATAAACTCGGTAAGATCGAGGTCGAATCCCACGAGGACTGGTCGTCACAAATCAAATCTGTGATTCCCTTTAACTAATCCAATGATTAATGTAGCGAATTGCTTAACACGAATTTATGTAAAATAACTATTGAGAATAAGGAAGAAAATTCAATCAGAGAGAGCACTAGGACTTTCGAATCCACCCCTAATTATCCTAACCCTTGTTTTGTCTGTTAATTTACTTTAATTTAGATTGATCTAACTTATCTAGAGAAAGCACAATCTGTGTCCTTAATCGGGCATACAGATTGTCTAATTCCTTCAAGCAATGCCATGAATAACATATCTCATGTCCTTTTGTTGGGCACATGGAATATACCGTTCATTAAAGCACCCTGTCTCTTTCTCTATAGGAACCTGTTCATAATCGACACAAGTACCTAGATAAGCATCCGACCACATCCATGCATGACTCTGATCAAAGTTGATAGATGGAGAAGTATGGAATTTAAAACAATCAAGCACACTAGAGAAAGAAACAAATCAATCTAATTAAAGTAAAATCAACATAGAACAATGGATGTTCAAATTAAGGTTTCATCTCAAATTTGTGAGAGATTAGTTTCCCATAAAATCCATTAAACAGGATGGATAAATAAAATTCATAAAAAAAATCAAACCAATTTCTCTCTTTCTTCTTTCTTCTCTTTCTTCTCTCCTTTGCTCTAGATCCGAATTCTCCACTTTTTCAATGCCCTTCCTCATGTTTTGCAACTTTTTATAGTGATGGAGTGGTAGTGGTGAAATTCGGATTTGGGAAAGCTGCCGCACGATGCGAAGAAAAACCTTTTCGCAGAAAGTTCGGACCTCAAAACACCATACTTTCCTCGTTCAAATTCCAACAAACACCGTCCCTTAGGACTTTCTTGGGTCCTCTACATGATGGACGGTTGAATCTGCCATATGATCAAAGATGGTGGCCCACAACCGCTTTGGAAAACTGGATTTTCAAATTGTAATGAAACCTTTCGCACCCTTTTCATTTGTCGTGATCGGTGGGCCCCATGGAAGTGTTTTTCGAGAAATCCACCCCGTCCATTGGATTCGGACGAAATTTCGATCAAGAATAGGTAGTTTTGAACATCCATTGATGCGTCCCCGAGAAGAAAACACAAAAGATCAGTTTGACGTTGTGAGCGGCTCTTTTGTGGCCTCTCATCATCACACGCGTGTGCATGCATGGGTATAAAGTATTACCATGGTTTTGAAGTCCTCGAGCCCATCTTCAAGATGGACGGTCGGATCATCCGTCAAAGTGATGAGTGGGGCCCACTAGCGGCCCGTAAAAACGGATTTTTCGTCCGTCATGACAACGCAAAATCGGCAGAATCCGCTTTAGATTTTGAAATCGGCCGGTGGTTTTGGAAGCGACCGACGGTCACGCTTCTAGTCTGCACTAGTGCATTTATGCACTATACACACCCCATCTCATGTGGGGTCCACATATGATATTCGTAGATAAATTTGATCCATCCATTTAATTGTTCTCCCATTTAAGGCATTGAATCCAAATTTTAGGCATATCCGAGATAGCAGTGGGTCCACTTAATGAATTAAGGGGCTGATCTGACGTTGGGCTACTTCCTAGTGATCCGAGGGTTTGAAATTTGAAATGTACGGTTAATTTATGTCCCTAATCCCATGTATAAAGTTTCAACCAATTGGATGGAGGGAACCATGTGATCTTGCATTCTAAACCATTTTTGGGACTCTTTAACGTGAATGCACTTGATTTTCTCGATTCCCGCCATGTAAATCTGGATCTTGGTTCTCTGGAGTCCGTCCCTTGCTGATAACTTCGGAGCGTCAAATCTACGCTTTTAATACTCTTTTTCAATCAACGCTCCTTATTACATCCTGCAACAAAAACACGATTAAAATCCGATGTTAAGCATTATCGTGTACGTAAAATAGGGCAATAATCAGGGTCCGATATGCAATATTTGACCCTCATCAGGACCCACTTTGATGTATTTGTTATATCCAAAATTGCCCATCCATATACACGAAGGTGGGTCCACCTTGATGGATGCCTTGCATCCACACGTGTGGGGCCCCACCTTAATTTATGTATACAGTTGTCCATCTAGATGATTATGTGTAGGCCACCCTGATGTGTGATTGATCCACACCGTCTAGCCTCTGGACGGTGTGAGATGTATATATAATATTATAATAAATATGATGGTGGACCCACCTTGCTATCTGTATTGATCAGCACTGTCCAGTAAGGGACGGTGCTTACTGGACAGTGCTGGATCACCATATGTATCTGTTTCATCCCTCCATCCAGATGAGACAGTGGGGCCCCTTCATAGGTGTAAGTGTTGTATCCTCATCGTCCATGTGGACAGTGGGGCCTACCATGATGTACGTGGACCCACCTTGGTGTATGTATTGTATACCCACTCCGTCTACCCGTCAGGACGGTGGTGTGGACCCCACTGTGATGTTTATATACCCCGTCCGTCTGACGGGTCCACCTTGATTCATGTGTTTTAACCATGTCGTCCAGTTCGTTAAACTTGTGGCCCATTTGATAGATGTGTTGTATATCCATGTTATTCATCTGGTGGGCCCATTTGGAAGGTGCAGGCCCACCTACTAGTTGTACAGGGCCAACCTACTATGAGCCCCTTGGATGAGGCCCAATCCGATATACTATAAGGCCCACCTTGATGTATTTGTGGCCTATCCATTGGGGCCCACCTTAATATATTTGTAGCCTATCCATGAGTCCCACCTTGATGTATTTGTAGCCCATTGATGTGGCCCACTTGATGTATATGAGGCCCGTTGGTGCGGCTCATGTGATGTAACCCATTTGATGTTTTATGAGGCCCATATGATGAGGCCCAATGTGTTATGTATGAAGCCCATGTGATGCGACCCATGAGTGAGGCCAGATGTCATGTATTTATGGCCCATGTCATGTGGCCCATTATGATGTGCATTTGGCCCATATTTGAGGCTTGTTGTGATGTGTATTCAGCCGTGTTTAAGTCCCAATATGATGTATATGAGGCCTATGTGATGAGGCCCATTGTGATGCATTTGAGGGCCAGGTGATGGAGCCCATTGTGATGTATGTTAGGCCCATATGAAGGGCCCATCATGATGTGTATTAAGCCCTTGAGTGAGGCCCATGGCGTTGTGTATTTGGCCCTTATGTGAGGCCATGGGTCCACTATATGTTAGGATCTATGTGGGCCATTCCTTGGGGGCAATGTTTGTTAAATGTCCACATTGTCGAGGTCGATTGTCGATGCCGGTTATTGATACTGATTATGAGTATGTGACAGCATAGCATCATGACACCTGCCCATACGCATCATCTGCATGTTTGTTATGAGATATGATTAACCATTGCATATGTCATAGTGTCGGTTGTTATGAGACTCCCTGATAGGCAAAGATTATCTCACATGAGCGCACGATATGTACAGGATTGATGCATAACTGGATTATATGACTCATACATCTTGCATTGTGTGTTGTGATGACTGTATGCCCTAACGACATTACGGTCATAGCCTCCACAAGCATATCGTGGATGTAGGGCTGAAAGTCGGGTGGGTTGGGTCGAGTTGGTGCTCAACCCTAACCCAACCCAAGGTTCCTACACCTCAACCCTAACCCAACCCAACCCAATCTAGGGTTAAGAATTCTCAACCCAAGCCCAACACATGCAGGCTCGGTCGGGTTGGTTGGGTATATATGTGCTAATATTTTTGTTATTATATTAGTTTATTATATTTCAATATAGGACTTATTTTTTTTGTATCTATGATTTTATTAATTATATATGTGATTATTCATCATAGAAAACTTCATTTCTTTTCTTTTAAAAAATAAGCTAAAATATAGGACAACTACTCCTTTAAAAGTCACGTAGCATAGCACGCAATTTATTTGGAAGAGATAAATCTGGAATATCTTGTTAGCTCAAGTCCTTGGAAATGACGTGGACAAATGAGACCCGACATCACTAGTGTGCCTTCGACACAAACGATCCACATTCAGTTATAATTTATAAGTAACTTATATATTGATCGGGTTCGGGTTGGGTTGGGCAACCTGAGACCTCAACTTGAGCCCAACCTAAGTTTTATCGGGTTGGTGTTTGTATAGCCCAAGCTTGAGATCGGACCTGATATATCCTGCTTGAGCCCAACCTAATGTCGGGTTGGTCACGGGTCGGTCGGGTTGAACCCGCCCAACTTTTAGCCCTAGGTAGATGGCCAGATGGGACACTGAAAATCTGTTCTACATGGGGTGCTATAGATATCCTTAGGTGAAAGTCCCAGAATCCCTTAGTTTTAGAGGTTGCTCCAATGTCTAGACTGAGTGGATGCATGAGAGCATGAGGATCGTATACCGTTAGGCCACATCTCCCACTATGTCATGGTCGGTTGGAAGGGGGTACGGCCTTACCTGCCCGAGAGGAGGGGGCAATGCTAGGCTGAGTCTGACTAGCTCGAGGAATGGATCCGCTATCGACGATCCGGACCTGATATTGGCAGTCAGATAGTGAGGTCTCTTCCACTCACATTGTTGCGTGTGATAGGGAGGCAATCTGGTTTGGAGTGTAATAGACCCCGGTGATTTTCCAGAGAGGAACCTTACTGATATGTGGACTTATTGAGCAGGAATTGCATACTCATTCATTCATTCATTCACTATCCACTTGGGCTGGTGGTGCGTAACTATTTGTTACGTGTACCTTTGCATGGCCAGGATTTTAGTTGAGTGCGTGACTAACTTGAGATCAGGAGTTTACTTCATTGAGTCTAACTATCCAAATTTAGGTATGGGACTGGTTTGGATAGAAGTCCCTTGTGGTGGACCCTGTAGCCTGCGATACTACGTACTATCATCCTAACCTCACACTCCAACTTGTTTATTTCATTCGCATCGCATATTACATCCACAGGCATATGGCATTTTGGGTTGCTATGTTTCTGCACTTATATGGCTTAGACGGATTTAGCAGGATTTACATATTGCATTGTACCTTTGACATCTGATATTTGGCTCTCTTTACTCCTCATTTGCATAACTGATTTGTATTGCGTACTCTGATATTATATGACTCATGGACTTATCAGTATTTCTACTTACTCTGATATTGTATTATTCATGATCTTGCCAGTATTTCTGATATTGTATGATTTATGGCATTGTATTATATACTTGACACTTATCATGTACACACACTTACACCACCCTTTAAGCTTTCTATAAGCTTATGCACGATAGATGCGTGTAGGTGGCATTAGGTTACAGCAGCATTGAGCTTGGAGCATGTAGCGGACCTCTAGAGCTTTGATTTTCGATATATATTTTTCCCTTTCAGCATTGTATTCAAATGATTATATTAGTGGATATGTGATGATATGTTTCCTTTGTGATTTGGGTAAACTTGTAGTTATGCTTCTTACGAGATAAATGTACTTTGAAAAATCTTCCTTGTAGGATCTCAGGATCATAATCTGACGTATGGGTGCTAGGAGCTGAGAATGGGGTACTACGAAGGTTGTCGGCACCGGATTCAGTGATCGGGATTCTTGTAAGTTTGATCTCTGAGTTTGGGGAGTGACAAAAGTTGGTATCAGAGTATAACTTGGGAATACCTAAGGATAACATCACATATCTGCCGATAGCTACCCTGTACTCTATGATTATTGAGAACTTAGAATGGTTAAATCCCCAAGTTCGAATAACTTAGAGATTTTCTGATGTAGCTCCTTACCGTTGAAATTATGAGGCTGCATAGTATCCCAGTTTCGATCGTTTCTAATCTGGGAACCGAGGTTTAGTGGGATCATCGCAGTGTTAATGAGGTGTCCTGAGAGCGGGAGGCCGTGATTCACAAGAATTATTCTCACTTCTTCGATGTTTGATTATGCCTAGTATTGTATTTCGGATGCCATGTTTCCTCATTCTTTTGAGTTCTGCATATAATACAAATTTCGAGGACGAGATTTTTATTAGGTGGGGAGGGCAGTAAGGCTCGTATCGCAGCCCGTACCATTCCGTAGGCCTCTGCGGTCCTCCCGGTTGTTGATGGTCAAATATTACATATTAGACCCTAGTTATTGCCTGGATTTACGAACATGAAACTGTTTAACGGCTCAATTTAATCATGTTTGTGATGGAAGGTGTATTTATGAGCTTGGACTGAAATAGGGTGCTTAAAGCATGAATTTAACGCTCTGATGACACCAAAGCACTATGCCAAAACAGCAAAAAAAGGACGGTCCAAAACCGTCTCAAATGACCAAAAAGGACGGTCATGGACCGTCACATAGGCCGTCAAATTTTGACGTGTCCTTTTTTTTAAAGGATGGTTGAAAACCGTCATTCTTATTGATGGAAAAAAGACGGTCATGGCCTGTCCTAAAAAAGGATGGTCATGGATCGTCCTTAAAATGGACTGTCATGGACTGTCCTTTATGAGCCAAAAAAGGATGGCCATGGACCGTCCTTAAAAAGGACTATCATGTACCGTGTCTTATGAGCCTTCAAAGGACGGCCATGGACCGTCCTTTAAACGGACGGTCATGGACCGTCCTTAAAAAGGACTGTCATGGACTCTCTTATGAGCCTTCAAAGGACGGCCATGGATCGTCAAGGACTGTCTTGGACCGTCTCTTATGAAGGACAGCCATGGACCGTCCTTAAAAAGGACTGTCATGGACCGTCTCTTATGAAGGACGGTCATGGACTGTCCTTTCAAAGGACTGCTATAGGCCGTCTCTTATGACCCTTGAAGGACATTTTCAAATTTGACTTGTTACAGTTTTCTTCATACACCTGTTATACAATATATTTCATCACATTCACATTCACATCCATCTAAACCCAAACTACGTAAATCCATCCAAACATAAACTAAATCCATCCAAACACAAACAATCTTATCCACATTACATTCATCCATACATATAAAGTTTAACTTCATAAGTAAAAAAAAAAAAGGAAAAAAATCAGCAACAATTTTCTTTTTGTGTCTTTCATCTAATAAAAAAATATTTAACCAACAAAACATTATAATTTAGAATCATGAAGAATTGCAGAAACTTCATCCAAAAAAGTGGGCACATTTTTAAAATAAAACTAATAATTAAAATAAACCTAATATGAGCAAATAATGCAAAAAAAAGTGTTTCAATTAATAGAAACAAAAAAAAAATTAAAGCTTTATAAAAAGGGGCAAGTGTTAAAAGGGATACATTCTTGTTTATTGCCATGTGATTGGGCTACATTATTACAGCAATCGGGTTCGGGTTCGGTATCGGGTTTAGGTTTGGGTTTTCAAGTTTAGGTTTAGGATTAGGTGTAGGTCTAAGTTTAGGGATTTGAGAATACATTCAGGTTTTAGGTTATAGGTTTAGGTTTAGGTTTAGGTTTTAAGTTTAGGTTAAGGTTTAGGTTTAGGGAATTGAGAATAGATTAAGGTTTAGGTTTAAGAAATCGGGTTCGGTTTGGGATCGGGTTTAGGCATGGGTTTTCAAGTTTAGGTTTAGGTTTAGGTTAGGGAGTTGAGATTAGGATTAGGTGTAGGTTTAGGTTTAGGGATTTGAGAATACATTTAGGTTTTAGGTTTATTTTTAGGTTTTAGGTTATTGGTTAAGGTTTAGGTTAAGGTTAGGTTATAGGTTATAAGTTTAGGTTATAGGTTATAGGTTAAGGTTTTAGGTCATAGGTTTTGGTTTTTAGGTGGTTTAGGTTAAGGTTAAGGTTTTAGGTCTTATAAGCTATAGGTTTAGGGAATGAGAATATGTTAAGGTTTAGGTTTAGGAAATCGAGTTCGGGTTCGGGTTCGGGATCGGGATTGAGTTTAGGTTTGGGTTTTCAAGTTTAGGTTTAAGTTAGGGAGTTGAGATTAGGATTAGGTGTAGGTTTAGGTTTAGGGATTTGAAAATAGGTTAAGGTTTAGGTTTAGGAATTCGGGTTCGGGTTCGGGATTGGGTTTAGGTTTGGGTTTTCAAGTTTAGGTTAGGGAGTTTAGATTAGGATTAGGTGTAGCTTTAAGTTTAGGGATTTGAGAATAGGTTAAGGTTTAGGTTTAGAAATCGGGTTCGGGTTCGGGATCGGGTTTTAAGTTTGGGTTTTCAATTTTAGGTTTAGGTTTAGGTTAGGGAGTTGAGATTAGGATTAGGTATAGGTTTAGGTTAAGAGATTTGAGAATACATTTAGGATTTAGGTCATAGGTTTTGGTTTAGGTTAAGGTTATAGGTTTAGGTTAAGGTTTAAGGTTTAGGTTTAGGTTATAAGCTATAGGTTTAGGGAATTGAGAATAGGTTAAGGTTTAGGTCAGGGAATCGGGTTTGGATTGGGATTGGGTTTAGGTTTGGGTTTTCAAGTTTATGTTTAGGTTCAGGTTAGGGAGTTGAGATTAGGATTAGGTGTAGGTTTAGGTTTAGGGATTTGAGAAGACATTTAGGCTTTAGGTTTAGGTTTAGGTTTTAGATTATTGGTTAAAGTTTAGGTTTTAGGTTTAGGTTAAGGTTAGGTTATAGGGTTATAGTTTAGGTTAGGAATTAGGGTTATAGGTTAAGGTTTTAGGTCATAAGTTTTGGTTTTAAGGTTATAGGTTTAGGTTAAGGTTAGGTTTTGGTCTTATAAGCAATAGGTTTAGGGATTTGAGAATATGTTAAGGTTTAGGTTTAGGAAATCGGGTTCGGGTTCGGGATTGGGTTTAGGTTTGGGTTTTCAAGTTTAGGTTTCGTTTAGGTTAGGGAGTTGAGATTAGGATTAGGTGTAGATTTAGCTTTAGGATTTGAAAATAGATTAAGGTTTAGGTTTAGGAATTTGGGTTCTTTGTTTGGGATTGGGTTTAGGTTTGGGTTTTCAAGTTTAGGTTTAGGTTTAGGTTAGGGAGTTTAGATTAGGATTAGGTGTAGGTTTAGGTTTAGAGATTTGAGAATACATTTAGGTTTTAGGTCATAGGTTTTGGTTTAGGTTTTCAAGGTTATAGGTTTAGGTTTAGTTAGGGAGTTGAGATTAGGTTTAGGTTAGGTTTAGGGAGTTGAGAATAGGATATTTAGGTTTTAGGTTTAGGTTTAGGTTTGAGAATACATTTAGGTTTTAGGTTTAGGTTTAGGTTGTAGGTTATTTAGGATAAGGTGTATAAGGTTTAGGTTTAGGTTATAAGTTAGGTTATAGGTTATAGGTTAAGGTTTTAGGTCATAGGTTTTGGTTTTAAGGTTATAGGTTTAGGTTAAGGTTAAGGTTTTAGGTCTTATAAGCTATTGGTTTAGGGAATTGAGAATATGTTAAGGTTTAGGTTTAGGAAATCGGGTTCGGGATCGGGATTGGGTTTAGGTTTGGGTTTTCAAGTTTAGGTTTAGGTTTAGGTTAGGGAGTTGAGATTAGGATTAGGTGTAGGTTTAGGTTTAGGGATTTGAAAATAGGTTAAGGTTTAGGTTTAGGAATTCGGGTTCGGGTTCAGGATTGGGTTTAGGTTTGGGTTTTCAAGTTTAGGTTTAGGTTTAGGTTAGGGAGTTTAGATTAGGATTAGGTGTAGGTTTAAGTTTAGGGATTTGAGAATATGTTAAGGTTTAGGTTTAGGAAATCGGGTTCGGGTTCGGGATCGGGTTTTAGGTTTTGGTTTTCAAGTTTACGTTTAGGTTTAGGTTAGGGAGTTGAGATTAGGATTAAGTGTAGGTTTAGGTTTTGAGATTTGAGAATACATTTAGGTTTTAGGTCATAGGTCTTGGTTTAGGTTAAGGTTATAGGTTTAGGTTAAGGTTTAAGTTTAGGTTTAGGTTAAGGTTTAGGTTTAGGTTATAAGCTTAGGTTTAGGGAATTGAGAATAGGTTAAGGTTAGGTTTAGGGATTCGGGTTCGGGTTCGGGATCGGGTTTAGGTTTGGGTTTTCAAGTTTAGGTTTAGGTTTAGTTAGGGAGTTGAGATTAGGATTAGGTGTAGGTTTAAGTTTAGGGATTTGAGAATACATTTAGGTTTTAGGTTTAGGTTTAGGTTGTAGGTTATTGGTTAAGGTTTAGGTTTTGGTTTAGGTTAAGGTTAGGTTATAGGTTATAAGTTTAGGTTATAGGTTATAGGTTAAGGTTTTAGGTCATAGTTTTGGTCTTAAGGTTATAGGTTTAGGTTAAGGTTAAGGTTTTAGGTCTTATAAGTTGTAGGTTTAGGGAATTGAGAATGTGTTAAGGTTTAGGTTTAGGAAATCGGGTTCGGGTTCGGGATCGGGTTTAGGTTTGGGTTTTCAAGTTTAGGTTTAGGTTTAGGTTAGGGAGTTGAGATTAGGATTAGGTGTAGGTTTAGGTTTAGGGATTTGAAAATAGGTTAAGGTTTAGGTTTAGGAATTCGGGTTCAGGTTCGGGATTGGGTTTAGGTTTTGGTTTTCAAGTTTAGGTTTAGGTTTAAGTTAGGGAGTTTAGATTAGGATTAGGTGTAGGTTTAAGTTTAGGGATTTGCGAATAGGTTAAGGTTTAGGTTTAGGAAATCGGTTTCGGGTTCGGGATCGGGTTTAGGTTTGGGTTTTCAAGTTTAGGTTTAGGTTTAGGTTAGGGAGTTGAGATTAGGATTAGGTGTAGGTTTAGGTTTAGGGATTTGAGAATACATTTAGGTTTTAGGTCATAGGATTTAGTTTAGGTTAAGGTTATAGGTTTAGGTTAAGGTTTCGGTTTAGGTTATAAGCTATAGGTTTAGGGAATTGAGAATAGGTTAAGGTTTAGGTTTAGGAAATTGGGTTCAGGTTCGGGATCAGGTTTAGGTTTGGGTTTTAAGTTTAGGTTTAGGTTTAGGTTAGGCGAGTTGAGATTAGGATTAGGTGTAGGTTTCGGTTTAGGGATTTGAGAATACATTTAGGTTTTAGGTCATAGGTTTTGGTTTTAGGTTTAGGTTTAGGTTATAGGTTTAGGTTTAGGTTATAAGTGTAGGTTATAGGTTTAGGTTTAGGTTAGGTTATAGGTTAAGGTTTAGGAAATTGAGAATAGGTTAAGGTTTAGGTTTAAGAAATCGAGTTCGGGTTCGGGATTGGGTTTAGGTTTGGGTTTTCAAGTTTAGATTTAGGTTTAGGTTAGGGATTTGAGATTAGGATTAGGTGTAGGTTTAGGTTTAGGGATTTGAGAATACATTTAGGTTTTAGGTCATAGGTTTAGGTTTTAGGCTTAGGTTTAGGTTATAGGTTTAGGTTTAGGTTATAAGTATAGGTTTAGGTTTAGGTTAGGTTATAAGTTAAGGTTTAGGAAATTGAGAATAGGTTAAGGTTTAGGTTTAGGAAATCGGGTTTGGGTTGAGGATCGGGTTTAGGTTTGGGTTTTCAAGTTTAGGTTTAGGTTTAGGTCGAGGAATTGAGATTAGGATTAGGTGTAGGTTTAGGTTTAGGGATTTGAGAATACATTTAGGTTTTAGGTTTAGGTTTAGGTTATAGGTTATAGGTTTAGGTTTAGGTTTAGGTTATAAGCTATAGGTTTAGGGAATTAAGAATAGGTTAAGGTATAGGTTTAGGAAATCGGGTTCGGGTTCGGGATTGCATTTAGGTTTTGGATTTCAAGTTTAGGTTCATGTTTAGTTTAGGGAGTTGAGATTAGAATTAGGTGTAGGTTTAGGTTTAGGGATTTGAGTCTAGGTTATAGGTTTAGGATTAGGTTATAGGTTTAGCTTTAGGTTTAAGTTATAGGCTTAGGTTATAGGTTATAGGTTATAGGTTATATGTTTAGGTTAAGGTTTAGGAATTTGGGTTCGGGTTCGAGTTCGAGTTTAGATTCGGGTTTAGGTTATAGGATTTGGGATTTGAGAATAGTTTTATGTTATAAGTATAGGTTTAGGTTAAGTTATAGGTTAAGGTTTAAGGATTTGAGAATAGTTTTTGGTTTATGTTTAGGGATTTGAGAATACGTTAAGGTTTAGGTATGAAATTGGGTTCGAGTTTGTGATCGGGTTTACGTTTGGGTTTTAGGTTTTGGCTATGCGTTTAGGGATTCAAATTCGGGTTCAAGATTAGGTTTAGGTTGGGTTTTCAAGTTTAGGTCTAGGTTTAGGTTAGGGAGTTGAGATTAGGATTAGGTGTAGGTTTAAGTTTAGGAATTTGAGAATACATTAAGGTTTAGGTATAGGATATCAGGTTCGGGTTCAAGATCGGGTTTACATTTGGGTTTTAGGTTTAGGCCAAGGGTTTAGGGATTCAGATTTGGGTTCGGGATCGGGATCGGGCTTGGGTTTAAGTTTAGGTTTTACATTTAGGTTAAGGTTACAAGTTTAGGTTATAGGTTTAGGTTTAGGTTATAAGTGTAGGTTATAGGTTACAGGTTTAGGGAATTGAGAATAGGTTAAGGTTTGGGTTTAGGTTATAAGTGTAGGTTATAGGTTACGGTTTAGGGAATTGAGAATAGGTTAAGGTTTAGGTTTAGGAAATCGGGTTCGGGTTTGTGTACGGATTTAGGTTTGGGTTTTCAAGTTTAGGTTTAGGTTAAGAAGTAGATTAGGATTAGGTGTAGGTTTAGGTTTAGGGATTCTCTAGTATTATCTACTATTGAACCTAGTATTATCTACTACATACTAGTAACATACAACCAATATTGGGGCATCATACCATAAGCTACAAGAATTTCATGTCCCCCTAAACAAGGTATCCTCCATTAATAGCAATATATATATATTATAAGTTTTTTATTTTCATCTACATTCCCAAATACATTCATCATCCATCCAAGAAAATTGAAACAAGTACTGCCAATCTATCTTATCTTACCGATCGCCTTATGTTTCTTTTCACCTTTGTAACTCTCATATTTGTTGCAGCTGCTAGTTCACCATCAGTAGTCTCCTTAACTAAATCTTTGTGCAGTCCCTCCATTTGAAGTAGTGGCTGAAGTTACAAGAAGAAGGACTGATTAGTCTTTCCATGTTTTGAAAAAAATCAAATTCGTTATTTTTGGCTACAAGTTACTTATAAACATCCCATCTCTCTCTTTCTTGTATGTATGTTTGGACAGTTGAACGATGAAATAAAGGAAGAAAGATTGTCTTATAGCTATCCTATAAAATTTCAGTCCACTATTACTATTACAAGCAATAAGAAAGATTATGTGTTGTGTTCACAAGCACATGATTGTGTGTTGTGTTCACAAGATAAGGAAATGAATAATTAAAACAGGGGCTGACTTCTCCTATTTCTTGTTCATAGTAATTACAATAAGAAAGAGGAAATGGAAATTTGGCATTTACCTTATCTTCGTTGAAGTGCAAGTCAAGCCAATTCCCTTTTAAAGCTTTAGACAGTGTGACAATGACTCGGTTGGGCTTAACAACCACCTAAAAAAGAAATAGATAATGACAAGACAATAGATAGTTTTCAATGCACCTAAAAAAGAAATAGATAATGACTAGATAATGTTCTGTCAAGTATGAACCACAATGCCAGAAACCCACTTAACTGTACTCGAGGATTTTGGAAATCATCCATAGCTGAGGCTAATGCATGCAACACCCGTTCATGATACTGAACTCGAAGGTTTGGCCCCAAATTTATAGACAATTGCCCATTTGCATTAATAGCAACCTAGCGCACACGAGGGTGGGGATCTTGGAACGAGTTCAAAACCATACTAAACTATCAACTATCAAGTATTTGCTACAACCAGATCCAATGGTATAAAAAAAACCCACGGATGTAGTATATGATGTATAGCAACAAAGTGTATGGTGCCATTTATTCCTAAAAATACACTTTATTATCCAATCTTGTGTCGCCACAATATGTAATTTTTTATTCAGTTAAAGAATTGTTCAGCATAGTGTCACCATGAAGAAAAAATGTAAAGCAAGCAAGGTGGAGTCCCTAATGTTCTGAGAACTGAAGCTCGAGGTTACAACTTCTTACTTTGAAATTAAGCTTGAACAGGAAAGCACCAAAAAGACAACAAATTATTAAGGGAATAGAATAAACAACTTTTATCACATATGAATGCAAAGCTGCCAATGCATCTATGAATAAGCATAGCTCTTACTACTAGTATCCAATTATTGTACAAGACGCTGATTAAAATTGTTGCAAGTTGGAGTTTGTATATGTATGGAATAACACACCAAATGCCTCATGAATACCAGAGCCATGCATGATGACAAAGAAGCTACACATTCATTGATGAGTAACCATACCTCTGATTTTTTCAACTACACCAGTTGGCTTTTAAGATTGTTGGTCTCCTCTTTAGCAGCCTTTCTTAAATGGATTTCATTTTGAAGCAACTGGTTGACTTTAGCAATTTCCTCTGCAACAGATATTGGGCCCTGTGCACCATGAAGAAAATAGAGACAGACAGTGATAGTGAATTATTCTACAGAGTGATCATGCAATTGGATTTTTCTGTTTTAAATCTTCTAACCAAAATCCACTTAAAACAGTTCTTTTCTGAAAGGGCCATCATACTTCCAATTGCATCTATAAAATACGGCATTCAACCTAGCTGGTTTATGCAAAAAAATTAGTTCGAGTCATTTCCTTATTTTATCCATATTAGAAGGACAGCACACAAACCAAATACTCATGAACAAGATACGCTAAGCCGGTCCATAAATGATTTAAATATCTTCTCCAACAATAACAACACTTTTTGACACAATATAGCTCATAAGAAATGAGAATACACACAGTAATATAATAGGTGGGGAGCGTACCTCACATATCAGTGGAACCATAACATGTACATGTAAAAAGATGACAACATCAGCCCCTCGTCATGTATATGTAAAAAGTTTCTAGGACAACAAGATGTAGTCATATGATACACTCATACTCAAAGATAAAGACTTAATTAGCAAAGGAGAATGTTCTACTTTTCCATATGCAAATAAAATAGAACTGATATATTTCTACTTCTATATCTTACATGGAGCCACAATCTAGTGTCTGGTATAAGCAGGCAACAAAATGCAAGATGCATGATGTGGACTGCAAGGCCAATTTGAGTGTCATTACCACAAGGTAGCTCTATATAAATTGAACGAATCTGAATGAGGAATGAACACTTATGAAGGTTTCTAGTTTCATGACTTTGTAGTCACACAAGCTACAAGGATAACTCTGCCCATATATGACCTTGGTGCAGTACTGAAACTCACTTGCCTAACACACAACTTTCATGAATCTGATCATCCAAGTTATTCCCAACTGTATGAAATTCTATACTAAGCAACACAAAACTAAAATGGTTGTGTCATAACATACCTGAAATATAACATTTTCCATTAGCTTGGTTGTATATTTTCCATTAGCTTGGTTGTATAACTAAAATGGTTATTCCATACCTAAAATGGTTGTATATTTTGGTCCATTTGAGGATGAGACTACCTGATTTTTGAGGTAGAGATCTAAGCATTATTACCAACCAAATGGAAACATTAACTCTTGCGAAGGGTTTAGCTGAGACCATAAAAGAGAAGTGCGAACTTGAAAAGTTGATCTATGGCTTCATAAGTTGATAAATCAAACTACATCTTCCTTTCTTTCTGATGGATAGGAGAGAAGATTGCACCTTCATAAACTTGAGGCCAACAACCGTGGAAAAATGGCTTTAATTCAAGAAGATCATAGTCCATAGCTAGTTATTTAGACTCAATTTAAAACTTGAGCAAGTATGAAGTAGACATGGCTCTAACTTCAAGAAAATCATAGTCCATATCTAATAGGGAATTTAAATATTGATAGAAATGAAATAAACGGTTGCACTGTTATGATTGCAGAACTCATCAAAAATACATTAATTTTCAGGAGGAAAGCTACAGGCATTAGGGCATTTGGAAATGCCACCAAAGTTACCTTAGAAGCAAATCTGTTAATACCATGCCTAGCGACACTGTATGTACTCCAAACTTGGATCACCTGCACTCCTTCAAATGCTTAGAGTTGCCTTAGACCACACTTGGTCGAACCATAGCTATAAATTCAAAGAATATAAAGAACAAATTAAATATATAGATCAGAATAAAGAAAAAGGATAGCTAACCAAGCCTAACCTCAAAGAATGCATCAATCTTTCTAATTGTATTACCCAAGCCACCCTGAAGGTTTTGAAGAACCTCACCCAAATGGGCCAAGAGAACTTGCAATCCACCCTGATGGCTTATAATTTTCATGTTTCAACGACAGAGAATGCAATCATGCAAACCTTAGTTACATGAAAATCCAAATGTAAATTCACTCATTGTCACCATCATCATAATCATAGCCTTTTGGTCCCATATGTCTAATATTGGATCCCTAGTATATAACAATTAGAGGTAAATGAAGGTACAACATGTATAAAAGCTGAAAAGATGGTGGGAAGCGAATGGTTACCAAAAATACACCACCTGCAAAGGGGCTATCTGTTGGTCCCATAATTGTTGCTTGCCAGTGGAACATGTCACCAGCAACACGGCCTATAATCATATAAAATAACTAATTCAAAAAAGCTGAAAACCAACCATAAAAGACCTTATAGCTAAATAGGAAGCCAAACCCAACTATAAATTAGAAACAACTAGAAAATGGACTGTGGAAGTAATTTCCAGGAGTCTGCTAGTCTATTCAACTAGAAAGAGAAGAAAAAAACAACTAGTGCTTGAGAAATTAGAGCAGCTAATTCTCAGATTGAAACATGTCTGCTAGTCTATTCAACTAGAAATAGAAGACAAAAATCGGTCTGGAACTAGGTAGGCCTTGACTGAGAAACCATTCAAGCGTTGACCTAAACCTAAGCTCAACAAAAAAATAAATAAATTGAATCCACAAGTCTGATCCATGGTGAGACTAAAACACTTACATCACTGTGGGCTAAAAATGAAGCATATCCAAAGCTCAAATGGACCACACTACCGGAAAGAGTGTGAATTAAACATCTACATTGAAAATTTCACGTGGGCCACAAAAGTTTTAGATCAAACCGATATTTGTGTTTTCATTTCATCCATGTCTTTGTGATATTACGAACAGGTTGGATGACAAATAAGCATCACCGTGGGCCATAGAAAGGTTTCAATGGTGGAAACATTATTCTAAAGAGATTGTTTCTGTTAGGCATTTCATCAAACATGCAACAGGCATCGTCAAGCTAGACCATTGGATGTATCTAGAGATCATACAATTCCATGCAACGAGATGAAACCCATCAATTTGCTTGAAGATGGAGACGTATGAATCTAGTATCAAACTTAAGAAAGAAAAATATCTCCACTATCAAAATCATAGGAATTGCAAATGAAAACCATAGGAAGAGAAGTCACGAAATTTACATTTAAAAAAAGAAAATTAATCTTCCAAACTATAGGAATTGTATATGAAACAAAGAAAATCCATAAAATTTAATAGACCTTCGAGTACTTATCCGTATGAAAAGCTTTTCATACTCATGGAGACATGCAGTCCACTCGCCACTTACACCTGCCGCAACGAGTCCATGAATCGGAAGACGAGCGATGGCTTCCAGCCCGTCATCTAGAGAGGCATTCTCCAGTGAGTTCAGCGACGTTAGAGAAAAGAGGGAAATGGAAATGAGAAGAGGGAATTGGAATTAAATCCCTCTTCCGAAATGAGATGTTAGTTTCAAATCCGCAAGTTGTGAGTTTTCCATAATTTAGCACATCAACTACATTAATAACCCTACATTTAAGGGACCATTTAATGGATGATTAAGATAGTTTTATATAGTAAAAAGTTTAAATATTAATCATTAATAACTAGACCCATTATTTAGATGGTCTGGATAACTCTATATCATTGCCACTATTATTAAGAATGAGTCACCACTAATTTACATTAAACACAAAACTCACACATTGTTTCTATACACCAAATAACGCCACTTGTGCTTTAGATCTGTTATGGCTCTGTGTGCCCCACCATGATGCGTGTCAAATATCTACTCCATTAGTTAGATTCAACATTTCATTGTGGGCCTAAGGATTAAAAATAAAATCAATATGTGACTTGTGTGGGCCACACCACATACAAAAGTTGAGAAGGTTTACCCTCCATTAAAACATTCATAATTATTTTTTGGGCCCACAGAGATGTGGTTTAAAAATCAAGCCCATCCATTATGTGTGTGCCACTTGGATGTGGGGTCATACCAAGTTTCAGATGCATCCAAATTTCAGGTGGGGCCCCACCAAGTACTTTTATATGTTTTAGGCATGTCTTCACATGATTTTAAATGGTATGGCCCACTTGAGTTCAGCATACTGCTGATTTTGGGGATATCCCATAATTTAAAGGGGACCCATCAAATGCACGGTGTTAATTTTTGACACACGTCATGGTGTGGCCCACACAACTCGACCTAATGGGGGAGTTCTCATGAGCTTGACGTACAGAACCTTTATATATATATATATATATGTGTGTGTGTGTGTGTGTGTGTGTGTGTGTGTGTGTATAAAACCTATGATGTATTATTATATCCACACCGTCCATCCATTTTGATATCATTTTAAGTCATGAGCCAAAGAATGAGACAGATAAAAATCTGTAGTGCACTCTGCCACACAAAACAATGGGGAGGGTGATTCCCACCGTTGAAACCATCCTAAGGCCTATTGTAATGTTTATTTGAAGTCCAACTGCTTCAAAAGTTTTTTCCTAAAAAAATGGTTGCCCTAAAATGATTGTTTGTGCTGGGGTCCATCATCTGTGTTGAGGTCCACTGGATCTTTGGATTTAACTCATTCTTTGGACATTGCCCTTAAATGATCTCTCCAAATAGATGGACGACATGGATTAAACACATACATCATGGTGGGGCCCACAGAGCACCAACCACCAACCATTGGATGGTGTCAGGGGGAGTCGCTGTTTTGTTCCCCTTATTTGTGGTGTGGTTCATTTAATTAATCTTTGGATATGAATCATTTTTTGGATAATTCTCTAAAATGATCTCGAAAAATGGATGAACAGTGTGGGTTAATCCCGAATTTTCGATAAATCCAAAACTCAAGTGGACCATACCACACGAAACAGTGTGGAATAATGATTTCCACCGTTGATACTTTCCTTGGGCCCATAGTACTATTTATTTGACATCTAACATGTTCATAATATCAAAAAGATATGAATGAAGAGAAAACACAAAAAAAAAAAATGAATTATTGTGGGCCAACTTTGTGGTCCATTTAATCTCTTTACTTGCCTCATGTTTAGAAAGTACAGGAGATCATGGTGAGAGAAGAATACTAGAAAATATTAATAAAAGAAATCGTATAAAAAATGTTCAAGGCTATTTTCGTCTAAAAATTTTGAAAAAAAGAAGTCATAAAAAATGTTCAAGGTCATTTTTGTCTCAAAATTTTGAAAAAAAAATCATATAAAAAATGTTCAAGGCCATTTTCATCTCAAAATTTTGAAAAAAAAATCGTATAAAAAATGTTCAAGGCCATTTTCGTCTCAAAATTTTTTTAAAAAGAAATCGTATAAAAAATGTTCAAGGCCATTTTTGTCTTAAAATTTTGAAAAGGTGTTCCATTTGTATGAAAGAAAAAATCGAATACTTAGAGCCTTTACTTGACAGCAGACGAATGAACACAAAAAAAGACAAAATCTAGTAATGGATTCTGTTAAGGAAGGAAAAGGCTCAATTAATAAACATCTAAGATAGTATAATCATATAAATTTTAGTTAAAGGTCTATCAATGGTCGATTCCACAAGATTAATAGCGGACGTTCAATCCCCACTTTGTAGTCCACTTAAGCCTTCGACCTGCCCCATTTTTTAGTTAATATCTTAAAATGATCCGAGAAAAGCGTTGAACGATATGGAGAAATTCAATCCATGACTTGGGTGGGCCAAGAGCTTAAAAATAAAGTCAATCTATGACTTGGGTGGGCCACACCACACAATATAGTGGAGAGGGGTTTCCTTAAAAAATTCATAATCATATATTGGGCCTGCCTAAATGTGATTCACATATCCAACCCACTCATTATGTGTGTCTCACTTGGATGAGGGGTCAGACCAATTTTCAGCCACATCCAAAACTCATGTGGGCCCCACCAAGTGCTTTTATATTTTTTAGGATGTCTTCACATAGTTTTAGATAGTATAGCCCCCTTGAGTTTCGTATATTGATGATTTTGAGATATCTCATAACCTAAAGGGGACACATCAAATCCACGGTGTTGATGTTCGACACACATCATGATGGGGCCCACAAAACTTACTAACATCAATTCTTAGGTTCTCACGAGGTCACTAAGTTAGGTCACAATTTTGACCAGAATATTTAGCCCATTTTACATGTATGGTTCGTTCACTCTATTTTACTGATCAATACCCTCCATTTGAGTAGTTACTCGCCTCAATCAGTTTACATATGAAAAAGATATTAGGCATACAAGATTGATCACACAATTTCAGTGAAATTTGATTTAAACATATGAAGTTATTTATTCATCAATCTAAACTAATTAGATTGTCTAAAAATGATTAAAGGTTTAACTAGTGGATGTGCCTAATAATTTAGTAATTTTATTTTTCATAGATAAATTTCATTTTCCATTTAAAGATAACATTTTTTTTTCAAAATGTATATATTTTTACTCTTTTAACAAAATATCATTTTTATTATAAAATATTTCAAAAAAAAATTATAATACCAATTCTAAATTTTTATTTTCAAAATCTCAAAAAATTTCTTATATTTAAATTTTTTCTCAAAAATTTTAAAATGCCGATTTTTTTTCTTCTAAGGCATAATTTTGTTCTCAAAATTTTTCTTAAACTTTCTTAAAATTTTAACCTTCGATTTCAAAATTTGAGGGTAGGTGATCCAATTTGGGAGAAATTGGTGAATTTGATTTAAACATCTAAAGTTATTTACTCTTCAATCTGAACTGATTAATTTGTCCAAAAAGAGTTGATTAAAGGTTCAATTAGTGGATGTCCCTAATAATTTAGTAATTTTATTTTTCATAGATAAATTTCAATTTCCATTTAAAAATAACATTTTTTTTTCAAAATGTATATTTTTTTTACTCTTTTAACAAAATATCGTTTTATTATAAAATATTTCAAAAAAAATTAAAATACAAATTTTGAATTTTTATTTTCAAAATCTTAAAAAATTTCTCATATTTTAATTTTTTTCTTAAAAATTTCAAAATTTCGATTTTTTCTTCAAAAGCATCATTTTATTCTCAAACAGTTAAAATTTCTAAACTTTTCAATATTCTTTTTCATATGATATTTTAAATCATTTAAATATTACCTTTTAATTATATATATAAAAAGACTTTTCAAGGAAGCAGGAAGATTTTCTAAGAGAAAAATACAACACTTATATTTTCTCAAACTTTCTTTTTAATATTTTATATTTTCTTTTTCAAAGTATCATTTTAGGTTTTTTTTATATTTTCTTTTTCAAATATTTTTTTTTTCGAAATCTTTTTTTTTTCAAAATTATCAACATTATTCAAAGTTCTTAAATTTTTTTTTTTCAAAATCTAGATTATTATAAAATCATAGTTTTTTTTTTTCAAAATTTAAAATTTTCTTAAACATTGTTAATTATTATTTTTTCGAAATTCATAATTTTTTGGTTGGGAAGTGTTGACCATTAGAGAAGGTTTAGGACCGTCTCTAATGTAGACGGTCTCAGATGACCGCTATAAGATGGTCAAAGACAGTTTCTAATTAAGACGGTCTTTGACAGTCTCAAATTAAGACGGCCAATGACCGACTCTATTTGAGACGGTCCTTAACAATCTCAGATTACCAGTAAAAGATGGCCAATGACCGTCTCTAATTGAGATGGTCCTTGACAGTCTCATATTACCAGTAAGAGACAGCCAATGACCGTCTCTAATATGGACGGTCTTTGACCGTCTCAAAAGGCCGCATATAAGACGGTCAGAGACCGTCTCTTTTCCAGACGGTCGATGGCTGTCTTTTTTCTTCAGTTAACGATGGTTTTTGACCATCTTAAATGATTTATGGACGTTCAATTTTTTAAGACAATGTTAAGGACGGTCAAGAGCCATCTAAAAGTTTAGAGACGGTTTACGGCCGTCTCCAAAGCGTCTTTAAACCAAGCAATTTTAGAGACGGTCAAGAACCATCTCTAAATCCATCATTTTTTTTCCATTTTTCACGTAGTGAAGGTAAGGGACAGACCCCAGAGGACCAAGATTGATGGATTTACATGCCAGAGATCCGAGAAAATCGAGAAACTGAAGCTCAAGTGGCCTGAAAGATATCCAAAATGCAAGATCACAGGGTTCTCACCATCCATTCTACTCAAAACTTCATATATGGCCTGAGGACCATAAATTAATTGTACATGTTAAATTTCAACCGTTAGATCCTTGTGGAAGTGGCCCAATGGACAGATCAACCCCTGAAATCCTGATTTGGGGCCTACCTGATATCTGGATATGCTTCAATTCTGGTCTCAACTCATTAAATGAGTTGAAAGAACGGATGGATGGAGAAGATTTTATATATACATAGTGATGGACCCCACATGGCCAGTGCGTGTACACCATGTACACAACATTGGCCGTGCACCAAAAAAAAAAAAAAACAAAACGGGTCAACACACGCTAACCCGTCTTCTCTACGAAGAAGGCAGCAGCGGACGCACATTGTCCGCCGGTTCTGAGTAGTGGGGCTCACTGCCCCCCTCCCCCCCCCCAAAATGCATAATCTGGACTGTTCATTCCCTCTACAGGGGGGCAAGACCCTCACCTAGCTCTCCTTTTTATCCCAGGCATGTGTATGCATGTGGATCATCAAAAACATAGGATGAATGGCGAGTCAAGTTGATTCAGTGGAACACGGACGAACCTACCAAAACCACCCCTTCTCGACTGGTTTTTCGCCAGCAATCCAATGAACGGGGTGGATTCATCCGAAAACATCACAGTGGAGCTCACCGAACACATCAGTGAATTCTCATGCGTAATTATGTCTAGGAAAACTGGAATTTCAAGAAAGCAGTGGCCCACCATCATTAATCGGATGTATGATCGAGACCGTCCGTCTTGTAGACCATCCAAAATCATCCAAAGGGACATGTTTTTAATGTTTTTGGTGGATGCTAGGAGAACTAGCGGGAGCAGCATTCATGGGTTTTCTTCACTACGTGTGCACGGCACTACGTAAGGAATTTACATCCACTGACATCTCCAAGCTAGTCGACTTGCTCCAGCCTATAAAAGACGTGTGAGAGAGAGAGTGGAGAGCATCATTCATCGTGGATGTGGAGAGGAGCACGAGAGAAAGAGCCGTGGAGAAGCCTGACTTCATTGGTTTTTCTTCCTTTTCTTTTTCTATTTTTGTTTTCCCTTCAATGTTTTCTTTTTTTAGAGCCATTAGCCTAATCATGTCTGGCTAAACCTCTTAGCTAGGGCCAAGGCGTGAAGCTTGTAGCGTGATGGGAGACTTTGTGCTTGTGCCTTTTGTTTAGACTGAATGAATCTTGATTGTTGGTTAATTTAAAGGAATGTTTTTAGTTTTTAATGGTCTATTGTGATTGAAATTACAATGGGTCTACGATAACTTTGGGCATGTTCCTTTCCTTTTTATGATTATGACGTCAGGAAGCCCTGTTGTTCACCATCGTCTCCCGGGCATGGTTGGATAATAGAACCCTTCCTAACCTTCATACATCTCATTGATTGGTTACTAATTAGTTTAATTATGTTATTTACTTTGTCTCCTGGGCATGGTTTGGTGATGGAATCCATTCTAATTCTTATACCTTTCATTTCTTGAAAACCAGATCAAAGGAAGTTCAGTTTTGATATTCATGGTTACACCCTTCAACTGGATAAAGATGGGACTCTAAGTCCAGTTAAGTTCTTGAAATAGCCATAAGATCTCCCTGATCTCAACAAGTGGATCCTTTGAATCCCTAGTTTCCTTCCTCTGAATTCTCTAAGTTCTAGATAAATATTTCACCATTATTCCCTCAATTACATTCGATTTAGATTTCATCTTAGCCTAGTTCTAGTTCTACTTATTTTTAGATTACCTATAGGTTTTAGTCCCTATGGATTCAACCTCGGTCTTACCGAGTTTATTACTACATCACAACCCTATACTTGGGGTGTGAACAAGTTTTTGGCACCGTTGCCGGGGACTGGAGGCTACGATTCTCTGAAATTAATTGGTTTTAGAATTAGTTTAAGATTAGGATTTTACTAACTTTAGTTTTAGATATTTATTTCTATTTGATTTTTTTTAGAACTAACTTCCAGTTTTGTAGGGTTGTTGATAGATCTTCTAAATTGGTAACTTCATCCTAATTTCTTTACTTTATTTATTCTTTAGGTTAGGTAGAAACTAATTTCTTTTGCTTTGTTTTACAGGATCTTAACTTAGGACTTCGAATTTGGTAACCACTTTCCATCTTTCCTCTTTATTTCTAGAATTCCTTTCTATTCTTCCTCTTATGTCTAGGTTTAGAATCTAATTTGGGGGTTACAAGTGTTTCACGCCCAAGTGGGCTCGTGACAACACTCGACGTCTCTTGACTGAAGGAGGATTGGTTGAGGGGTTAACTGTCCATCGCAGGACTAGACACCGCCCGAATTCTCCTGAGTTAATTGAGGTTATGGCTACAAATCAACCTCAAGCACTACCCCAACCTAGGGTTGAGGAAGTCCATGATGAGAATGAGGTGCATCAAGCACCCACACCTCGTACTTTATGAGATTATTTACAACCGGTGGGGGTGAGTACGCCCTCATGCATAATTTTTTCTCTAAATACAGGATATATGGACATCGAGCCAGGGGTTATCCAACTCCTTCCTAAATTATATGTGCTTGAATCAGAAAGTCCATACTTACATTTGAAAGAGTTCGATGAGATCAAAATCACTTTATACTTTCCTAATGTATCTGAGGATACAGTCAGGCTGAATTGAAGGAGAAGGCTAAGACGTGGTTACATTCACTGCGTCCTAGATCCATTGACACATGAAATGATATGCAGAGGGAATTCATAAAGAAATTTGTTTCGCGTCATAAAGCGATTACCCTTAGAAAAATAATCATGAACTTCGCCTAAAAGGAGGATGAAACATTCTTCCAATGCTGGGAAAGGTTTAAGGATCTTGTTAGTTCAAACCCACAACATGACTTTGAAACGTGGAGCATTACAAATTTTTTCTATGATAGACTGACATCTTCCATGTGCCAAATGGTCGAGACAATGTGTAATGGAGAATTCATGAATAAAGATGTCGATGAGGTATGAGATTACCTTGATAGACTTGCTGAAAACGCACAATCATGGGACCATTACCCAAAATCAAACACCACATCTAGGCCGACTCAATCTAAGGAGAAAGGTGGATTGTATCTCCTGAAAGAAGAGGATGATCTCAATTATAAAGTGAATAATCTCATAAGAAAATTTGAGGCCATGGAAGGAAAGAAGGATTAGATTAATGAAATTGTTTGCAGCATCTATGATGGCAACATTCACATAACTGAAAATTTTCCAACAATATCTGCTTTTCGATGAGTGTTGCATGAACAAGCCAATTCCATAAGTAACTATCGAAGACCTTTTAATGGACCTACCTCTAATACGTGCAATCCTGGTTGGAAAATTCATCCAAACTTTAGTTAGAGGAATAGACAAACTACTACCCCTCAAGGTTTCTTCAATCAAAATCCAAATTAGGGGAAACCTCAAGAAGAATCATTTCAAAATTCCATACAAGAGCTGGCTCAGGCAGTGCGAGAATTTACAAAATTTATGCAAAAGATGGATTCACTTATGACAGTTATAGAAAAGGGGATGCTTCCTGCACAACCGCTCCGTAATCCTAAACCACAATACGAGATAAGTGATCCCAGCTCTTTAAATCAATGGAGAATGCTAAATCCATCACCACTCTTAGAAGTGGAAAGATTATTGATAAAACCCTTCCAGTTAGGCCCGAAAAGCCTCAAAAACCAGAAGAGGGCAACAATGATGGATCTAATGATGTCCCATAAAAATTAGAACCGGAACTGAAAGTTCCCTGGTTTGTCAAGTTACGTGTGCGTTGAGTCAGTGTGCCTACAGAGCCTGATAGGAAGATCAATTCAAGCGTCTGCCTCAACCTGATGTGTGCGAGCTCGTCACAGGTAAAACTAAAGCCACACATCCCATGTCCCAAAACACCAGGTAATTAAAACCCTTAAAACAAGATAGACATCTTAGAGTTTTTAGGGAGAGAAATTTTTTTTCAAAATAAGAAAATTTCTAAGTTTTTCTCGCCCTGTCGATCTTATTAGAACACCCTCGATATGATCGACCTGCTCTATCGATGTCCTCGATACCTTAACGATATTATCGATATGAGGACCAAAATGTCCAGCAACTAAATATTCATCTGGATGGATTTATCGATGTATCGATACACCTATCGATGTCATCGATATAAGCACTAAATATGTCCAGCAACTTCACAACATATCTGGATGAATTATCGATGTATCGATACACATATCGATATCATTGATATTCAAATCTCGAGCCCATCGAAGAATGGGTCGATAATATCGACAGGCTAATTTTCGGTGCCCCTGTTTTTAAATGAAAATCTCAAAATCCTTTGATGCATCGATGATCTTCTGATATGATCTGAAATCAAATATCGATAACATCGGAAGTCTATCAATGATATCGATCAAGGGCGCACATTTCTTACAACAGATATTTCAGGTTGTTTTTAACTATAATCGGGGACCCTTCGATAGAATCAATATTCAAATATCGATGATATCGGCACCAGGTCGATTGAATCGAACAAGGACACAAATTGTCCAGCAAGCTTAAAGACAAATCCGCTGGATTTATCGATGCATCGACTCTGATCTCAATATCATCGACATTCAAATTCTGATGATCTTGACGGTTCCCCCGATCATTCATGAAAACCTGAAATATTTCAAAGTCAAGTTTTTCTCATTTTTCAAGTGTCGATGGATCGAACATGTCATTGATGGAATCGGAGTTCGAAATCCGATGACATCGACAATTGTTTTGATTCATCAACCAATTAGCAAAGAGTTTCAAAAGCATATGACATTGAGTCTAAGTCATCGAGCAGACTATTGATGCTATCGAGAGTATACGCTCAATGATATCGAACTCTGTCATAAATGTGGCCGTTTTATATCCGTTGGAACTTTTTACCTATATATAGAGGACTTGTCTTTTGTAGCTGTGAGAGAAAGAAGAGAGAGCTTTTGAGTGTTTCAAATTATATCTTATATCTAAAGCCCTTTCTCTCAAGGGAGTTCATCCTCTAATCCACACTCACCATTGACATTCAATAGAGTGGATTGGGGAATGAACTTCCACATTCAAGGATCCTCCAGCTACTATCTTAATGACAAATCATTAAGCTGGGATGCCTTGAATGCTTTGATGATTGGAACTACTCTATCTTCCTTATAGGAAAATCTTTAGAGAGTATGATTCCATCATAACCTTGACCCAACCTGAAGCCAAGTACTGGTACATCTTTTGTATTATGGATCAAGGGAGCCAAAGACTCTTCAACAACAAGGAGGAGATCTTCGTCATTATGCTGAATGAGACTCATCAACTTATTTGTAAGTATCTAGAGTCCAATAGGACACTTGTGATCATTCTTTCCTAGGATTGGGTCTTAAGTGGTTCCACCCTTTGAAGTCCTCGTAGGAGGCCTCCGGTGGGAGTGTACGTAGTAGGTGCGTTGTGTGGATCCTTGCTCTGTGGAGAGAATAAACATCCGGGCGTGTTGTATGGACCCTTGCTCTATGGAGAGCATAAACATCTGGTTAGGAGTGAACCAGTAAAACTCTAGGGTTAGAGGTGAACTGAGTAGAAACCTCTGTGTAAAGGTTGAAGTGAACCTGATTTAAAACCTTGGGTTTGAGGTGAACCTTGGGAAACTTCCTTAGTGAAATCCGGTACACTCAAGGGTTGAGTGCAGCAGCTGGGAGTGGAGTAGACTTATCATTGAACCACTATAAAATGACTGTGTTTGAGATTATTATTTTTATTCTGTGATTTACTTTAATACTTCCTCATCTGAGTATTTCATCACACCACACACACCTACGCAGTCATATCCATCATAAGCTTACTTGCATACTACTTACTTCCAAGATGTTTGTGATTGGATCCTCTACCAGGCTTGGAAGCCAGTAGAGTTACATTTAAGTAATCCTGATATTTGCATGATCACAGGATTAATGGAGTAGGAGTTTTAAATAAAACATAAAAACTTTAAAAAGTCCTATTCACCCATCTCTAGGATATATTGGCATATTCCTTCTTCAACGCAAGCGGTCTTCACCGCTATTTCAGGAACTTCTAGAGAAGCCACTTGCTCCATTTCTCCAACAGTTGGTTGCACCAAAACCTCTCTCTAACTCTCAGGATATTCTAGAGGTGTTGAAATAAGTGAAATTCAACATTCATCTACTTGATGCTGTAAAACAAATACCTTCATATGCCAAATTCCTGAAGGACTTATGCACGACCAAAAGACGACAACGTATTCAAAAGAAGATCTTTTTGACTGAGAAAGTGAGTGTCATCCTAAAGCAAGACGTGTCGCAGAAATACAAGGATCCTATAGCCCAACCATATCATGTATGATCGGTAAGTACCGGATTGAGCACACACTTCTTGACTTAGGAGCAAGCGTCAATCTGATTCCTTACTCGGTATACAAACAGCTAGGTTGGGTGAATTGAAAACCACCTTAACCATGTTACAACTTGATGATCGTTCTATTCATATACCAAGAGGGATAATTGAGGATGTGTTAGTTTAGGTTGAAAGATTCTACTACCCTGTAGATTTCATCATCCTAGATACTGAACCCGTCAATAATGGAAGCACTTAGATTCCCATCATCCTTGGTCACCCATTCCTTGCCACTTCAAATGCAATTATCAATTGCAGGAATGAAGTCATGAGCAGGTCTTTTGGGAATATGACATTAGAGTCAAACATCTTTTTCAATAACGACAGAAATTTTGAAGATGATGACGTTTCCACGACATTAACATGATTGATTCTTTCGTGGAAGACAGAACGCCCTGACCTTATCCTCCGACCCTTTATAGACGTGCTTGACCCACTCCCATGACTTGGATGATGACATAATTAGGGAGACATGTTCCTTACTTGATACTGCGCCGGTACTTGAAGTTAACCGATGGAGGCCACAATTTGAAAAATTACCCCAAACCGATGTAATGCCTTTACTGTATAACCTCAAACCACTAAAGCTTGACCTAAAAACTTTGCCCTCTAATGTGAAATATGTCTATTTAGATCAAGAAGAGACATACCCAGTGGTGATCTCTGCCCACCTGGAAAAAGAACAGGAGAGTATGCTCATATTTACTCTCATCGAGCATAAGGGAGCCCTTGGATGGACGATAGTGGACCTCAAGGGAATCGACCCCTCGATTTGTACTCACCGCATATATCTTGAGGATAATGTAAAGACTTCATGGTAATCACAATGTAGACTAAATGTAAACATGAAAGAAGTGGTTAAGGCCGAGGTTCTAAAACTATTGGATGTGGGTATCATATATCCTATATTTGATAGTCAATGGGTGAGTCCAACTCAAGTGGTTCCTAAGAAGTCCAGAATCACCATCATAGCCAATGCCAATAATGAACTCATACCAACTAAAGTTACTACTGGTTGGAGAATGTGTATTGACTACAAGAAGCTGAATACCGTCAGGAGGAAGGACCACTTTCCTTTGCCTTTCATTGATCAAATCTTGGAAAGGCTAGCTGGTCATTCCTATTACTGTTTCCTTGACGGGTATTCGAGCTGTAATCAGATTGAGATCACCCCTGAGGACCAGGAAAAGACTACATTTATATGTCCCTATGGCACCTTTGCCTACAAAAGGATGCTATTCGGGTTATGTACTGCCCCTGCCACCTTTCAGCGATGTATGATGAGTATCTTTTCTGACATGGTGGGAAAATATCTAAAGGTCTTCATGGACAATTTCTCTGTTTTCGGTTCATCTTTCAGCTAGTGCTTAGAGAGTCTTAAATGTTTGTTGAAAAGATGTGAAGAAAAGAATCTGGTACTTAATTGGGAGAAGTACCATTTCATAGTTTAGAAGGGAATTGTCATTGGGCATATCATCTCATCCAAGGGAATCGAGGTAGATAAGGCAAAAATCGATCTTATCTCTAACCTACCTCCACCTAAGAACATCAGAGACGTGTGATCCTTCTTAGGACACGCAGGGTTTTACAGACGATTCATATAAGATTTTAGTCTTCTCTCTCGTCCTTTATGTAATCTTCTTCAAAAGGATGCACCATACGAGTGGACTGAGCAATGGCAGGAAGCTTTCACCAAGCTTAAGGGCATGTTAACCATTGCACCCATCATGCAACCACTGACTGGAGCCTTTCTTTTGAGCTTATATGTGACACTTCTAATTATGTTATTGGAGCGGTTCTAGGTTAGAGAAAAGATAAGAAGCCTTACGTCATTCATTATACGAGTAGGACTTTAAATCCTGCCCAATTGAACTACTTGACTACGGAAAAGGAACTCTTAGTCGTAGTGTTCCCCTTGGACAAATTTAAGTCCTATCTGATCGGATCTAAGATCATTATTTAAAGAGATCATGCGACACTCAAGTATCTTCATTTTAAGAATGATTCGAAGCCCTACCTGATAAGATGAATTCTTCTACTCCAAGAATTTGATTTGAAAATTAAAGATAAAAAAGGGAGTAGAGAACGTAATAGCCGATCACCTTTCTTGCCTTATTACCTCTGATTCCCTTGAGGCGACCCATATCAATGACATGTTCCCTGATGAACAACTGTACAGAGTCTCCCATTCACCTTGGTTCACTGATATTGTTAATTATCTTACCACAGGTTCCATACCGACACATAAGACTGCATAAGATAAGAAGAAATTCTTTACCGAGGTGCGCAACTTTTTCTGGGACGATCCATATTTATTTAAATATTGCCTAGACCAATCCTAAGAAGATGTGTGCCTGATGATGAGCATCAGAGTGTCATCTCCTTTTCTCACTCACAGGCTTGTGGTGGTCACTTTTCTGCTAAAAAGACCATGGCCAAGATTCTACAGTGTGGCTTCTATTGGCCCACTATGTTCAGGGACACTCATGAGTTTTGTAAGGCTTGTGAGCGTTCTCAAAAATTGGGAGCATTGTCCCATCGAAATATGATGCCTTTGAATCCTATCCTTATCATAGAAGCATTTGATTGCGGGGGCATTGATTTCATGGGACCATTCCCCAATCCTTTGGAAATTTGTATATTTTACTCGCCATAGACTATGTCACTAAATGGGTTGAAGCAATTCCGTATCAGAATAATGACCATTGCACGGTCATTAAATTTCTTAAAGAGAACATTCTTTCCCGATTCGGAACGCCTCAAGCCATCATTAGTGATGGGGGCTCACACTTTTATTATAGGCCATTTAAGAGTTTAATGAAGAAATACAGTATCTCTTATAAGGTGAGCACCCCATACCACCCATAGACAAGTGAGCAAGCTGAGATTTCAAATAGGGAGATTAAACACATTTTGGAGAAAATGGTTAACCTTGACCGTAAGGATTGGTCAATCCGATTGACCAATGCCTTATGGGCTTACCGTACTACTTTTAAAACCCCTATTGGAATGTCTCTCTTTAGACTTGTCTATGAGAAGGTTTGTCACTTAATTGTGGAGTTGGAACATAAAGCGTACTGGGCAATTAAAAATCTGAATTTCAATCTAGACAATGCTGGCTTGCTACGCAAACTTTAATTAAATGAACTTGAAAAAATCTAGAATGACGTATACGCGAACTCGAGAATTTACAAGGACAGGATGAAGGCGTTTCATGATCGACATATTACGCGAAAATCATTCACGCTAGGTCAAAAAGTCCTTTTGTATAACTCTCGACTACATCTCTTTGCGGGTAAGCTTCGATCTCATTGGATCGGCCCTTACATTGTTGTCACTGCTTATCCGTATGGGGTTGTCGAGATAAGAGATCCTGACAATGGCAAGGAGTTTAAAATGGACATCGATTAAATCCATTCGTTGAGAAATTTGATTCAGAGGACATGTCCATGCCTCTGACTGATCCTGTTTATCAAGATTAATCTCCTAGTCTGATGGAGATATAGGTAGGTTTATCACTTTCATAGGACTAAGGTAGTTTGCTTATGTCGTTCTAGGTTAGAAGGTGTTATGTCACTAGGTTAGTATGATTTCCAGTTATTTTAGGATAGTTTGATTTTGTTAGTTTCTCTCTCATGTTGACCTGCTCTCAACTGCGATCTCGTGAAAAATCTCTCTCGATTCCTTCATTCAGGTACTATCTTCCCATCATGTTTCATTTACTTTTGCTATCCCATATGCATTGCATGCTCATATATCTTTTACATTGAGGACAATGTAGATTTCAGGTCGGGGGTGGGTGATTAGGTAACCAAATCCGTCTTTTCTTAGTCTCGAGCAAAATTTGTGAAAATTTTTAAAAAATTTTGTGGAATTTCTTATAAATTTAATGTGATTTTGACGGCCATCTTTGATTTAGAATTACAAGATATATAATGTTGGATTTATGACTCTTGGATTCAGTTATCTATTAGATTTCACAATTAAGTTCGAACTGTTAATCCATGATTAGAAGTTTTAAACATTGATTGAGTCATGATTTCACAAGACACATCTCACTTACACATTAAGGTTTGAGTTCGATATTGAATGATTAACTTGGTAATCACTAAGCATGAAAGGAACCACGCTGAAATGTTTTAGCATTAGTTATAAAGAAGAATTGAAAGGGTTGGTCAAACAATCTTCACCATAGGTTTGCTCCCTATAGATGAAGATTTGATTTCCCAAGGTTAACATTTGGAACAGCTGGGCTACTGGTTTTCACCATAGGTTTGCTCCCTATAGGTGAAGATCTGATTCCCCTCAGTGTTACTTTAAAAGTTTTTTTTTTAAAAAAAAAGAGTCAAAAGCTGGAAGAATGAAAGAATGATCTGTGAGGCACATTTAGTTTTTAGGTGTTCTGAATGCTCTTGTTACTTACCAATGGTATCACGAAATAGTGAAATGAATTTTAATGATGATAAGCCGAGATTACACTATACACTCATGAAACTCAATATTTACAATTTTTCTAATTGATAGATTAATACCTTTGAACTTGATTATGAAGTCTACCATGCGCTTGCATCCAGGAGAAATTAATGATCAACATTCATGAATCTTAGACTTCTAATATCTGGATTGTTTTCAAAAATCATTGGATTTTATAAAAATTGTCCTGTAATTCTCAACTTATTTTTCACACACTTTGCTCGGGACTAGCAAGATGCTAGTTGGGTTGTGTTAAGGATCAAATATTATATATTAGACCCTAGTTATTACCTAGATTTACGAACATGGTACTATTTAATAGCTCAATTTAATCGTGTTTGTGATGCAAGGTTATTTACAAGCTTGGACTGAAACAGGGTGCTTAAAGCATGGATTTAACTCTCTGATGACACCAAAGGCAAGGGACAGACCCCACGGGACTAAGATTGATGGATTTACATGCAAGAGATCTGAGAAAATTGAGAAACTGAAGCTCAGGTGGCCTAAAAGATGTCCAGAATGCGAGATCATAGGGTTCTCACCATTCATTCGGATCAAAACTTCATATATGGCCTGAGGACCATAAATTAACCGTACACATCAAATTTCAGTAGTTGGATCATTATGGAAGTAGCCCAATAGACAGATCAGCCCCTAAAATCCTGATTTGGGGCCCACTTGATATCTGGATATGCTTCAATTCTGGTCTCAACTCATTAAATGAGCTAAAAGAATGGATGGACGGAGAAGATTTTATATATAGATAGTGATGGACCCCACATGGCCAGTGCGTGTACACCATATACACGGCACTCGCCATGCACCAAAAAAACCAAAACAGGTCAACGCATGCTGACCCATCTTCTCTGCGAAGAAGGCACCAATAGAAGCACATTGTACGCCGGTTCTGAGTAGTGGGCCCCCCCCCCCCCCCAAAGCATAATCTCGACCATTCATTCTCTCTACAGGGGGCAAGAACCTCGCCTAGCTCTCCTTTTTAGCCCATGCACGTATATGCATGTGGATGGTCAGAAAATGCAGGATGAACGACGAGTTTAGTTGATTTAGTGGGCCACAAAAGAACCTACCAAACCACCCTTTCTCGATTGGTTTTATCAGGAATCCAATGAACGGGGGAGGGGGGGGGGGGATTCATCCAAAAACATCACAGTGGAGCCCACTGAACATGTTAGTGAATTCTCATGCGTAATTACGTCCTGGAAAATCAGAATTTCAAGAAAGCAGTGGCCCACCATCCTTAATCGGATGTATGATCCAGACCATCCATCTTATAGACCATACAAAACCGTCCAAAGGGACATGTTTTTAATGTTTTTGGTGAACATTAGGAGAACCAGCGGGAGCAGCATTCCCAGGTTTTCTTCACTACATGCGCACGGCGCTACGTAAAGAATTCACATCCACTGACATCTCCAAGCCAGCCGACTTGCTCAGCCTATAAAAGACATGAGGAGAGAGTGGAGAGCATCATTCATCTTGGACATGGAGAGGAGCACGAGAGAAAGAGCCGTGGAGCGGCTCGGCTTCATTAATTTTTCCTTTTATTTTTCTATTTTTGTTTTTCCCTTCAATGTTTCCTTTTTTTAGAGCCATTAACCTAATCATGTCTAGATAAACCTCTTAGCTAGGGCTAAGAGGTGAAGCTTGTAGCGTGATGGGAGACTTTGTGCTTATGCCTTTTGTTTAGACTGAATGAATCTTGATTGTTGGTTATTTTAAAGGAATGTTTTTAGTTTTTAATGGTCTGTTGTGATTGAAATTACAATGGGTCTACGATAGCTTTGAGCATGTTCCTTTCATTTTATGATTATGACATCAAGAAGTGTAAGGCCCGTATCCTAGACCGTACCATTCCGTAGTCTTTCACGGTCCTTCCGGTCGAAATCCGGCAACCCTCGACTTGTATCTGATGTTTACGCGCGATCCTAAGCCGAGTCCCGCATATCAGAGTCAACTCGACTCGAAACTTGTATCTTTACGACCGCGCCGTCGCCACAGTTCCAACACCGCGACTCACGCATCGATCCAATATCCAAGCTAGAAGATGTGGGCCCACGTTCATTTTGAGAAAAACGTTGCGGGTTGCGAACTTCGAGGGAATCTCTACAACATATCCCATCAATTAATCAATGTCAAGTACAAGTCATACCCTAAGTACAACAGCCCATCCCTTCTCATTCCCAAAGTCAACTCTCTCTCTCTCCACCCATCCCTTTCTTACAACCCCATCACTCCACCCATCACCCATCACACCTCATCCCATCCCTTTTCACCCATCACTTCTCTCTCTGTCTTTCTCTCTCTCATTCCCTCTCTTCACTCCCAAGAAACCCAAAAATTCACTTGTCCAAGCTTTTCTAAGCTCCCTTCCACAACAACAAGTGTGGCCCACTTTTCCACTCTCTCATCTCCCATCTCAACCTTCCAATCACCATTAACCTCCATCAAAGTCGAAGGCAAGGAGCATACAAGCCTAAGGGAGTAGAAGGAGGCCAATAGGTGGGTGATCCACCGATGATTTCAATTTTAGGACCACTTGTTGTGGGCCCCACAATGATGTATGCAATGTAGTGAGGGACCCATAATGGCGGGGTCCCTCTATCTCATCGGCTCTCTCTTTCTCTCTCTCTCTCTCTCTCTCTCTCTCTTTCTCTTTCTTTTGTATGATGTCTTATGGCCATCACGGTGCAAGACGATCTTGATCGTCTGATCGTGAGGCCCACCTTGCAACAGGTCCATTAGACGGCCAAGATGAAGGAAAAACACAAGTATCACATTAATTCAAATCAGGTGAGCCACGTTCATGTGGGACCCACCTTGATGAAATGTGGGCCACGTCCATGTGGGATCCACCATGATGCCTGTGTTTACCCATGCCATCTAGCGTCTCTGGACGTTGGACGTGATGAGGATGGGGTGTGGCTAACATGGAGTGCGTGTACTGACATGGGTGTGTACTAACAGCTAACTATATATATATATATACATATATATATACATATATTATATTTGGGCTTTTGGGGTGGGCTGCTCATGCAGGTCCCACCTTGATACAAGGATCAAATCCGCGTCATCCATTCCATTCCCCAGCTCATTTTAGCGTTGAACCAAAAAAATGAAGTCAATCCGATCATCTGGCTGGCCATAGCATAAAAGATAGTGGCTTTACCATTGAAATCCACTCTGATAATTCTACACGCCAAAACACATCGAATATTAGGCTTGATGGGTCTGTCTTGAGCTGTAGAGTGCAATGGCTGGGCTGGATTTCCCTGATGCGGGCCCTGCCTAGGAAAAACCCCAAAAATTATATTTTTAAATAATAATAATAATAATAATAATAACAACAATGACGTTAGACGTTGCACATCGATAGAGGAAGCGCGGCAACGTCTGCTTGCCGGCTTGCATGGGCGACAGTGACGGGCAGGGACCGTGGGTCCCAACTGTGGGCCCCACCGTGATACGTGACATCATCAACACATGCATTTGAGTGGGCCCCTTAGGGCAGTGGGCCACCCCCAAAATCAGCCATATACAAACTCAGGTGGCCCACATCAGTGAGGATTTAACGTCTACCATTGAAACTCCTTGGAGTCTAGGAGTTTTGGATCATTATGAAATTTGGTTTTTCCTCTTCGTAAGGGTCTGTGTGACCTTATCAATTGGTTGGGTGGAAAATAAACATTATGGTGGGCCCCACGTGGGACCCACTGATGTATGTGTTCCATACCTTCCATCAGTGTGGCCCCCACCATGAGGTATGTGCTTACCTATGCTGTCCATCCCAATGAGACCCACCATGATGCATGTGTTGCATCCCAACCGTCCAACCATTTTGAAAGCCACCATGATGCATGTGTTGCATCCCAACCGTCCAACCATTTTGAAAGATAATTTTAAGGTTTGAGACTAAAAATAAGACAGATCTAGGATTAGGTGGACCCACCAGTGACATCCACCATTCAAACTTCTAAGGGCCATAGTAGTTTCCAATAAAGTCGATATTTGTTTTCACTTCATCTATCGCTATAATAATTTATGAATTGGTTGGATCTCAAATACATTATGGCGGCCCACACCATGATGAGATCATCTATTGATCAGGTAGACCACACCACAAAAATAGCAGAGGATTGGACGTCTATCGTTTAAATCCATTTGGGTCACGAAAGTTCTGGATCAATGGGGAATTTGTTTTTCCTCTTAATCCAGGTCTTTATGACCTTATGATTAGATTGGTTGGGAAATAAACTTTATAGTGGGCCCCATGGTTTATTTAAACATAAAAATTATTATCTCCGTTACTATTTCTGGTATGGTCCAAATGATCCTCTAATATGATTTTTTTAGGATGTATGATTAGGCCCATCTTGATTTATTTATGGTTGTCCATTGAGGCCCACCTTGGTATATATATGAGACCCACGTGACACGGCCCATTTGATGTATTTAGAGCTCTTGGGTCGAGGCCCAACGGGATGTACATAAGGCCCATTACGATGTGAGATCCCACTATGATGCATGTAATGATGTTTGGTGGCCGTGCCTTGGAAGCAATGATGGTTTGATGCCCACATAGTAAGGATGATGTTGGTTAAATGTCCGCATTATCACTCTCCCTAGGGCCCATTGATAGGCCCATACTTGTAGTGTGTAGGCCGTCTAGGCCCATCTTCGTTATGAACAGAGCCCATCACCATATAGCATGTTTAGTATAGATCCATGATTCATGATCATATACATCATATGTATGCTTGATATGAGGAGTGACTGATCATAGCATATGCCTTTGGGCAGATTGTTTATGGGCTCCCTGATAGGTGGAGTTGCCCTTTATGCACGCGCGGTATGCACAAGATTGTTGCATGACTGGTAGTGTGATTCATGCACTTTGCATTATATGACATGATTTCTATATGCCCTAGCGACATCAGGGCTATGACCTCCACAGGCACATTGTGGATGACAGGTTTGGACACCGAAAATATTGTTACTAAGTATCAGGGTGCCATAGATGTCCCTGGGTGAAATCTCTAAACCCGATGATACCAGAGGATGACTCCAACATCGAGACCGGGTGGATATATAAGTGCACAAGGGCCGAATACCAGGAAGCCGCGTCTCTCACTGTGTCATGGTCGATTGAAAAGGGGTGTGGCCTTACTCACCCAAGGGTAGGGGGCATTACTAGGCTGAGTTTGACCAATTCATAAATGGGTCCGCTATTGACATGCTGGATAGATATTGACAGACTATTGGCCAGGCAAATAGTGAGGTTTCTTATGCTCACTTGGCCTGCGCACCTGGGAAAGGGGCAGTGCCATTTGGAGTGTACTAAACCCCGGTGATTATCCAGAATGAGAACTACACTGATATTTGATGAGTTGTATTGATATATAGATTTGGATGATGATTGATATGCTTGAGTTACATCTCGCATCGCATGGTCTTGATATGGTTGATAACATTCATATCTTGCACCACATAGCCTTGGTACGGCTGATTGCATTCATGTACTCATCAGAATGATTCTGCATTACTCTAACCTTGCATTCTGAGCACGATCATACTACACACACACTTACACTACCCTCTAAGCTTTCTATAAGCTTATGCATGATTGATGCATGCAGGTGACGCCGGGATGCAGCCATAGCCTCGCCGCAGTTCGAGCGTGTAGTAGAGCTTTTGGAGTTTCTGTTATTATCATTATCTTCTATTTCCCTTCATACGCACTTTACTCAAAATTTTTTTATCATAATGGATTTTATGATGGTGTTCTTATGGTTATTGATCGTGGGTTATGCTTATAGTTATGCTCATTATGAATCAAATCATGTTTGAAATCCTCCTTGTAGGATCCCAGGATTGAAACTTGGTGTATGGGTGCTGGGAACCGAGAATGGGGTACTAGGGAGGCTGTCCGCACCGGATTCGGTGATCAAGAATTTTGTGAGCCCGGTTTCCGAGTTCGGGGTGTGACGGGAAGCCCTGTTGTTCACCATTGTCTCCTAGGCATGGTTGGATAATGGAACCCTTCCTAACCTTCATACATCTCATTGATTAGTTGCTAATTAGTTTAATTCTGTTGTTTACTTTGTCTCCTGGGCATGGTTTGGTGACGGAATCCATTCTAATTCTTATACCTCTCATCTCTTGAAAACCATATCAAAGGAAATTCGATTTTGATACTCATGGTTACACCCTTCAACTGGATAAAGATTGGACTCTAAGTCCAATTGAGTTCTTGAAACGGGCATAAGGTCTCCCTTATCTCAATAAGTAGATCCTCTGAATCCCTAGTTTCCTTCCTCTAAATTCTCTAAGTTCTAGATAAATATTTCACTATTATTCCCTCAATTACATTCGATTTAGATTTCATCTTAGTCTAGTTCTAGTTCTACTTATTTTCATATTACGTACAGGTTTCAGTCCTTGTGGATTTGACCTCGGTCTTACCGAGTTTATTACTACATCACAACCCTATACTTGGGGTGTGAACACCAGTCGAATTTCGATGACCCACGATCTATTATCGGCAGTTGCGCCAAACCTTGAGTCGCATCCCGTATTCCGGAGTTGGCTCGACCTGAGACTTGTACCCTAACAATCGCGTCATTGCCACGGTTCTGATGCTGCATCTCGCGCACTGAGGCGAAACCCAGGCCAGGATATGTGGACCGACATTCAATTTGAGAAAAAACTGCACATTTGTGAAATCCCAAGAGAATATCTACAACATGTCAAATCAATCAAGTACCTTATCACATCATGTCAAGTACAACACCCCATCCCCAAGCAATCCCAAAGTTAAAGCAACCCATCCCTTACATGTCAAACTACACATCACCCATCACTCACTCATCCATCCCTCTCTCTCTTACATCCCATCTTCTCTCTCTCTCTCTCTCTCTCATTTTCTCCATTTTCAAGAAAACCCCAAGCAACCCATGTCCAAGCAAGAGAGCTCCATGAGAGGAGCTTTAGTGTGGTCCACTTCCTACTCTCTCATCTCCCATCTCAACCCTCTATTTTGCATCATCTTCCATCAAGATTTAAGCCAAGGAGTTTGGCGTTCCATCGGACTAAGAAGGAGACCAATAGGTGGGTGTTTTCTAGTGTTGATTCGTGTGGCTTTGATGATTTGCGGGCCCACTTGTGGTGGGACCCATCTTGATGTACAATTTGCATCAATGAGGGGCCCATAGTGGCGGGATCCCTCCACTATTCATTTCTCTCTCTCTCACCCTCTCTTTCATTTTTTTTATGATGATAATGATGCATGTGTGTAGCTCACCCGATTTAATCCAAATCCTGACCGTCCAAAATTTTTGGACGTCTCATTGGTGTGACCCACCTTGCTGTTCACCATGGAATGGACCTGGCCGAAGAGAAAACACAAATATTGGCTTAAATCCAAAGCTGGTGGGCCACCACATGGACCCCACCTTAATGATGCATTGTATGCCCACCATCCACGTGGGACCCATCCCATGATGGATGTATCTTACATCTAGGACGTCCGTCCAGCGTCCCTGGACGTTGGTGCTCTTCAAATAAAATAAAATAAAATAATATATATATATATATATATATATATATAAGAGAGAGAAGTGGGATGGCCCACCTACATGGGACCCACCGACCATGGAAGTGGATTGAATGGTCCACCACCACACCAGCTATATAGTTGGTGTACAGGCATCAATAGTCCTGTGGGACTGATCCACATCGTCCATCTGTTTTGGTGTGTGGGCCCACCCACACGTGTTACACGTGTGGGATGGGACCCAGTTTGATGTATTTGTTATATCCAAAACCACCCATCCATATACAGGGTAGTTCCTAAGGCTAAGGGATGATAAAAAAAAAGGTTTACCTATTAAGTAAAGATCATTTAGAGGTTCAAGGGTAGTTTTAGCTCAAAGGATGGAGTCACCAAGGCACCTCATTTACATGTTCTTTGCTTCTTAATTCTCTTGTACTCTTGTGTCTTCGGCCTTCAATTTCCAAAGGCTCAATCGAATACATGATACAATGACTCATGTGGTTGACAAACAAGATGCACAAATCAGTACACTAACAAATATGGCATTATAAACATTTATCCTTATTGTTACAAAATTAGTGTGAAACTATTGCATTGGATAAGCATGCCAACCGGGATGTTGTGACCAAAATTTCTGAAATTTAAGGGTGGTTGTCCAATTTGTGGAATGGAAAAAAATCCAAACATTGATAGTTATATGCTGCAGCTAATGAAATCATGTGATTTAAGGGATGAAACAAAAAGACCAAGACATCCGTATATAATGTTTGTCAATAAATCCAACCTCACTTGGCGATCCATAGCCTAACAACGTCTCCCTCATCTCTACGATGATTCATCAAGCATGTGTTGTGCATGCTTTGGTTATTTATCCATTGGTAACTTTTATCATCTAGCTAAATTAGTCGATGGGATCATATCACATATAATATAATGATATAAGTGTAAAATGGAGCTAAGAAATAAAATTCTGTAAGGTAATTTCAAGTTACAAGGTAATAATGATAGTTTAGGATCAACTACTGGTATAGGGGTTGAATGTGGAGGAAGAAGAGAAGCTAGAAGAGGGATCAAAGGTTTGGAATGAGTTCAGTGTAGATGTTAACGTGAACAATTGGGTAAAACTTTCTGAGGAGTAACAAAGTGAGTCCAACAGTGATGGTTTGCAAGTGCATTGCAAATAGAATCCATAAAGAATGGGACCTACTGATGGGTTCTTAGGCAGGTGGAGTGGAATGGAGGGATCAGCTAGTTCAAATAGGAGAAGCTTCCATCCAAGGACAAGAGGGTAGGTAATAGGTGACAACATATGGGTTCGACTACTCTTGGCTCAATGGTTGATTCACAAGAGTTTCAACATGAGGTCATGGGTTCAAGTACCCATTGCGGTGAAAATCCACTGTGGTGTGTGAGTGCATGTGTAAAAAAAAAAAAAAAAGGTGACAGTAGATGGGGCATACATGCTAATCAATCAAGAGCAAATAACAGCAGGGTTTGCAAACTCGAATTCTCCCATTCATGTTCAGAAGGACATGTAGAATGTAGTTGATGAGTCACGAGGGTTAAATATCAAGTGGCAAAAGTAGTAGGGAGTGTAGCAACCATTACAACACCCCAAAATTTTGTATGTAGCGTTATACACATACATCCTCCACATAAATAATTAAATAACTTAAAGAATTTAATTTATTTTAAAAATAAAACACATATTCTCCACGTAAATAATTAAACAGGTTTAAAATTTTAATTTGCCTTTAAAAATAAAACTAGCCAGCTAGTCAGGTAGTAAAATCACTATTAAGTGTAGATTAGGTTGAAGGATTAATATCTATTAAAATAAATTCAAATCTTAATCTTAAACTTCAAAATAACATATTAAGATCTCAGTTGCATTATCTCAAAGTTTTCTCCCTTTGTAAAGAGGGAACGAAGAATCTCTCCAGACCTCTGTCATAAGAGAAACGGAGAGAGAGAGAGAGAGAGAGAGAGAGAGAGAGAGAATTAATTATTAGGTTTCAGTGTGAAATCTCCTCCAGGTTGGCAACATTTTTTTCTTTATTTTATTTTATTTTATTTACAACATGATCTACGTGATGGACAGTTCGGATTAGTCGCAAGGCTGTCACAGGTATATACGTAGCAGCATGGGTACAATCGTTTGGTGTACAAGGGAGCACCATACGCTTGAAGCCCAAATCCCTATGTAGATGTTTTGATTTGGCTCTTAGCATGGGAAATCGTGTTGTACCCATGCTGGCATGTGGGGTCCGATCAACACGGTCCATCTGATTGCTGAGGTTGAAATATGTTGGGACCTTAAAAATAGGTCGATCTAACCATCAAGCATACCGTACTAATCAAATAATGATTTTTAAAGCAAAATAGTATTAAAGGTTTCTTAGGACCATGAGAGAGTCAGATCAGACTAATATTTGGTCCCCATCTTTAACAATACATTACTAGGCTATTGATTGATTTAGATCGGACCTGTGTACCTTAAGTGTACCTAAGTCTAAGTTAAAAGAGATTTTAATAAAATGGGAAAAAAAAACCTTGATTCAGTTCATAAAACCGAAATGGTTTTCGGAATCTATTGGTTTGACCGACGAAGTGTTTTTAAAAAAAAAAACACGAAGCTAGAATCTGTTGGTCCTACTAATATACTGTTAGTCATACTGATTAATGGTAAAAAGGGCAGAACTGTCACTATAAGACTCTGTCGGTCGGACCGATAGAGCGTAAATCAGATCATTTAAATTTCAAATTTTAGGAATATGATCAATCATATCATTTTATTTGAGGTTCATAATTAATCATAAATAATGAGTTATTTAAATATCGATTTAACGGTAGAGATCTCTTTGTTTGATCAAGTGTGTTTCACGTCAGATTGTAATGATTACAAACCTTGTGTCAAGGGTTGGATTTGAAAGGATCCAATTTGATTATATGGTGGACCCAGTCATGATCTTGATCAATCAAAGGTGGGCCCCACCAAATAGATTAATTAATCAGAAGAATGATTGTTATTGCACATTGTATTTTAGGAATTCCATGATCTTTCTAGTTTAATCATTCTAATTCAATCAACCTCACCAAATCCTCAGGTGAGGTATACCAACTTGTTTCCTTTCCATTTGAATCAAAATAGTGTTTACTGATATGTGATAATGTGGTTTAATATTATATTTGATAATTATATTGATTAAGCTAATTTGAAACTATCTATTTCTTGTTAACACTAGTTCACATTTATAGATGCTTGAAAAACTAGGGTATTTTTATGCTGATTATCATACACGTATATAAACCTGTTGCAAATTGTAAATCTACAAATGAAAAGTGGAAATCTAAACATCATGCATGCATGGCACGAATCTAATCGTTCCTGGGGGACCACTCTGATAAATTGTTGTTCCTGGTAGCTTTGCTTCCAAATGTGGGTTTTATCTATGCCTACCTATATTATGGAAGCCTTCTCTAATGGGTGGATGTGGATTAACGATTTTTCCAACTCATGCAGGTAGCTATATCCCCTACCTGGTGCACACATGCATTAATTATTATTAATGACTGTTAAATGTGCTTTTTGCTCATTTACTATCTTTTATTTTAATGAGAATGAACCTTGGTGGGAACTTTTACTGGGCCTGGCCATCTCAATCTTCATTAACGAAAAACAACAAATGTAATGGGAGTTGAGCAATTGGTACAAGAGTCTGAAGACGTGGCTGAGTCGGAGAATGACCCACAGGACACGTCGCCTTATCTTACGAAAGAAGAACTTGTTGTGCTGGATTGACCATCATTTAATTTATTTTAATTACTTAGAACATGATGATTATTTATTTTTGGTTTGGTTAATAATTTGGAATCTTTAAGTTGAATTATTTGCGGTTTGATTTCGGTGGACATGAGTTGTAATTTATTTAGTTAAAGTTAGATTATTATCCTTGAATAAGACGTAAAATGAGTGGGTCATTAGATGGTTTGTAAATGATGGGTAATGGATGGATGAAACTTAGTTTTGACGTCAATTATACTTAATGATTGACTATGATCATGCATACATTTGGTGGTTTAAGTACACTTAGTGTATGAGTTGTGCCAAGGAACTTGGGTCTGAGATGTGCGGTTGGTCTTCCATTTTCGGATCATGACAACCATGGTGGGTTGTAATGCCCATTATGGGATTGTAAAGGCCATTAACCGTTTATGGTTATAGAAAAAGTGACCTGCAACGGTTGTTACAACCCCATAAGACTATAATGGCCAGTTATGCCTCCTTTAAAGTTGTAACAGTCCATTACGAGGCTAATATAGGTTTTTTAGATTTTTTTAATATTAAGAGAGAGAGAGAGAGAGAGAGAGAGAGAGAGAGAGATTGTAACAGTCACTATGGGAGCCACAACGGCCATTACAGACCATATTGTAAAGGTAACAGGTTGTCATTACGGAATAACTTGGTAGTAATGCCTCTTCCACATGTAGCAGAAGACTTGACCCACCTCTTTTGCCATGGCTCGTTGGCAATGCAAGCATGACACAATTTTAGTCGTATATTTGTATGCATTTAAAGTTCAATTAGTGCATTCCATAAAGAATCACTCGAAGGTTTTGACGAGCTAAGAACACTTCCAGGTTCAAAGTATTTAAGGGGAGCATTGTCTCATACTTTATAGTGTGGGAGTTGTGGCTTGGGAAATAACTAAAAATTTGAGGCAAAGAGGATCTTAGTAAGAGGGGTAATTGCTAAGAGTAATAGATGGTTAAGGGAGGTGGGATGTTGCATCCCAAGTGATTTTAACAGCTTGTTCATAGAGGAGGTGGGCTTTCACTCGCTAGCTAAGCCTACAAATCTCGATTAAGTTGATCAAGTGGAATCAACCAAGGCCACGTTGGGTTAAATTAAAAGTAGACCGATTCTCTCAAGGGAACGTAGGAGGAAGTGAGGGTGCGATTTGTAGGGACCATGCAAGGAAAGTCATTTTTGCCATTATCATTCTTATGAAAGGGTCTCAAACATGGTTACAGAGCCCTAAGACCTGCTAGATGGACTTAAGATAGGTAGAAGCATGGAACTTTTCAAGGTCATAGTTGAATCTATTTCTAAAGTGGTCATGAACACTGACAACTCTAACTTCACCATCCAATAGAAGATCTGGTATTTGGTGGGGGAGATTCTTTATGAGGTACCTAATCTTGACTATAGGAACCCACTACCAGGTTGGATAGCAAGTAAACATTAACGGTGTGCCCTTGGGAAGTTTTTGATGATAGGCATCCAATCACCATCATTTCATTGGTGGGGTCCACCCAAAACCAGCCCCCCACATGCTCGGATGAATTGTCCTATGGATGGACAGTGTGGATAAAATAAATACATCGAGTGGGACCCAGAACGAGCCCCACAAATAGTTTAAATGGAAAATAAACATTACCGTGAGCTTAGGAAAGTTAGGCATTCAACCAACACTATTTCTTGGGTGTGTCCACTCAAAACTGGGTCCCACACCTCCAAAATAGGATGCCATATGGATGTACAACATGAATAAAATAAATACATCAAGGTGGGACCCTCATAGCGGGTGCACAGCATGGGAAAACAATCTGGTGTAGTCCCCCAAATATTTGGATATGCTTCATTTTTTGATAGCCCACAAGGGCTCGTGGCCTCTTTATGGCTGAATTGGGTGGGCCATTCTAGTATCCCACCTACACGATGGCAGGAGTCTACAGTGGGCCCCATAGCGTTTAGAGGGGATGGGAAAAGAAAAGAAAATGGGGCCAGCTCCAACTTGACTGGTTATACCTCATTTCAAAATGGGTATAAAGAGTAGGACCTTAACCCGATTCTGTTTTTTAATATCACTTTGGTCCCATGGGTCCAGGTGCCTAACAAAGCCCATACAACACAAAATTCTATGTAGCCTACCACAATGTTCGTATGACATACACTTGGTTTATTAGTTTTTCAAATTTACCTAACGCACCCAACCCAACTTTAACCATGGTTGGCCCTCGCCACTATGGGGCCCACACAAATTTACAAAGCATGTATTTAGGTGGGTTCCATCCTCACAAAATGGAGGGACAACATGAATATACAACATATATCAAGATAGTCCCCACATTGAGGACCCATCATCAAGTGGATTTTCATCATGTACTTGATTGTCTAATGGATTTTGGAAACTAATAATGGTGTAGCCTACCTGAGCTGACCCCCTGTTTGCTCGCATGTAAGTCAATGGGTAGTGAAGCCAAGAGTACCCAATGATGGCTGATGGGAGGTACCCGAAGCTAAGAGTACTTGATGAACCCAACTCTATTTAACAAGTCCAGGTTCAATAAATTGGACTTGTTAAAAAATTAGTTGGATTCGGGTCGAAACAACGGATTTATGCATACTTTTTTTTTTTTTTAAGAATTTTGGTGGAGCCCAACCCATTTACTAAATAGTTATATTTCTAGCCTACACCTAACCCACTACTCAATTAGCTTGGCCTGAACCCACATCAAAACATACTAGGTCAGTTAACCTGTAGGCCAACCTCGGCTAAATTTGGCCTAAGCATATCAGTGTGTCTATCTTATAGGCCCAAGCCAACTCATTTAGGTTGGAACTTGAAATCCATAGGCCAATCTAACCTCTTCGTTGCCTAATGCATATGATAACTAGTATGCAAATTTCATAAATTATTTCATACCTCACATGTTCACACTCTTTGGTAGTGCCGCATTGATAATTAAAATAAATAAATAAATAAATAAGAGAAAGAAAAAAGAATTTTGCATCCAGTACTAAGAACATACACTTGCTTATATATCCATCCAAACAAGCTAGAATACCTGTAGAACCATAAAGCCACACCAAAAGCACTTATAGTTTTAATATTTGAATTTCCTTCAAAAGTGGGTAGTCCAACCACTAAGTTTAAATTTTTAAGTCAGGTCCATTAATCAAGTCATGCCTTTATCCAACTAAAGCCATATTATGGTTTTGACTATTAACTGATCAACAGAAAACGGGATCAGATGAGGAAGACCAAATTTGCATAATAAACAAAAACTAATAATGGGGATGTCACTTTATATAGATGGTAACACGTAGATGGTAGGATGGATTGTACTAGAACATACATTTGCTCATATATCCATGCAGTAATAAGAACATACATTTTCTCACATATTGATGTAGAGTGGTCATGGACACTTTCATGGCCAAGATGGACTAGAGAAGACCCAATTAGAGGTGGAAGTGATAGGGATCGTCAGAACCCTAAAGCAAGTGTATCTTGTAAACTGAAATGAATTATTTGGGTATAATCCCCATCCCAAATATGTGAGATTCCACCAGATTGACAGTCGAAAGTCCATTTTAATTTTGTTTTTACTATTTATAGTAAGTTTTAGCTGATCCTAACTCTTAATCCTTTGAGCTTCAGGAGTCGTGCCCAACATGAAAATGGCTTAGAAAAATTAGGAGAATAGCGTAGTTAGGCCAAATTGGACACTTACTATTTTTTTACTGAAAATCATGAAGTCCCGTAGAAATCAACTTACAATACCAGGATAATGAACTTCACATCACTTAGTGTCTTATAATAGGCATAATGATCATATTCACTCCAGGAAAACTTCTGACTCACCATGGAATAATCAAATTTTTTATATCACTACTTAGGCGAATGTTTTAGACCATACAACGACCTCTTCAACCTTCAAACCTTATTTCTGACCCTTTTATTTCGAAGCTTTCTGGTTGCTATATGTAGAGATGCTCTTCTTATTCCCCATATAGGAAAGCAGTCTTCACATACATTTACTCCAACTCGAGATCGTATTGAGTAACCAGCGCTAATACAAATCTAATAGATACTACCTTTACTGCAGGTCTAAATATCTCAGAGAAGTCGACACCTTCTCTCTGAGCATATCCCTTCGCTACCAACCTTGTTTTGTACCTATCATGTTTCTTCTTGAAGATTCACTTACACCCGATCTTTTTTCAACCAACGGGAAGCTCCACTAGCTCCCACGTCTTATTTTTGTACAAAGAGTCCATCTCATTATCCATTGCAAATTTTCACTTTTTTTGCATCCAGCTCATCAAGAGCCTCCTAAAAAGTAGACGGATCCCCCTCATCCTTAATAAGGGCATATGCGATATTAGAGTCATCATTGTATCTCATTGGTAACTTGTGATCCCACCAGCTCATGTACATCTGTATGCGTCTTTATCTCAACCTGAGTTTCATCTCTGTCTAAATAAATGTCTACAACCAAATTTTATAGTTCCATGTGCTCGTCCTTATGGAACAAGAATCCTTAATCTAATTTGACGTCATGACTAAGGATGATTTTCTATGTGACTCGTTCACACAACTTATACCCCTTCACACCACCACCATATTTGACAAAGATATATTTCTTAGCTCTTTGGTCCAACTTAACTCTCTCAACTGATGGTACATGAGAGTAAGCTTCACAACCGAATACTCGTAGTCCCAAGTAGTCTACCTGCTGACCACTCCACACTTCCTATAGAATCTTACATTCAATGGTCACAGAAGGGGATCAATTAACCAAGTAACAAGTCATATTAACGACCTCAATCCACAGTTTCTTGCCCAACCCAACATTGTTAATCATGCATCGGGCTCTCTCTAAGAGAGTCCGACTCATTCACTTAACAATAGTATTTTTCTCTGGTGTGTGGCGTATTGTATTATGCCTCACGATCCCTTCAACTTTATAATACCTATTGAATTCCCCAGAAGTGAATTATCCACTGTTATCTATCCTTAATACCTTCACATTTCGCATTGTCTATTTTTCCACTATCGCCTTCCACTACTTGAAGTTGGTGAAAACGTCGAATTTATTTTCATAAAATAAACACATACCTTCCTGCAATAGTCGTTAATAAACGTGAAAAACCATGACGACCCTCCACCAGAAACCACAGGTGACGGCCCCCATACATCAAAATGCACATAATTAAGAACACCCTTATATACATGTTTTTCATATTTAAAAGATAACCTTGAATGTTTACAGTATATACAATGCTCACATATACTTAAATCAAAACTTTTAAAAGTTAGAATTAAACAACGATCAGAAAGTATATTTATGCCTCACTCGCTCACGTGGCCTAAGCGTGTATGCCACATACGTGCAGATGTGGAATTCATTAAAGACACTGCAACTCCACCTGATGAAGTACTCCTAATTAACCCGTAAAGATTTTCGTTCTGTTGTGCCTTCATGACTATAAGTGCTTTCTTTGAAACGTTAATTACATGATCAAAGCCGTGAATTTGCACCCAAGCACCTCGAGTGCTCCAAGAGATATCAAGCTCTTCCTCATATCAAGAACGTGTCTCACATCAGTTAAGGTATGCTTTATACCATCAAACATCTTGATATGCACCGATCCAACACTCATAACATTACATGTGTTATCATTACCCATAAAAACTTGGCCACCACCACACTCTCTGTAGCTGGTGAATCGACTCTGATGAGGAGTTAAGTGATATGATGCCCCAATATCCAAAATTCACTCATCCTTACATTCATCGTATAAGTGTCTGACCATGGACACTGTCAACAAATTATAACCACTCGTACCTACATTAGACTCTGTAATATTGTCCTTCATAAAAGAAGCCTTTGAGTTCTCTTTTCTTGTCTTAGGATTTGTGCAATCCTTCTTCATGTGCCCGTGTAACACCCTATACTTTTCAGTCCTCGGGAGTTACCATGAGGACCTAATCTAGGATGAATACAAACCCAATTTAACTAAACCCTTACCCTCACTCTAATTTAAATCCAACATTAAGGGTAAACTTCGCCCATAGATCAAGCCGACCAAACCGTCCATTATCAACTTTAGACTCTAGATTATAAGATCCACTGTTTATTGTGTTCTTAACACCTTAGTTATTAAAACATATAAACTAACTAATCAACACCTAACCAATCATTAAATTATCTTTAGAGTTGATTATGAATCCATAAGAAACCTTAATTTCAAATCTAAAGACGATCTAACCATCCAATCGACATAAATCTGTAATAAAACTCAAAAAGGGTAAGCATTGTGTGGCTCATACATGTAAGATGACATTAATCTAAAATATATAGTGGCTCTAATTAGCTCACTAATTGGATGGACGATTCCGATCATAGAATTGGACCATAAATAATCATCAAGTCAATGATGATAGGCACTCAAAGGCAATAGGTCAATAGATATTGCCTACTTGAGCCTTAGATTTGACTGGATTCTGGTCAGAGACCCTGACAGGGACCTCCAAACCGAATGGATGGAGTGGATTTTATTCAGCATCATTGTGGACCCACCATTGGCTGTGTGTGTGCCACAATGAGCGTGTGCCCGCTGTGCACCAGACCATAGATGCGGTCAAATTGGGTTTGACCTGACATCTCCCGAAAAGGAGATTTTTCTCCAGCTTACCTGCCCGAGTTAGTTTAAATAAACAGCATCCATTCGGTAACGCTATGGCTCACCATGATCAGCCACTCAGGTGATTTGATCCGTCCATCTTGTAGGGAACTCGAAACCTACCAGAACCATGGTCAATCCACTCATTAGATCACACACGTGTGCCCACAAACGTAGGTGTAAGAGGGCTGCATGCAACCATGTTTCCAAAAATGGAAACCGCCTTGCTGTTGATAGGCTAGTGATCCGCATGAGGAGGAATCCTCCAATCTTAGCCCTCCGTTTAGACACATCTCAACCACCTACTGTTGTTCATGTGGATTAGGGTTTTCAGTGGAAAACTGACGCCAAAGACCAAAACAGTGGCCGATTTTACTGTGCCCACTGTTTTCATCTACCTCCCTGCCACAGAATGAATCTAGGTCGTCTAACCTTGATCTGACAGACCTGGGAGAGCTTAGGGCGTGCTTAAGATGAGAGAGGATCAGGCAGTAGTAGTTTGCCTTCATCTCTTATAGTAGCTTGAAAGAAAACCAGCTGTTTCTTCCTCCCTTCGAACCCACCGAGCTAACTTCGCTCGACCTCTGAAAACCCACGTCCGTATGCTCACTGGAGCTTAACCAAACATGCACAAGAGCCAGATTGAAGAGAAACACCACCATCTAGAAGCTGTTATTAAAGCTCTATCTCCTTCCTCGTCGAGAAGCAGCTATCATGAGGATTGTGCGACCACTGAATGTCCATCAGGTGGGCCTCCCAAATACTGTTCAAGCACAGGCGATCATCCCGAAGCTAATCCAGGTTGTTATGGTGAAGCTCAAATCAAGGCAGTGTGCAACCGAGCCTTCTAACGGGTGATCATCAACGGCCACAACTCGGGTTGAGTTGGGCTGAGTTTTGTGGCACGCCAAGCCAAGTCTGAGTCTAGAGCAGAAGGAGAAAAGAGAGAGAAGAGAGTGAGGAGAGGGCAAAGAGTGAGCTCGGGTGTCTAGTTGAGTCAGCACGTTGGTGCTGCACCAACCCGACTCCGCCGAGTCAAGCATGGTGTAGACGTTGGTCTAGTTCAATAGCTACTGGACGGTGCAAAATAAATAAATAAAGAAGAAGAAGAAGAGAATGAGAGAGAGAGTGTGTGTGTGTGTGTGAGAGAGAGAGAGAAAGGGAGAGAGAAGAGAGAAGAAGGAAGAAGATGTCGAGTCGACTCAAGAAAACTAAGTCCAGCAGAGTCAAGTTGAGTTTGGGTCTGTCTAGGCCATTGTTGGACATTCCAACAGGAAATAAAGAAAAGGAGAAGCAGAGGAAGAAGAGAGAGTAAGGGGAAAGGAAAGAAGAGAGAAAGGGAGAGTTTGGGTTCGATAGGCGAGTTATCTCGGCTGAAACCGAGCTTGACTAAGTCAAGCTAGTTCAGGTTTGGTCCAAGTTCTTACTAGATGTTCAAGCATTTCAAAAAAAAAAAGAGGGAAAAAGCAGTAGAAGAAGAAGAGGGATAGGAGAAAGAAAGAAGAGAAAGCAAGGAAGAGAGAGAGAGAGAGAGAGAGAGAGAGAGAGAGAGAGAGGAAGAATGAAGAGGAGAGTTTTCCTTGCATCTGAGTCTCGATCGAGTTGACTTAGTCAATTTCGGCTGAGTTCGGGTCAGTTCGCCAAGATAGGATATCAAGTCGAGGTAAATCACAACTCACTCTATTCGTTTTCACTAAGTATACTGACCATAGAAGCCAGGTATTAACTACTTTCCATGATGTTTTAATTGGGTTATGGTCACATGTTTATCAACTAGATTTGACTCAATTGCACTTTAGTCGTGCTATCTAGCGGGCCACGCAACTAGATTACTTGATCGAGGTGAGGACTCACCCTTTAAGCTTCCCACTTAAATTCAATAATCTAGACAAATATGATGCCTTGATTTCTATCATTGAATTATTTATCTTACTATATTGAATATGTTAATCTATTGCACACTTGATTCGTGTGTTAGATAATGAACATGTCTTTTTAAATATAGCAGGCATAAATGATTTGATAATAACATGTTATCTTTAGTTGTATATTTGTTAATTAACTGTATGTTTGTTGCTTGCGCTTATGTGATGTATTGAATGGAACCTGTCATGAACTTACCATCTTGCGGTCCATATTTGACTTACACGGCATGGACCACATATATGCCCTACGTGGCTTGGATCGCTTATTTACCCTTCGTGGCTTTGATGAAATATTGGCACCCTTTTGTGGCATATTGGTTATATTCACATATCTTGTTGGTTTTCTAGCCATCTTGTGATGTTTAGTCGTATTGTGATTTTTGGGTGGAGCGGGAGTTCGCTTATCTATTTTTTGGCCATCTTATGGTGTTCGTCTAGAGTTTATATGTTATTATCTCTTCATCTTGCGGTGTTCAGTTGTATTATGATTTTCAGGTGAAGTAGATGTTTGTATGTTGTTCTCTCTTTATCTTGAGGTGTTCAGTCGTACTGTGATTTCCAGGTGAAGCGGGAGTTCGCATATCAATTTTCTAGCCATCTTGCGGAGTTCACGTATAATATGATTTCTAGGTGAATTAGAGGTTTAAAGGTTGATTTTCTATTAACATTATGGAGTTCACTTGTACTGTGATTTTCAGGTGGAGCGGGATTTTGCTTATCGATTTTCTAACCATCTTGCGGTGTTCACGTACAATGTGATTTTTGGGTGCAACAGAAAGTTGTATGATTGATCATTTAACTATTTGGGCACATTCACTTGCATTGCAATTGTTAATGTATTTAATAATGATGAGATTATGTTGATTTAGTTTTTGAACAATGATTATGATTATGAATTGCGCTGTTTAATATATTCATTCTCATGACTTGCAATCTATCCTGAATTATGAATGATGAGTGTGTAATCTTAGAGGGTGCTCCTCAATAGCCATTGATGTTATCAAACTGTAACAGTTGATGCAGGTGTAAAGTGAGCCAATGCCGTTCACTGGGTCATTAGAGCAGATTGGGTAGCCGAGGAGAGACAGGGTCCCTACAGCCCGTGTTGAGCTCCATCATTAGACAATAGATTTCTATCTTTATTTAATGACCCTTATTATTTGGGATTGTATAAGTCCTGTATGGGCGTTACATTTGAATTTTTATTATGGTTGGAATGTTTTTATACAATGCATGGTTTACTCTAGCTACGTTTGCTGCTAACTCTAATTAATGACAAAGTGGTTTAAATTTAACTGAATTTTAAAGGCTAACACTACGGTTTTTGAAAAACGAGTCATATACTCAGATTTTGAAAACTGGGGCATTACGGCCCGGACATCCCACAATTCTAGCACTTTCAACTTGTCATTGCCCTTGCTCTTGGATTTGGACCTAAATTGTGAATTTTATCTTATTCAGAATTTTATCACCTCAGAACCAGTGCACTTATAAAAGTATTCACGTCATCAATTTTCTTTCTAATCACATTTCCATGAAAGGTTGAGATAATGGTATCGATGCTAAAGGTCGATCTACCGGTACACAATGAGTCATTGAATGACTCATACGAAGCCAAGAGATAATTCAATAGGATGCATGCCTGATCCTCATCTTTCATCATTTCCTCCACATCCAGCAATTTAAAAATTAACTTGTTAAATTTACTAACATGGGCCTCAACATTAGCCTCCACTGTCATTTTTAGATTAAACAATCGAAGCTTCAAGTATAAGCGATTCTCAAGAGATTTCTTCCCGTACATGTCCTCTAATCTTTCTCATGTATTTGCTGCAATTTTCTCTCTCATGACATTGTATAGGACCTCATCCATTAGGCACAATTGGATAGAGGTTCTCACTTTTTTATCCATTTTGTTCTGATCATTATTTATCATAGATTTCCACCACTTCTCAAGGAGTACATCATCCAATCCTTGCTAAACTAGGAAACTGGTCATCTTGACCTTACAAGTTCAAAATTATTTTTCTGGAATATTTTTCAATACCAAACTTAGGATTAGAAGCCATGGATACTATGCATTCATATTAATATGCTTCCCAACATTGCTCTAATACCAATTGTTAGGGAACTACAAAATCACGTAAAGATGAATCAAGCAAAGTATTCTAATCGCACAATCGAGTCCAATAGCAAACACTCTGAATTTAACGTGAAAAAACCCTTATGAGAAAAAACCATGGTACAAAGCAACAATAATGCACTGTGAAAGTAGAATATTATAAGAGATAGAGATTACCTGATTTGAACAAGCCTCGAATCTCCCTTACAAGCCAAGTTATGCCCTTGAAACCCAACTAACAAATTAGAAAGATCTCTTGATCCCCCAAATCACGATTACACCCATATATATAGCCTCTATGAGAATCACAATCGAAATCGGAAACAAATCCCACACTTACACAATTCTATGCACGCGCTCGATGGCACATTCGATGGAAGTTCGATGGCATCGAGAAATCACCAAAATGTTCTGGCAAGAAAACATGGATTTTTCATATTTTTTCGATGGCATCGAGCATCTGTTTGATGGATCGAACTCTACTCAATGACATCGAGCGGTCTGTCGATGACATTGATAAATTGTTGCTCACATATTAAGACATCAACAACATTAAATACATATAAGTTTGCAGTTGAAGGTAATTGGACCCCACCGAACTGACTGGACCAAAGTAATAAGATTTATCTCATGAACATGAACCAAACCTACTAAACCTAATTTTAACTGGTTTCAAAAGGAAAAAACCAAACCAAACCAGATTCTTAATGGGTTAAAAAAGGGGACTAGACCTGTTACAATCATGCTAGATGTATAGGAAATTGTGGGTCTAAGTACCCACCATTTGGAGATTAAAAAGGTGAAGAAGGGCAAATATGCCATTGTAGCACATGTTTGGGACATGCGGTCCATTTACAAGGTGGGGCACCTATGTGACATGCCCTGTGCAAAAAATTAATACCATCACACTCATAAGGTAGGCCATGCATGTACTTCTAATGGTGATTTTTCTTTATAATCATCCATATTTTTGCCACGTCTTCACAAAAGCCCTTTTTAACTATTGGTTAGATTTCTACCACATGTTACATTGTAACACGTTGCTATGTGTTACATTATAACACATATACTTCAATTTTACTCCATGTCTCTTCGTTTAGATTTTTTTTCTTTTTTGGATAAAATGTGATTACCAGTCAAATTATTAGTCATTCCATACCTTCAAGTATTGAGACCTACTTTACATAGACCGCATCACACAAACGAAAATATCTATGACAAATTGGCCCACCCATATATCTAACCACAAAAGTGACCATGCATGCGGACACAATTTGGGGCTAAAGAAGTTTTGTATCAGGCTGATATTTGTGTTTTCTCTTCATCATGGTGGGATGGCATATAAACATCAATCATGTTTGGATTTGGTATGGCACACCACTCGTAGATATCCACAATATTCGATCCTAATTTAATCAATCAAGATTTTAGCCTTACTATGACAATCAAGTCCACAAACGTGACCAAATGTGGATCCAAACCCCTAAAAAGTTTGAACTAGTTATAGACACAATTCCAACAGTGTGGCCCACCCGATGAAAGGACCGATCTGATTATTATGTCATGTGATCTTCATGGAGAGCCCTGCCAATTTACTAATGTTCTACTTGAGTGACATGTTGGCAGGAAAAAAATAGATGAGAATAATCTACACTTACCATACATGACCTTTTGGGATCCATCATCTCGTATATGTAAAACCCACTCCATCTATTAAGTGAAAACCATTATTTGGATTGTGCATGTAAAAGATAAACTTAATTAATGTTAGGGGGCTGTGGAAGCACGTAGAGATGAATCAAGTAAATTACTCCAATTGCACAACCAAGTTCAAACACAAACAATTCGAATTTTATGTGGAAAAGCCCTTACGGGAAAAAACCACGACATAAAGCGACAATAATGCACTATGAAAGCAGAAAATTACAAGAGATAGAGATTATCGATTTGAACAATCCTCAAATATTCCTCATAAGCCAAGTTATGACTTGAAACCCTTAGGAACAAATTTAGAAAAACCTATAACACCTTTCTTACTACCCAAATCCTAATTACACCTGATATATATAGCATAGTATCATATCACAATCAAAATAGGAAACAAATCCTACACTTACACAATTCTCCATGCACACTCGATGACACCTTCGATGGCATCAACAATCTATCAATGGCATCGAACACCTTCGATGGCATCAAGAAAATACTAAAACATTCCAGCGATAAAACATAGATTTTTTGGATGTTTTCGATGGCATCGAGCAGTCTGTCAATGGCATCAACAAACTCTTTTGCTCACAAATTTAATACATCAACAACAATCTCCCCCATGTCTTGAATCTTCATTCTTCATAGCTCCACTATCATCATCTCTAATTACTCCTTGCATCATAGCTCCACCATTGCTTCTCATACACACTCCATCTTCCTTTTATGTCTTCGCTAAGTCCAGAGAAGTTGCACAAAACTTGAACTTCTCCGTGGGAACACTTTAGTGAGCATGCTAGCTAGATTAACACGAGTGTGAATTTTCTCTAAAGTTACGCCTCCTTCCTCAACTACCTGTCGAATAAAACGATGATGCACATCAATATATTTAGTACATGAGTAATCCTCAAGCTACCGACTGTGCTCCAATAAGGCACATGAGAAATATATTTCTTTTCTTCATCTGTTTTAGGACATTGTTCTGAAGTTAGCTTGAAGTGAGCTACGTGGAGAACGTTGACCGACTTTGCCTCATCTATCTCATACTTCATCAATATCTTCTCGAGGTATTCAAACTGAGATGACATAAACTACTCTTCTTCTTGTCACTATGTATATCAATAATGAGAACCCTCTTTACACACCCCATATCTTTAATCTCTAATCTCAAATGTCTATGATAACTAAGTCTTCAGTAAGTCGATCTCAACCATGTTGTGACTGGTAATAAGTATGTCATTGACATACAATACCAGGATAACGAATTTTTTCCATCACTTGGTATTTTATAATAGACACAATGATCATCTTCACTCCTAGTAAACCTCTGACTCACCATGAAAGAATTAAACTTTTTATACCAATGCTTAGGCTACTATTTTAGGTCGTACAACAACCTCATTAACCTGCAAACCTTGTTCTTCGCCCCTTCTATTTCATAACATCCTAGTTGCTTCATGTAGGTATGCTCTTCCAATTCCTCATGTAGGATGGCAGTCTTCACATCCATTTGCTTTAACATGAGATCGAATTGGACAACCAGCGCTGAAATAAATCTGATAGATATTTGCTTCACAAACAAAGTGAATATCTCAGTGAAGTCGACACCTTCTCTCGGAGCATATCCTTTCACTACCAACATTTCCTTGTACCTATCATGTTTCTTCTTTAGAATCCACTTGTACCCAATTGCTTTACATCCAACGGGAAGCTCTACCATCTCCCATGTCTCTTTTTATACAGGGAGTCCATCTTATCATCCATCATGGTTTTTCACTTTTCAGCATTTGGCTCATTAAGAACCTCCTAAATAGTAGATAGACCCCCCAATATGTAATGAAGGCAGATGCGACATTTTAATCATCCATGTATCTCGCTGGTAACCTGTGATCCCATGATGGATTTCTTCTCATAGGTGGCTGCTCCACATGCTCTTGTACCTTTGTCTACATCTTTGTATGTTTATGTGTCTCATCTCTGTCTAACTGAACTGTACAATCAACTTTTCTGGTTCCTTATGCTCATCCTTACAGAACAAGAATCATTTATCAAATTTGACGTCACAATTAAGAATGATTTTCCATGTGACCTAGTCATGAAGCATGTGCCCCTTCACACCACCACCATAGCCAACAAAGATGTATTTCTTAGCTCTTTGGTCCAACTTATCTCTTTCAACTGACGGTATATGAGAGTAAGCATCACAACCAAATACTCGTAGTCCCGAGTAGTCTATTTGCTCACCACTCCACACTTCCTCTAGAATCTTACATTTAATGGTCATAGAAGGGGACCGATTCAACAAGTAACATGGCATGTTAACGGCCTCACTCCACAATTTCTTGCCCAACCCAGCATTATCGATCATGTATCAGGCCCTCTCCAAGAGAGTTCGGTCATTCGCTCAGCCATATCATTTTACTCTGGTGTGTGGTACACTGTATTGTGCCTCACGATCCCTTCATCTTGACAATACCGATTGAACTCCCCATAAGAGAATTCCCCCTCGTTATTTATGCTTAATAACTTCACCTTATCCCTGTCTATTTTTCCACCATCGCCTTCTATTGCTTGAAGTTAGTGAAAATATTGGATTTATTTTGAATAAAATAAACCCTCACTTTCCCAGAATAGTCGTCAATGAAGGTGACAAACTATGATGACCCTTGTAAGACCCATATCCTAGTCTATACTATTCCTTCGACTCACGCGATCCTTCCCACCAAATTTCGTCAACCTGCGACCTATAATCGACGTTTGCGTGCGACCCTAAGTCGTATCCCATAGATTTGAGTTGGCTTAATCCGAGACTTGTACCATTGCGACCACACCGTTGCAGCGGTTCCGACACCATGACTCACACACCGATCCGATACCCTGTTCAGGAGATGTGGGCCGGTGTTTATTTTGAAGAAATGACGCTCTTTTATGAACCCAAGAGAATCTCTACAACCCATCCCATCAATCAATCAATCAATCAATCAAAGTACACAACCCATACTTTCTTTCTCCCCAAGTCAAGCAACCACCAAGTCAACTCTCTCCCTCTCTCTCTCTCTACACACCCATATATGTTAAGTACAACTATCACCTCACATCCATCACCTCTCCCTTACAACCACCATTCTCTCTCTCTTTCTTAACACATTTTCCAAGCCATTCTAAGAGAGAAAAGACTGGACGTCCAAGAAATCCTAACAGAGAAAGTGAATTGTGTGTGGCCTACTTCCCACCCCAAGATCCACCATCATAGTCATTCCTTTCTCATCATCTTCCATCAAAGTGAGACACAAGGAGCTTGGCATTCTATCAGACCAAGAAGATCGAACGGTGGGTGTTTCTATAGGCCTAGATTTCATTCTTTTGATGATGGGCCAAGTGAGGCCTACCGATCGATGGTATGGATCTCATTTTGGACCCTAGATGTGGCCGATGGCCCACTTTGATTCTCATGATCATTCCATGATGGGGCCATTCTCTATGGACCCCATCATGATGTTTATTTTCTTTGCATAAATAGGGTCATCTAGACCTTCCATTTTAGTGAAGAAGGAATCTCCACTGTTGATTTTTGATTTAGTGGACCCACATGTATTGGGACCAACTTGATGTATGATTAAATGCATGGAAAGGGAGGGCCCATAATATCAGGGTCCCTCCATCATTACGTGTCTCTCTCTCCCTCTCTCTCTCTCTCTCCTTCCTTTTTTTTGTGGACCACATGATGAGTGTACATGATATCTAGACCGTCCATCAAATGGACCCCATGGCCGTCCAAACCATGTGGGCCCTACCTTAATGGAGATGGGAAACCACAAATATCAGATTGATCCAAACGGTCCACATCCATATGGGACCCACCTAGATGAGTTGCCTTCACACCGTCCAGCGTCCAAGAGTGAAATGTGGACAGTCAGTGGGTGTACTAACAATAAAAAAAATAATATAAAGGTTTTGGGTGGGCCGCTCATGCAGGCCCCACCTTGACGTATGGATCCAATCCACGCTGTCCATCCCATTTCCCAAATCATTTAAGCTATTGAGCCAAAAAAATGAAGTTGATCCAATTTTCTAGTGGGCCATAGCATAACAAAGAGATTTTTCCACCGTTGAAATCCACCTGATGTTTCTACACGCCAACATACCTCGAATATTGGGCTTGATGGGTCTGTCTTGAGCCATGAAATCCAATGGCGGGGTCGGATTCCCTTAATGCGGGCCCCACATGGGAAAACCCCAGGAAAACCTTTTTAAAAGAATAAGGGGCAGCAACAAGTGCTACTGCTGCTAACGCACAACAGCGTCCTACGCTACTGCAATTGACGGAGGGCAAGGATGTGGGTCCCATACGTGGGCCCCACCGTGATGTGTGTTGAACATCCATGCCATGCATTTGGTGGGCCCCTTTAGGCAGTGGGCCCCCTCCCAAAATCAACCGTATATATGATGCTCAGGTGGCCTACGTCACAGGAAACAGTTGCATTGAACGTCTGCCATTGAAACCCTTTTGGGTGTCACAGAAGTTTTAGATCATTATGAAATTTATTTTTCCTTTTCATCGAGGTCCATGTGGCCTTATCAATAGATTGGATGACATGTAAATGTTATGGTGGGCCCCACGTGGGACCAACTGATGATGTGTTTCAACCACACCGTCCCCACCACTGGGAGTGGGACGGCTGGTGTACCTCACTCCAGCTATAGTTGCGTCACCAAATACTGTGGGTCCTACCTGCTTCGTCCACTCCGTCCATCTATGGGACCCACCATGATGCATGTGTTGCATCCAAGCCGTCCAACCATTTTGAAAGCTCATCTTATGACATGAGCTGAAGAATGAGTCAGATCTATAGTTCAAGTAGACCCCACCATTTAAAATAGTGGGGATAGTGACATTCACCGTTCAAACTTCTTAAGGGCCACGGTAGTTCTGATCAAGCTGATGTTTCTGTTATCTCCATGTTAACTTATGAAAAAGTCGGATCCATATATATATATATAATAGTGGGCCCTGTAGGACTTTTAACGGTGGAAATCATTATCACTACTATTATTTGGAGTGTGGTCCAGTTGATCTTTTGATAGAATTCATTTATATATATTATATATACATATTGATGTACTTGTGGCCGTCCGTTGAGACCTACCTTGATATATATAAGGCCCATGTGATTTGGGCCCATCTTGATGTATTTGTGGCCCATTGTTGAGGCCCACTTTAATTTATATGAGGCCATATGAAGCTGCCCATTTGATGTACTAGAGGCCCATGGGTCAAGGACCAATAGGATGTACATAAGGCTCATTACAATGTGTGATTCCACCATGGTTCATGTAACAATGTTTATGGCGGGCTACGCCTTAGGAGTAATGATGGTTTAACGCCCACATTTTAAGTACGATGTTGGTTAAATGTCTGCATTGTAACTCTTCTTTGGGCCCATTAATAGGCCCATACTTGTTGTGTGTAGGCCGTCTAGGCCCATCGGCATTGTAAGGATAGTTCATTACTTTATAACATGCTTAGTATAATTCCATGACTCATGCTATACGCATCATATGTATGTTTGATATGAGTAGTGACTGATCATAGCATATGCCATTGGGTAGATTATTTATGGGACTCACTGATAAGAGTTACCCACATGAGCGCGTGGTATGCACAGGATTGTTGCATGACTGGACAGTGATTCATGCATCTCGCATTTGTGTGTCATGATCATTGTACGCCCTAGCGACATCTGGGCCGTGGCTCCACAGAAATATCTTGGATGGCCGTATCGGATACCAAAAATACTTGGTTCTAACAATGTGGGTACTTAGGATGTCCTTGGGTGAGAGTCTTAGAACCTTTTTCGTACCAGGAGATGCTCCAACGTGTAGACCGAGTGGATACACGAGCGCCCGAGTGCCGAATACCAGTAGTCCGCGTCTCCCACTGTGTCATGGTCGGTTGGAAGGGGTGTGGCCTTATCCACCGGAGTGAGGGGGTTGTAAACTAAGCTGAGTTTGTCTAGCTCACAAATGAGTCTGCTATCGATGAGCTGGGTAGGTATTGGCAGACTACTGGTCAGGCGAATAGTGTGGTCTCTTCCACTTGCTGGGCTATACGGCTAGGGAGGCAGCAATAAGTGTGAGGTGTATTAGACCCGGGTGATATCCCAGAGAGAACTGTATTGATATATGCACTTGATGAGGACTGACATGCTTGTATTGCATCTCACATATGACATTTGGCTACATAAGCCTTGCATCGCATGGCCTTGGTATGGCCGATAGCATCATGCCTCGCATCGCATGGCCTTAATATGGCCAATAACATTCATGTCTTGCATCACATAGCCTTGGTACGGCTGATAGTATTCATGGACTTACTGTATAATTCTACATTACTCTGATACTGTATACTTGGTACTTGCCTTGTACACACACTTACACCACCCTCTAAGCTTTTGTAAACTTATCCACGACCGTTGCGTGCAAGTGGCATTGGACCGCAACAACGCTGAGGCAAGAGCGCGCATTAGATTGTTTTGGAGTTTTTTTTATCACCTTGTATTTCCCTTTCCGGGTTGTACTCAAAGTTTTGATATAGTGGATATGTTTTGATGTTGTTTTGTGACCTGGTTAAGCTTGTGGTTATGCTCCATTACAAAAAAAAAAATTATACTGAAAATCCTTCTTGTAGGATCCCAAGATCGGAATCTGGCATATGAATGCCAGGAGCCGAGAATGGGGCACTACGGAGGCTGTCGGCGCCGGATTCGATGATCAAAAATTTTGTGAGCCCGTTTTTTGAGTTTGGGGCGTGACAACCCTGCACCAGAAACCATGGGTGATGACCCTCATACATCAGAATGCACATTATGAAGAACAACCTTATAAACCTCACTCGCTAATGTGGCTCAAGAGTGCATGCCACATACATGCAAATGTGGAATCTACTATAAATGCTACATCTCCACTTGATGAAGTGCTCTCGATCAACCTGTAAAGATTTTCATTTCTCTGTGCCTTTATAACTATGAGTGCCCCTTTGAAACTTTAAGGATACGTTTAAACCCGATGAATCTATACCCAAGCGCCTTGAGTGCTCCCAAAGATATTAAACTCTTCCTCAAATCAGGAACGTGTCTCACCTTGGTCAAGATACACTCCATACCATCAAACATCTTAATGCACACGGATCTAACACCAACTACTTTACAGGCATTATCATTGCCCATAAAAACCTGGCCACCATCGCACTCACTGTAACTAGGGAACCAACTCGAATGAGGGGTCATGTGGCATGAAGCTCCCGTATCCAATATATTTTCTTCATCGAAGTATTCATATTTTGATGTGGTAAGCACATCACTACTGTTCACTTCGTCATTGGATTTCGCAATATTGACCTCCCTAAAATAATTTTATGAATTCTCTTTTCTTATCTTATGATTTTTGTAATCCTTCTTCATGTGCCTAAACATCCCACAATTCCAACATTTCAACTTGCCTTTGCATTTTCCCATGGATTTGGAGCTTAATTGAGAAAATCCATTGTCCTCCTCAAAATTTTGCCCCCTCATAACTGGTGCATCTATAGAGGCACCCACGTCACCACTTTTCTTTCTCATCGCCTTTGACTGAAGGGCTGAGATAACGATGTTGACACTAATGGTAGTTCTACCAGTGCACAACGAGCCCTTGAACGATTCATACGAAGCCAGGAGAGAATTCAACAGGATGCATGCCTGATCCTCGTCTTTCATTATTTCCTCAATATCCAGCAATTTACAAATTACCTGTTAAAGTTACTAATGTATGCCTCAACATCAGCCCCCTCCACCATCTTCAGATTAAATAACTGAATCTTCAAGTATAAGCGTTTCTCTAGAGATTTCTTTACATAAATGTTATCTAACTTTGCCCATGTACTTGTTGCAGGTTTCTCTCTTATGACATTATAGAGGATCTCATCCATTAAGTACAATTGGATAGAGGTTCTTGCTTTCTTATCAATCTTATTCCATTCATCATTTATCATGGATTCCAATCGCTTTTCAAGGAGAGCATCATCCAATCCTTGTAAAACTAGGAGACCGATCATCTTGACCTTCCATAGTTTAAAATTATTTTTCTCAAAATATTTTTCAATATCAAACTTTGGATTAGAAGCCATTGATATTATGCTTTTACGTTTAATCTGCTTCCCAACATTAAGCTCTGATACCACTTATTGGGGAACCGCGGAAGTACACTAAGATAAATCAAGCAAAGTACTCCAATTGCACAACCAAGTTCAAACATAAATAAACCAAATTTTATATAGAAAAGCCCTTACGTGAAAAAACCATGGCACAAAGCGATAGTAATGCACTATTAAAGTAAAAAATTACAAGAGATAGAGATTACCGATTCGAACAAGCCTTGAATCTTCCTCACAAGCCAAGCTATGCCCTTGAAACCCTTAGAAAAGAATTTAGAATACCTAGAACACCTCTCTTACTACCTACATCCCGATTACACTCGATATATAGCATAATATCATATCACAATTGGAATAGGAAACAAATCCCACACTTACGTAATTTTGCATGTGCATTCGATGACACCTTTTATGGGACTTCGATGGCATCAATGATTTGTCAATGGCATTGAACACCTTCGATGGTATCGAGAAAATACCAAAACGTTCCAGCAATAAAATGTGGATTTTTCATATTTTCCTGATGGCATCAAGCATGTTTGAAGGCATTGACATTTGCTCAATGGCATTGAGTGGTCTGCCAATGGCATCAATAGACCCTACTATATACAGATTTGAGATATCAACAACAATTAATAACTCATATGATCCCCTATTTATAGGAGTAGTGTAAATTTTTTCCCAGAACCACTAAGTTAGGATGGTGTGGCCCACCTAGGCTGTAACACCCCGGATTTTTGCCAACTTGGAATTAGACGTCCTTAGGCGATGGGTCGATCCTAATACCTTATTAACTTGTCAAAACTGAATCCCGCAGTCTAAAATCGCTCCTTAACCCATTTCCTTCACAAATCCAACCCTTCACTACTTTGTTCTTTCAATTTTTCAAAGCACTTTCGCCCTAGACACTATCTTAAACTAGCGAAGTAGTATAACTTAGATCACTTTAGATACAAACTACAAAGGACTAAGTACCACCTCAGACAGAAATCACGTAGGACTAAATCCTTTAGAAATGAGACAAAGTAACTAAGTGCGAAACCAGGTTAGCTACGAAATCCGTTTGAATCGCTTTAAATACGATCTGTAAGACCCAGAACTTGTAGAATCATTGGCGCTAGGTTAGCCTAAAACTTAGGATCAATCTCATTACCCGGTTGCTCACGGGAGCATCTCGAAACTCCGTATTAGATCTGGACCGCACGTCGGAAGTCCGAATAACTCGAAGTTAAGGAATTAGGACCGCCTCGTTGGGCTTGACAACCATCTTGGAAATCAAGTCCAGACAATATCCCACGGCCATTCGATCGCATCCGGAGCGAGGGAGTGTGAAAACCACTATTTCCTTTACAAAATAAATATCTTGAATAGTGATCTGGCACCATTTGTTTGCGGATCAGTATTAAGCAACCAGACCGTCAGAATCAGACCAAATTACACCCTCGGATCAGGAGAAATTTCATACACATTTACATGTACTCAGAATCTCCGATCGAGATCCGTTGACCGTTGAACTGAAACTGGTCCGCCACGCGTGATCTGGAATCCCGACCGAAATGAAAACTTAATAGAACGTAAATCCAGCGTTAGTGAGCTTAAGTCCGACCTTTGGCTCAAGGAGGCCCGCCAGAAGTCCTCCGTTGAGCTGAAAAAGTCCCGCTTTGGCTATAACCTAGGTGAACCTTGTCCAAAAGTCTATTTTGGTGAAGTTTTAGACTATATAAGGACCTTAAACCCTCTCCCATTTCAGCCATACGAATTTGGATTTGAGAGAGAGAAAAGAGAGAGAAAGTGAGGGAGATGTGGGAGGAACTCCCTGCTGCTGTTCCCTGCCGCTATTCGGGCTCCACCGCCTGATTCTCATCGCTTTCCCGGCGATACCGACTCCGTTTTAAGGTAATAAACCCTAACCCTAGACCCGTTTTGAGGTGTATAGGCTACAGGTTATGAAATAGCTAACCGATTTCACTCTTTAGGCTAGAAAACTCCCGAATACGGAAGCTCCTCAACCCTTGTCGATCCGTTGAGATTCCAAGAAGAAAGGTGAGGACTTTAGGTGTATAGGTTGCAGTTTTCAATGCTTTCAATGTCGATAATGGTAGATTCATGATCTCGCATGCAATTGCACATGTACAAAGTGCTTTCCATTTTCTCGTTTCGAATAGAATTGTAGAATTTGGAATTTCACATACTCTAGGTATTCGTATAAAATACCGTATACGTATTTTTTTTTTATGGAAATGTGTTTGACATGTTTATTTGTCGTATGGATATACGATATATGGATAAAAGACTTATTTGGCGAAAGGATTACCGAAATACATGTTTTACTAATATACACTATGTATGTAGAAATCTTGTATTGTAAGGAGTGCCGTATACATGTATATTTTGGAAATGTGTTTGCCATGATTATGTGTCGATGATTATATGACATATGGATAAATTACTTATTTGGCGAAAAGAATCGCCGTAATACATGTTTGTTTGTATACACTATGTATGTTGAAAATGCGTATTCTAGAAAATATCAGTATACGTATAAATTTTGGAGATATATTTATCATGATTATTTGTTTGTAGTAATATATTATACATGGATAAAATACTCACTTGGCTAAAGGATAGCCCTAATACATGTTTTGCTAACATACACCATGTATGTTGTAATAGTGTATTCTAAGTGTTGTGAAAATGACTGAATGAGTATAGAATTCTCATTCGTGCTCGCCATGACTAATTGTCATGGATAATTGATTGTTGTATTGGCAATACCCCTTTGACGAAAGGATTTGCCCTAAATCACGCCACGGCCAATACACACTATATATGCTAAAATGTGTGGCCCAAGTGTTTGTGGAAATGACTGAATGAATATGGAACTTGGTTTCCTGCTTGCCATGACTATCCGTAATGGGTGTATGCGTGTTATGATTGGGGTAACTCCCTAGTGAAAGGATTTGGCCTTATACCTCTGTGATCAACATATGTCATGTATGTTGATTCCTGTATTTTAAAGTGTTTGTTGAAATGTCTGAATGAGTAGTAGTTAGTAAATTGTAATGTTTAAGGGTGTTGAGATATGATTCTCAACTCCTTTAACTATGTGTATGATTTCCTTGAATAGCTATGTGATTAGGAATTGAATATGTACAAACTCATGCTTATGTTGTGCTTTATAACATGCTCAACTGCTTTTATGATTTTATTTATGTAATGCATATGTTAAATTCATGTTTACATTGTACGATCCGTCATGGGTGATGGGGGAGTGGAGCAACGAATGCGTGCAACAGCCCTGGCAGCCCTAAACGGATATTATCAAACTTTGATTGTATAATCTGAACCTTGATCCATTACTTGCTTTACTATTTGAAATTGATTGTGTTTGGGGCTATGTTTATAGTCCACACAATCGGTACTGTAATTGAATTCGTGGTCATGATTCATTTGCCACGTGAGATGTGTTCGACGAACTCGAGTCGTACTTCGGTTGGCGATAGTGGTTGGCCACGCGAAGTGCTTATGCACTTCATGTCGTTTAACTTGTTGTGCGCTCGAGCTAGGGCCGAGCTCGTCAGCAACCCGATCTGTCTTATGTATGTTCACCATGTTTAGACGCCATCACTTGAACCTAGGGTACCAAACTTACCAGTGGAATCCCTTTTAACCATGGTACCTCGATCCGCTAAGACTCATGAGCCGGCATGGTGGTATGGGACACCGTGGTCGCGCCAAGTCGGCCTACGCCGGGCTACGTGCCTCCCCGTAGTGACCAAAGCAGCACCAAACTCGTGAGCCGATTATGGTGGTATGGGACACTATATTCGTCTTTGTCTACCTACATTGATAAGGTGATGGGGGAGTGGTGCAACGTATGCGAGCAAATGTACCACAGCGACCCTTTGTAGTGACCTTGAGCATACTCCGAAATCGCGGTGAGCCTTAGAGTTTGTCGCGGTATATAGAGTATGAACTAGGCCTCGTTTCTCGTATAGTGATGAATCGTTTAAGGGGTGATGGGGGAGTGGTGCACCTTTGTGCATGTGACACTGCGACCTCTCGCAAAGCGACCTAGAAAACACACCATCGTCGATATTAACTAGACCGACGACCCTAGAATGGATCATGTTTGGGAATGATACAAGGGAGGTACCTTAGTTTCCCAATCCTGCTGTTTGAAATGGACTAATTAAAAACTTGGTAATCATGCTCATCATGCATCGCATGTGCCTGGAAGATGTGGAGCACTGTGGGATGTAAGCATGCCGCGAACGTGAGATGGTGTCGCATGAGGGAGTATGTCGGTGAGGGCATCCATCATACCTGCATTCATACTTGCATTAATCAGAGTAACTAGGAGTGTTTGATTTACTGCTTTATCATTACTGCTTGACTGTATTGATAACATGATAACTTATGCCTTATTGTTCCACTGAGTTAGCTACTCACTCCCACGTTACGGGATGGTGTTGTACACACCAACCAGATTTGTTGAGTTTCAGATGATGGCGATGCTTATGAAGCAGAGCCGGACTACTTCTATGGTGATGAGGAGGAGTTCTCCTATCATGTAACTCTCTGACGGGTCTCTGAAGACCTGGTACTGTATTGACGGGGCTATGGTACTTGGGATAGAAGACATTACACTTACACATTTGGTATATTTTAGAACTGTACTTGTAATTATTTAACCTGGTAATGTTATCACACTCTGAGACTCATCATAGTTTATATATTTTATCTATCTATCATAGTCTTCCGCTCGCAAATTTAACTGTCTCTGGAGTATGATATGCTGTTTTGGCTTAATCTCACTCATGTTCAATGCACGAATACAGTCAACATTCAATCATCATTCATTTTGTTGCATAAGTGATGTTCTGGAACTCGGGAGTTGAGTTTATGCTCGACCCCCGATTTTCAGGGTGTTACATAGGCTTTGTATTAGACTAATTTTTGTCTCGTCTCTTCATCCTTGTGATTTACACAAGATTAACTAGTTTGATGAAAGATACACACCATGGTAGCCCCGCAAACCAACATGGTTGGCATCCCTACCCAATTATTCTCCATGGTGCGGCTTGTTTGAGTTATGGATGTAGGTGATTTGTGGAAATAAAAACTCATTATGATAGGAAGATAAGTGGGGCCTAGTGTGATGTTTGTGAGAAATCCATCCATTTTGTCAAATCATGTTAAAAATTACTGTTAAAAAAATAAAAATAAATAAATAAAGAAGAAGAAGAAGAGGTGTGGACCCAACAATAGAAAAAAAAAAGTGATTAGGAAAATGCCGATGGTCGAAAGCTCCTAGGTCTAGCATAATGTTTATATGCTATCCATACCATTCATTAGGTCATTACTAGTAGGATGAACAGAAAAAACAAAAATATTAACTTGTTCACAAAAATAGTAGCCTGTTTAGAAATTTCTATGGCTACATGAATGTTCAATGGTGGACATTCCATCTCCACTTTTATTGTTATGTGGTCCACTTGAGTTTTGGATCTACTCATTTTCAGGACTATATCCTAATCTAATGTGATCTGGCTAAACAGATGGATGGGTTAGACTTCTCACAAACTTCGCGGTCTGCCTTGCTTTCTATGCCAGGAAGTCAGGCGACCACCTGAAGCATATTGCCAGTGACCGCGGCCGATTACCCAGTGAACATATGGTTGGTGCTATGTGGGCCCATTATGATATCTGTTTTTCATCTACGTAGTTCTTCCAGTTCTTCTAGTTTTTCATATCATTTTATAGCATGAGCCGATGTGAAAAAGTGTTGATTAAATGCTTATCATTAAAAACTACTTAGGCCATAAAAGTTTTGGATCAAGCTTATATTTGTTTTTTCACTCCATCCAGGTCAATATGACCTAATCAATAAGTTTGGTTGTCCAAAAAATTATTACGGTGGACCTTAGAAGTTTTTTTAATGGTTTACATTCAATCCTTCCTTTTATGTGGTCCACTTGACATTTAGATCTACCTCAATTTTGAAATTAAGTGGAAAAATGAATGGACGGCGGGATGAAACACATACATCATAATGGGCCCATTAAGCACGACCACTAGCCACCTGAACGGAAACGGATTGGCTACTCCCCCTGCCACCAACCCAATGGCTGGTTGTCGGTGCTCTATGGGCCCCACCATGATGTATGTGTTTCATCCATTCCGTTAATCCATTTTTACAAATCATTTTAGGGCTTGATCCCAACAATGAGAGGGATATAAATCTCAAGTGGACCACACCACAGGAAAACAATAGTGATTGGATCATAGGAAAACAATAGTGATTGGATATCCACCATTTAAATCCTCCTAAGGTTCACTGTAATGTTTATTTGACATTCAATCTATTGATTAGGTCATACAGATCCACATGAAGTGAAAAAACAAAGATCAGATTGATCCAAAACTCTTATGACCCCCAAAAAGTTTTTAATGGTCCGTCATTCAACACTGTTTCATGTAGTGTGGTTCACTTGAGATTGGGATATACCTCATTTTTGGTCTTATGCCATAAAATGATATAAAAATGATCTAGAAAAATAGATGGACTACATATACATTATGGTGGGACCCACATAGCACCGACCACCAACCATTAGCTGGTGGCCAGGGGAGTAGCCAGCTTGACCGTTAATTATCACAGTGGCAGTGTCAATAGCCAAACCGTGTCCGTTCCTGTACTCTTAGAAGATTTTAACGGTTGGCGTTTCCCTACTAACTTTTTCTTTGTCATTTGGCCCGCTTGTGTTTTAAATTTGGTCAGGCGATGTTGTTACATGACCTAGAAAAACAGATGGATCGGGGTGGATTTCTCACAAAAATCATGGTAGGCCACCTAATCTTAATCTTTCTTAATAAGCAAGCAAGAAGTTTACAACGGTCGGACGCAGATTAGCTACTGACAGCTTTAGTAGCGAGATTCGCTACTGAAGTGACTTCACCAAGTTCTGTGGACCGACTAAAATGTATGTTCTGTATCCACACCGTCCATACATTTGGACTGATCATATTAGGGCATGACCCAAAGAATCAATCAGGTCCAAAGCTCGAGTGGACCCCACCATAGAAGATAGTGGGGAGAGTGATGCCCACCATTAAAAACTTCTAATGGCAATAAAAGTTTTTGATTATGCTAATATTTGTTTTTCCCTTCTTTCATGTCTTCGTTAATACACATGAACATATTGGATCTCAATTAAACATTATGGTGGACCTCTGGAAGGTTTCAACGGTGGGCGTCACTCTCCCCACTATTTTCTATGGTGGGTCCACTTCAGGTTTGGATCTACCTCATTCTTTGGATCATGCTCTAAAATGATCTCTCCAAATGGACTGATAGCGTTAGGGAGTCTTGCTACTCAAACTGTCAGTAGCTTCAGCCTTTTGCAGGAAATTCGCGTCCGATAGCTATCTCCCGAACTTTATCTTTCTCCAGTTCAAATCCGTCTCAAGAAAGCAATGGCTCTTTCTCTCTTTCTCTCTCTCGATCGACCATCTCCGTCCGTGCTCTCTCCCCCTCCCCCCTTCCTTGGCTTCTCTCCTTCTCTCTCTCTCTCTCTCTCTCTCTCTCTCTCTCTCTCTCTCTCTCTCTCTCTCTCTCTCTCTCTCTCCCCCCCTCTCCGTCCATCCTCTCTCCATCTCCCTCTCCATTTCCCTCTACCTCTCCCTAGCTTCTCTCTCCATGTTCTCTCTGTAACCCTCCCTCTCTCGTCTAAGGACTCTATCCTTCCAAACGGGTTCCTTAAATAGGAATGCCCCCTTGGCATCCTCAATTTTTACGGCATCTTCACAACAGGAGAACAACAGGATGACATACCTGAATCCTGGGATACCCTAGCAATGTTCCCAATCCTTGCCTTCAGATCTCGATCACCGGCTTTTGGATTAGAGCATGAGTAGATATGGGGTCTGCAAAACCGGAAGCATCTCCATCATTGAAGTTTGTGGCTCCATCTCAAGATGTCATCGGCAATGTGATAATTTCAGGTGAGCATTTCGTTGCTTTGATCTGTTACATCTCTGTGCTTTTTAGGATTTTGATGGTTGAATTTCTATGAAGTTTTGTTTCTACAACTTTTATTCTCTCTCTCTCTCTCTCTCTCTCTCCTTTTTTAATTTCTTTTAAAAAGGTGGCAGTAAGATAGTGTCATTGATAATAGTTTGCCTGGCATGAAAGATGGTCAACAAGGGTTCTTCCATGCTGGATTTTGGGAGTGTTTGTGTCGCTTGAGACGGGTTTAAGGCTCTCAAAGTGTATATCCTCCACAATTGTTGGCTTCATCTTCTGCCACCAGTGTCGAGAACACGATTCTTTTGCTGATGAGGTGCAAACAATTCCAAATTGATGGCTCTGAGGCCTGTCTCTGGAAAATGTTGCCGCCGGTAAGCACTCTCATCGATGTGTGTTACAATTCTTCTGGACATCCAAGAAATCTTCGTAAGGGTTTAAGGGAATGTATTTGCATTGGATTTTTGTAGGCATTTTCCCAGAACAAAGCAATCTATGCAGCTGTTGAGGATGAGTTCATCTCAATTAATTTGATGAAAAGCCCTACATAAACTTCTGTGAATCTATTGAACCTTACTATAGAATCCAGTGTTGGTGATCTAGCAGCTCCAGAATTTATAGTTGGTTCGTGGGTATCCAAAGGGGATATTTCTACAAGCACAGTATGTTTATTTGATTGTCTTAATTCCAAGTCCTACTTCCATCAATATGATTCACTCACTCTACTGGAAATTATGCATAGGTGTTCTTTCACCATTCTTTGAAATGCATAGTTAGACTATAAGAACTAAGAGTGCCACTTTCTACACAGTTAGGATCATATTCATGCTTGTAACAAATTTGAAAGCTGAATGTCTTATATCACATGAGAGAATTACACAGACTGCAGCAAGAACTGTGATAACTATTTGATTCCATTTGAACATTTATGTGATAGTTACCATGAAACTTTTGGATATCTGAACCCACTTTCTCAAATGATGTACCAATCCGTAGTTCTTATAAGGATGCTGGTAACCTATTTTGAACTAAAAAAATTGTCTCATAACTTCTAATGCCTTACTGTAGATTGATTTATGATTTAAAACTCTATTCTTGTAGCTTAGGTACAAACATATAGGTATTCCGGTTAGGTGTTGAAATGAGGATGCTTTTCAATGCTTGTTGGATGCCAAGATCTATGTCTAACAATCAAATCTGTTCATGTTTTACAATGCTTGTTTGATGCAACATACACTAAAAGTTGTTAGGGGTGGAGGAATTTAGTCATCGAATATTTTGACCTTTTCCATTCTTAACTATCAATTGGTTAGCCATTAAGTTTTGGGATCTTTTATTGTTCAAGACATTGTTGACTAGATCAACTACAGCAGGCCTGTTTTCTAGGATCCAATCCATTCATAGAGTAGGCATCATATTCAATGATCCAAATTGTTCATATGATTAATCTTATTTTTTGTGATCCTTGGTGGTCTTACAATAGAGTCCTTATTTGTATTACAAATCTTTTACACAATTGGGCATATTTTTAATATTCCAAACCTTTAATATAACATGGACCATTTAAAGATCAAAACTATTGGCATAATTATTCAATTTGAATAAACCATTAATATGGTTGGGTTTATTTATGATGATCTAAAATGTTCATATGAGTTGGCCTTTTTCCAGCGATTAAACCTATGACACGCTTGGGCCATTTCAGTGGATCCAAACTTTTCATATGATTGGCCTTATATCCATTGATCAAAATGCTTAATATGATTTGAGCAACTTTTAGTGATTCAGACTCATTATATGATTGGGTCTATTTTCAGTGACTGATGGTAATTGACATGTTAAGTTGATCCATATCTTTCATTTGATTGAGTTGGTTCACAGTGATCTATACTGTTACAATTTTAGGGCCTGTATTCAATGCTACAAACCATTCAAACGCTTGGACTTGTTTTTACTAATCCAAACCATTCATATGATTGCTTTGTTTCTATGATCCAAACCATCTATATGTTTTATAATCAACAAATCAATTAGTGGGCGCTACATGCACCAAATCTGTTAGTGGTTCAAATTATTCTTATTATTGGACTCTTTTTCAATGACACAAACCTTTGATATGCGTGCGCCTAATCAAGGGATCAAAATTGTTCATATGTGTGGCTGTTTTAAGTGATCTAAACCCCTTCATATGATTGGATCAAGACCGATTGGTAAACTTAGGCTCCTATTTACTAAGCCAATGAATTAATGTTTTATAATCTTTGTTGGGTTACACAATGTTTCGACAAGAAAACAAATGTGTTTGATTTGGGGGATTTATTCAATGATAACAAAGAAAGAACAAGAGAACATTGATCACATTTATTCTGACTTCATTAACATCCTCTGATTCCCTTGATTCTGAAAATAAATTACAATCAATCAAAGTAGACAAGATAGTCTTATGGAAATTTCGGCAGCATAACGGCGTTATTTTGGTCATCTCCTAGATACTTAGGAAGAATTGCTGATTTGATCAGCTTGTCTCTGAGGAGATAGGAATTTCGACAGCATTCCGACAGCTTCTTTGGCCATCTCCCAAACTTAGGAGGAATTGCTGAATTGATCAGCTAGTCTCTCTCTCTCCAGAGGAGAAGGCTTGAAGATCCAGCAGCATTTTGACGCCATTTCAGTCACCCCGGTTCTACAACCCGCGCAACCATTAAACTGGTTGCGCGGTCCGCGCAACGGGGAACCTTGTTACGCGACCCGCGTAACCACTCTTTGTGTTGCGCGGTCCGCGCAACCAATCTTTACTTCTGCTCTCTACCTTCAGTTGTTCCGCTCCAGTTTCCCAGAATCTTCCAACCAACCAATGAGAGGGGGATCGGGGTATTTATAGGCCCCACACATGTGTCAATCCTCGATTCTTGTGTCTTGATCACGTGATCCATGCAACTGACTTCTTAGTTGCGCGACCCGCGCAACAGAACTTCTTGACTCTGCAACCCGCGCAACAGAGAACTTTACTTCCGTGATCCGCGCAACAGAGGACTTAACTCCCGCGACCAGTGTAACGGAGGACTTGATTCATGTGACCCGCATAACGGAGGACTTAACTCCCGTGACCCGCGCAATGGGGAACTTTGTTGCGCGGTCCGCACAATTGCTCTTCTGCTTCAATTCTTTCATCATTCTCTTTTCTTCAACAGATCCCATGGAACTGGAACTTTACCAAAATACCTAAACTACCCCTTGAGAAGGAACTTTTACCAAAATACCTAAACTACCCCTTGAGAAGGAACTTTACCAAAATACTTAAACTACCCCTTGAGAAGGAACTTTACCAAAATACCTAAACTACCCCTTGAGAAGGAACTTTTACCAAAATACCTAAACTACCCCTTGAGAAGGTCAACACCATGGGATTCTTCGAGCACTGCAATGATATATTTTTTTATGCCTCAACAGATGCTCCCTCGATCCTTCTTTGATTGTTTCTTGAAATCAAATGGAGGATCGATCTTCCTCTGCCTGAAGAATCTCGAATAAACTGCAACTGAAAGATGACTGGATGATCATGCTTGCATGGAAGACTGGATGTTCACATTCGATCGGAATACTGAAATGTTCGCGCTTTGAACGGAAGATTTGATTGATCACGTTCAAATGGAAGACTTAATTGATTGCGCTTGAACAGAAGATTTGAATGATGGTGTTTGACCGAAATACTAAAATGTTCGCACTTTGAACGAAAGATTTGATTGATTGTGTTTGACCGGAAGACTTGATTGATGGCGCTCAAACAGAAGACTGGAATGCCCCCAGCCAGTAGTGTCGAGCGGATGCTTTACTATAGAAGTGAAGTTCTCTTTTCATCGAAACACATCTCTGCAACAGCTGTGACGATTTTATCTTTGAGCAACTTGATTAGAGAACTATCTTTCAACATCGCTGCTACTACAACGGTCTCTTTGATCAACTCCAACGACTTTTTCCTTCAATTCTGCAATGGTCTCTTTGATAAACTCCAATGACTTTTTCCCTCAATTCTGCAACAGTCTCTTTGATCAACTCCAACGACTTTTTCCTTCAATTCTGCAACGGTCTCTTTGATCAACTCCGTTGCTCCTACCGCAATAATCTTTTGATTATTTCCTTTATTCATGATCTGCATAATCTGATCTTTTGAATGGTAGTCTTTCCTGCCAAATTAGTCGGAATTAGTGTTTCAAGACATTACAATTGTTCAATTTAGCCTTAATAAGCATTGATAATTCTGAAATTTATATTGAAAACTTCTCTTCTCTTTTAGGCTGATTGTGATATTCGCTCTATCATCTTGCTTCGCATTGCATTCTTTGCTCTTTATATCGCACTTTTGGAGATATCATTTCCAACTCCAAAAAGGTTCAATTGCTGAGTCTTTTGTCGAGTTTTTTCTAGTTTGTGTTCTTTAGCATTTCTTCATAGACTTTTCCTTGGATCTTTGTTGATTCTAAAAAATTGAAAAATAGACATGACTTTTTTTTCGATTTTCATTTAATAATTTTCAAAGGTCATAGAAATTACTGATGAAGATTTCGCTTGTTCTTTGTCTTCATCAGATCTAGTACTTGGAGACTTGCAATATCGCTGTTTAAGAAACAATGAGGAGTTACGGCATCGGATTATATAATTCCCGACATATGAATTCCTCCATATTGCATAAGAGATTTTCAGAAAGACCAAGGCATAGATTAATTTGAAGACAAAGTCATAGATAACTTTGAAGACCAGGGCATAAATAACTTTGAAGACCAAGGCATAGATTCGGCCCCCTTTTTCGGTCAATCTTCACATAAAGATTTCTTTAGAAGATAATATATCTGAAGTGAAACTTGTAGATATTCCTGAAGGATGGATAATTTTGCTACTCCTTTAACGAATCTAAAGAATATATCTGAATCTTTAGATTATCCGAGAGAGAGAAGGATGATTCTTCATTAATTCATTCTTCACTGCCTTTGAGAATCTTGCATAATAATATTTCTTTATATTAAGAAGGCAAGAGATAAAAAGACTTTACGGCTCTTGTCAGCAGAACAAATATATATTGTAATAGAAGACTCATAATTGATCTCGAAGATTTTGAACTTTTGAATAGATAATCGCCAATATCTTGAAGGCTTTACCGTTGTTGTAATTTGAACCTGATTCAATAGAAATGCATTTTTGCATATATTTTATTCAACATTTAAAATTTCCATTAGGCAATCGCATATTTGAGCATATTTAATATGTTCTGCAGCACTTTGAATGCTACACATAAGTGATGCTTTTGAGCATGTTTGATGCTTTTGAGCAATGGTGCTAGTGTACTTTGACTGATCATACTTTGACTGGACAAGACCAAACTTGACTTGACTGAACTTGACTCGACCAGACGACTAAACTGGACTTGACACTAGACTACACTTGACACTGGGCTCAAAGAGCAATTATAGTTTACCGTTGATTTCGGGCAATGGGCTCAAGGATCAATTATAGTTTACCGTCGATTTCGAGCAGGCCAATTTAAGGCTTTGTAGGTCTTATGCGTAGTTGGCCATATAGGCTTGGCTAGGCTGCCTTATTTGATTGTTCGCCATTGCTGTCATAAGATTTGTGTGGTTGGCCAATTTAGGCTTATTCCACTGCTTATTTCACTACCATGTATGGTGAATCCATAACTGATATTTCACCGCTGCTGATAATGTTTTGAGAATCAATAATTGATATTTCGTTGCTGCCGATAATGTTCCGAAAATTCTGAGAATTAATTTTGGCGATTGATGATGACAGCGATAGTTGTTAATTTTGGCGATTGACTTTTCCTTTGGCAATTGTCATTGGTGCTTCGCAGCGATCATCAACGCTTGTTAGCGATCATTAATGCTTGATAACGATCCTTAATGCTTAATAGCGATCATCAACGCTTGATAGCGATCATTAACGCTTTCCATTTAGTGACGACTTGATAACTCTATATGCTTGAAGGCTTGTCTTGTTTTGGAAATGACTTGAAAGTGCTAATTTTAGCGATAATCGATGATCATCGACACTTTTCATTTAGCAATTATCTTTAGCGCTTTCTTGTTTGTCTTATCTTGGCAATAATCATGGACGCTTTTCATTTGGCAATGACTGAATATGCTTGAAAGCCTGCATTTCCTTCAAATATACAAAAGAAATACATTCTATGGTGAGAAACACATTTCATAGTTTCTTACTTACCTGTTAACTCACCTATCTTGCCCCCTTTTGATTTTGGAAGTATTATACCAATACCTTCCGAAATAAAAAATAGCGGTCATTTCCTAAACTGACAGGTATTGCAATGCATATTTGCAACGAATATGCTTTTTATCATAGCTTTACATCTTTTGTCTCACTTGCTTCTTTTCTTTTGAATATTTAAGCTATGACAACTCGATCTTGTCAATTGTTGACGATTTATGCGGATGCCCCCAGAATTTTCTTTATCGAGTTTCTGTCATCATTTTTTTTCATGCTTTTTCCATAGCAATTTCTCCTTTATCGATCATTGTCTGCAGCTTTTTCCTGAGAGAATTGCAATTTTCCGTATGAGGTCGAAATATACGGTGATAATGGCAATAATTCATTACTCCGGTATTTTTAATTTCTTCGATGTGTCTTGGCCGAGGTAATTCAATACTCTTCATAGCCAATAATTGCTTCAGCATAGGAAGTATATCTTTTCTTGCAAACGAATACTTCATATGATCTTTATTTTGCTTGGACCTCTTATATGTCATGATAACCGTACGACCATTTCTATCTTCTTCATCATTTTCTCTTTCAACATCCTGAAAATCTTTTTTAGTTTTTTCTTTCTGAGTGATGCGGGCTGATTTTGATTGGAAAGAAGACACTCTTCCCATCATCTTTTCAAGAGCATAAGCCTTTGTAGCAAAATTACGAAAGGTTTTCCAATCTTTACTGATCAGGTAGCATGCTAGTTCTGGTCTCAGACCTTCTAAGCATAGTTCTACTTGTTCTGATTCCCACAGAGGATGTTGACATGATGCTGCCAAGTCCTTCCATCGGCTGATGAATTCTTCAACTAATTCATTTTCTTCTTGGCGAATAGAGGCTAATTCGGTCAAACTAACTTCTCGATCCGAAGAGAAAAAGTTTGACATAAAAGCATCCTACATTTATTCCCAGGTATGAATAGATCTTGAGATTAAACCTGAATACCATCTAAAAGCTCTTCCTGTCAGAGAAGATCCGAATAATTGCAGACAATATTGAGGAATTCTAGAGAGATTTCCCATTTTTGCTATGAAATGCATCATATGCTCTTCTGGTGATCCATTCCCGTTAAATTTCTGAAAATCCGGGTGTTTGAAATCGGCAAGAAATGCCATGTTTTCTATTTCAGGAGGATATGGTGTCTGATACCAAAACCTTTTATTCTGACTTTGTTTATTCTTTAGATGAGTAGACTCGATAAGTATTTGCTGAATTTCTTCCTGTGTTATGTTCTGAGTAATGTTAGGCGTTGGCTCTCTAAATTTAACTGATTGCGGTTGTGGCCTTTCTTCCTATGGTTCAGTGTTGTTCACAGTGATCATTGTCAGAATATTTGGGACTTCTTCAGTCACATGTTCATCTAGTGAAAACTGATCAGGCTGATTAATATCTGTCGATGAGCTTTCTGTTTCTTCATACTTTGATTGTCTTGATATTGAGGGAGAAAATGAGCGTTGTGTTGTTGACGCTGTTGAAGAGGATGAACTATCATTTGATTTGAAACCAGCGTACTGTCGCTTCAAAGAACTAACTGACTCGAATCATAACATTCTTAATGCATGAGTTTTCTTGAAATCTTTCGCAAGAGGTGCTGTGAGTGAACATTCGCTGGTTATGGTCGTCTTCCCTTTGTTTTTCTGAACTCGCCATGATCCTATGGAAGATGTGTTTATGGCTATAGTTGATGGTATTGAAAGACCTTTTGGAGTAACGTAGGATTTTTCTCTCAAATGAGATGATCCTACGACACTTTGCATAATTGACCCAGTAGTTGATGAAATGATGCTTCTTGTGGAAGTAGATCGAACTTTCTGACTTTTGGATATTACTATCTTCCATCTTCCCTCTTCTTTTTGAGCCACTGGCGAAATAGAGATTACTTTGTCCATTTCACAGAATTCACTGTTCTTGATGACAGCAGACTTTACTTTCTCTGATGCTTTCTACTTACTCTGAACTCTTTTCTCTTCTCTTCTAGAAAGTTGTGGCGATGGCCCCTGGATTCTCTATTGGCTAATGAATTTGTTAATTCATTGATTAATTCTATTTGTCAGTGAGTAGCGTATGATTTAGTTGAACTAACTTCTCATCTGACATTGTCTGTCCTTGATCATAACTGACTTGATCTTCTCTGATATTTTTGGTGGAAATCCGTTAGATGAGAATAGACAACCACGTTTAGTCGGGAGAAAGGTTGCTACGGTATACCTTCCTTCATAACAGAATGTTAGTTAATTTATTTAAATAAAATTGTACTTTGCTTTTAGAGATGAAGGGGAGGATGTTCCCACTGAGAGTCGTCATTTTGGCGTCTATACAGACGCCAAAAAAGTGATAATATTCTCTGAATATTTTCTAAGTTACCATCAAATAATAATCTCTCACTGTGGTCGCCATTTAGTTTCGATAAGAAAACAAATGTGTTTGATTTGGGGGATTTATTCAATGATAACAAAGAAAGAACAAGAGAACATTGATCACATTTATTCTGAGTTCATTTACATCCTCTGATTCCCTTGATTCTGAAAATAAACTACAATCAATCAAAGTAAACAAGATAGTCTTATGGAAATTTCGGCAGCATAATGGCGCTATTTTGGTCATCTCCTAGATACTTAGGAGGAATTGCTGATTTCATCAGCTTGTCGCTGAGGAGATAGGAATTTCGACAGCATTCCGACAGCTTCTTTGGTCATCTCCCAATACTTAAGAGGAATTGCTGAATTGATCAGCTAGTCTCTCTCTCTCCAGAGGAGAAGGCCTAAAGATCCAGCAGCATTTCGACGCCATTTCAGTCACCCCAGTTCTGCAACCCGCGTAACCATTAAACTGGTTGCGCAGTCTGTGCAACGGGGAACCTTGTTACGCGACCCGCGTAACCGCTCTTTGTGTTGCGCAGTCCGCGCAACTGATCTTTACTTCTGCTCTCTACCTTCAGTTGTTCTGCTCCAGTTTCCCAGAATCTTCCAACCAACCAATGAGAGGGGGATCGGGGTATTTATAGGCCCGACACATGTGCCAATCCTCGATTCTTGTGTCTTGATCGCGCGATCCGCACAACTGACTTCTTGGTTGTGCGACCCGCGCAACAAAACTTCTTGACTCTGCGACCCGCGCAACAGAGAACTTTACTTCCGCGATCCGCGCAACGAAGGACTTAACTCCCGCAACCCACACAACAGAGGACTTGATTCACGCGACCCGTGTAACGGAGGACTTAACTCCCGCGACCCGCACAATAGAGGACTTTGTTGCGCGACCCACGCAACGGGGAACTTTGTTGCGCGGTCCGAGCAATTGCTCTTCTGCTTCAATTCTTTCATCATTCTCTTTTCTTCAACAGATCCCATAGAACTGGAACTTTACCAAAATACCTAAACTACCCCTTGAGAAGGAACTTTTACCAAAATATCTAAACTACCCCTTGAGAAGGAACTTTACCAAAATACCTAAACTACCCCTTGAGAAGGAACTTTACCAAAATACCTAAACTACCCCTTAAGAAGGAACTTTTACCAAAATACCTAAACTACCCCTTGAGAAGGTCAACACCATGGGATTCTTTGAGCACTGCAATGATATATTTTTTTATGCCTCAACATACAAGCACAAAAATTCATTATGGGAGGAATCTTGACATATCCTTGTGTTCATTTTCAACAATCTAACTAATCATATGATTAACTAGTGTTTGGTGATTCAAATTATTAATATGGTAGAGTTTGTTTTCAACAATTTAAACCGTTCATATGGTGTGACCTATTTTTTGGCACAACCCTTGGTGGATCTGTGATTGTGTTTTCACCCATTCGAGACAATTAAGTGCATGAGTGATACATGAAAGGCCCATTTTCAATTATCCAAACCATTAATATCTCTTGTTTTGTTTTTACAAGTAGAAACTATTCTTATGGTAGGTTCCTTTGTAGTTATCCAAACCCATTATATAATTTGAGTCATTTTAATGAACCACACCATTCAAATTATTGAGGCCATTTTTAGTGATTCAAATCAATTGATATGCTAAGGCCTATGTTTCAACAATCCAAGCAAATTAATCCAAACCCTTTACATAATTTGTTATGTTTTAGTGATCCAAACAATTTGTAGTGTTAAGGCCAATTTTAGTGATCCAAAGTAATTGATATGCTTAGGTTCATGTTCAACAATCCACGCAAATGTTTTATAACCCATGTTGGTTGAATTGATGTACCAGTAATGTCAACCATGAATATTATGCTAAGTCTCATGTCTAGTGATTCAAATAGTTGATGTGATACAATACGGATCTGGTTTTTTTTTTCTTCACCCATGTGAGACGATTGAGTGCAAGAGTCATGCACAATGGGCCTATCTTCAATTATCCAAACCATTAATATCTCTTATTTTGTTTTTACTAGTAGAAACCATTCTCATGGTTAGATCCCTTTATAGTGACCAAAACCATTAATCATTTACGCACTTCTAGTGATGTGATGTATTATTCGAATGGTCCCATTTTCAGTAGCTAAACCATTTGTAAGATGGGCCAACCTTTTAAAATGCTTGGGGTATCTGAAGTGATCTAATGGGGCAAACCTTTTGAAATGCGTAGGTTGTTTGGAATTATCCAAATTGTTCATATTATCGGTTCTTTTTAAGTGATCCAAATCCTTTATATAATTTTAACCATTTTAGTGATCCACACCCTTTGTATTATTCGGGCTGTTTTTAGTGATCCAAATCAATTGATGTGCTAAGGCCTATGTTTCAACAATCCAACCAAACTTATTCAAACCCTTTACATAATTTGGCTTGTTTCTGTGATTCAAATCATTCGTAGTGTTGAGACCATTTTTAGTGATCCAAATTAATTGATATGCTTAAGCTCATGTTCAACAATCCAACCAAGTGTTTTATAGCTTGTGTTGGTTGAATTGATATGCCACTAAGGGCAAACATGAATATTATGCTAAGGCCCATGTCTAGTGATTTAAATAGTCAATGTGATACAAAACTCAGTGGATCTGTTGTGTTTTCACCCATTTGAGACAATTGAGTGCATGAGTCATGCACAATGGGTGCATTTTCAATTACCTAAACCATTAATATATCTTGTTATGTTTTTATTGGTAGAAACCATTCTTATGGTTGGGCCCATTGTAGTGACCAAACCCATTAATCACCCGCTTTTAGTGATGCGAACTATTTATAAGAATAGTCCCATTTTTGGTAACCAAATCATTCGTAAGATGGGCCAACCTTTTGAAAGGTGATGCATGACATGAAATTCAAATATGATGTGCAAGATTTTCAGGCTTTAGATCACGTTAATTCAGAAACAATTACACAAAATTCTATCACGCCCCAAACTCGAAAACTAGGCTCACAAAATTCCTGATCGCCGAATCCGGCACCTACAGCCTCCGTAGTATCCCATTCTCAGCTCCCAACACCCATATACTGGATTCTGATCCTGGGATCCTACAAGGAGGATTTTCATAATAAAATTTCATAAAGAAGCATAACCCACAAACAATAACCACAACATCACCACATATCCACTATATCAAAAACTTTGAGTACAATACATGAAGAGGAAATACAAGATAGATATCAGAAACTCTAGAAGCTCAGCCGCACACTCCTTCCTCAGCTCGACTGCATCCTAGCGTCACCTACACACATTTATCATGCTCTACTAGGAATATCCAACGATGATGATGCGCTCTCCTACAATCAGTAGATGGCCTAGATGGCATACTCATATCAAGAATGGGCCTCATGGGTAAGTCTAATGTATATAACAAGGAGAGTCAAGAGGATGGGCCTAAGTACAAAGAGTGGGCTTCCTCACCCTCTCCATCATGTAGTAAATTGGGCTTCCTATGGGACCCAATAAGCACAAGATGGGCTTTATGGCTTGGACAAATCTACAAAACACGGTAGAAGCACCATCAATAATGGGCGCCCAACGGTTTGGGTTAGCCCACTAAAAGAAGATGAGAATGGGTATAACAACGGGCCCTAAGAAGGTTTACAACATGGACATTTAACCACCATTGCCTCCTAGAGTGTGACCCGTTATAGAAACTATCTCACAATGGGGCCCATGACCCTTACAATAGTTAGAAAATAAATGGACAACATGCATATTATCTCATTCATCATGGTGGGTCTCTTAGGTCAGCCCATAAACCTCATTCATCATGGTGGGCCTCTTAGGACAGCCCATATAATCAGCAAAATAGATGAGCAACATATACAACACATATAACATAATGGGCCTCATGGGGCAGCCCATACAATCCAGTAAAATAGATGGGAAGCATGTGCAACACATACATCATAACAAGCCCTCATGGGGCAGTCCATGGCTTAGAAAATAGATGGGCAGGTACATACAACACATACATCATAATGGGCCTTACAAGTCAGCCCATGTGCTCTAGTAAATGGGTGGACAACTCATATATCACGTATAATAAGGTGGCTCCAATGGCTGGACATCCAAAAATCTGGACAAACAAGTTGATCATGTGCATAAGGTGGGCCTTACATAGTAATGGGACCCACGACCATGAAAAATGGCCCAACAGAGTGTCTGAAACATATATATCAAGGTGGGCCTCATGCACACATAAATGGGCAGCATGGATATAAAAATGCCAGCAGGTGGGCCCTGCAATACACAGCAGGTGGGCCTTGCTGGTCGCCTCACTAACGGACGGCCTGGATAGAATACATACCTCAAGTGGGTCCCACCGTCTCTTGCTGGACAGTGGAGACAACACACACATCAGGGTGAGGCCCTACCGTCTGGACAGTCGGGACGGTCTGGATGGTGGGATTAAAGTACATAAATCAAGGTGGGCCCACGTCTAGGGACTGGATGGCATGGATGGAACACTTACAACAAGGTAGGCCGACGTTTAGGGACTGAATGGCATGGATAAAACACTTCTGGTGGGTCCACGTCCTTGCTGGATAGTGTGGACGCCACACATCATCAACGCAGGCCCCATCGTCCCTGCTGTTGGACGGTGGGGATACAACGTATACACCAAGGTGGGTCCCACTAGCTTTGGATACAAGCTGATATTTGTTTTTCCCCTCTGCCTAGGCTTGTCCAAATGTACAGGCAGCAGGGCCTACCTGCTGGACAGACAGCATGGATAAAATACATCACGGTGGGCCTGCTGGCCCTAGATGGTGTGGATACATCATACATACATCCAAGTGGGGTCCACATGTCAGTGAGCTACCCCACTACCAAAGAATCAAGCTGGTATTTGGGTTTTTCCCTTCGTCTAGGCTGGCCCGAAAATGGCAGCAAGGTGGGCTCCATTAGTTGGACGTCCAACCCATCTGAGACTGCTGGACGTCCAGAAAATCTGGATGGCAGGTGTCCCATGGTTGGACAGCTTGGATGAGATACAAACATACTTCAGGTGGGCCATCATACAAGGGAACAGAGAGAGAGAGAGAGAGAGAGAGAATGGTTGTGGGAGGGGCCCCACCACTATGGGCCCCTCTAGGTGCCATACATACATCAAGGTGGGTCCCATCCATGTGTGGGCTCTTAATTATAAAAGATCAAGGGTGGAAATCCCATTTCCACCATAAATCAGGGCCTAGATGGTCACTATACATGTTAGATATCAAATAAAAGCGTCGTGATGGGGTCCACGGAGGATGGCCCCATCATGGTACATGCATGCAAGCTTGGTGGGCCATTGGCCACACCTAGGGGCCAAGATAAGATCTCCACCACTGATTGGTGGGTCCCACTTGCCCCATGCTAGGAAATGGAAAGATTTACCTAAGGATGCACCCACCTTTCCTTCTTCCTCCCTAGTGCTCCAAAGCTCCTATGATGCTCCTTCAATGGTGGAGATGGTGATCTAAGGGTTTAATTGAGCGGGATTGAGGGTGAAAGAGGGCTGGAAAAATGTGTGGTTTTCTCTCCTAGCTTGGGACGTCCAAGCTCTCTCTTGGCTTGCAAATGAGAAAGAAAGGGAGGGAGAGAGAGGTATATGTGAGTAATGATGAAGTTGTAAGAGAAATCATGATTTTGTAAGGTGATTATGAGTTTGTAAGAGAGCATGGGGAAGAGAGGGCATGCTTGTCATCATGAGGTGTAAGAGGCATGGGGGCTAGGGTGATGTCATCCTAGCCTAGGTAGGCTAGGGTGATGTCACCATCATGATTGTTTGCTAGAGATTAACTTTATCTGAAATCAACAGTCTTGCAACGCGTAGCCCATGGCTGGGATTATGCGCAGGTCATATCTCCTAGTCTAAGCGTCGCATTGGGACATAAGACACGTTGTTAGAACCGCGGCGACCGCGAGGTCATAATGGTATAGGTTGGATTAATCAAAATTATAGACCAAACAATAATCAAAAGAGGGTAAATTCATCCACACATGCACAAAAATAATTCCTCAATCCCCAAGGGGTTCATAAATTTCAATTCGGAAAACCTTAAGGTTGAAGAAAGGGCATAAAATTGGGGATTTGACTAATTTAGAATTGGAGTTATGGATTTGTGGTGAAAGAGAGGAGAGAGATGAACTAGAGAAGCGTTACACGTGGATAGCGGTGCAGGCCTAGACCCACGTGCGCTGGAGGTGTCCTGCACATGTGGGGGGCCAACAAATTAGAAAATAGCCAGCTTGGCCTTGGTCAGCCAGTGGTGGACCACAAAACCTCCAAATTTCAGCCTAATCCAATGCACGGTCTGTGCATGGTACTCCGCCGAAATTTTAGCCCTCCTACAGGGCCAAATTCTGGAAATCTATTGTAGAGAGAAAGACGGTTGCAATAGAGGATAGATTTGAAGCGTAAATGATTGTAGGAGAAGAGAAATATGGATGGTAGAAGGTGGGGGCGAATTGGGATAGGTGTGGCTTCACACCACGGTAGTCAGCCCTTAAAGGAAGGGATGGTTTCACACCCAATTGAATCTCCTCAACTCAGGAATTTAGAGGAGCAGAAAAATACAAAAATTTTATTAATCTTCCATGAAATAAAAGACTATAAGGGGTGCCTATCTATAATAAAACCCTATACCCCAAAACTCGCGCCATGTGCGCAACCTATTACTTGGAGACGAAGTAATAAAAAATAACAACTAATTAAAACGATCTAAACCATCCATGATATTCCTAATAACAATAATAGGCAAAATCCAAAGTATTAGATTAATTAGAATAGTGGGCCATGATCACGAGAACCCATGATGGGATTTACATGACTATCGGGCCCACTCCACGAATGAAAATGCAGTCCTCTGACTAAGAGGTATTCCCTCGACGTCATCATCGACTCAGATCGATGGTGAGGCCCTCCTCTTTATGTACATGCGTAGGGGGCGTGTGCACGTGATGTCCTCATCAACTCTCCTCGACTGTGAAAATTTCACCACTAACGAAACGAAACTCCTAAACCGCCCTAAGATGTTAGGATCAAATTTTTGAAGCTCCTCCTCAGTGAGCCACATGCTTTCTGAACCTGGGCGTGACTTCCACTTAACCAGGTACTTTTGAAACTCGCAGTCCGACGTTGATACTTTCTGATGGTCCAGAATATCCTCTATTTTCTCTCTGGGTGTGGGAAGGGTAGGTATGGGAGGTAGAGGCCAGGAAGAAGGGTCGGGAAGAGGCCATGGATTAAGGGACAGGTCTAGGGAATCAGGATGGGTAAGCGAAAGGCCGGATGAAGTATCAGTGGTCCCCTGAAAAGTATTTAAATCCTCCACATTGAATGTGGAACTAATTTCCATGGAAGGTAGAAGATCTACCACATATGCAATGAGACCATTTTGTTTTATAATTTTGAAGGGTCCAGCACTACGCACGTGTAATTTACGAATGACACCCTGAGAATACCACTCGGGCCTAATGTGAACCATCACAGAGTCCCTTACATTAAATTCCTTGAAACGTTTATGCTGGTCTGTAGAAAATCTGTAATGTTCATTACTAGTAGTGATATTTCGCCTGATTTGTGGATGCAATGAATGAATGTGGTGCGTAAAGGACTCTGCAGACTCTAATGGCCTATGGGACAGTGACATAGGGACAATATCAATAGGCTTCGTAGGCTTATAACCAGTAACGACTTCAAAAAGACTTAGACCTATAGACCTATTGACAGAACTATTGAACGCAAACTTGGCTATAGGTAGTACAATGTTCCACGTCCTAGTGTACTCCCCCACTAAACATTTGAGCAGACTCCCTAGGCTCCTATTGACCACTTCAGTCTGACCATCGGTTTGAGGGTGGTAGGCAGAAGAAAATTGGAGCCTAGTATTCATCACGTGTCATAGTGTCTTCCAAAAGTAACTCATGAATCACACGTCACGGTCAAATAATATAGTTTTTGGTAACCCATGTAGTTTGACGACCTCACTAAAGAATAAATTGGCAATATGAGATGCGTTGAAGGTCTTAGAATAAGGAATGAAGTGGGTCATTTTAGAAAAAAGGTCCATGACAACAAATATGGATTCATGTTTCTGAATAGTCTTGGGGAGTCCAAGCACGAAGTCCATACTGATGTCCTGCCAAGGGATGAATGGAACTAGCAAAGGTGTGTATAATCCTGTATTTTGCTTTTTTGCTTTACTGGTTGACAAGTACGACATTGCCCTATAATTTTAGCCACATCACGGTTGAGGCTTGGCCAATGAAACCTATCCTCCACTAGGGTAATGGACTTGTCTCGACCGAAATGACCTACAACCCCTCATAAATGTAACTCCCATACAAGAAAATTATGGAGGGAGGCGCGATGTATGCACAAGCGGTCACTCCTAAACAAATATTCGTCTAAAATCAAGTACTCTTTGCTAGCTCCTAACGGAGTCTCTAACAACAATGCGTATACAACTTCAAAATTTGAACACTCAGAATAATCTTCTTTGATGCGCTCGAGGCCCGTGACTTTGACACTCATGGAATTGAGTAACGCGACTCGATGACTCAACGTGTCGGCAGGCTTATTCTCTACATTGGCTTTTGCTTAAGCACAAAAGTTTACTCTTGAAGGAATTGAACATACTTAGCATGTCTAGGGTTTAATTTCTTCTAAGAGTTCATGTATCTCAAGGCCTCGTAATCTGAGAATAAGACAAATTCTTGCGGCAATAAGTAATGATGCCAATGGCGCAGTGATTGCACTACCGCATAGAACTCTTTGTCATAGGTGGAATATTTTTGTTTCGCCTCATTCATTTTTCTCACTAAAAAAGGCGACAGGGTGCCCCTCCTGACTAAGTACTCCACCTATGCTTACTTCTAATGCGTCACATGCAACTTCAAAAGCTTTTGAAATTTTTGGAAGTCGCGTGACTGGAGATTCGATCATCTTGACTTTTATTTTCGTGAAGGCCTTCAAGGCTACCTTTGTTCATTGAAACTCTCTTTTACAATCTGTGATGGGAGCCATAATGGAACTGAAGCCTCGAATGAACTGCCATAGAAGGTGGCTAAGTCGTGAAAGCTGCGCACCTCATGAATATTGTGGGGTTCAGGCCAATTGACGATAGCCTTGACCTTCTCAGGATCCGCCGATACGTCCTCAGCTGACACAACAAAACCTAAGAAGATAACACTAGTAGACAAAAATGCACACTTCTTTAGGTTGACGTACAATTTCTTAACTCTAAGGATCCCATAAACCCGCCGCAAATGGTTGAGGTGTTGTTCCTTGGTCATACTATAAATCAAGATATCATCAAAGTATATGACCAGGAACTTCCCCATGAAGGGCCTCAACACTTGGGTCATCATACGCATTAAAGTACTTGGGGAATTAGTTAGCCCAAAAGGCATAACTAGTCACTCATATAGTCCATCCTTCGTCTTAAAGGCTGTTTTCCACTTGATGACATATTGGATATGATGGCCAATGCTACTATCTTTTAAAATTTTGACCTTAAAAGTGGTTATCACCAAATCTACCACTTTTGAGGTCAATTTTTGAGAAGATAATAGCATTGGCCATCATATCTAACATGTCATCAAGACGTGGTATGAGAAGCCGATACTTGACTGTGATTTTGTTGATGACCCTACTATCAACACACATCCTCCATGTGTCATCCTTCTTAAGTATAATCAAGGAGGTTTGATAGAGTCGCCCCAGGGACTACATCAATGGCATGCTATATATTCCTCATAGGGGGAAGCTCATTCAGTAGATCATCAGGAAAGACATCATGAAACTCATGCACTACCTGAATGGCCTCAATGGGTAACTCTACACTAGCCGCTGGTATACTTTCCCTATCCATAAGGGTGCATACCATCGAGTCCGCCTCCATTTCTCACTCAAAGTCTTTGGCATTTATAATATGGAGAGGTTTGGACTTGGACTTCGACTCCTTCAATTCTTTTGAGCCACTCACACCACTCTATTTGGTGGACTCCTTTCCAGTCGTGATCTTGGGTGACGGTGGATTTAGCTTGATCTTCTTGCCCATGAACTAGAATGTACACACATTTGAACGACTAAATATGGTAACATCCCTATCATAGAGCCACGGTCTACTTAGAATGATATGGCCAACATCTATGGGAACAACATCACACCAAAGTGTCTTTATATGATCCAAACTAAATAGGAACAAGACAACGGTGCGAGACTGGAATAGAAGTTCCATCAACCCAAGACATCTATAGGGTTGAGGATAGGCTTCAAGCTTTAAGCTCAAACAGCTCACATTGCTAGTCGATGCCACATTGACACAACTACCACTATCCACGATCATATTACAGCTCTTTTCTCCACATTTTGCATAAGTATAAAAGATCGTGTTGCGGCACCAATAGTTCGTGTTCTTGGTTTGAGCAAAGGCGCAACACACAACTGCTAGGGTCGCAGACTCTTGCACTCCATCTTCCTCATCACTAGGGGTTTCTATTGGCCCATATTCTTCCTCTTCACTGTCACTCTCTAGGGGCACTACTTCTACTTGCCCATCAATAAGGAGTACTTTGGTGCCCTCTTTTGTGCCACACTAGTAGGCAAAGTAACCAAACCCCTGACACCTAAAATACCTAGTTGCCCCATTTCCACGCGAGCTAGACCCAACAATTTGTTTACCCTTATCATCCTTGGGCCTGAACTGAGAACTGTTGGAAGGTTTGTTTTGGTATTCAATGTTAGGTTTAGCCCCAGAGGGGTTGGCCTTAGCACTAGAATCATAAAAGTCAAACCGCCTTCCCACAAATGCTTTGAGGTATTACTTGACGTCTAAAACTATTTGATACAACTGTTCAATAGTGTTTATGTCTTTGGCGAGCAATTCTCTCCTAATGTCAGAATGGAGGCCCATTTTAAATCGAGCAAGGGTGAGTACGAGGTCCTCATCAACCTCTCAATGGGTCAAGTACTCTTCGAACTTCTCAATGTATTCAGCAACACTCATGGAGCCCCATCGAAGAGACTGCCATTCCTCAATCAACCGTAAGCGATAAGAGAAAAGGAGGTATTTCTCCTTAAGTGTTTCTTTCATTTCTCTCCAATGGACTATTGGGAGCTCCCTCACTCTTTCTTTCTTTCGCTCTACAGTAGCACAAAACCTCTTTACTTGGCCCACAAGCTTCATCTTGGTGAATCGGACTCAACGAGTATTTGACATATCATACCACTCAAAATAGTGGTCCATATTCGCCAGCCAATCTAAAAAGGCTTTAGGGTCCAAGTGGCAATCAAACATGGGGGCATCTACTCTAACTCCCTTAAGGAGTTACACATCTAAGTCATATTAAGCATGATGTCCCTCGTAGGGTGGGTGCATGGGTGTACGCCCATGACTAATTCCTTGGCCACCTCCATTCCTTGGTCTAACCCCCTGATCACCTGCCTGAGATTGACCATCTTTCCCAATGGTGGGGTTTGCCCCGGAGGAGGTCTCTAGTTGGGTAACGCGCACATTAAACTGCTCAAAGCATTGGTCCATACGTTGTTCAAAGCACTTACCCAAAGAATCAAACTGCTGGTTCAGCTTATTCATTGACTCTTATAATTGCTCCATGTTTAGTGTAGGGTGCAAGCCAAAACCACGACTTGTATGTGTGGGCATACAACTTCTAACTCAACTTAAGGACCTTCTAATGCGACTATATGTGCCTAGATGGGAGTAAATGCTCCTATAGGACTATATGGGGGAAACGCCACGATACTACTCAATTTTCAGCACACTATGTGTCCAAAGAATCTGTCAACAGAAAATCCAGCAAAGTGATGTGCGGATTTTCTGATAGCAGAAATTCAGCAGCTTATATCAGAAATTATGGACCTCTAAATAACTCTATATGATGATACTTGATGCATAATGGACACACATAAACTAAACCCCAAACATGTAATACATTCCCCTAAAAAAACCTTGTGCTCTGATACCAAATTTGATGCAGGACATGAAATTCAAATATGATGTGCAAGATTTTCAGGCTTTAGATCACGTTAGTTCAGAAATAATTACACAAAATTTTATATCCCACACAAAAGTTCAAGCATTTAATCAAGGGGAATCTATGCAGGCCCAGGCCTACACAAGCTAGGGTTAGATCAATCAAAATTATACACCAAACAATAATCAAAGGAGGGTAAATTCATTCACACATGCACAAAAATAATTCCCCAATCCAAGGGGTTCAGCCCATAGATTTCAATTCAGGAAACCCTAAGGTTGAAGAAAGGGCATAAAATTAGGGATTTGAGTAATTTAGGGTTAGGGTTATGGATTTGGGGTGAAAGAGATGAACCAGAGAAGCGTCACACCTGGACAATAGTGAAGGCCTAGACGCACATGCACTGGAGATGTCCTGCACGTGTGTGGGGCCCACAAATAAAAAAATAGCCAGCTTGGCCCTAGTTGGCCAGGGTTAGACCATAAAACCTCCAAATTTCAGCCTAATCCAATGTACGGTCTGTGCGTGGTGCTCCGCCAAAGTTTCAGCCTTCTTGCAGGGCTAAATTTTGGAAATCTGCTATAGAGAGAAAGACGGATGCAATAGAGAATGAATTTGAAGCATAGATGATTGTAGGAGGAGAAATATGGATGGTAGAAAGTGGGGGCGAATTGGGATAGGTGTGGCTTCACATGTGTGCAGGGCCTACAAATTAGAAAAAAATTTCCAATTTCTAAACACCCTAATTCTAAAATCCCCAAATCACCTGAACCCTAATTTTTAAAATTCCAAATTCTCTTAAATGTGGAACGTGCCTATGCTAAATTGGAAGTTTTATCCTTCCATCGAGCCTAGTTTTAATTGATTTATGTGATTTCTTATCATACGGGCATGTGATCTAGGTTAAATCCAATTTTATTTCCTATTGTTTACTCTTATTTACTTGGAGGATTAGCAACTTTTGTTAACTGAATTACTTTATGGACTCTTTCATAATCTCTATGTTGCATGCTAGCATTAAATCATGTGACTTACATCAAATTTGGTAATAGAGAATAGGTTTAGCATAGGATTTTTGTGTTGCATCTAAGTTAGAGTCACATATAGGTTATTGAGTATGCATTGCATATAGGATCATATTGCAAAATTTTGTTAAAGTATTTTATTGTTGAATTTTCAATTTACATCCCACTTATACCATTGCTGAAATTTCAGCATAGTAATTTCAGGTTGTCATATTCCTGAATTTTCAGCTTGTAATTTTCAGATTACACTCGTGCTGAATTTTCAGTTTGTTACCTTTGGATTACTATTTTGCTGAATTTTCTGGTTAGTCTGTCTAGCGTGATCTCTAGGTTAGTAATATCATTGTCATTACATTGTTTTTGGAACTAGGGTTTCCTTTAGAGTGTCCTTATGTATGCCCACTCGTTCAGAACATGGTTTTATCTTACATCCCATTATAAATCTAGAACAAATTGTCGAGGCCCTTAACGCTATCTACAATCATCTGACAACTATTGAAGCACGCAATAAGACCATCGTGACTTAATTGACTATGACCTTAAGACGTAGGGTTTCCTTTAGAGTGTCCTTCTGTATGCCCAATCATTCAGAACATGGTTTTGGCTTACATCCTACTATGAATCTAGAACAGATTGTCGAGGCCCTTAACGCAATATACAATCGTTTGATGGCTATTGAAGCATGCAATAAGACCATCGCAACTCAATTGACTGTGACCTTAGGACCTAGGGTTTCCTTTAGAGTATCCTTGTGTATGCCCACTTGTTCAAAACGTGGTTTTGGCTTACATCCTACTATGAATCTAGAACAGATTGTCGAGGCCCTTAACACTATCTACAATCGTTTGACGGCTATTGAAGCACGCAATAAGACTATCGTGACTCAATTGACTGTGACCTTAGGACCTAGGGTTTCCTTTAGAGAGTCCTTGTGTATGCCCACTCATTCAGAACATGGTTTTTGTAACATCCCGGATTTTTGCCAATCTGGAATTAGACGTCCTTAGGCAATGGGTCACTCCTGACACCTTATTAACCTGTTAGAACTCAATCCCAAAGTCTAAAACTGCTTTTGAACCCATTTCCTTCACAAATCCCACCCTTCACCACCTTGTTCTTTCAATTTTCCTAAGTACTTTCACCCTAGACACTAACTTAAACTAGCTAAGTGGTATAACTTGGATCACTTTATATACAAACTACAAAGGACTAAGTACCACCTCAGACAAAAATCTTATAGGACTAAATCCTTTAGAAATGAGATAAAGTAACTAAGTGCTAAACTAGATTAGCTACGAAATCCATTTGAATCACTTTAAATACGATCTGCAAGACTCAAAACTTGTAGAATCATTGACGCTAGGTTACCCTAAAATTTAGGATCAATCTCATTACCCGCTTGCTCTTGGGAGCATTTCAAAACTCCGTATCAGATCTAGACCGTACATCGGGAGTCCGAGTAATATGAAGTTAAGGACTTAGGACCGCAACGCTGGGCTTGACAACCATCTCAGAAATTAAATCCAGATAGTGTCCCATGGCTGTTCGCTTGAGTTCGGAGCGTGAGAGGGTGAGAACACTTGTTTTCTTTACAAAATAAATATCTCAAATAGTAATCTGAGACTTATCGCTTGCGGGTTAGTATTAAGCAACCTGGCCGTCAGAATCTGACCCAAATGCACCCTCGGATCAGGAAAAATTTCATAAACATATCCACGTACTTAGAATTTCTGATCAAGATTCACTGACTGTTGAATTGAAACTGGTCTGCCATGCGTGATCAGGGACTCCGACTGAAACAAAAACTTAACTCCACCTAGATCTAGAGTCTATGAGCTTAAGTCTGACCTTTGGCTCAAGGGGGGCCGCCAGAAGTCCTCCGTTGAGCTGAAACTGGGTCGCTTTGGTTATAACCCAAGTATACCTTGTCCATAAGTCTATTTTAGAATATTTTTAGGCTATATAAGGACCTTAGAACCCTCTCTCTCACAGCCATACGAATTTGAGATTGAGAAGAGAGAAAAGAGAGAGAGAAAGTGTGGGAGTTGTGGGAGGATCTCCCTGCCATGCTTCCCTGCCGTTATGCAAGCACAACCACCCCTATCTAGTTGCTTTCCCGGCGATTCCAGCTCTGTTTCTAGGTAAGAAACCCTAACCCTAATTTGATTTGGGGTGTTGATAGTTGTAGGTTATGAAATAGCTAACCTATTTCATTCTATAGGTTGCCAAACTGCCGAATACGGAAGCTTAGTAAACCTATCGACTTTGTTACGATTCTACGACAAAAGGTGCGGACTTTAGGTATATAGGTTATGGTTTTTAACACTTTCAATGTCAGATAATGATAGATTCATGATCTTCATGCAATTGTACATGTACAAAGTGATGTCTGTTTTCTATTTTGATTAAAGACGTAGAATATGGAATTTTACATATTCTAGGTATTCATAGAAAATACTGTATACGTATAAATTTTGGAAATGTGTTTTCTATAATTATTTGTTGTATGAATATAATGTATATGGATAAAATACTTAGTTGGAGAAAGGACTCACCATAATACATGATTTGCTAATATACACTATGTATGTAGAAATAGTGTATTTTAGAAAATACCGTATACATATAAAATTTGGAATTGTGTTGGCCATGATTTACTGTTGTATATGTATGCTAGATTTACTAGTATCAACTTCTGGGTGAACAGATTAGCCCTAATACATGTTTTCTCAACATACGTTGCGTGTGTTATAAAGTGTGTAGTTTAAGTGTTTGTTGAAATGACTAAGTAAATATGGATTCATGATTTGTTCCTGCCATATGTTTGGAACATGATTGAGGTGTGCTAGACAACCCCTTAGCGAAAGGATTTGCCCTAAATCACGCCACGACTAGCCCAAGTGTTTGTGGAAATGACTGAATGAATATGGAACTTGGATTCCTGCCTGCCATGACTATCCGTCGTGGGTGCACGCATGTTGTAATTGGGGAAACTCCCTGGTGAAAGGATTTGGCTTAATACCTATGTGATCAACATATGTCATGTATGTTGATGTAGGTAGTCTAAAGTATTTGTTGAAATGTTGAATGAGTAATAGTTAGTAAATTGTAATGTATAAGGGCATTGAGATATGATTCTCAACTCCTGTAACTATGTGTATCGTCCCTTTAGATATCTGTGTGATTAGGAATTGAATATGTACAAACTCATGCTTGTGTTGTACTTCATAACATGCTCAACTGATTGTATGATTTTATCTGTGTAATGCATATGTTTAAATTCATGTTTATGTTGTATTCCATAAGTGCCGTGAAGGGTGATGGGGGAGTGGTGTAACGAGTACGTGCAACAGCCCTGGCAGCCCTAAGCGGATGTTATCAGACTTTGATTACATGATTTGAAACTTGATCCATTACTGCTTTACTTATTTGCAATTGAATGTGATTGAGGCTATTGTATAGTTCAGACAGTCGGTAATGAGACTGAATTCGTGGCTGAGATTCATTCGCCACATAGGACGTGTTTGACGAACCCGAGTCATGCGTTGCTTGTCGGTAGTGGTTAGGCCACACGAAGTGCTTATGCACTTCATGTCGTACAACTCAACGGGTGCTCCTGCTAGTCGAGCTCGTTAAGTAACTCAATTTGTCTTATGTATGTTCACCATGTTTGGACGTTACTGCTTGAACCTAGGGTACCAAACTTACCAGTGGAAATCCCGTTAACCATGGTACCTCGATCCGCTAAGACTCATAAGCCGGGCATGGTGGTATGGGACACTTTGGTCGAGCTGTCGGCCTACGCTGGGGCCATGTGCCTCCCCGTAGTGACCAGTGAGCAACCAGACTCGTGAGCCGATTATGGTGGTATGGGACACTATATTTGAGCTGTTGGCCTACATTGATAAGGTGATGGGGGAGTGGTGTAACCTTTATGCGTAACAGCCCTGGTAGCCCTTTGTAGTGACCTCGAGCATACTCTGAATTTGCGGTGAGCCTTAGAGTTTTGCCGTGGTGTATAGAGTATGAACTAGGCCTGTATCATATAGTGATGAATCGTAAAAGAGGTGATGGGGGAGTGGTGTAACCATTGTGCGTAACAGCCCTGACAGCCTCTGTAGCGACCTAGAAACACATTATCATATGAGATTTACTAGGACTGACGACCCTAGAATGGATCATGTTTGGGAATGATACGAGGGAGGTACCTTAGTTTCCCCATACTGCTGTTTGAAATGGACTAATAACAACTCGGTAATCATGCTCATCATGTATTGCATGTGCCTGGAAGTTGTGGAGCACTTAGGAATGAAAGCATGCTACGAACGTAAGATGGTATCGCATGAGGGTGGTTTGGCAAGGGCATCCATCATGACTGTATTCATACTTGCATTAATAGGAGTAGTTAGGAGTGTTTGATTATACTGCTTTATCATTACTGCTTAACTGCATTGATAACATGTTAACCTATGCTTTATTGTTCCGCTGAGTTGATCACTCACTCCCACGTTACAGGACGGTATTGTACACATCAACCAAATTTGTTTGAGTTTCAGGTGATGGCGATGCTTATGAAGCTAAGCCGGACTACTACAATGATGGTGAGGAGTTCTCCTACATGTAACTCTCTGACAGGTCTATGAAGACCTGGTATTGTATTGACGGGGTTATGATATTTGGGATAGAAGACATTACACTTCCACAACTTGGTATATTTTGACATTATACTTGTAATTCTTTAACCTGGTAACCTTATCACACTCTGGAGACTTGCCACAGTTTATATATTTTTTCTATCTATTACAGTCTTCCGCTTGTAAATTTAACTGTCTCTGGAGTATAATATGCTATCTTGGCTTAATCTTACTCATGTTCACTACTCTAATACAGTCAACATTCAATTATCATTCATTTTGTTGCATAAGTGGTGCGTTGGAACTCGAGAGTTGAGTTTATACTCGACCCCCGATTTTCAGGGTGTTCCAAGATGGTATCAGAGCCAAGTTTTGGATTAAACTGGGCCTGGGTTATGGTAACACGACGCACTCTGACGCACTCTGAATTAGGAAGGGGGCGATAAAACCTAAAAACCATAATTGAATCCCAAGTTTCGCCGATAGGCGAGACTATACGTGTCGGCGAGACTATACGGTAATCTAGTCCACAACGTATCTTTGGTCACGTGAAACGACCTAAGTTGGCCGTCAGTCGACGGGTTTGAGTCGTCCCTAGAAACGAATGCCCTTAGGTTGTGGGTCAACCACAACACTTTACACTTCATCTCAAAGCCTAGAACCCCTTTTTATTCAATTCCTTCAAAATCTCTAAATCCTTTCATACCAGATGTAAATTCTAACATATAAATGATGAAGAACAATACTTAAATAAAAAGTTACTATAAATAGTAAATATGTGTATAAATTGGACTTTTGACCATTCAAACTTTGGAATCTAACCAAATAAATGGGTTAGTTGGATAGATTAGCTCCTCCTACCCCCAAAATCATATGCCACACGTCACATAAACTCATTCCGGTTTGCAAATTGGCCCTGAAAATGCCTCAAACAGAGTCGAGGGGCTACATGAGTCATTCCGGGGGGAACCACGGTGGACTCAGGGTGCATTTGGCACCTTAGGAGGGTGGAGAACACCACCTAGCTGCAATGGCATGGTGCCGGGCAAGGCGAACTGCGGAGGAACCACGGTCATCGCTGTGGACCACGGTCCAACGGGCCTGGGCGGGATGCAGTTCATTGGCTGGCCCATTTTCGGCCACATTTTTTCTACGATTTTGGTCCAACTTCAAAAAGTCATATCTCCCTCGTTATAACTCTGATTTAGATGATTTAAAAGTCAGATTTAAGCTTGATAAGTCTAGTTTCATATAAAAATAACTAAAAAAATATAATAAAACATAGTTAAATATGGGTTATTGTGTCAACTATCTGAAAATCATTAGTTTGGACAGCTGCTGCTTCTAGAATTTTTAGAATTTTTCTACAAGAAGAAATCTAATGAAATTTGGTAAAGATGAAGTATACTTGATGAAAAACTACTAAAAAAATAATTAAAATAATAGACCAACTAGAAATTCTAGAAAAAGGCGTAGAACTTCCCTAGGCACATGTGGTGCCTATCAAATTTTGTGGGGGCCCCTGTTTCACGTCCGTTTTTCCCTCTCTCAAAACACCCTCCAAGTTCTTCCTTTCCCTCAAATTTCTATTTTCTCTCTCAAACCTCCCTTCCATTCACTTGTTCTGTCATTTTCTGTCACAACCCATTCACCTCCATCATTCACAGCAATCCCTACCTCCTTACCCTCTCCATTCTCGTTCATTTGAGCTCCTACACTCTCCATTTGAAGCTCAAACTGTGTAAGCACTCAACCCAGCCCATCTCTTCACTTCTTTTCTTTAAAACCTGTCTATTGGGCCTCTACAACATCTGTTGAGGCTCCAATCCGTGGAGAACTAAACCTCCAGTCCTTTCCCTCTCTCTCCATGACTTTTCATTCACTTTTCCATGGCTCTATCCGAGCTTGGTACGGCCATCTTCTCGGATGTCTAGCTATCCATATATTGTCTTGTAGTTTGCATGGGTTACTGTCTTAGGGTGGTTATGTTTTCATGTTCATGGGTGTAGTAGTTAGTAGTATGTTTTAAGTGTTTGAAGCATTGGTTGTATTAGCTCACATGCATCTTCTGTCATGGACCGGAGTTGTACTTGACAATTGCGAACTCCTTCTACCCCTCCACCATTACTTCTCTAAACCCATCTCTTACTCCTCTTGGCCTCACCATTTCACACCCATATGGGCACAACGATCCACATCTTTGTGTCTCATGACTTTCACAACCTCCAAATGTTGGGACGTTTAGGGCTCGTTCGACCAACTGCATTAGGTGAATTAGGTGGATAGAATTGTATAAGTAACATTAAATGTATGTGTAAGATATGGTCCCTATACTGGGTGTATCCCATGTTTTCCAATGCCATGTTTGAAATGTATGCAGTTAAACGTAAATCTCGTATTTTCCTTTCAAATTACACTTAGAAATTCATTATCCTGGGATTTGGATTCCCATCTCACACTTTTCAACACAAGATTCATTTTCCAAAGCCTATAAAATTAATTTTTATCCCACCCACCTTCCTTCCAAACATGTCATTGCCAATCCTGAAGTGGGATTAACAATGCAGTCTCATTTAAGATAATAGGCCCTAGAGTTTTGGACCTAGAGCTGTGCTCCTAGAATTCAACAGGCCTGACCATGTAGGAAATCAAACAACTTTATAATGTGAACCTTAGGACCCTCTTAGTTGGAATGAGCATATGTTAAATGCTCGAGCATCAAGTACAGATAACTCAGTTCCAATTAGACAACTTTGACCCTAAGTGATAAAACCCTTCCTTGTATTAGAAATGATGTGAAATCATCTAGTGTATGAGCATAGACTTTGGACTACACCTATGGATTTCCACTACTCCTAATTAAGACTAGACTACCAGTTACATTAGAGAATGCCAGAGACCAATAGATGTAGCTAGGTCAAATCAATACACCTCTTTGATCTGGGTGGCGCAGCGAAAGCGTGGTGGACCCTACCCCACTGGCCCAGGATTGAAACTGTGCTCGTTGAATACGAACATAATAGAAGCCCCAGCAAGTTCTACTATGAGAAACCATTTTAGGATGATCTAGTAAGATTTGATTTACCATCTCCTTGGACATAGATAATAACAAGGACTCTCTTAGACCAAGGGCAACCTTAGAAATAGACAATTTGAGCCTTTTAGTGATGGACATTCCCTACGTTTTTAGAGTAATTGGACTACAGAGTTACTGAAATATACAACTGCAAAACATTCGCGACTTAACCCAATTCTCAATCCTGGGCGACTACCAATAGACTCACTGCTGAGGAGCAGAAGACTAGGATTCACCAGGATTCGGAAGGGATACGATGAGCTTTCTACCCTGGCCTGGTAGATGATCGATGTATCGAGATCAAGCCCACTATAACCGTCTCTCCGTATTGGTCAAACAATGAAAACAACTATCTTACTCTAACTAGTTGGGAATCGAAATCAAGACTACAAACAGGGAAAGAAATCTATTGTAGCAAACCATCAAGGTATGAGAAATGGATAAAGAAATAAGTTTTAAGGGGGATAGACTAAAATGAACCAAGCTAGTATATATCCTACCACGTGTAGAAACTTGAAATCAATAAGTCTTAGGTAAATGAAATAATTAAATTTTTCCTTATTACCCTTGGGCAATTTCGGGGACGAAATTTTGTTTTAAGGGGGGTAGATTGTAACATCTCGGATTTTTTCCAATCTGGAATTAGACGTCCTTAGGCAATGGGTCACTCCTAACACCTTATTAACCTGTCAGAACTCAATCCCAAAGTCTAAAACCGCTTTTGAACCCATTTCCTTCACAAATCCCACCCTTCACTACCTTGTTCTTTCAATTTTCCTAAGTACTTTCACCCTAGACACTAACTTAAACTAGCTAAGTAGTTTAACTTAGATCACTTTATATACAAACTACAAAGGACTAAGTACCACCTCAGACAGAAATCTTATAGGAATAAATCCTTTAGAAATGAGATAAAGTAACTAAGTGTTAAACTAGATTAGCTACGAAATCCATTTGAATCACTTTAAATACGATCTGCAAGACCCAAAACTTGTAGAATCATTGACGCTAGGTTAGCTTAAAATCTAGGATCAATCTCATTACCCGCTTACTCTCGGGAGCATTTCGAAACTCCGTATCAGATCTAGACCGTACATCGGGAGTCCGAGTAATATGAAGTTAAGGACTTAGGACCGTAACGCTGGGCTTGACAACCATCTCGAAAATCAAATCTAGACAGTGTCCCACGACTGTTCGCTTGAGTCCGGAGCATGAGAAGGTGAGAACACTTATTTTCTTTACAAAATAAATATCTCAAATAGTAATCTGAGACTTGCCGCTTGCGGGTCAGTATTAAGCAACCTGACCGTCAGAATCTGACCCAAATACACCCTCGGATCAGGAAAAACTTCATAAACATATCCATGTACTTAGAATTTCTTATCGAGATCCACTGACTGTTGAATTGAAACTGGTCCGCCATGCGTGATCTGGGACTCTGACTGAAACAAAAACTTAACTCCACCTAGATATAGAGTTTATGAGCTTAAGTCCGACCTTTAGCTCAAGGGGGCCGCCAGAAGTCCTTCGTTGAGCTGAAACTGAGTCGCTTTGGTTATAACCTAAGTATACCTTGTCCACAAGTCTATTTTGAAATGTTTTTAGGCTATATAAGGACCTTAGAACCCTCTCTCTCACAACCATACGAATTTGAGATTGAGAAGAGAGAAAAGAGAGAGAAAGTGTGGGAGTTGTGGGAGGATCTCCCTGTCATGCTTCTCTGCCGTTATGCAAGCACAACCACCCATATCTAGTCGCTTTCCCGGCGATTCGAACTCTATTTCTATGTAAGAAACCCTAACCCTAATCTGATTTGGGGTGTTGATAGTTTTAGGTTATGAAATAGCTAACCTATTTCATTCTATAGGTTGTCAAACTGCCGAATACGGAAGCTTAGCAAACCTATCGACTTCGTTACGGTTCTACGACAAAAGGTGCAAACTTTAAGTGTATAGGTTATGGTTTTCAACACTTTCAATGTCAAATAATGATAGATTCATGATCTGCATGCAATTGTACATGTACAAAGTGCTGTCTGTTTTCCATTTTGATTAAAGACGTAGAATATGGAATTTTACATATTCTAAGTATTCGTAGAAAATACCATATACGTATAAATTTTGGAAATGTGTTTTCCATAATTATTTGTTGTATGAATATAATGTATATGGATAAAATACTTTGTTGGCGAAAGGACTCGCCATAATACATGATTTGCTAATATACACGTGTATTTTAGAAAATACCGTATACGTATAAAATTTGGAATTGTGTTGGCCATGATTTACTGTTGTATATGTATGCTAGATTTACTAGTATTAACTTCTGGGTGAACGGATTAGCCCTAATACATGTTTTCTTAACATACGTTGCGTATGTTATAAAGTGTGTAGTTTACATGTTTGTTGAAATGACTAAGTAAATATGGATTCATGATTTGTACCTGCCATATGTTTGGAACATGATTGTGGTGTGCTAGACAACCCCTTAGCGATAGGATTTGCCCTAAATCACGCCACGGCCACTATAAGCTATATATGTTAAAATGTGTAGCCCAAGTGTTTGTAGAAACGACTAAATGAATATAAAACTTGGATTCCTGCCTGCCATGACTATCCGTCGTGGGTGCACGCGTGTTGTAATTGGGGTAACTCTGTAGTGAAAGGATTTGGCCTAATACTTATGTGATCAACATATGTCATGTATGTTGATGTAGGTAGTCTAAAGTGTTTGTTGAAATGTTGAATGAGTAATAGTTAGTAAATTGTAATGTATAAGGGCGTTGAGATATGATTCTCAACTCCTGTAACTATGTGTATGTTCCCTTTAGATATCTGTGTGATTAGGAATTGAATATGTACAAACTCATGCTTGTGTTGTACTTCATAACATGCTCAACTGATTATATGATTTTATCTATGTAATGCATATATTTAAATTCATGTTTATGTTGTATTCCATAAGTGCCGTGAAGGGTGATGGGGTAGTAGTGTAACGAGTGCGTGCAACAGCCCTGGCAGCCCTAAGCGGATGTTATCAGACTTTGATTGCATGATTTGAAACTTGATCTATTACTGCTTTACTTATCTACAATTGAATGTGATTGGGGCTATTGTATAGTCCAGACGGTCGGTAATCAGACCAAATTTGTGGCTGAGATTCATTCACCACGTAGGACGTGTTTGACGAACCCGAGTCGTGCGTTGCTTGTCGGCAGTGGTTAAGCCACATGAAGTGCTTATGCACTTCATGTCATACAACTCAACGGGCGCTCGTGCTAGTCGAGCTCGTCAAGTAACCCGATCTGTCTTATGTATATTCACCAAGTTTAGACATCACTGCTTGAACCTTGGGTACCAAACTTACCAGTGGAAATCCCGTTAACCATGGTACCTCGATCCGCTAAGACTTATGAGCCGGGCATGGTCGTATGGGACACCGTGGTCGAGCTGTCGGCCTACGCCGGGGCCATGTGCCTCCCCGTAGTGACCAGTGAGCAACCAGACTCGTGAGTCGATTATGGTGGTATGTGACACTATATTCGAACTGTCGGCCTACGTTGATAAGGTGATGGGGGAGTGATGTAACCTTTGTACATAACAGCCATGGCAGCCCTTTGTAGTGACCTCGAGCATACTCTGAATTTGTGGTGAGCCTTAGAGTTTTGCCGCAGTATATAGAGTATGAACTAGGCCTGTATCTTTATAGCGATGAATCGTTAAAGAGGTGATGGGGGAGTGGTGTAACCATTGTGCGTAACAGCCTTGGCAGCCTCTGCAGTGACCTAGAAACACATTATCGTATAAGATTTTCTAGGACTGACGACCCTAGAATGGATCATGTTTGGGAATGATATAAGGGAGGTACCTTAGTTTCTCAATACTGCTGTTTGAAATGGACTAATAACAACTCGATAATCATGCTCATCATGTATTGCATGTGCCTGGAAGTTGTGGAGCATTGAGGGATGAAAGCATGCCGCGAACGTAAGATGGTGTCACATGGAGGTGGTTTGGCAAGGGCATCCATCATGACTGCATTCATACTTGCATTAATAAGAGTAGTTAGGAGTGTTTGATTATATTGTTTTATCATTACTGCTTGACAACATGTTAACCTATGCTTTATTGTTCCATTGAGTTGATCACTCACTCCCACGTTATGGGACGGTATTGTACACATCAACCAGATTTGTTTGAGTTTCAGGTGATGGTGATGCTTATGAAGCTGAGCCGGACTACTACAATGATGTTGAGGAGGAGTTCTCCTACATGTAACTCTCTAACAGGTCTATGAAGGCTTGGTATTGTATTGACAGGGTTATGGTATTTGGGATAGAAGACATTACACTTCCACAACTTGGTATATTTTGACATTATACTTGTAATTCTTTAACCTGGTAACCTTATCACACTCTAGAGACTTCCCACAGTTTATATATTTTTTCTATCTATTACAGTCTTCCGCTTGCAAATTTAACTCTCTAGAGTATGATATGTTATTTTGGCTTAATCTCACTCATGTTCACTACTCTAATACAGTCAACATTCAATCATCATTCATTTTGTTGTATAAGTGATGCGTTGGAACTCGGGAGTTGAGTTTATGCTCGACCCCCGATTTTCAGGGCGTTACAGTTTTGGCTTACATCCCACTATGAATTTAGAACAGATTGTCGAGGCTCTTAACGCTATCTACAATCATCTGACGGCTATTGAAGCACGCAATAAGACCATCACGACTCAATTGACTGTGACCTATGTATGTATCAATTGGCTTGAAGCCTCCCTTCAGGCGAACCCCGTCACTGGGGAAGATGTCCAATCACAAGCCGGTGATCAAATTGAAAAAGTTGAGACTATGCCGCTTACAATTATTAACTGCACCTTAAGCCAAATTGTAGAAAATGATGATTGGCAGAATTCAATTTTCCACACTTATGCCAAGTGTGGTGGCAAAAACTGCAAGGCGATCATTAGTAGTGGCAGTTGCATCAACATGGTATCTGCTCACACCGTGGACTGCTTAAGTATGCTAGTCATTCCTCACCCTCAGCCCTATTGAGTCTCATGGGTTGACGCATCTTCAATTCTGGTTTCTCAGCGTTGTCTCATTCTCATCCAGTTTTGTTCCTAAACGAACACGTTGTGGTGTGATGTTTTGCCTATGATATAAGTTACATCATTTTGGGTAGGCCTTGGTTGTATAACAGGGAGGCGACATTGTTTGGTCACTCGAATACGTGTTCGTTTCTATATGAAGGCAAAAGGATTGTCTTGTAGTCTCTCCCGCGTAAAAGCACATTAGAAAAGAAGGTGGAAGTCAAGAAATGTGGTCCTAAAGGTGTGACAAAACTCCAGCTTAAGTCTCTTCGTATAGTTAATGCCAAAGAGTCCGAAAGAAAGACTAAAACGAATTTGACATTGCATGCCCACATGGCAAGTGAGGTCACACCTAAGGTTATTATGGAGATGCAACCTGAGGTTACACCTGAGGGTAGTGTAGAATTACCATCTGAGGTGAGTCCGGTATTGGAGAAGTCCAGTGTTATTATTCCAGAGGACATACTGAATAAGCTTACACCCATGTGGGATATTCACGCATTGACTCTACCAAACCTTCATCACAATCAAATGAGACCTAGGGAGGAAGTGAATTTGTAAAGACAAGTAGATGAGTCTAAGACCCCTATAAATTCCATACCCACGTTTGTATTCCATAGGCCTTCAAAGTTTGCACATGCATCTACACAACATATGCATGACTAGCATTTGGAGATTAGAAAAAGAATCAATACAAGTAATGAAATATACAAAATGATTGTAGATGAGCCTAAGACCCCTATAGATTACATACCTACATCTATGTTCCATAGGCCTTCAGTGTTTGCATATGCATCTACACAATATATGCATGACTAGCATGTGGAGATTAGAAAAAGAATCAATACAAGTAATGAAATATACAAAATGATTGTACATGAGCCTAAGACCCCTACAGATTGCATATCCACGTCTTTGTTCCATAGGCCTTCAGAGTTTGCACATGCATCTACACAACATATGCATGACTTGCATGTGGAGATTAGAAAAAGAATCAATACAAGTAACGAAATATACAAAATAATTGCTGACTCACGCCATAAGTTTAAAGAGTTTGTTATGGGTGATGAAGTCATGATTAAAAAGCACGATTCCATTTTTGTAGTTGTGGACCGTTTTTCGAAAATGAGTCACTTTCTCCCATGTTCTAGAATGTCTAATGCCACTAACGTGGCGAAGATATTCTTTGGGGAGATAGTTCGTCTACATGGTTTGCCAAAGACCATTATGCTAGATTGAGACGTACGGTTTATAAGTTATTTTTGGAAAATTATATAGCACATGATGGGGACTAAGTTACAGTTCTCTTCGGCATACCATCCTCAAATTGATGGTCAGACGGAGGTCGTCAATCGAAGATTAGGAAATCTATTATGATGTTTGGTGAGAGACCATATTAGGACATGGGATGCGGTTTTGCCCACAGCCGAGTTTGAATACAACAATTTCATCAATAGGTCCACAGGAATGAGTTCATTTGAGATAGTATTTGGGTATAAACCTAGAAAGTTTATAGATCTCATACCCATGTCCGTTTCGCATAGGCCATCTGAGTCCGCAGACGCATTTACACAGCATATTCATGTTTTGCATAGTAAGATAAAGAAGCGCATTAATGCTAGTAATCAACATTCAAAAATCTCTGTAGATTCACATTGTTGGTTTAAGGAGTTTCAGGTGGGTGACTACATCATGGTCCGCATAGATGAGCCTAAGACCCTTATAGATTGCATACCCACATCTGTGTTCTATAGGCCTTCAGAGTTTGCACATGCAACTGCACAACATATGCATGACTTGCATGTGGAGATTAGAAAAAGAATTAATACAAGTAATGAAATATACAAAATCATTGCTGACTCACACCATAGGTTTAAAGAGTTTATTATGGGGGATGAAGTCATGATTAAAAAAACATGATTCCATTTTTGTAGTTGTGGACCGTTGTTCGAAAATGGCTCACTTTCTCCCATGTTCTAGAACGTGGTGAAGATTTTCTTTGGGGAGATAGTTCATCTACATGGTTTGCCAAAGACTATTGTGTTAGATCCAGACATATGGTTTATGAGATATTTTTGGAAAACTATATCGCACATGATGGGGACTTAGTTACAGTTCTCTTCGGCTTACCATCCTCAAACTAATGGTCAGATGGAGGTTGTCAATCGAAGTTTAGGAAATCTGTTACGATGTCTAGTGGGAAACCATATTAGGACATGGGATGTGGTTTTGCCCACAGCCGAGTTTGCATACAACAATTCCATCAATAGGTCCACAGGAATGAGTCCATTTGAGATAGTATTTGGGTACAAGCCTAGAACGCCTATAGATCTCATACCCATGCTCGTTTCGCATGGGCCATCTGAGTCCGCAGACGCATTTGCACGGCATATTCATGTTTTGCATAGTGAGATAAAGAAGCGTATTAATGCTAGTAATCAACATTATAAAATCTCTGCGGATTCACATCGTAGGTTTAAGGAGTTTCAGGTGGGTGACTACATCATGGTCCACATAGATGAGCCTAAGACCCTTATAGATTGTATACCCACGTCTGTGTTCCATAGGCCTTCAGAGTTTGCACATGCATCTACACAACATATGCATCGCTTGCATGTGGAGATTAGAAAAAGAATCAATACAAGTAATGAAATATACAAAATGACTGCTGACTCATGCCATAGGTTTAAAGAGTTTGTTTTGGACGATGAAGTCATGATTAAAAAGCATGATTCCATTTTTGTAGTTGTGGACCGTTTTTCAAAAATGGCTCACTTTCTCCCATGTTCTAGAATGTCTAATGCCACTAACGTGGCGAAGATATTCTTTGGGGAGATAGTTCATCTACATGGTTTGCCAAAGACTATTGTGTTAGATCAAGACGTATAGTTTATGATATATTTTTAGAAAACCATATGGCACATGATGGGGACTAAGTTACAGTTCTCTTCGGCATACCATCCTCAAACTGATGGTCAGACGGAGGTTGTCAATCAAAGCTTAGGAAATCTATTACGATGTCTAGTGAGAGACCATATTAGGACATGGGATGCAGTTTTACCCACAACTGAGTTTGCATACAACAATTCCATCAATAAGTCCATAGGAATGAGTCCATTTGAGATAGTATTTGGGTACAAGCCTATAACGCTTATAGATCTCATACCCATGTCCGTTTCGCATAGGCCATCTGAGTCCGCAGATGCATTTGCACGGCATATTCATGATTTGTATAGTGAGATAAAGAAGCGCATTAATGCTAGTAATCAACATTATAAAATCTCTGCCGATTTGCATTGTAGGTTTGAGGAGTTTCAGGTGGGTGACTACGTCATGGTTCGCATTAGGCATGAACGTTTCCCACATGGAACTATGAGGAAATTGCATGTCATACTATAGGTCCATATAAAATTTTGACAACAGTGGGCCCTAATGCATATGTGGTGGATCTTCCATCTGACATGGGCATTAGTGCAACATTTAACACAGAGGACCTTGTGCCTTGTGATGGACCCACACATCTATCTTATATTCCACCTGCAAACTCTTCTCTTATCTCAGATGATGGTGTCCTTGACCCTGTCCCCTGCCCATGGCCTTTATCAGACTTTACTTCCCACCAATTGCCTTCTTTTCCATCACTACCTGGTTTGAAAGAAGAGATCAAGGATGTTTTGAACCACCAAGCAGTCTCTACCTGCCATGTACGATATTAGAAATACCTCATGAAGTGGAAGAACAGGCCAGAGTCAGACAACACCTCGTGAAGACTTCTGACCGAACTTCACCCATAGATCAGGGAAATTTCCCTGCACCTATCTATATACTTGTGGCCCTGATCGAGGGACAATGACCGTTGATCTGATACAGGTCCTTCACAGTTGATTTGTAACGCCCTGAAAATCGGGGGTTATGTATAACTCAACACCCAAGTTCTAACACATCACATATGCAACATAAATAGTGATGATTAAATGTTGTCTGTGTTAGAGTAATAAACATGAGCGAGATTATACCAAAACAATAATTCATACTCCAGATCAATTGTACAAAGGTAAGCGGAAGACTAAAACTGTATATATAATGTATGTAAAGGAACAAAACCATCCGGATCTCCAGAGTATGAACACTAACTGAGTATCCATATACATATATTGTTTCTGAATAAAAGGGTCAAAATACAACTAAAGTTAACTCCTAAAATCCCTGCGATCCAGTCGGCCTAAGTGTAATTGTCAGAGTACTGCATGTATGAGAACTCATCCTGGTCCTCATCGTATTTCGGCTCTGCCTCCTGAATTGATGCATCCTCTATACCTGTGACAGAGTCTGGTTGGTGTATAAAACATCGTCCCGTAACGTGGGAGTGAGTAACTAACTCAGTGGAACAATAAAGCATAGGTTAACATGTTATCAATCCAATCAAGCAGTAATGATAAAGCAGTACAATCAAACAATTCTAACTACTCTTATTAAATGCAAGTATGAAATGACATGATGAATGCCCTTGCTAAACCACCCTCATGCGACATCATCTTACGTTCGCGGATGCATACCTCCCTCAGTGCTCTACATCTACTAGGCATATGCGGTGAGATGATGAGCATGATTACCGAGTAGTTATTAGTCCATTTCAAACAGCAGTATTGGGAAACTAAGGTACCTCCCTTGTATCATTCCCCAAACATGATCCATTCTAGGGTCGTCAATCCTAGTTAATCTCATACGATATTATGGTTCAAGAGGCATCGCGAAGGCATCGCAAAAGGCTCGTCACCCGTCAGCACGGATACAGATCTCACCGTATGCGGCTCAATTGCTGGCCGTCAGCTCGAATACAGGTCTCACTATACTCCGCTCAATCGCTGGCCGTCAGCTCGAATACAGGTCTCACCGTACTCGGCTCAACTCATGCTCTAGCTGCTACGAAGGGCTCGTTGCCAATCACAGACTTCAGAGTATACTCGAAGATACTACGGAAGACTCATCGCCTGTCAGCACGAATACAGGTCTTACCGTATTCGGCTCTCTCCGTAAGTGTCGACAGCTCGAATACAGTGTCCCATACCACCGTATTCGGCTCACGAGTTTGGTTGCTCAATGGTCACTACGGGGAGGCACGTGGCCCCAGCGTAGGCCGATAGCTCGGCCACAGTGTCCCATACCACCATGTTCGGCTCATGAGTCTTAGTGGATCGAGGTACCATGGTTTACGGGATTTCCACTGGTAAGTTTGGTACCCTAGGTTCAAGCAGTAGTAACCAAACATGGTGAACACACATTAGACATATTGGGTTACTTGACGAGCCTGACTAGCTCGAGCGCACAATCATCTAAACGACATGAAGTGCATAAGCATTTTGCGTGGCCTAACCACTGTCACGAACAGACGTATGACTTGGGATTTTCAAACACATCTTGCGTGGCGACACAAATCTCAACCACGATCTCAAGTCTGGTACCGATTATCTGAACTATAGGCTTAGTCCCAAACCCAATCAATCCTAATTGGAGTAAAGCATAATAAACAAAGTAATTCAAGAATGTTAGTAAGCATGTCATAAAGTATGTTATAAAGCATGTTATGAAGCACTACATAAATAGGAATACAAACACATAAATTGCACAAGTAAGCGGTTTAAGTAATCATCCTCATGGAGGAAATCATACAGGTCTCTAAGGTAGTTGAGAATCCCATCTCAACACCCTCCTAAGGTATCAACATCCAAACACTTACTCACACAAGCATTTTCACAAACACTTAACACACACTATTTCAACATACTTAGTGTATGTTAAAAAACATGTATTAGGGCGAGTCCTTTCGCCAAGAAATTATTTTACGCATACACAATATATTTATATAACAACTAATCATGGCAAACACATCTCTAAAATATATATGAATACGGTACTTTCTATAATATAGTATTTCTACATACACTGTATATTAGTAAAACATGTATTTGGGTGAATCCTTTCGCCAAATAAGTATTTTATCCATATATCGTATATTCATATAACAAATAATCATGTCAAACACATTTCTAAAATTTATACGTATACGGTATTTTCTACGAATACCTAGAATATGTAAAATTCCATAATCTACATCGTTAATCAAAACAGAAAACGGAAAGCACTTTGTACATGTGCAATTGCATGCAGATCATGAATCTATCATTATCTGACATTGAAAGCGTTGAAAACCGTAACCTATACACCTAAAGTCCTCACCTTATACTGTGGAATCGCAACGGATCAGCTAGGTTTTCCAAGCTTCCGTATTCGGCAGTTTGGTGGCCAAAAGAATGAAATAGGTTAGTTATTTCATAACCTACACCCTTCACACCCCAAAACAGATCTAGGGTTAGGGTTTCTTATCTCAAAATGAAGTCGGTATTGCCGGGAAAGCGGTAAGATCGGAGTAGTGGAGCTAGGGTAGGGATAGGAAACAACAACAAGGAGATTCTCCCACTTCTCTCTCTTTCTCTCTCTTTTCTCACTTCTCTCGCTAGGGTTTTCCTCAAATTCGTATGGCTGTGAGAGAGGGTGTTCTAAGGTCCTTTTATAGCCTAAAAAGTCTCCAAAGTAGACTTAAGGTCAAGGTATACTTGGGTTATAACCAAAGCGGCATTAATTCAGCTCAAAGGAGGGTTTTTGGCGGGCCTCCTTGAGCCAAAGGTCAGACTTAAGCTCTCTAACCTTTGATCTACATGGAGTTAAGTTTTTGTCTCAGTCGGATTCCCAGATCACACGTGGCGGACTAGTTTCAGTTCAATGGTCAGCGGGCCTCGATCCGAAATTCCAAGTACATGTAAATGTTCCTGAAATTTTTCCTAATCTGAGGGTGTATTTCGGTCAGATTCTGACGGTCTAATTGCTTACAAATTAACCGCAAGCATCAAGTCTCAGATCACTATTCCAGATATTTATTTTGTAAAGGAAACATGAGTTTTCACACTTCTTCGCTCCGGACTCAAGCGAACAGCCGTGGGACACTGTCTGGATTTGATTTCCAAGATGGTTGTCAAGCCCAGCGAGGCAGTCCTAAGTCCTTAACCTCATATTATTCAGACTCCCGATGTGTGGTCTAGACCTGATACGGAGTTTCAATGTGCTCCCGAGAGCAGACGGGTAATGAGTTTGATCCTAGATTTTAGGGTAACCTAGCATCAAGGATTCTACAAGTTTTGGGTCTTGTAGATCGTATTTAAAGCGATTCAAACGGATTTCATGTCTAATCTAGTTTAGTACATTGTTAACTTTGTCAAATTTCTAAAGGATTTAATCCTAAGTGATTTCTGGTCGAGGTGGTACTCGAGCCATTGTACGGAAATTTACGAGTCGTTACAATCTACCCCCCTTAAAAAAAATTTCGTCCTCGAAATTTGTACCCTTTCGTATTCCTCGAGAATCTGAGGCTAGTTCTTCCTGACCTCGACCTCAGTCTCCCAAGTAGCTTCCTCCACTGAATGATGCGTCCTTAGTACCTTCACAAGTGGAATGACCTTGCTACGCAGTACCTAATCCTTCCTGTTAAGTATACGCGTCAGACGCAGCTCATATGTAGCATCCTCGCTCAATTGTACCTGCTCCCATCTAATGATATGTGAAGGATCAGGAACGTACTTCTTCAGCATAGATACATGAAATACGTTGTGTACAGCTGCAAGCGGTGTGGGTAAAGCGAGACGATTAGCCACAGCACCCACTCGATCCAGTATCTGAAACGGACCGATAAACCTCGGTGTGAGCTTCCCCTTCTTCCCGAACCGAAGGACTCCCTTCATAGGGGAAACTCAGATGAATACGTGATCTCTGACCTCGAACTCGAGCGGTTGCCGCCTCGTATCGGCGTAACTCTTCTGCCTGCTCTACGCTGAAAGAAGTCGATGCCTGATGATGTCGACCTTCTCTGAGGTCGCCTGTACCAACTCTGGGCCAATCAGACTACGCTCGCCAACCTCAGCCCAACAATACGGCGCTCTGCAAGGACGACCATACAGGGCATCATATGGCGCCATACCAATACTCGCCTGGAGCTGTTGTTGTAGGCGAACTCTGCATAAGGAAGACAGTCATCCCAACTGTCCTTGAAGTCCAACACATATGCTCGCAACATATCCTCTAGAATCTGATTCACCCACTCTGTCTGCCCATCAGTCTGAGGATGAAATGTCGTACTGAACTTCAACTTCACACCCATCACTTCCTGGATACGAGTCCAGAAGATAGATGTGAACCAAGCGTCTCTGTCCGACACGATCTCAAGTGGAACTCCATGCAGACGCACAATCCCTCTGATGTACAGCCTAGCCAGCTCGTCTACAGAGTTCGTGACTCTGATAGGGAGGAAATGGGCCGATTTGGTCAACCGGTCCATAATCACCCAAATGGAATCGTGTCCCTTCCTCGTCTTCGGTAACCCTGATATGAAATCCATGGAGATGAAATCTCACTTTCACTCTGCTATGGGCATGGGCTGAAGCAGTCCAGGAGGTCGGCGGTGTTCTGCCTTGACCTGCTGGCACGTCAAACAACGGGAAACATACTCTGCTATGTGGGTCTTCATGCCGTCCCACCAATAAGACTGTCTCATATCCTGGTACATCTTCATGCTACCAGGATGCATCGCGAGCTTCGTATTGTGAACAGACTCGAGAAGCTCATGTCTCAAGTCAAGCATATCAGGAACGCATAGGCGGCCACGGAATCGTAGACCCCCATCAGAACCAACCCTCCAGTCAGAGTCCCCAGCGTCGCTAGCATGCTCTCAAAGCTCAGACAACCGCTCATCGCCCTTCTAGGCCTTGATGATCATATCAACAATAAGTGGCTGCACACGAACATGCGCGACACACTCAAATGGCTCCTCCACGGTGAGTCTCTGCTCGAAGTCCCACACGAACTCAACCATGTCCCACTCTGCTATCATCAACGGAGCCACAAATGCTATAGTCTTCTCACGGCTCAACGTGTCTGCCACAAGGTTCGCCTTACCCGGATGGTAGGAAACCTCGAACTTGAAGTCCTTCAAGGTCTCCATCCATCGGCGTTATCTCATATTCAAGTCCCGCTGTGAGAATATATACTTAAGGCTCTTGTGGTCGCGGAAAAGCTCGAACTCCTCTCCGTAAAGGTAATGTCTCCAGAGCTTCAATGCAAAGATGACAGCTGCCAACTCTAGGTCGTGTGTAGGGTAATTCTCCTCGTACTTCCTTAATTATCTCGAGGCATATGAAATCACCCTGTCCTTCTGCATAATGACACAGCCCAAACCAACGCGAGATGCGTCAGTGTATATCGTGTACTTAACCCCTTGCTCTGGCAATACTAGCACAGGGGCGGACGTCAACCTATCCTTCAGCTCCTTGAAAGCTACTTTCGCCTTCTCATTCCATGCAAACTTCAGGTCCTTCCGTGTCAACTGAGACAACGGCCTGACAATCTTCGAGAAATCTCGAATGAAGCGTCTATAATAGCGTGCTAGACTAAGGAAACTCCTCACCTCGGTGACCGAGCCAGGATGCTGTCAATCCTGAACCGCGGTTACCTTAGCAAGGTCCACTGCTATCCCATCCTTGGACACCACATGTCCGAGGAACTTGACTTCCTCCTGCCAGAAGTCGCACTTCTTATACTGCGCGAACAACCAGTTCTTCTTCAACGTATCTAACACCGCTCTCAGGTACTCTTCGTGCTCCTCCCGACTCGTAGAGTATATCAGAATGTCATCAATAAAGACGATGACGAATCGGTATAAGAATGGCCGAAATACTCCGTTCATCAGGTCCATGAACACAGCTGGTGCGTTCGTAAGACCGAACGACATTACTAGAAACTGATAGTGCTCGAAGCATGTCCTGAAAGCCGTCTTCTATACGTCCTCATCTCTGACGCACAACTGATGATACCCTGACTGCAGATCAATCTTTGAAAAATACTTCGCCCCCTTCAATTGATCAAATAGATCATCAATCCTGGGCAAAGGATACTTGTTCTTCACGGTGACCTGGTTCAACCTATGGTAATCAATACATAACCGTAGCAACCCGTCCTTCTTCTTCACAAATAGAACAGGTGCTCCCCAAGGAGACACACTAGGTCGTATGAAACCCTTCTCTACTAGCTCGTCAATTTGTCTCCACAGTTCCTCCATCTCACATGGAGGCATACGATAAGTCGGCAATGAGATAGGTATCGCACCAGGTGTAAGATTAATGGTGAAATCAATCTTGCGCTGAGGAGGTAAACCAGGAATCGTCATAAACACACCTGTAAACTCTCGAACCACTGGCGTGTTTCCTAATGTCGGACCACCAATTGACTTTAATAAAGCAGCATAAAACTCAACACGGCAGGGCCAACTGACCTGCACTGGAAACGTGAAAACTGTGCCGTCAAATCCATAGGCCGTCACAACCCGAGTATCACAATTAATCTCAGCCTTCATCTTCGTGAGCCAGTCCATACCGAGAATGATGTCGTAATGCCATAGTGGAGCAACAATGAGGTTGACGAGCACGGTTCTGCTACCCAAATCCACGGAGCAACCCTCACATAGCCGTGCGATATCTGAAATAGTCCCAGTAGCCGTAGTGAGTCTCATTCCTGTCATGGGAATAGTACATAAAGCTAGACGCTTGACTGCCCCATATGATATAATAGAAGTAGTGGACCCAGTGTCCACCAATAAGGAAACGGAAGTACCATGAATGTGAGTCGTACCCTCAAAAGCCGTCCGGGCCGAAATCGACGTCTCAGGTGCCTCGGCAACAAGCGTATGTACTCGAGCCTGCTACTGGCGGTTCGGCTGTGGAACCATGGGCCATTGAGGCGGCCTGAAGCGTGATACAGGAGGTCGGAAAGAAGGATGAGCAGGAGCAGTCTGTAAAGGTGGTGCTGATATGGCCTGAGGGTAAGGGCGATCCAGCCTCTGCGGTGGTGAGAAACCACTAGCCCTCATACGTGAGAAACAGCTCTCAGTAGGATGCCCTGGTTTCCCGCAATACGTACAGGTCACAAGAGGGCACCTCATAGGAACTACTGGCGTCGTGACCCTGGGGGGAGAGTCGATACAAGGCCTCTTGCCTAAGATAGGCCTGCTCTGCATCTCTGGTCATGGTCTCGTAACTATGGCACCACGAGAACGTGCCAGCCGATCAACATCCTACTCGGCCATCATAGACATGTGCACCAGCTTCGCATAAGAAGGTATACTGATGTAGCACATCTTCGACCGTATATCAGGTCGCAAACCCCCAGAAAAATGACACATCCGCATTTGCTCATCAACCAGGATGGTCGGAACAAAGCGGCCCAACTCCGTTAAGCGGTGCTCGTACTCAGTAACAGTCATGCCTCCTTGCCTGAGGCGAAGAAACTCATCCTCCCGCTCATGTCTATAGGTCTGCGGGTAATACTTCTCGTGGAACCGGAACTCGAATGCCGCCCATGTCCACACATAATCCGCTGCGACAGACCACAACATACTGTCCCACCACAGACTCGCCTCCCTCTCAAACATGAAAGTGGCTAACTTAACCTGCTCTGCCTCAGTACAGTGCAGCATCCGTAGCATCTTAGAGATGCGGTCTAGCCAAAGATCTGCCTCCTCAGGTTTGTGAGAACCCAAGAATGAGGGAGGCCTCAAGCGCTGGAATTGCTCGAGTACGCAGCGGGTACCAACATCTCCAGTAGGGGGTGCAACGGGTGTGGGCAGAGGCACATCCTCAAACTGAGCAGGAGGCTCTGTATGCTCAGCAAGACGTGCAGATGTCGGAGGTGGAGTCGCACTCCCACCCTGAGATAAGGCCTCAGCAATAGTGGCCATAAGCTACTGGTTCTGCTGCTGCTGCTGCTGCTGCATCTACTGCTGATGCATCATCAACATCAACTGCTCAATCCTATCAGTAGGTGGAGCAGCCTGTGGGTCATACTACGCAGATGATGATGCTCAGTATTGCTTGCGAACCGTGGGCGTATAAGGTGGCAGTCCACCAGTAGGACTAGCAGGAGGTTGATCAGAATCTAACCCTCGGTCCGTAGGACCACCTCTACCAGAAGGAGTCTGGTCCATCGAGCCAATAAGAAGGAGATGTGCCGTACTCCGCGTATACTGCCACGGCATGCCCTATACAACACAGGGTGTAACGTTGGTGAGATTAAAGCATATCAACACATTATATAAGCACTTTAAGCATTCCACACATCTCATAGTAAAAGGGGCTACATGCTTTTCATTTACCCAAAATTGTCATAATACATGGACTACAGAGTTACATGAATCATGACAAAAATTACATGTGAGCCAATTACATCCAAAACATCAAACAGTTAAAATATATTACTAACTACTACATCATTAACATGAAAGCATAAACCGCCTAATGCAGTAACCAAAACAACCACAACAACAACTTGGATGACTAAGCATCCGAATCAGGCGATGGAGGAGAAGCATTCTTGTCCTGTAGACAACACAGGATGGCCTTCAAGGTGCGAGACATCTCGCTGAGCTTGGTTTTGACCTGCCCGACTTCCTGTCCCACGGCAGCCTGGCCCTCCGCGAAACGGGCTAAACGCGCATCTATGGAAGCCCGATCGGTGCCCTGCTCCTGAGCCACAGGAGGTGAACTCTCCTCTGTATCCTGGGCCTCAGGCACTTCTTCATGTATCTCATCACCGCCACCATCTTCGCTACCAGCCTCGAGGTCAACACTCTCCTCACCGGCACTATCCGACTCATCTCCAGACTCATCGAGTCGGGTTTACCGCTGGCGAGGGCCGATCTTCATATTGTTAAGTGTAACCTCACTTATGACTCGAACTGGCGTAAGGTCTTCCATGTTGAGCCTATAGCCGACATCACGAGTCATCCTACATATCAGGCGGCCAAACGGGAGCGAAAGGTCATTCCTGATAGATCGAACAACCTGAACTATCTGATATAGGACGAACGTGGGCAGGCATAAGTTGTCCCCATGTCCCATCCTGTATAGGAAGTCCACCATCAACCGAGTACACTCTGTGCGGTTACTCGACCGTGGATACACATTATATGTGAAAATGTGGTGGACCAAACGGAAGTCATTTGTTATCTTCGTCGACGGAAGACAGTTTCCTCGCGTCCAAGAGACCCGTCGACCGCAAAGGTATCGCGTCCGGCGATCCCTTTCTCGTGCAGTCCTGGAGAAGTTGTCAGTTGGAAGCACCTCACCCTGTGAGATGTTCAAGAGCCGCACCACCTCATCCATAGTAATCGTGGGCCTTATGCCCCTCACAGAGACAGTGAACTGAAGCGGCTCAAAAGATAGGTCTATGATATGAGCGTAGAAGGCACGAACCGTATTCTCACATGCAGGAGACTCGCCTTCAAATATAGGACCCCATCCGACGACATCCACCAAATGGTCCATCATCGGGTGTAGCTCAAACATCCTTTCATCCACGTGAGCTTCAAACACTATCTTACGACCAACAAAACGACCGTATTCGAAACCAATCGGTAGTGCATCCCTGATCAGTAGTTGGGGATTCAGGTCTCGCTTTGACTTATACTCCCGAATCTTCAACGGTGCTAATCTGACGTTTTCGGCCCCATCGTCGCCCCCTCTTCTTGAATTGGGCGACTCGCCCCGCTTCATCGGATCACAGTAGATTCCTCTTTCCCATAAGAGAAAGAACGGCGGAGACGGAGAAAAAGGCCGAAACAAAGGTGAAGAAAGCCATGGAAAGTGGCAATAAGAGAGAGAAAAGGGTTGTTCCACTTGCTTCACCACGAGATTGGGTCTCAACAGTGACTGTAGAGGCCCAAATGACCAAGATTTAAGAAGAAAGAAGAAGAGATGAAGTGGGGTAGGGGGTGTGCACGATTTTGGGACGAAATGGGGAGTGTATGGGCTAAAAAAAGAGGGAAATTGAAAGAATAGAGAGGTAGGGTTGCTGTGGACGATGGGAATGGATGGATTATGGTCGAAACTGGTGGAGGAGATGATTGAAAGGGAGTTTGGAGAGAGATGACAACACTTTAGAGGGTTTGGAAGGGTGAAATGAGAGGTGGGGCTAATACGAAGCTGAAATAGGAATCCCTCACCCATTTCGCAACCACCAAACGTGCGTGGAGGTCGGGCAGACCATGCCCAGGCTCGGCCCAACACGAGTGGACCCACTTGACCGCGGTGCGCCGCGATCCGCCTTGCCTGGCGCCGCACCACCGCGGTGGGGTTGTGTCCCCCACCACCCCAAGGTGCCAAATGCACCTTGGTTCGACCCTGGGTCCCACTGGAATTAAGTGGGGAGGCCCCCGACCCCGATTCGCTCGATTTCGGGTATTTTCGAGTACCATCGGACACATACTGACATTAGTAGACTTTGGCTACTGGGATAAGGTGTATTATGATCTAGACACGTCAATAGATGGTCTAGAAGTGATTTGGGATCGACACATGCGATCAGGATCAAGTACGAACTTGACCAAAGCGCTTGTTTTCGACGAACTTCGCCAAATGGCGAAATCGGGAAGGCCTAGGACTGTTTTTATATTTTTCTCGCACCCTCCTAGGTTGAAATGCGTCAGCGTATGTCATGGGAACATAACTCAGGTCTGGTTTAATCAAAATCATGCTCTGATACCAACTTGTAACGCTCTAAAAATTGGGGGTTGTGTATAACTCAACACTCGAGTTCCAACGCATCACATATGCAACATAAATAGTGATGATTAAATGTTGTCTGTGTTAGAGAAATAAACATAAGTGAGATTATACCAAAACAGTAATTCATACTCCAGATCAATTGTACAAAGGCAAGCGGAAGGCTGAAACTGTATATATAAGTATGTATAGGAACAAAACCATCTGGATCTCCAGAGTATGAACACTAACTGAGTATCCATATACATATATTGTTTTTGAATAAAAGGGTAAAAATACAACTAAAGTTAACTCCTAAAATCCCCGCGATCCAGTCGGCCTAAGCATAGCCGTCAGAATACTGCATGTATGAGAACTCGTCCTGGTCCTCACCGTATTTCGGCTCTGCCTCCTGAATCGATGCATCCACTATACCTGCAACAGAGTCTGGTTGGTGTGTAAAACACCGTCCCGTAACGTGGGAGTGAGTAGCTAACTCAGTGGAACAATAAAGCATAGGTTAACATGTTATCAATTCAATCAAGCAGTCGTGATAAAACAGTACAATCAAACAATTCTAACTACTCTTATTAAATGCAAGTATGAAATGACATGATGAATGCCCTTGCCAAACCACCCTCATGCGACATCATCTTACGTTCGCGGATGCATACCTCCCTCAGTGTTCCACATCTACTAGGCACATGCGGTGCGATGATGAGCATGATTACCGAGTAGTTATTAGTCCATTTCAAACAGCAGCATTGGAAAACTAAGGTACCTCCCTTGTATCATTCCCCAAACATGATCCATTCTAGGGTCGTCAATCCTAGTTAATCTCATATGATATTATGGTTTGAGAGGCATCGCGAAGGCATCGCAAAGGGCTCATCACTCGTCAGCACGGATACAGATCTCACCGTATGCGGCTCAATTGCTGGCCGTCAGCTCGAATACAGGTCTCATCGTATTCCACTCAATCGCTGGCCATCAGCTCGAATACAGGTCTCACCGTACTCGGCTCAACTCATGCTCTAGCTGCCGTGAAGGGCTCGTCGCCAATCACAGACTTCAGAGTATACTCGAAGACACTACGGAGGACTCGTCTCCCGTCAGCATGAATACAGGTCTCACCGTATTCGGCTCTCGCCGTAGGTATCGACAGCTCGAATACAGTGTCCCATACTACCGTATTCGGCTCAGGAGTTTGATTGCTCAATGGTCACTACGGGGAGGCACGTGGCCCTAGCGTAGGCCGACAGCTCGGCCACGGTGTCCCATACCACCATGTCCGGCTTATGAGTCTTAGCGGATCGAGGTACCATGGTTTACAGGATTTCCACTGGTAAGTTTGGTACCCTAGGTTCAAGCAGTAGTGACCAAACATGGTGAACACACATTAGACATATCGGGTTACTTGACGAGCCTGACTAGCTCGAGCGGACAATCAGTTAAACGACATGAAGTGCATAAGCACTTCGCGTGGCCTAACCACTGTCGCAAACAGACGTACGACTCGTGATTGTCAAACACATCTTGCGTGGTGACACAAATCTCAACCACGATCTCAAGTCTGGTACCGATTGTCTGGAATATAGGCTTAGTCCCAAACCCAATCAATCCTAATTCATAGCATGTGGAGTAAAGCATAATAACCAAAGTAATTCAAGCATGTTAGTAAGCATGTCATAAAGCATGTTATAAAGCATGTTATGAAGCACTACATAAATAGGAATACAAACAAATAAATTGCACAAGTAAGTAGTTTAAGTAATCATCCTCATGGAGAAAATCATACAGGCTCTAGGGTAGTTGAGAATCCCATCTCAACACCCTCCTAAGGTATCAACATCCAAACACTTACTTACACAAGCATTTTCACAAACACTTAACATACACTATTTCAACATACTTAGTGTATGTTAACAAACATGTATTAGGGCGAGTCCTTTCACCAAGCAAGTATTTTATGCATACATAATATATTTATACAACAACTAATCATGGCAAACACATCTCTAAAATATACATGTATACGATACTTTCTACAATATAGTATTTCTACATACACTGTATATTAGTAAAACATGTATTTGGGCAAATCCTTTCACCAAATAAGTATTTTATCCATATATCATATATTCATACAACAAATAATCATGTCAAACACATTTCCAAAATTTATACGTATACGGTATTTTCTACGAATACCTAGAATATGTAAAATTCCATAATCTACATTGTTAATCGAAACAGAAAATGGAAAGCACTTCGTACATGTGCAATTGCATGCAGATCATGAATCTATCATTATCTGACATTGAAAGCATTGAAAACCGTAACCTATACACCTAAAGTTCTCACCTTATACTGTGGAATCGCAACGGATCAGCTAGGTTTTCCAAGCTTCCGTATTCGGCAGTTTGGTGGCCTAAAGAATGAAATAGGTTAGTTATTTCATAACCTACACCCTTCACACCCCAAAATAGATCTAGGGTTAGGGTTTCTTACCTCAAAATGAAGTCAGTATCACTGAGAAAGCGGCAAAATCGGAGTGGTGGAGCTAGGGTAGGGATAGAAAACAGCAACAGGGAGATTCTCCCACTTCTCTCACTCTTTCTCTCTTGTTTCTTGCTTCTCTCTCTAGGGTTTTCCTCAAATTCATATGGCTGTGAGAGAGGGTGTTCTAAGGTCCTTTTATAGCTTAAAAAGTCTCCAAAGTAGACTTAAGGTCAAGGTATACTTGGGTTATAACTAAAGCGGCATTAATTCAGCTCAAAGGAGGGTTTCTGGCGGGCCTCCTTGAGCCAAAGGTCGGACTTAAGCTCTCTAACCTTTGATGTACGTGGAGTTAAGTTTTCATCTCAGTCAGATTCCCAGATCACGCGTGGTGGATCAGTTTCAGTTCAACGGTTAGCGGGCCTCGATCCGAAATTCCAAGTACATGTAAATGTTCCTGAAATTTTTCCTGATCGAGGGTGTATTTAGGTCAGATTCTGATGGTCTGGTTGCTTATAAATTGACCGCAAGTATCAAGTCTCAGATCACTATTCCAGATATTTATTTTGTAAAGGAAACATGAGTTTTCACACTCCTTCGCTCCGGACTCAAGCGAACAGCCGTGGGACACTATCTAGATTTGATTTCTGAGATGGTTGTCAAGCCCAGTGAGGCGGTCCTAAGTCCTTAACCTCGTATTATTCAGACTCCCAATGTGCGATCCAGACCTGATACGGAGTTTCAATGTGCTCCTGAGAGCAGAGGGGTAATGAGTTTGATCCTAGATTTTAGGGTAACCTAGCGTCAAAGATTCTACAAGTTTTGGGTCTTATAGTTCATATTTAAAGTGATTCAAATGGATTTCATGTCTAATCTAGTTTAGTACATAGTTAACTTTGTCAAATTTCTAAAGGATTTAATCCTAAGTGATTTCTGGTTGTGGTGGTACTCGAGCCATTGTACGAAAATTTATAAGTCATTACACGATTCGCTAACCTGATCGTACCAAAATCATAACCTGGCTTAGATCCATTGTCAAGGAACTACTCTGTGACATAGACAGGTAATGGACCTCCAGATGAGCCCCATTAGTCAAAAACAGCCTCCCTTTGGCTATAACCTAAGTATACCATGGCCCTGGGGCCTTTAACTTTAGTTATGAGCCTATATAAAGCCCATATCTCACCCCACCTCTCTCATATATGAATTTGCTCAAAACCCTAAGGGGGAGAGAGAGAGAAGAAGAGAAAAGAGGATGAACAGGAGAGAGATTCTGGGAGATCGTTGCAAGAATCCTCCCACATGACTCTACATGCTAGATCGCCATTTTCTTTCACTATCCAACCCTCTTCCAGCTACAATTTTTGTAAGAAACCCGAACCCTAATATCGTTGTGGAGATCCAGGTTGATAGTTGTCAAGCTAGCTAACCTATTACGTCGTCTAGGTGCTTGACATTACATTTTCAAGAACGTAGGATTCAAACCGAGTTTGAAACAAGTTTTTCGATGAAATGTGCGGACTATAAACGTTTAGGTTATGGTTTTCAAGGCTTTCAATGTCAGCTAATGATTTATGTCTGACTTGATTGCTGCCATATTATCTTAGATACGCCGTTGTCGATATAATATACATGTGTGAACTATATAGTACAAAATACGCATCTCATGTGTTTGTTGAGATGTTTGTATGAACATGTAAATATGATTTGTGTTTACTATGACTACTAAACTATGATTCATCATTGTCTTATGCATGCTGACCTCTCTATGTAAGGATTTGTTAAGATAAGTGTTGTAACTAACCTAATCTATATATTGGGTAAAGGGTAGCCTTAAGTGTTTGATAAAGTGTTTGAATGAATGTGAGATTGTGATTTGTGCTTGTCATGATTTCTAATCTAAGATCCATGTTTGTTATATGCTTTATAACCTATGTTGTGTAGGAAACTGCTATAGTTTATGTCATAACTAATCTAGTCTATGTATTTAGTAATGTGTAGTCTAAGTGTTTGATAAAATGTCTGAATGAGAAATTGTTAATGGATTATGTTTATCAAGGGTATCGAAATAAGATTGTCGATCACCTCATCCATATTTATAGTTTCTTCATGAAATCTGAATTTCGTCTACACGATTTATTGATGAAATGCAATGTTTGGTAACATGTTCAATATGTTTGATAAAATACTTAATTGAGCATTGTAGTTGGATTGGTTGATAAAATGCTTATATGATTATCACATGTATCCACATGCAGCATTTGAGTATGATTGGGACTACTACGTAGTCCAGGCAATCAGTAACAGTTTCCGTTTGAGTGGTGGAATTAGTCTTACCACATTTGATACGTTCGGTGAATCCGAGTCATACGATGATTGTTGATAGTGGTTAGGCCATGTGGAGTGCTTATGCACTCCATGTCGATTAGTTTAGTATGCGCTCGTAGTAATTAAACTTGTCAAATAACCCGATTGGTCTATTGTGTGTTTACCATATATGGACACTACTGCTTGAATCTAAGGTACCACTTACCAATGTAAAACCCGTCTCAACCATGGTACAACGATCCACTAAGACTCATGAGTCGGGCATGGTGGTGTGTAGGACACCGTGGTCGAGCTGTCAGTCTACGCTGGTGTGACGAGCCTCCCTGTAGTGACCAGTGAGCAACCTAAACTCGTGAGCCAAATACGGTGGTGTATGGGACACTGTATTCGAGCTGTCAGCCTACGTTAAGGTGACAAGCCTTCCCGTATTGACCGTGAGTATAAACTGTTTTTTTTTAACTTGCCTATCCACTACTTTCATTAGGGGTGATGTCCTATAACTTGTGTATCGTATGTGATTAACTAGGATTGACGACCCTAGATGGATCCCGTTTAGGGAAATGATATAAAGGGAGGTACCTTACCTTCCCGAATATACTGTATGAATAAGTCTAATTAAGAACTTAGCTAACAGGACCATGCACCGCATTGCATGTGCTTTGGTGAGGAAGCACATGTTTAGGAAGTTTTTCATACGCAACTGTAAGATGAAGTCACTAAGGGAGTGCAGGAGAGGGCATGCATCATTACAGCATAGCATTCCTATACTAATAAGAGTACTTAGGATATGATTGATGTATTGCTTTATCATTACTACTTGATTGACTTGATAACATGTTAACCTTTGCTTTATAGTTCTATTAAGTTAGCTACTCATTCCCACCTAGGATGGTGTTTTAAAATACCAACCAAACTCTGGTTTAGATGCAGGTGACGATGGAGTCTATACTTTGGAGCAGGACTATATGGATAAGGATGAGGAATTCTCCTACGTCCAGCTCTCAGGCGGGTCTATGTAGACCTCGTGCTGAATTGACAGGATTAAAAGTGCCCTGATTTGTCAATTATCGTGAGTGTTGAGTTGGCTAGACAAAAAAGCTCCATAGGAACATCAATCAACCGTCTACCTCAACCGGATGTGTGACGAACTCGCCACATGTAAATCTAAGCCTCACATCCCATGTCCCAAAACACCAGGTAATTAGAACCCTTAAAAATGATTAGAATATCATAGGATTTTTTGGTATGAAAACTTTTTCAAAACCTCAGAAAATCTCTAAGTTTTCTACCTCTGTCAATTTATCAATAGACTGATCGATGTAATCGAACAGTGCTATCAATGTCCTCGATGACCAATCGATACCATCGAAATGAGGACTTAAGATGTCCAGCAACCACATATACCTCTGGACGGAATTATCGATGTATCGATAGTCGTATCGATATCATCGATAATTGAATCTTGAGTCTATCGAAGTTGACTTGATACAATCGATAGCATATATAATATGTCCAAGTTCTGCTAAGGCAAATCACAAAAACCTCGATATATCGAAGTACTCCTCGATATCCTCGGAATTGAAATTTTGATGATTTCGAAAGCCCTTCGATGATATCAATTTTGGACACTCTGTTTTCCAGCAATATTTTTAGGTTGTTCTATCTTGGATCGAGGGTCACTCGATAGAATTGATATTCAATTATCGATGATATCGAGGCCGGGTCAATGGCATCGAGAATGGAATAAACTGATAAGCAAGTTTAACTAGAACATCCGTTGGATTTATCGATGCATCGACATGACTATCGATATGATCGATATTCAAATTCCGATGATATCAAGTGTGCCTCGATCATTCTTTGAACCTGAAATATTTCAAAGGCAAGTCTCTCTCATTTTTTCAAATGTTAAGGAATCGAACCTTGTGTCAATGAGATCGAAGTTCGAAGTCCAATGACATCGATGCATGTTCGATTTCCTTAATCAACTGGCAAATGGTTTCAAAAGCGTTTGACATTTGAGATCGTGTCATCGAGCGGACAATCGATGTTATCGAGAGTATATGCTCAATGATATCGACCTTGCTCGATGATATCGAACTTTGTCAAAAATTAAGACCATTTTATATCCGTTCAAACCTTCTGCCTATTTAATAAGGACTTGCCCTTGGTTGTTGGATAAAGAAAAAGAGAGAGTGCTTGTGTGTGCTTAACCCTAAATCATATACCCTTAGCCTTTTTCTCTCATGGGAGTTCATCCTCCAATCCACCCTCATAATTGACATTCAATAGAGTGGATTAGGGAATGTACTTCCATATTCAAGGATACTCTAGCTACCACCTTTGGAATCACTCTATCTCCCTCATAGGAAAATATTCAATAGAGTAGGATTCCTTTATAACCTTGACCCAACCCGTCGCCATGTCTTGGTACATCTCCTGAGTTGTGGATCAAGGAAGCTGAAGTTCTTCATCAAAGGAGGAGATCTTCAACAATGCGTTGAAAGGGACTCATCTGCTTATATGTAAGTTATTAGAGTCTAGAGGACCCTTGTGATCATTCCTTCTATAGAATTGGGTCTAATGTGTTTCTCACCCATTGCAAGCCCTCATAAGAGGCCTCCAGTGGGAGTGTATATAGTGGGTGCGTTGTGTTAACCCTTGCTCTGTGGAGAGCATAAACAGTTAGGTTCCTTATATGAATCCTTGGTCAGTGTGCCTAAAATTGGGTGTTACGTGTTGACCCTTGCTCATGGGAGAATAAACTGTCAGCCTAGGTGTAGATTGTACTAGTTAGAGGTGAACCTGATTTAAAACCTCGGTTTGAAGTGTGAGTCGAACCACTATAAAAAAGTATTCGAACCACTATAAAAATGACTGTGTTTGTGATTGATATTTATTTTTGATTACTTGTGTGATTTCTCTAAATTCTTTCATATTTGATCACACCTCACACACAGTCACATCCATCATAAACTCTTATTTATATATTGTTTATTTTGCAAAGAAGTTCTATGATTGGATCCTCTAGTTGGCTTGGAAGCCATTAGAGTTACTTTGATGAAATCCTGATTTATTCGTATTTTCTCAAGAAAGGTTTGATAGGATTTTAAATAATCATAAAACATTTTAAAAAGTCCTATTCACCCCCCTCTAGGACATATTGGCATATTCCTACTTCAACTTAAGCGGTCATTACCACAATTTCAATTGGTATCAAAGCGGGTCTCTCTTATGGGCTTCACTGCCTAGAGAGTGATCTTAACTGAAGTTGGGAATATGGCCAAAGGAGAGGGCTCATCAGTCTCTAGACCTCTAGTATTTGATGGATTAAATTATGCATACTGGAAGGCTAGATTGCACTACTTTATGAGATCTTTGGATCATGATGTTTGGGATATAGTTGAAAGAGGATATGTGCCACCATTTGAACAAATAGTACTCGAAAATGGCACAACTATCACCAAACCAAAATTCAAAGAGAAGTGGACAACATTCGATAAAGAAAGTTAAACTGTTGCGGCTAAAGCTATGAATGCTATCTACTGTGCTCACTACAAGAAATCCCACTTTTAGCGATGAAAATTTTTATCGTTAAAAGTCAAATTTTCGTAGCTAAAACATTTTATCGACAAAAATTTTTTTCGCTAAAAGACCGAGGTCGAAGGTTTTTATAGGCGAAAATTTTAAATCGTCGCTAATGGTAAGTTTTTTAGCGACGAAAATTTTCGTCGCTAAAAACACTTTTAGCTGTGAAAATTTTCGTCGCTAAAAATATTTGCAAACCTTTTAGCTACGAAAACTTTCGTCGCCAAAAATATTTTATAAAACTTTTAGCTACGAAAATTTTCGTCGCCAAAAATATTTTACAATTATTTCAAAACTTTTAGCTACGAAAAGTTTCGTTGCTACAAATATTTTCCAAAACTTTTAGCTATAACAATTTTCGTCACTACAAAATATTTGTATAACTTTTAGCTACGAAAATTTTCGTCGATAAAATTATTTTGCAAAACTTTTAGCTACGAAACATTTCGTCGCTAAAAAATATTTGTATATATTGCAAAACCTTTAGCTACGAAAATTTTTATCGATAAAAAATTTTTTCATAACTTTTAACTACGAAAATATTCGTCGCTAAAATTATTTTGTAAAACTTTTAGCTACGAAAATTTTCATTGCTAAAAGTCTCTTTGTTTAAAAAAATATTTCAGCACAATTCCGCACAAAATTCCTGATATACACCATATTCATCCTGATATACAACTTTTATATAATATATTTCATCATATACACATTCACATCCATCTAAACCCAAACTAGTAAATCCATCCAAACATAAATTACATTCATCCAAACACAAACAATCTTATCCACATCACATTCATTCACGCATAAATACATATAAGCTTAACATAATAAATAAAAATACCCTAAACCTAAACCTACACCTAAAATCTAAACCTTAACCTAAACCTATAAGTTTAGGCTTAGGAAATCGAGTTCGAGTTCGGGATCGGGTTTAGGTGTGGTTAGGGAGTTAAGATTAGGATTAGGTGTAGGTTTAGGGATTTGAGAATACGTTAAGGTTTAGGTTTAGGAAATCGGGTTTAGGTTATAGGTTTAGGTTTAGGTTAGGTTATAAGTTAAGGTTTAGGGAATTGAGTTTAGGTTATAGGTTTAGGTTATAAGTTAAGGTTATAGGTTAAGGTTTAGGTTATAGGTTAAGTTTTAAGTTTAGGTTGAGGTTATATAGGTTTAGGTTTAGGTTATAGGTTTTGAGATTTGAGAGTAGGTTTAGGTTAAGGTTATAAGTTTAGGTTTAGGAAATCAAGTTCAGATTCGGGATCGGGTTTATGTTTGGGTTTTCAAGTTTAAGTTTAGGGTTAGGTTAGGGAGTTGAGATTAGGATTAGGTGTAGGTTTAGGTTTAGGGATTTGAGAATACATTAAGGTTTAGGTAGGAAATCGGGTTCGGGTTATAGGTTTAGGTTTAGGTTAGGTTATAGGTTAAGGTTTAGGAAATTGAGTTATAGGTTAAGGTTTACGTTATAGGTTACGGTTTAGGTTTAGGTTATAGGTTTTGGGATTTGAGAATAGGTTTAGGTTAAGGTTATAAGTTTAGGTTTAAGAAATCGAGTTCAGTTTGGGATCGGGTTTAGGTTTAGGTTTTCAAGTTTAGGTTTAGGTTTAGGTTAGGGAGTTGAGATTAGGATTAGGTGTAGGTTTAGGTTTAGGGATTTGACAATATGTTAAGGTTTAGGTTTAGAAAATCGTGTTCGGGTTATATGTTTAGGTTTAGGTTAGGTTATAGGTTACGCTTTAGGGAATTGAGTTTATATTATAGGTTTAGGTTATAAGTTAGGTTTAGGTTTAGGTTAAGGTTTAGGTTTAGGTTTAGGTTTAAGTTATAGGTTTTGGGATTTGAAATAGGTTTAGGTTAAGGTTATAAGTTTTCAGGTTTAGGAAATCGGGTTTAGGTTTGGGTTTAAGTTTAGGTTTAGGTTTAGGTTAGGAATTTAGATTAGGATTAGGTGTAGCTTTAGGTTTAGGTTTAGCAATTTGAGAAAATGTTAAGGTTTAGGTTTAGGAAATCGGGTTCGGGTTCAAGATCGGTTTACATTTGGGGTTTAGGCTATAGGTTTAGGTTATAGGTTATAAGTGTAGGTTTAGGTTTAGGTTTTAGGTTATAAGTGTTAGGTTATAGGTTTAGGTTATAGGTTAAGGTTTAGGTTTAGGTTATAGGTTTTGGGATTTGAGAAGGTTTAGGTTATAAGTATAGGTTTAGGTTTAGGTTTAGGTTAAGGTTATATGTTTAGGTTATAAGTGTAGGTTATAGGTTTAGGTTTAGGTTAGGTAATAGGTTAAGGATTTAGGGAATTGAGTTTAGGTTATAGGTTTAGGTTTAGGTTAGGTTATAGGTTAAGGTTTAGGAATTTTATTTAGGTTATAGTTTTAGGTTATAGGATAAGGTCTAGGTTTAGGTTTAGGTTATAGGTTTTGGGATTTGAGAATAGGTTTAGGTTATAAGTATAGGTTTAGGTTTGGTTATAGGTTAAGGTTTAGGGAATTGAGTTTAGGTTATTGGTTTAGGTTAAAAGTTAAGGTTATAGGTTAAGGTTTAGGTTAAGGTTAAGGTTAAGGTTTAGGTTTAGGTTATAGGTTTTGGGATTTGAGAATAGGTTTAGGTTAAGGTTATAAGTTTAGGTTTAGGATATCGGGTTCGGGTTCTGGATCGGGTTTAGGTTTGGGTTTTCAAGTTTAGGTTTAGGTTTAGGTTGAGGTTAGGAGTTAAGATTAGGATTAGGTGTATTTTAGGTTTAGGGATTTGAGAATACATTAAGGTTTAGGTTTAGAAAATGGGTTCAAAGTTATAGGTTTAGGTTTAGGTTAGGCTATAGGTTACGGTTTAGGGAATTGAGTTTAGGTTATAGGTTTAGGCTTATATTAAGGCTTAGTTTAGGTTAAGGTTTAGATTTAGGGATTTAGAATAGGTTTAGGTTAAGGTTATAAGTTTAGGTTTAGGAAATTGGGTTTAGGTTTGGGTTTTCAAGTTTAGGTTTAGGTTAGGGAGTTGAGATTAGGATTAGGTGTAGGTTTAGGTTTAGGTTTAGGAAATCGGGTTCGGGTTCGAGCTTGGGTTTATGTTTGGGTTTTAGGTTTAGGTTAAGGCTATAAGTTATAAGTGTTAGGTTATAGGTTTAGGTTATAGGTTTAGGTTTAGGTTAAGGGTTAGGTTTAGGTTATAGGTTTTGGGATTTGAGAATAGGTTTAGGTTATAAGTATAGGTTTAGATTTAGGCTTAGGTTTAGGTTATAAGTGTAGGTTTAGGTTTAGGTTATAAGTGTAGGTTTAGGTTTAGGTTTAGGTTTAGGTTATAGGTTATAGGTTTAGGTTTAGGTTATAAGTGTAGGTTTAGGTTTAGGTTTAGGTTAGGGAGTTGAGATTAGGATTAGGTGTAGGTTTAGGTTTAGGGATTTGAGAATACGTTAAGGTTTAGGTTTAGAAAATCGGGTTCGGGTTCAAGATTGGGTTTACGTTTGGGTTTTAGGTTAGTTTAGGCTATAGGTTATAAGTGTAAGTTTAGGTTTAGGTTATGGTTATAGGTTTAGGTTAAGGTTTAGGTTTAGGTTTTAGGTTATAAGTATAGGTTTAGGTTATAAGAATAGGTTTAGGTTTAGGTTTTATGTTTAGGTTAAGGTTATAGGTTTAGGTTTAGGTTTTAAGTGTAGGTTATAAGTTTAGGTTTAGGTTAGGTTATAGGTTAAGGTTTAGAGCCCATTTAGCTGGTCGGATTGGAAGGGATTAGATTGTATTGGAAGGGATTGGAAGTTAAATCCCTGGATTGGCCTGGTGTGCCAAACATAGTCGGTGATCTGATCCCAATCCCATGGATCTTAAGACAATTCACTGACAACACCATCATTACCTTTAAATCCCATCTAATTCACCCTAATCCTTTCAAATTTGCCTGGGACCTGTTTGGTTTGAGGGATTGGAAGGGATGGGAAGGTTTAATCCCGAGATTGGCCAGCATGCCAAACAAACTGTATATAGCAATCCAGGGATATCACAATCCCATGGGTCTCAAGACAATCCACTGACAACACCATCATTACCTAGAAATCCATGCCATCCACCCTAATACCGTTCAATCCATTCCAATCCACCCGGCCAAATGGGCCCTTAGGGAATTGAGTTTAGGTTATAGGTTTCGGTCCAGGGATTTGAGAATACGTTAAGGTTTAGGTTTAGGAAATCGGGTTCGGGTTTTAGGTTTAGGTTTAGGTTAGGTTATAGGTTAAGGTTTAGGAAATTGATTTTAGGTTATAGGTTTAGGTTAAGGTTTAGGTTATAGGTTTTGGGATTTGAGAATAGGTTTAGGTTAAGGTTATAAGTATAGGTTTAGGAAATCGGGTTCGGGTTCGAGATCAAGTTTAGGTTTGGGTTTTCAAGTTTAGGTTTAGATTTAGTTTAGAGTTAAGATTAGGATTAGGTGTAGGTTTAGGTTTAGGGATTTGAGAATACGTTAAGGTTTAGGTTTAGGTTTAGGTTAAGGTTATAGGTTTAGGTTTAGGTTATAGGTTAAGTTTTAGGTTTAGGTTAAGGTTATATGTTTAGGTTTAGTTTATAGGTTTTGAGATTTGAGAATAGGTTTAGGTTAAGGTTATAAGTTTAGGTTTAGGAAATTGGGTTTGGGTTCTGGATCGGGTTTAGGTTTGGGTTTTCAAGTTTAGGTTTAAGCTTAGGTTAGGGAGTTGAGATTAGGATTAAGTGTAGGTTTAGGTTTAGGGATTTGAGAATACGTTAAGGTTTAGGTTTTGGTTAAGGTTATAGGTTAAGGTTTAGGTTATAGGTTAAGGTTATAGGTTTAGGTTAAGGTTATAGGTTTAGGTTTAGTTTATAGGTTTTGAGATTTGATAATAGGTTTAGGTTAAGGTTATAAGTTTAGGTTTAGGAAATTGGGTTTAGGTTTAGGTTTTTAAGTTTAGGTTTAGGTTTAGGTTAGGGAGTTCAATTAGGATTAGGTGTACACTTAGGTTTAGGGATTTGAGAATACGTTAAGGTTTAGGTTTAGGAAATCGGGTTCGGGTTATAGGTTTAGGTTTTAGGTTAGGTTATAGGTTAAGGTTTAGGTGAGTTTAGGTTATAGGTTTAGGTTATAAGTTAAGGTTATAGGTTAAGGTTGAGGTTATAGGTTAAGTTTTAGGTTTAGGTTAAGGTAATAAGGTTAATAGGTTTAGGTTTAGGGTATAGGTTTTGGGATTTGAGAATAGGTTTAGGTTAAGGTTACAAGTTTAGGTTTAGGAAATCCGATTAGCATTCGGGATCGGGATCGGGTTTTAGGTTTGGGTTTTCAAGTTAAGGTTTAGGTTTAGGTTAGGGAGTAGGATTAGGTGTAGGTTTAGGTTTAGGGATTTGAGAATACGTTAAGGTTTAGGTTTAGAAAATCGGGTTTGGGTTATAGGTTTAGGTTTAGGTTAGGTTATAGGTTAAGGTTTAGGAAATTGAGTTTAAGTTATAGGTTTAGGTTATAAGTTAAGGTTATAGTTTAAGGTTTAGTTTTATAGGTTAAGTTTTAGGTTAAGGTTAAGGTCATATAGGTTTATGTTTAGGTTATAGGTTTTGAGATTTGAGAATAGGTTTAGATTAGGTTATAGGTTTAGGTTTAGAAAAATCGGGTTCGGGTTCGGGTTCTGGATCGGGTTTAGGTTTGGGTTTTTAAGTTTAGGTTTAGATTAGGGAGTTGAGATTAGGATTAGGTGTAGGTTTAGGTTTAGGGATTTGAGAATACGTTAAGGTTTAGGTTTAGGAAATCGGGTTCGGGTTCGAGATCGGGTTTACATTTGAGTTTTAGGTTTATGTTATAAGTGTAGGTTTAGGTTAAGGTTTAGGTTTAGGTTATAGGTTTTGGGATTTGAGAATAGGTTTAGGTTATAAGTATAGGTTTAGGTTTAGGTTTTATGTTTAGGTTAAGGTTATAGGTTTAGGTTTAGGTTTAGGTTATAAGTGTAGGTTATAGGGTTTAGGTTTAGGTTAGGTTATAGGTTAAGGTTTAGGAATTGAGTTTAGGTTATAGGTTTAGGTTCGAGGGATTTGAGAATACGTAAAGGTTTAAGTTTAGGAAATCGGGTTCGGGTTCGAGATCGTGTTTGGGTTTTAGGTTTAGTTTATAAGTGTAGTTTAGGTTTAAGTTTCATGTTTAGGTTAAGGTTATAGGTTTAGGTTTAGGTTTAGGTTATAAGTGTAGGTTATAGGGTTTAGGTTTAGGTTAGGTTATAGGTTAAGGTTTAGGGAATTAAGTTTAGGTTATAGGTTTAGGTTCGGGATTTGAGACTACGTTAAGGTTTAAGTTTAGGAAATCGGGTTCGGGTTCGAGATTGGGTTTACGTTTGGGTTTTAGGTTTAGGTTTAAGTTGTAGGTTAGAGTTTAGGGAATTGAGTTTAGGTTATAAGTTTAGGTTAAGGTTTTGGGATTTGAGAATAGGTTTAGGTTATAGGTTAAGGGTGTGGTCCCTGCAAGTACAGATATAAACACGGCCTGTCCAAATGATCAAGCCACTTCAATGTTATCCATAGGAAATAGACAGCTTCATCATGGTTATAACAATGGATCCCCCCTTTTAGGGACCCCCGTTCAACATCTGAATAGCTTCGACGCACATCTGGGTCTGCTCCATCAATTTCGAGCAAATACAGATATAAATACGACCTGTCCAAATGGTCAGGCCACTCCAATGCTATCCATAGGAAATGGACAGCTTCATCATGGTCATAACAGTGGTTCCCACCTTCCAAGGACCCCCGCTCAACATCCGGATAGTTCCGATGCACATCCGGGTCTGCTCCATCAATTTCAAGCAAATACAGATATAAACACGGCCTGTCCAAATGGCCAGGCCACTCCAATGTTATCCATAGAAAATGGACAGCTTCATCATGGTCATAACAGTGGTTCCCACATTCCAGGGACCCCCACTTAACATCCGGATAGCTCCGACACACATCCGGGTCTGCTCATTTAAATAAAATGGATTTTCAAGATCATTTAAATAAAATCAAGTCCAATTAACAATCTGACCTGGGGGATTCTGTTAGCATTGTTGACGACACCTCGAATCTTGTTTTAGGGTCTAGAAATTCAAAATTAGATACAAAAATTAGAAAACCAAAGAATTTTAAGAAAGATAGTCAAAGTCCATGTGAATGAGCACAAGTATGCACCTAAATATGAATTTTGAAAAGTTATTGCATATCACAAAATAATAATAATAATAATAATAATAATAATAATAATAAATCCTTGCGTTTGGATATTCAACAAAATGGGTTAGAATGAATTCATGAAAACCTTGCGTTTGGATATTGAATTGTAATAATTCAATTCCGTTCAATAAACTCAGATTTCTGAGAAGGATTTAATGGTTTTAAATCCATGGTTTTCTAGAAAAGGTCTGTTTCCTGGACGTCAAATTCAATGGGGAAAGTAAGATGGTTAATATTACTTTTCACAGTGCAAAGTTTCAGTTATGACTCTTCTTTACCTTCCATTTTCTTCTTAATAAGAAAATCTATATTTACTAATATTTCCATTTTTCTATTTTTCAAAAGAATGAGTTCTTAGGATTGCACCACTAATCCAAAGTGTGAATGTGTAATAATAAAACAAGCTTGGATTTGGCACAGGTTGAGATGCTTAGGATTGCATACAATATGTCAACCAATCAGAATTAAACATTTCAAAGGTAGCAGAAACTCCATCTTATAGAAAAACTTCCAATATATACAAAGTAAATGATCAAAAGCTTCCTAAATCCATAGTGAGTTCCCCCATATTTATTTATTTATTGTTCTAGAAGCGATCAGCCAATTAGGACTGCATGTCGGCTTGCATTTGTTTAGTTCCTTATTGACATTGTTATCTTGATCTAACTGGATTGTTTACCTGTCTCACATAACTTTGTTTTACCTATTTTGATTTCTTACTTTGTTATCAATGAGTTGGAAGAATATAGAGTTGCCATGGTGTGTAAATGGTAATTTAATTCAGTTTTAACTGTCATGGGTGTTGTTCTAAACTGCATTATGGTTTTTTCATGTTGACCTTGGAACTTGCACTGTTTTCTACTAACAATGCATCTTTCATGTTATTTGTTGATGGATCTTGTTCAAAAAATATAGGGGCTCCTTAATCCTTATGGAATCTCTCTTGTGGGTCATTGGGGAAAGAATGAAGTAGCGATTGGTGTTAGTCCATTGGATCAATCCTTTCCTTATTCTAATGTGATTTTCTGTGGAATACTTCATAAACCTGTTCATTTCCTTGGATTTGGACTTTGGAGTGCATCCTCATTTCTTTCTATAAATCATGTGTCTAGTTCATATCTATAAATTCAAATGCCTTAAACTTCTTTCTTGTTGTTTTTCGTTAACCTCGTATTGCTTTCATTTAGAAATGTACATATGGTTCATGCCATCAAATGCCTTATATGTTAGGATTGTCCTATTAAGGAGGTTTTCAATACTTGATACCTTGTGCTAGTTCTTATTGCAGATGGGCTGGTCATCTTTTGTTACAGCAAAAGATTTCATGCTTTAATGTTTTACCAAGTTCTATTAATAAAGATTCTTTTAATTCGTAAGCGTTCCTAAGATCCATGTGGGACTAATGGATGGTCTGCTTGGCCTGATTTACTTGAGACAGTGATATCAAAGAAAAGAAATAGTCATAGTGACTGAGATTTTTGGGTTTTCTCTTGAAATGGCCCAAGATCTCTGAGAAATATTGGAATTGGCATTGGTTTGAAAGTGAAGATACTCAATCCAGCCCACATCTCCATTGGGTCCAATCCTCTTATTTCCATACCCAAACGGATTAGTAGGGCCTACTTTATGTTATCCTTCAATTTGATATGAATCAAAGTTAAGAACTTTTCTAACCCTTGAGGTTCATATGCTGTGCAATAACTTACTAAGGCTTCTTCCAAACAGGGCCTTAGTCTATTTATTTTTTCCCACCTTGGTTACAATCTTTTATTAGTGCTTGTTTCCAAACAGGGGCCTTAGTCTTGCCGAAAGATGAAGACCCGAGTTTGGTTAAGTGGGACAGCTGTTGGGGACATTAGAGGTAATTCATTGCAATTATGCTACAATATTAGATGGTTTTTTTTTTAAAAAAAATCATAATTCATGATAAATAGAAAAAAGTTTTTTATAACACAGACAAGATGGCATGTAATCTATGATGACTAGATACCAATTAAGATTCAGACACTGGTATCATCTTTGCTTTAGAGACTGCTCATAAATGCTTATTAGAGAATTTTTAATTCTTTAATTGTCTTAAGGGGACTTGTGGTGGTTGTTTATGTTTTAGCTCGAAATTGATGGAGCAGACTCGGATGTGCATCGGAGCTATCCGGATGTTGAGCGAGGGTCCCTGGAAGGTGGGAACCGCTGTTATGACCATGATGAAGCTGTCCATTTCATATGGACAACATTGGAGTGGCTTGACTATTTGGATAGGCCTTGTTTATGTATTAGCTCGAAATTGATGGAGCTAATAGATATCTTTTAGACATCAACAATCCGAGTTTCAAATGCTATCTTTTAGACCAGAAACCGATACAATTAGTTCTCCAGAATTTTATTTCATGATTCCTGTTCATCATCCATATTGTTGATGTCTATATACGAATTGTCCCAATCGAGGTGAAAATGTGCAGATGTGTGCAATATCTGAACCATTCATTTGATGGGGACCATGGTGAACATATCTTAGCCCAAAAATTAGGTTGGTCCACTCATTTGTTGGATTAAAATGAACAGTTAAAGAAGATTTAAATAGTCTGTATTTATTTCCATGTGAAGCACATCCTCCTTTGTGAGTGATGGAATTGAAACGTTTGTTGAGTTGAATGATAATGCAGATTTCGGATCGAGGCAAAGCCCTTCTTCCTTTGTGAGTGAGATAGTCTTTAGTTATTTATTTTCTTTCTTATTTTTGTATGATTTTCCTTGTCAACTATTAGTCATAGAGTGACAGTACTTGTTTCAAGTTTCTTGGATGGATGATGAATGTATTTGCAAATGTAAATGAAAATAAAGAACTTATAATATATATATATATATGTGTGTGTGTGTGTGTGTGTGTGTGTGTTGTCAATGGAGGATACCTTGTTTAGGGGGATATGAATTTCTTGTAGCTTATGGTATGGTGCCCCAATATTGGTTGTATGTTACTAGTATGTAGTAGATAATACTAGGTCCAATAGTAGATTTTACTAGAGAATACCTAAACCCGATCCGAACCCGAAACTGAACCTGATTCCCTAAACCTAAACTTAAACCTATAACCTAAACCTAAACCTATAACCTAAACCTAAACCTATGACCTAAACCTAAACCTAAACCTAAACTTATAACCTAAACTTATTCTCAAATCCCTAAACCTATAACCAGAACCTATAACCTAAACCTATTCTCAAATCCCTATACCTATAACCTAAACCTAATTCAAAAACTAGGATCTTCCAACCCATAACCTAAACCTAAACCTTAGGCAGGCCATTGGCAATATCTTTATTTTTTCTACAAACTACTACTATTTTTGTCCATGTGTTCCTCACTTGATTAGTGGATCAATATGGATTCAATGTCTCACTCGGATGCCAGTGGGCTGAGGAATGAAAGAATGGTAAATCAATCTAGTGGGCTGAGGAATAAATGATATGTGGTCTCTTTTACAACACAACCTAAACCACCCACCATCAACACATTAGATCCAATTTTGTGACAAAGAGTTGTTATACATGTTGTCTTCTCATATATCTTTTTTATGATGCTTTTCTTCTTCTTCATGTGTAATTTGTTAAATTTCATCTATTAGTGCTTTTGTTAGACTTGCACTCTTATTCACTTAGTTATCAGATGTCGACATTTATCTTGATGATAGAATCACTATACGCAATTCATTTATGCATATTCTAAAGCTTTAAAGAGTGTTATGCAGATTTTATGGGAAATTGGAACATCTAGGAACACTGGCTCTGGAACCACATGGATAAAGGCACGAACCTCCGCCTTTGAATCTAGCTACACTGGTTCTGGAACCACATGGATAATCGTTAACCTTTATAGAGGATGCTTATGAAAAGAAAAAAAAAATTATTTTCTGTCTACACCAAAAGAAAAAAAAAACCTTATTTTTTCCCATTTCCCCTCACATATGAGAAAAGAGACTTATAAATAATATCTCTCTCTCTCCACATGTCCAGTTTAGTACATTGTCCTTCTCTACTAACCGAACATGATGAAGTTGTCCATTTCTTATGGACAACATTAGAGTGGCCTGGCCATTTGGACAGACCGTGTTTATGTATTTGCTCGAAATTGATGGACCAGACTCGGATGTGCGTCAGAGCTATCCGGATGAGCGGGGGTCCTTGGAATGTGGGAACCGCTGTTATGACTATGATGAAGCTGTCCATTTCCTATGGACAACATTGGAGTGGTTTGGCCATTTGGACAGGCCGTGTTTATGTATTTGCTTGAAATTAATGGAGCAGACCCGAATGTGCGTCGGAGCTATTCGGATGAGCGGGTGTCCCTGGAAGGTGGGAACTGCTATTATGACCATGATAAAGCTGTCCATTTCCTATGGACAATATTGGACAAGCCGTGTTTTTGTATTTGCTCAAAATTAATGGAGCAGACCCGGATATGCGTCAGAGCTATCCGGATGAGCGGGGGTCCCTGGAAGGTGGGAATCACTGTTATGACCATGATGAAGCTGTCCATTTCCTATGGACATCATTGGAGGGGCCTGGCCATTTGGACAAGCCGTGTTTATATCTGTATTTGCAGATACCACACCCTTAACATAAACCTATAACCCCAAACCTATAACCTAAACCCATTCTTAATTCCTTAAAGCTATAACTTATAACCTAACCCTAACCCTAAACCAAAACCTATAACCTAAACCTTAACCTAAACATAAACCTAAACCTAAACCTAAACCTTAACCTTTAACCTAAACCTATACTTATAACCTTAACCTAAACCTATTCTTAAATCCCAAAACCTTTACTTATAGTTGAAACCTAAACCTTAACCTTAACCTATAACCTTTACTTATAGCTGAAACCTAAACCTTGACCTTTACTTACAACCTTAACCTAAACTTACAACCTATAGTTATAACATAAACCTAAACCTAGACCTATTCTTATAACATAGACCTAAACCTAAACCTTAACCTATAACCTAAACCTAGACTTATAACCTTAACCTAAACCTATTCTCAAATCCCAAAACCTATACATATAACGTAAGCCTAGACCTTGACCTTAACCTTAACCTATAACCTATACTTGTAACCTATAACCTAAACCTATACATATAACCTATACTTATATCCTTAAAATAAACTTATAACCTTAACCTAAACCTATTCTCAAATCCCAAAACCTAAACTTATAACATAAACCTAAACTTAAACCTAAAACCTAAACCCAAACCTAAACTCGATCCCGAACTCGAACTCGATTTCCTAAACCTAAACCTTAACCTATAACCCATACTCATAACCTTAACCTAAACCTATTCTCAAATCCCAAAACCTTAACCTATAACCTAAACTTATAACCTATACTTAACCTATACTTATAACCTTAACCTAGACTTAACCTTAACCTATAACCTATACTTATAACCTATACCTAAACTTATAACCTTGACTTAAACCTATTCTCAAATCTCAAAACTTATACTTATAACCTAAACCTAGACCTTAACCTTAACCTATAACCTCTACTTATAACCTTAACCTAAACTTACAACCTTAACCTAAACATAAACCTTAACCTAAACTCAAATCCCTAAACCTTAACATATAACCCAACCTAAACCTATACTTATAACCTAAACCTATTCTCAAATACTAAAACCTATAACCTAAACCTATACCTATAACCTAAACCTAAACCTTAACCTTAACCTATAACCTATACTTTCTACAACCTTAACCTATACTTACAACCTTAACCTAAACCTTAACCTATACTTACAACCTTAACCTAAACTTACAACCTTAACCTAAACCTCAACCTTAACCTAAACTCAAATCCCTAAACCTTAACCTATAACCCAACCTAAACCTATACTTATAACCTAAACCTATTCTCAAATCCCAAAACCTATACTTATAACATAAACCTAAACTTAAACCTATAACCTATAACCTATCACTTAAACCCAAACCTAAACCCGATCCTGAACCCGAACCAGATTTCCTAAACCTAAACCTTAACCTATAACCCATACTTATAACCTTAACCTAAACTTATTCGCAAATCCCAAAACCTTAACCTATAACCTAAACTTATAACCTATACTTAACTGATACTTATAACCTTAACCTAGACCTTAACCTTAACTTATAACCTATACCTAAACTTATAACCTTAACCTAAACCTATTCTTAAATCCCTAACCTAAACCTAAACCTAAACTTAAAAACCCAAACCTAAACACTATCCCCAACCCCAACCCCAACCCGATTTCCTAAACCTAAACCTTAACCTATTCACAATTCCCTAAACCTATAACCTAAACCTAAACCTAAACCTATAACCTTAACCTAAACCTAAAACCTAAACCTAAACATAAAACCTAAATGTATTCTTAAATCCCTAAACTTAAACCTTAACCTATTCTCAATTCCCTAAACCTTAACCTATGACCTAACTTAAACCTAAACCTGTAACCTAGACTTATAACCTAAAACCTAAATGTATTCTCAAATCCCTAAACCTAAACCTACACCTAATCCTAATCTCAACTCCTTAACCTAGACCTAGAATTGAAACCCAAAACCTAAACCCTGGTCCCGAACCCGATTTCCTAAACCCAAACCTTAACCTATTCTCAATTCCCTAAACCTTAACATATAACCAAACTTAAACCTAAACCTATAATCGACACTTATAACCTATAAAAACCTAAACCTATAACCTAAACTTATAACCTATAACCTAACCTTAACCTTAACCTAAACCTAAAACCTAAACCTAAACTAAACCTATAACCTAAACCTATAAACTAAAACCTAAACGTAAACCTAAAACCAAAATGTATTCTCAAATCCTTAAACCTAAACTTACACCTAATCCTAATCTCAACTCCTTAGCCTAAACATAAACTTCAAAACCCAAACCTAAACCCGAACCCGAACCCGATTTCTAAACCTTAACCTTAACCTATTCTCAATTCCCTAAACCTAAATGTATTCTCAAATCCCTAAACCTCAACCTACACCTAATCCTAATCTCAACTCCCTAACCTACACCTAAACCTAAACTTGAAAACCCAAACCTAAACCCGATCCCGAACCCGAACCCAATTTCCTAAACCTAAACCTAAATTTTAACCTATTCTCAATTTCCTAAAGTTATAACCTATAACCTATAACCTAAACCTATAACCTTTACCTAAACTTAAAACCTAAACCTAAACCTAAAACCTAAATGTATTCTTAAATCCCCAAACCTAAACCTACACCTAATCCTAATCTCAACTCCCTAACCTAAACCTAAACCTAAACCTAAAATTGAAAACCCAAACCTATACCCGATCCCGAACCCGAACCCGAACCCGATTTCCTAAACCTAGACCTTAACCTATTCTCAATTCCCTAAAGTTATAACCTATAACCTAACTTAAACCTAAACTTATAACCGATACTTATAACCTAAACCTAAACCTATAACCTAAACCTATAACATAAATGTATTCTCAAATCCCTAAACCTACACCTACACCTAATCCTAATCTCAACTCCTTAACCTAAACTTGAAACCCCAAACCTAAACCCGAACCCGAACTCGATTTCCTAAACCTAAACCTTAACCTATTCTCAATTCCTACACCTTAACCTATAACCTAACTTAAACCTAAACCTATAACCTACACTTATAACCTAAACCTAAACCTAAAACCTAAATGTAATCTCAAATCCCTAAACCTAAACCTACACCTAATCCTAATAGCAACTCCCTAACCTAAACCTAAACCTAAACTTGAAAACTGAAACCTAAACTCGATACCGAACCCGAACCAGAACCTGATTTCTTAAACCTAAACCTTAACCTATTCTCAATTCCCTAAAGCTATAACCTATAACCTTTAACCTAAACATAAACATAAACCTAAACCTAAACCTAAACTAAAACCTATAACCTAAACCTTAACCTATAACCTATAACCCATAACCTGTAACCTAAACTTATAACCTATAACCTAACCTTAATTTAAACCTAAAACGTAAACCTAAACCTATAAGTGTAGGTTATAGGTTTAGGTTTAGGTTAAGGTTGTTTTTCTTTTCATTTGTTTGGATCACCTCTCATATGTTCTCTCTCTTTTCATTTGTTTTTTTCCATAAGATTGTTTGTGTTTGGATGGATGCAGTTTATGTTTGGATGAATGTAGTTTATGTCTGGATGAATTTACATAGTTTGGGTTTAAATGGATGTGAATGTGAATGTAAATATGAATATGATGAAATATATTATATAACAGGTGTATATTAGGAAGAATATGATGAATTATATTCTAACAGGTGCATAACAGGAAATTTGAGATGGAATATTTTAAAAAAAAAGAAGATACTTTTGCCTACGAAATATTTCGTAGGTAAAAGTCTCATCCACGTTTTTAACAACAAAAATTTTCGTAGCTAAAGTAATTGAAAAATTGTTCGCAGCCTTTAGTGACGAAACTTTTCGTCGCTAAACGTCTCATCCACAATTTTTAGCTACGAAAATGTTCGTAGCTAAAAGTTGTTACCGCAATTTTTAGCTACAAAAATTTTCGTAGCTAAAAGTAATCCATTTGAATTTTTTAAAAAATTGTTTACAGCCTTTAGTGGCGAAAAGGTTTCGTCGCTACAAGTCTCATCGACGTTTTTTAGCAAAAATTATTTACAGCCTTTGGCGGCAAAAGGTTTCATTGCTACTAGTCTCATCCACGATTTTTAGCTACGAAAATTTTTGTAGCTAAAAGTAATCCATTCAAATTGTTTGCAGCCTTTAGCGACGAAAATTTTCATCGCTAAAAGTCTTATCCATGATTTTTAGCTATGAAAATTTTTGTAGCTAAAAGTAATCCATTCCCATTTTGGCCTTTAGCGACGAAAATGTTCGTCGCTAAAAGTGTCATCAACAATTTGTAGCTACGAATCGTTTCGTAGCTAAAAGTAATCCATTCAATTTTTTTTTTTAATGTGTTTGCAGCATTTTGCGATGAAAATATTCGTCGCTAAAAGTCTCATCCACAATTTTTAGCTACGAAAATTTTTGTAGCTAAAAGTAATCCATTCCCATTTTTTGGAAAATTGGTTGTAGCCTTTAGCGACGAAAATTTTCGTCGCTAAAAGTCTCATCCACAATATTTAGCTACGAAAATTTTCGTAGCTAAAAGTAATTCATTCAAATTTTTTTTAAATGTGTTTACAACCTTTGGTGACGAAAATATTCGTCGCTAACAGTCTCATCTACGAATTTTTAGCAACGAAAAGTTTCGTAGCTAAAAGTAATCCATTAAAATATTTTGCAAAATTGTTTGCCGCCTTTGGCGATGAAACTTTTTGTCGCTAAATGTCTCATTCGCGATTTTTAGCTACGAAATGTTTCGTAGCTAAAAGTATTCCATTTGAATTTTTTTAAAATATGTTTGTAACCTTTGGCGACGAATATATTCGTTGCTAAAATCTCATCCACGATATTTAGCTACGAAAATTTTCGTAGCTAAAAGTAATCTATGCGAATTTAGCAACAGCTTTTAACGACGAAAATTTTCGTCGCTAAAAGTCTCATCCACGATTTTTAGCTAAGAAAATTTTCGTTGCTAAAAGTCTCGTCACTAAAAGTTTCGTCGCTAAAAACCCTCTTTCTTGTAGTGGCTATGTCCCAAGACATTTTCAATCAAATCAGTATGTGTGGGACAACCAAAGAAGCATGGGATTTGTTGGAAACAACCCATAAAGGAACAAGCATTGTGAAGAGATCCAAACTGTAACTCCTAACATCACAGTTCGAAAGTCTCAGAATGGAAGAGCATGAGACCTTTATGGAGTTTTTCACAAAGGTAAACATCATATGTAACTCCATGGGTGGATTAGGTGAGAAAGTTCTGGTCTCAAAATTTTATAGGAAAATACTAAGATCATTACCAGAACGGTTCAATCCTAAAGTAACAACCATTGAAGAATGTAGAAACATAGATGAAATGACAGTAGAAGAACTAGTAGGTTCCTCACAAACATTTGAACTACACTTCAAATAAACCCCAAAATCCAAAACTATTATCCTCAAAACTTCAAAGAAAACAACAAATGAGGACATTGAAAATGAAAGAGAAGATGAAGATGAGGAAGTGGCTTTGTTGGCACAAAGGTTTAGAAAATTCTTTCAGAAAAATCGTGGTCGTCCATTTAAAGGGAGAAAGGTGGACAACAAAATTCTATAAGTAAATTTGGTAAAAAGACCAAAGAACCACAATGTTATGCCTGTCAGAAGTTTGGACACCTATCTATTGAAAGCCCAAATAGAAAAACTAAGGGTAAAGCAATGGCCGCCACATGGGATGATACGGAAGAGTTAAACTCAGAATCTAGTGACTCAGAAAGCGACGGAGATCAAAAATCTCTAAAAATTCTTATGGTCTCCACTGCTCCAATCATTCTCATTGTAACTGAGAACGAGGAAGAACCACAAGCCATTGAATAATTTCTGTCAGATAATGAGAAAACTGAAAAAGAAGAAGAACAACAACAAAATAAATTAAAAGATGCTTACAATCAACTCTACATTCATAGCATCAACATAGTTAGAAGACTTGGAATATCTGAAAATAAAAAAGGAATTGATACAAATAGATCTAGATAAAACTTTGGAAATTTATACGCGTCTAATCAATGATTTACAGCAATATCATTCAGATAACGATAGACTTGAATGAATCAACACTTTCCTTAAATTCGAGTCTGAAAAATTGAATAAACAGGTTGAGTTCTTAAAAGATAAAAACATGCTTCTTTAAAATGAAAATCATACACTCCTGTTTGATTTAGAAGAATCCAGAAAAATCGCTAAGCTAAACTATAAGTTTTCCCAGAGTGGTGAGAAGTTAGAAAAAACTTTTTGGTATGGGAAGACCTGGAAAAGACAAGAGCGGCTTAGGATATGATAAATTTAAATCAAAATCTAAAAATGCAGCACCAATGGGTAAAAAATCTATTGCCTCAAGAAGTAATACAAAAAATACTCCTGTTTGTCATTTGTGTGGTGATTCTGGTCATTATAAGTTCGAATGCATGTCTCCTAGGAAGACTCAACATAGCTCTAGTCAGAATCATATTGGAAAATTCAAACCAACCAGAGAATTGCAAAATGTTTGGAGTCAACCTAGGAATATGGATAAAGGAAACACACATCCCTCACCACAAGGGATGACTAACAGAATAAAGGAAGTAGTGAATCAAGTGGCTGAATTAAACAAGAAAACTAAATCTACCACAGTTAACAATCCTGTCACAAAATGGGTAGTGAGAGAAAAGAAAATTTTCCTTATTACTCATTCAAATCATATAAAAGGCAATGACATTAAGTGGTACCTGGATAACGGTTGCTCAAGACAAGTCACAGGTGACAAATCCCTTTTGTCAAACTATTCAGATCTTAATGATGGGATGGTCACCTATGGAGATGGAAGCACCGCTAGAGTAATTGAACAGGGAATTATCAAAGGAATAAAATCGCCCAAAAATGAGAATGCCTTTTGCATAAAAGGATTAACACATAATCTTCTGAGCATTTCTCAAATATGTGACAATGGGCATGTGGTTACATTCAATAATCAAGAATGCGAAATCCTTAACCTATCAGGTAAATCACTAATGAAAGGTTGTCGCACAAATAACCACTGCTATGTTGTCAAAGGCAGAGGAAGGGATGATCTCTATGTCTAGAAATATTGAGCAAAGAAAAAAAAGTCCAGTTCATGCATCGAGATCTGGATATTTGCTGAAATGATGCAATTTTGCTAAGCTCCTAATGATACATCTGAGGTTCCTCACCTCAACTTTGTGTGTGTGTGTACACACACACACACACATACATCTTAATGTTTATACTTTTGATCAATACATTGATTATACAAAAATTTTGCTGTGTATACTATTGATTCAAAGATATTCAATTCTATACATGAAAGTTTTTGGAACTACGAAAAAATGAATATTATTCACCTTCGATATGTCTGTCAATAAGTCATATGGATTATCAATTAATCGATCAAGGGTTGATATCATCGACGCCTCTTTCGAATGGGAAGAGTCATATGATAGAGAATTATATCGAAGACAGTTTCGATAATATCGAGTGGGGTCTCTCGATATCATCGAAACACTGATTGATGATATCGAAGAATGCAGCCCGATAAAAAGCGGTTGAGCGGGAAAAATCACATTTCCTCTCTAAAAATTTTTCTTCTTCCTTGCTTGTCCCCTTAAACCGAAAGTTCATCAGTGGGTTCCGGACGTTCCTCAAATCAGGTAATACTCCTTTATTCCCTCTTCACTATCAAGATTTCATCTTGGTCTTGTTAGGGTATTTCCTGATCTTCAAAAGGAACTTTGCTCCTCTATCTTCATTCTCTTCAAATCCCTTTCAGTGAGAATCGAAAATGGGGAAAGATAAGGGGAAATCGTTCGGGCCTAGGGAATCTTCACGATCATCTCGACAGAAAGTTCTTGCTCCAAGGGAAAGAGCAAAAGCTACTGATCGAGGGACTCCCACTCAACAGTGGACACGACCGACCACACGCAGCGAGCCCCAATCCGAAGCTCCAGCACCTCCTCCTGCAAGAATAAATCCGGCGCTAGCAAAGTACACTGGGCAGAAGTTAATTTTTGAGAGAAGGGTAGACAGGGAATGCCTACAACCGTATAATCTGGAACCCCTATTAGCCGAAATCGGATGGCTACCTCTACTCGATTTTGGGGGTCCTTGTCACTATGAACGGACCTACCATTTCTTTGTCGCTTGTCACTTGTCAGTGTCTGATCCTCCATCCATCACGGTTTCCGTTGATGGTGATGACATAGAGATCACTCCAGCATCGGTTGCAAACATTCTTGGGCTTATACTATCACTGGTTGGTCTTCCTGACTTAGACCTAGAGAACCCTGAAACCCAATCCATGGTTACTAAATTTCTCTGTCATGGTCGTGATATCCTGTAGTATCAAGGAAGTACACTAAAATCCAAGTTCATGTAACCCCGGTACCGTATTTTGCATGGTATCTTTGCCTCAAATATATATCCTAGAAGTACCAATCGGTCTGATCTCACCGGGTTCATGGCCATGGTAGTTTACTCCGTAGCTGTGGGAATCAAAATTTACCTTCCTACCCTGATCGTTCATCAACTGGTATATGCCATTCATACGTCTCGGGACGTGCACTTGCCCTATCCTTGGATCATCAACTCTATATGCAATGCGATCGGCTTTTCCACGACAAACGATCTGGAACTTCCCCTTCAACACTTTAACAAGAACAATATTCGAAGGATGGATTTAAAGTTCCACAAGTTTCCTGAAGACGAGGAAGGGATTCAAGAAGAAGGCGACCGTGGTGAAGGGGATGCTCCAGCAGAAGGTGCTGGAACGGTTGAGCGTGATCCTCCTGCATCTCAACAGGCTCCGCCCCCGTCTAACCCTGGTCATGCAAAAGATTCAAACTAAATCAGGATCATATTGGCGCGATACAGCGAGATGTAGTCCAGCTGAAGGAGTCAACCAATGCACAAATTTTTTTATTCATAAATAGTCTGGAGTATCTCCTCATTCATTGTGAGTTTGATTCAGTAATATGAGTTGGTTCTTGTGGCTCTCAATTGGTAAGAGAAGGAAACTTCTTTGGTAGCTCACCATGTGGGCCGTTGTGTTGTCGATTTGGAAGGAACAAAATCTTAGGACCTTCAATAATAGATCTGATAAAAAGGACACTATTTTGCTTAGGGCCAAAGGAGACTCATTTCTAGGCATTAGCACTGAACCTCTTTATGGGTGATGATAAGGTATATCTTTCACGGGACTTGGTAAATGCGTTGTAAATTCTAGGTACAGTGAGGTTGAGGGATGGCCCCTCACCATCCTCTTTGTTGTGTGCTTCCCTATGGTTGTATCTTGTGTTTTGTTGAGATTCTTAGTTAGGTTTTGTTTAGTGATGTCTTTTATGTTGCTTTTGATTCTTGATTCACTTTGTAGTTATTCTGCTATGGGTATTTGATTCCTTCCACCTAACCCAGATTTGGTCATGTTGATGGTTATGGTTATTATTTGGATTTGGTGTGTTTTTAAACTGGTTTTGATTCTTTTGTAGCATTTTGTAGTGTTTTGTGTTGATTCAGCAAATGGGTTTGGGGTTCTTATGGTGTTCCATATTGATTCTATGAATGGATTTTTTTATAATTATTTTATGATTTTATAAATGGGCTTATTTTATAAATGTGTATATGATATCATTCTTCATCCATTAGTTTTCACTGCCTAAGGTTTGGTTTTGGCTGATTTTTGGTCCCAAATCTTTCATGTCATTTTTGAATTTCCCACTTCAGAGTTTCGTTATACACAACACATGCCACATCAGTACTATCAAAACAGTAACACCCACTATGAAGATCATGTGACATAAAAATCAGGATGGCCTAACATTAGGTGGACCTGGTGGAATCAATTCATGATGGACCACTCATTTAAGTATGGAATTGGAGAGCCGTGTGAGCTGATCAGTGGATTTTTAAGAACTGCCCAAGGTACCCATTTTTGCTTCCTTTGTGCATTGAGGGATTTTTTTTCTTTCCTTTTCTTTTTCTTTTTTTTTTGCTTAATTTCAAAACTCTTGAATACTATTGATAGTTGTGTTGAATACTGTTGATATGCGCTCCCCTTGAATGTTGACTTTCCTACAATGACTTCTAGGTAAAAATTTGATGAAGGTCATGGCCCTCACTCACAATTCCTTTTTTTCCTTTCCTAGGTGCGTGTTTACAAAGAGCCATCACTCACAATTCCTGAAACTCTGGGAATTGTGCATCATGGGACTTTGAACAACAGAAGCAGAAGGCAGGTCTAAACTAAGGTGAATACCATGGTTTCACTTTCATATCCTTGACAAATTTTTTTATTAACACCACTTGACAGTTTCATCCTCTTGAGTACTTGTCATGGTCTCTAATGACTATTGTAGAAGTAAAGAAAAGTTGTTCACCTAAAAAAAAAGTCTTATTAAGCAATTTTATAAGACAAATATTGACTTAGCTAAGTTTTCATGGCCCAGTGGATTGGCCAAGTCAATACAAAACTTGGCCGATTTTTGTATAGGACCGATGCATAGTATGAATTAGCGGAGTGGTTGCAGGTTTGGAGATGGCTTCGGGGTCTCTTTTGTTTACATATATGGGGCTGGTGCTTTTTCAAGATGAGTGGCTTGAGCTGTTGGTGAGGGTCATATGATATGGTGATGGAAAACAAACACGAAGCTTTCAATATTTTTCTGATATGGTACTTTATTATTTCTTTTAAGACTTTATGATTGAAAATGTGTTGTGGGCTCACCGTCTTTCCCAAAAATGGCAACAATGAACTGCATAATATACTTGGTTTTGGTTTATTTGAGTTAATATATGTCATGTCATGTTCCTTACTCACAATCCTTTGATTCGGAGAATGAAAATTTCAAAACTTATAACTTGAACTGCACAATATACTTGGTTTTTTTTCTTTTCTTTGGGTGTAAGAGCATTTATGGAGATACTGGACAAGTCATATGTGAAAAGCAAGTTGGCTTTAGGACCTACAGTAAACGTGCATCAGTGGGACCTATAATAAATATGCCACTGTGAAGAAAACACCACAGCTAGACAATTTTAGTAGTTGGTGGGACCCACACATCAGCAGGTGAATGGTAAATGGTACTTTTTATTGTGGATCACCCCTGGACCAAAGAACTGGTACCTTTTGTTACTGTAAGTTCCTAATTAGTTTGTTTCTGTATTACGTCGGAGCTATCCGGATGTTGAGCAGGGGTCCCTGGAAGCTGGGAACCGCTGTTATGATCATGATGAAGCTGTCCATTTCCTATGGACAACAATATGGGTGGCCTAGCCATTTGGACAAGCCTATGTTTATGTATTATCTCGAAATTGATGAAGCAGATCCAGATGTGCGACGGAGCTATCCGGATGTTGAACGGGGGTCCCTAGAAGGTGGGAACCGCTGATATTTATTTTTTCCCTTCATCACTATCTGTGTGATCTTGTCAAAAGGTTGGATGATAAATAAACATCACTACATGCCCTAGAAAGGTTTCAATGATGGAAATCATTATACCCATTGTTTCTTGCGGTATGGTCCACCTGAGTTTTGGATATGATTCAATTTTGGTTTCAACCCCTTAAATGATTTGGAAATGCAGATGGACGGTGTAGATAAACTATATATATTTATAGTGGGTACACTGATTTCCTAACCCTAAACCTAAACTTAAAAACCTAAATCTAAACTCGAACCCGAACCCGAATTCCTAAACCTAAACCTAAACCTATTCTCAAATCCCTAAACCTATAACCTAAACCTATAACCTATAACCTTAACCTGAACCTATAACCTAAACCTAAACCTATAAATTAAACCTAAACCTATAACCTAAACCTAAACCTATAACCTATAAACTAAACCTAAACCTATAACCTATAACCCTAAACCTAAACCCGAACCCAAACTCGAATTCCCAAACCTATAACCTATAACCTAAATCTAAACCTATAACCTAAACATATAACCTATAACCTAAACCTAAACCTAAACCCAAACCTATAACCTAAACCTAAACTTAAACCTAAACATGATCTACATATATATATATATATATATATATATATATATATATATATATATATGGGAAACATTATATAGGAAGGAAATTTGGAAGAAAAAAACTAGACTAAGGATTATTTCCTTTTCCTCTTCTTATCACCCAAAAAAAAAAAAAAAAGGAAAAAAAAAAAGTATTAAAAAGGAAAAAAAGAAAGAAAGAAAAAAGAAAAAAAAAACTCCAAAAACCTTATTTATTTTCCACAAAACTGAAAATTTTCAATTACGACTTTGAGATTGGCAATGGGAAAACCTAATGTGTATGTTGTGTTCTAAGTGTTTTGTTATTGTATTAAGTCAATACTACTCAAGACTTGGACTCACTCAGCTTAGTACAAAACTTTGTCATGTGTCAGGATTTCCTCACATTTTTGTAATATACATATATTTACATCTGAGTTTCATCATCACTATGGAGGAGAAGGGCTTCTCAGCTTTTTTTTTTTTTAATATCATATTCACATTTTGGCCTGATTTTTCATGCTCCATTTGTTTGCATTCTTGTTTCTGAATGGGATAGAGTAACTATATCATCATATCTTGTTCATGGAGTTTAATAAGCATCTTAACCTCTTCTACTTGGGTTCCTCTTCTTATTCACTTCTATAGATATGTACTAGTTTCTCTCTGTTATAATTTGGGATTGATTTTTTCCCTTCATTTGGTGCATCATTTGCAGATATATTGGAAGGACTTCTTAAATTGCCAGGGAATAGGGAATGTGCTGCTTGCAAAAGCAAGTAGGTATCTTTGTTGAATTGTGATAATGAATGATCTTTTATTTCTAAAGCTGGGGGACAAGGTGGATTTTCAATATTCTTCTCATTAAATACTTTTTGGCTTTTCTAGTCATTTGTTACATACTGTATTCAAAAGCACCATGAGCAATAACAATATTCATATATTGTAATTCTCCTTTAAATAATACAGGAGCAAGTACTAGGCACATGTCAGTTATGGATACTTCACAAAATGAGACATTGGAGGTTGGACCTGGGAATTTGAAGATGTCCTTTTCATCAACATCTAGACAACTGAAACATATGACGAATTATAGAACAGGGGTGAGTTGTATTTTCTTTCCTATTTACAAGCTCCCGAGTTATATAGCATCAAAGTTTCTTGTAAATCGGGCTTCTTTGACATATATAACTCTGGAATCTAAGCCTTGTAATTAATTAAAACTTTACATATGTTATCCATTGGATTCTAGGACTCCTTGCCATGTCATTCAAACCCTTTTACATGGTTATTGTTGTGTTTATAACTCTCGTAAATGGTAACACGCCTACCCAGGTGAAAGATTTGGATGTGGAACTTGAAAGTACTAAGTAGAAAAGTAAACAAAACCTACAACAAGCCATCTTAATTGAAAGGGAAGGAGTTACTCAAATGCAGTGGGATATGGAAGAATTTCGTAGGAAGTATTTGGAGATGGAGTCGAAGCTAAAGTTCGAACAGGTTTCTTTTTTGTAATTCTTATGATAGGTTGAGCAAAGTGAAGTATTGTTTATTTAGAAATGTGAATGTGGGATGCATTGTATGATTCGATTGCTATTTGTAATGAATGCATCATTTTTTTTCCTAATTGCATTTTATGTACTATTCCTATTAGCATTAATTGTATTAGCTTCGATAGCAGTTTTCGCAATGAAAATACGCACCATTATTATAATTTTTTAAATTTTTAAAAAAAATAGTTACAGATTTTAGCCGTATCTTTTGTTCTAAAAATCGTAGCTATTACTAACTTCAGAATATTGCTACAGATTTCATGCCACTTTTAGCTACAAATATTATCCATAGTCGTAGATATATTTCACTATAGAAATTATAGCTACGGTCGTTATCTCTAGCTAGTGATATCTATTGCTACGGATTTAATCTGTAAGAGTAGGGACATTTCGCTACAGAAATTATAGCTACGGATTTTATTCGTTGCTACTGATCTCTATTGCCACGGATGTAATCCGTAGCCATTAGTTTTTTAACCTTTAGCTACACCACCAATAGCTACGGACGTGCTATGGACTAGATCCGTAGCAAAAGGCCTTTAGCGACGGTTTTTATCCGTAGGCTTTGCCCGTTTTTCTGGTAGTGTTACAAAAATGTGAACCTCCATCACTAATGATGGCTCAAGGCGTTCTGAACTTAGAAAGGATGTTCTTTTAAGAATTTAATGACCGTTTGATGATCATTGATCCGACATGGAATCGCTTCGACCCATTTAGTGACATAGTCTACGGCGAGCAAAATATATAAATTTCCAAAAGATTGGGGGAATGGTCCCACAAAATCGATGCCCCAACAATCAAATGCTTCAATGATCAGAATGGGGTTTAAAGGCATCATATTTCTACAGGACAATACTCCCAACTTCTGATAACGCTCACAAGATTTATAAAACTCACAAGTGTCCTTAAACATAGTGGGCCAATAAAAGCCACACTATAAAATTTTAGTCATGGTCTTTTTAGTAAAAAAGTGACTACCATAGGCCTGAGAATGACAGAAGGAGATGACACTCTAGTGTTCATTGTCTGGCACACATCTCCTTAAGATCTAGTCTAGGAAATATTTAAATAAATAAGGATCATCCCAGAAGAATTTGTGCACCTCGGTGAAAATTTTCTTCTTATCTTGCGCAGTCCAATTTGTCAGCATGAAACTTGTGGCAAGATAATTAGCAATATCGTCGAAGTAAGGTGAATGGGAGACTTAAACAATTATTCGTCAGGGAACATGTTATTTATGGGTGCCATCTCAAGGGAATCATAGAGGTCAAGCCTTGAAAGGTGATCAGCCACTACGTTTTCTAGTCCCTTTTTATCTTTTATTTCCAAATCAAATTCTTAGAGTAGGAGGATCCATCTTATCAAGCGAGGCTTAGCATCATTCTTTGAAAGAAGATACTTAAGCACTGCATGATCGGTTTAGATAATGATCTTGGATCCGATCAAGTAAGATCTAAATTTGTCCAAAGCGAATACTATGGCCAAGAGTTCTTTTTCCATAGTAGAGTAATTCACTTGGGCCAAATTTAACGTCTTACTTGCGTAATGAATAACATAAGGCTTCTTTTCTTTTCTCTGGCCTAACACCTCCCCAATAGCATAGTCAGACGCATCACACAAAATTTCAAAAGGAATATTCTAATCGGGTGGCTGTATAATAGGTGCGGTAGTCAACATGCCCTTGAGCTTAGAAAAAGTTTATTGGCATTGCTCAGTCCACTCATATGGAATATCCTTTTGAAGTATATTGCATAAAGGATGAGAGATGTGACTAAAGTCCTTTATGAATGTTCTGTAAAATCCAATGTGTCCTAAGAAGGATCGCACATCTCGTATGCTTTTGGATGGGGGTAAGGTAGAGATAAGATCAATTTTTGCTTTATCTATCTCAATTCCCATGGAAGAAATGATATGTCCGAGGACTATTCCCTTACGAACCATGAAATGACACTTATCCCAATTGAGTACCAAATTCTTTTCTTCACATCTTTTCAGCACACATTTAAGATTTTCTAAGAAATCTCTAAAAGATGGACCAAAGACAGAGAAGTCATCCATGAAGACCTCTAAATATTGCCCCACCATATCACAAAAAATACTCAACAAGCATTGTTGAAAAGTGGTGGGGCCATTACACAGTCCGAATGGCATCCTTCGGTAAGCAAAGGTGCTAAAGGGACATGTGAATGTGGTTTTTTCTTGGTCTTCAAGGGCTATCTCAATCTGATTGTAGCCTGAATATCTGTCAAGAAAATAGTAATAGGAATGACCAGCTAGCCTCTCCAAGATTTGATCAATAAAGGGCAAAGAAAAGTGGTCCTTCCTCATGATAGTATTTAACATCTTGTAGGCAATGCACATTCTCCAACCAGTAGTAACTCTAGTTAGAACAAGTTCATTATTGGCATTGGCTACGATGGTAATTTCGGACTTTTTAGGAACCACCTAAGTTAGAATCACCCATTGGTTATCCAATATATGGTATATGATACTCACATCTAATAGCTTAAGAACCTTGGCCTTAACCACTTCCTTTATGTTTGGATTTAGTCTACGTTATGGTTGTCGAGAGGTCTTCGTATTATCCTCTAGATAAATGTGGTGAGTACAAATCGAAGGGTCAATTCCCTTGAGGTCCGCAATCGACCACCAAGGGCTCCCTTATGCTCAATGAGAGTATAAATGAGCATACTCTCTTGTTCTTGCTCAAGGTGGAAAGAAATCACCACCAGGTATGTCTCATCCTGACCTAAATAGATATATTTCAAATCATAGAGCAAAGGTTTTAGGTCAATCTTCGGTGCCTTGAGGTTAGACGGTAGAGGCACTACATCAGATTGGGGTAACTCTTCAAAATTGTGGCCTCCACTGGTTAACTTCAAGTACTGGCATGGTATCCAACATGGTCCCCATCTCCCTAATCATATCATCATCAAAATCATGAGAGTGGGTCAGGCACATCTCAAGAGGGTCAGAGGATAAGGTCAAAAGGCTTCTATCTTCCATGAAAGAGTCGATCATATTAATGTCGTGGAAATCGTCATCATCCTCTGACTATTTGCTTGAATTGAAAAATATATTTAATTCCAATGTCATATTCCCAAAAGACAAACTCATGACTCCATTCCTGCAATTAATGATTGTGTTTAATGTGGCAAGGAATGGGTGACTAAGAATGACAGGAATCTGAGTGCTCATGTCCACGATGGGTTGAGTATCCAAGACGATAAAATCTATTTTGTAGTAGAATTTGTCAACCTAGACCAACACATCCTCTATTACCCCTCTTGCTACACGAACTGAGCGATCAGCAAGTTGTAATGTGGTTCAGGTGGGTTTTAATTCACCCAAACATAACTATTCGTAGACCGAGTAAGGAATCAGATTTACGCTCGCTCCTAAGTCAAGAAGTGCATGCTCAATGCGGTAATTCCTAATTACATAAGCAATATTGGTTGGGCTACCGGGATCTTTATATTTTTGTGGCACATCTTACTTTAGGATGGCACTCTCTTTTTCAGTTAAAAAGATTTTCTTTTGAATATTTTGTTGTCTTTTTTCATACATAAGTCTTTCAGAAATTCAGCATATGAGAGTATTTGTTTAACCGCATCCAGTAAAGGCATGTTAACCTTCACTTGTTTCAACACCTCTAGATTGTCCTAAGAGTTAGAGAGAGGTTTTAGTGCAATCAACCGTTGGGGAAATGGAGCAATCATCTTCCCTTAAGGTTCCGGTTCTAATTCTTGTGGGGCATGGATAGATTTATCATTGTTGTCATCTTCCGGGTCCTTAGGCTTTTCAGCTCTATCCGAAATGGTTTTGTCAATGGTCTTCCCACTCCTAAGAGTGGTGATGGATTTAGCTTGCTCCATCTAAATTGAAAAGCTCAGGTCGCTAACTTCATATTGTGATTTTAGATTGGGAAGAGGTTGAGCTGGAAGACTCCCCCTTGTTCCCAATCGCACTTTTAGTCACAAGTCCTTGTATGGCCTTTGTGAGGTCTTAAAAGACTTGTAGCATACCCTAATTGAAAAGCTCTTGATTTTGAAGATACTTTAAAGCCGGATCCTCCTGAGGTTTACCTTAATGTGGAATTTGATTAGGGAATCCTTGAGGTGTAGCAGTTTATTTGTTTCTCCAACTGAAGTTTGGATGATTTCTCCAGGTAGGATTGTATATATTAGAGGTGGGCCCACTGAAAGGTCTTTGGAAATTATTTGCGACATTAGATTGCTCATTCAGTACCTCTTGTAAAGCAGGTATTGTTGGGCAATTTTCAATTGTGTGAATGTTATAAGCACAAATACCGCAAACAGTTTCTTTACCCTTATCCATCTTTAATTCCATGGCCTCGAGTTTTCTAGTGAGATTAGCCACTTTAGCATTGATATCATCATCCTCTTTCAATAAGTAAATTCCGTCTCTCTCCTTAGATTGAGTCGGCCTAGACATGGTGCTTGATTTTGGGGAGACGTCCCATGATTGTGTGTTTTCAGCAAGCTTATTGAAGTAGTCCCACACATCATCGACATTTTTATTCATGAATTCCCCATTGCACATTGTCTCGACCAATTGGCGCATGGGAGATGTTAGTCCATCGTAGAAAAAATTCATGATGCGCCATGTTTCAAAACCGTGTTGTGGGCATGAACTAACAAGATCCTTAAACCGCTACCAATATTGGAAGAATGTTTCATCTTCCTTTTAGGCGAAATTCATGATCGAATTTCTAAGGGTGATCGTCATATGGTATGGGAAAATTTTCTTTATGAATTCCCTTGTCATGTCATTCCATCTACCAATAGATCGAGGACGTAGTGAATGCAACCATGTCTTAGCTTTCTCTATCAAAGAAAAAGGAAAGAGTTTCTGAAAAGGTCGAGCTATTAAGTCCTAGAAGGGGGGTGAATGGGACTATGCCGGAAAAAAAAAAACAGCAGAATTTACATAAATTAAATACTGATAGCAATAAACAATCCCAGAATGCTGAAATTAAAGACAACCTCAAATGTAAGAGTATTGAGAGGTTGATACGGATGTTGTTCTAAGGACAACCTTACACCAAAAACAAAGGGTTTATGGCAGGACAACCTTACTAGAACGGTCTATGTATCAGAAACTCAAACTGATACAGAGGAGTAAAGAAATAAATAGTAAGGAAAGAAATCTAAGTTATTACAACATTCCCACACTTGCATAAAAGAAATTACAACATTCTCCACAAATGCAAAAAGGGAAATTTCAACATCCACAAAATAAAATAAACAATCAATCAACCACAAGACCAGAAATTATAGTGGTTCGCTTGTGTGTACACCAACTGTTAAACAACAGCCACACAACTACTTCACTCCTAATATCCTCACACAGTGGATATTAGCGTTCACTATGAAAATAGGTTTTCAAGGTTCACCGAAAACCCTCACAATTGTGTCTTTCAAGTGGCATACAGAATTCAAAAACCCCATACTCTGAGTTTTCTGCATCACCTCAGACAAACCAAAACAGAGAGATTTTTTTGGCACAATCTCAATGAAACCAAAAGAAAGGAATTTACAAAATTGTAAAATACCTAGATATTCTCCTTTTGATGCAGCCCGGAAGAACCAAATCAGAGTAAAAGTTCAACATAAAAGTTCAATGTTCACACTCACTTGTGAAATGGTTCTAGTTTCTAAATTGATTTTAAATTATATCACCTTGGGCTAGCTTGATTTGATTTTGATTCCAAGAAATGAGAATACAACAATCCCTCTTTCAAATAAAATTGGAATGCAGAATACAAAATCAAATGCAAAGAAAGCTAAATAAAGAGAATATTAAATGAGCACAATATAGCTTAAAATAATGACTAATTTATCTCTTAGAGTGGCGTATTGATTTAGCTTGAATTGAATATGAAACTCTGAAATTCGTGTTCTATTTATAAGTGCAGAAATCACAGTCACGACTGATCCTGAGGTCTCCACAACTAGTCGTAGGACCAACAGATTTTTTAAATTTTGAGCGCGATAAGATAAAGTCATTCCACGACTAGTCGAAGGACTTGAGGTCGCCACGACTAGTCATGTGTAACCCATTTTAGTTGCTGGACTTTGAGTCGAGCCTGTAGAACTAGTCGAACATGAGTCGAGCACTGTTCACATGACCAGTCGAGTAGTCTCCAGGACTAGTTGAGGCTTTAACCAAAAATCCTGAAAATCAGTAACAAACTTAGGACTGGTCGAGGAATTCTTAGACTGGTCGAGCCAGTGCTAGGACTAGTCGAACATAGCCTAGGACTAGTCAAAAAACAGACTATACACTTATAAAGTGAGCCAATTGAATTATGTATTCAGAATGACCTACCCTAAGGTCAATCTAAGGTCATCCAAACCTTGTTAGTGATATATGAACATTGAGTCTTTTTTGCCTTCGGTTAATAGTTGATTTTTGAAGTTCACAAAGCTTGAGATCTTGTCATAAGTAGAAGCTTAAACTTGTGATACATTGAAGCTTGAGCTTGAGGTTCAAAGTTTAGAAACTTTGTCTTAGCTTAGACGAAGTTCTTGATAACTTGAACTATGAAGCTTGAAACACTGAGCGATGTTCTTTAATCATGAAGTCTTTCTTTTAAAGTTCTAGAAGTAAAGACTTTTGTCCTTGTACATGAGATGCACTATCTTGAATATGTAGAAGCACTACACAAGACAGATTCCAAGAGGTTTTGGCACTACAAAATTTGACAATCATAGGAGCTAGATAGCAAAACACTTACAATCTCCCCCTTTGTCAAATTGTGACAAAACACACTTCATAATAATATAAGCATTAAATGCACAAAGAATCATGCACCAGTTATCAATATAAACCAGTTATAACCTGGTTAAAGAATCATGCACCAGTTATCAATATAAACCAGTTACAACCTAGTTAAAGAATCATGCACCAGTTGTAAACAGGTCAAAACAAATTGCATCACATCACATCAATTCCTCCAACAATACTCCCCCTTACTTACTCCCCCTTTCAAATAATGGATGATGGCTACTTATCCACAGTCCATCCACACAATTATCCACAATCCACAATCCACCACATGCCAATCCACACAATCAGCATGATAAAATTCTCCCCCTTTTGTCACAAGATGACAAAGGAAGGAACCCATAAAGGAACATGAAGTAGATAAAGAAGGAAGGATAAGAAGAGTAATGAGGAATAAATGAACAAGATAGTCAATATAATAAAACCATAAGTAAGCATTGTTCAAACATAATCTACCATTTCAAGCATTATTCAAGCATAATCAACCAAGTTCAACCAAATTCAACCCCATAAAGCAAAAGAAAGCCAAATATCACTAAAGTTATTACAAACCAAGATAAGTAAAAACTAATCAAAACCCGATGAAGGAGCAGGTATGGTAGGATCAAGATTATGAAGTCCCTTGTTCAGGCGCCTAAGATATTTGCGCATATATTTGAATTGTAAATCATAGGACACATTCATGTTCTCTACATTTTCCTCAAGCGAGCGCAAATATGTATCAAAATCAAACGGCTAATACTCAGGATCATCTGTCGAATTAGATTTGATCTCATCAAAAATATCATCCATGTTAATGTCACCTAGAGGTAAATCACCTTCCTCTTCATTCACTGCATCAGCTCCACCAACACCCACATTGACATGGCCTGCGGCCAACCTCAGATTCATTTTGTTTATATTGGAGTTGTTGAAGATTAGGTGTTGAATGGGAGCTTCCTCAACAGGCATAGCCACTAAAATATGGGTGGCCAACATAGTCAGAAGATACGCGAAAGGAATGTCACTATGTCCTAGATGGAGACGGAATTAAATGATACAATGACATATTAAAGAAGGAAGGCATACACTAGTTCCAGAAATAATGGAATGAAGAATCTGAACCATGAAAGTGGTGAGTTCGATTTTATTACTAAAATGGGGATAAACATTAGAAATAAAAATCCTGTGAAGGACTCTTTATCTGGGTAACAAATACTTTAAGGCAAACGCATTTCCAGAAGGATTCCATTTAGCATCTATATTGCACAAAGCTCTAGTAAGCATACGCTTTTCAGATTCAGATGGTTTAGCCACTAGAGTGCTACTGGGAATACATTCATCATTGACAGGTATGTCCATTAGACCAGAGTTCAGATGTCGGTCTACTTCAACTGGACCTTCTTTAGTTGCAATAATTAATGTCAGATTTTCAGTTGAAAAATTAGAAATACAAGCATACATAGCTTGCGCAATGGACCAGTATGCTGGCCCACCCCAATGTAGAATGTTATCCCATCCTACAGATTGGAGGAGAGGAATGATATCAAATGGAGCTAGATGTTCAACATGTACAGGTTGTTCAACTATAACATTGCGCAACCTAATATCCCACACATAAGAGGAATCGTCTTTGGGTGACCGAAGGTGGCGCATTGTGATAGGAGTCGATCTAGAAGATGAAGGACCACGAGAAGTTTTCTTTTTGGCTCTTCCTTCCATTTGCAAGTAAGAAATCAAAGAACAAAGAGATTGCAAAAGAAGTAGAGTGGGTTTTCACAAGATCAGATTTTGGAGAAGAAAACCTCAATAACCACTACGAATCAAGAAATAAATCATACCAATGATGAAAAAAGAGTGATAAGAACTTAAATCTACAAGAAAAATGTAAATGAAGCACTAACCTTGAAGAACTAGGAGATGAGTTCGACCAGTCGACCTTGGACCTGTTGGAGAAGAAACCCAAAATGAAGAAAAATGGATTTTTCCCCCAAATAAAGCACCAACCCGCGCTACACGATTGGTCGAGTACATGCTCGATCGGTCGTGCCACAACTGGTCGATTATGCACTCGACTAGTCGTACGCAGCCCAAAATATACATTTTTCATAAAATTTAAAATTCTAATCATTTAAAATAACAAATATATACAATATGATACAGAAATGCATAAATATTCAAATCAAATTACACATACCAAGATCAAATTTTAATTTAGCAAGCCTGCTTTTGTCGACCGGTTTTATGAATATGTCAGCAAGTTGAGTTTCAGTCGGTATATATTCCAAAGAAATAGTCTTGTCTTCCACTAATTCATGAATGTAGTGATATCTAATGTCAATATGCTTGGTTCGTGAATGTTGGATTGGATTTTTAGAGATATTAATTGTGCTTGAATTATCATAATATAAAACCATACTATCTTGCACAATTCCGTAATCACTTAACATTCTTTTCATCCATGCAAGCTGAGTACATGCATTTCCTACTGCAATGTATTCAGCCTCAGTAGTTAAGAGCGATATGGAACTTTGTTTCTTACTTAACCAAGAAACTAAACAATTCCCTACATAGAAACAACCACCACTAGTTGATTTCCTATCATCAATGTTACCAGCCCAATCAGCATCAGTGTAACCCGCTAATTGCACATTAGTATCATGTGGATACCAAAGACCCAGATTTGCTGAACTTAGGACATATCGCAAAATGTGCTTAACAGCAATTAAATGTGACTCTTTATGGTCAGATTGATATCTAGCGCAATTCCTACGCTAAATGCAATATTAGGTTGGCTTGCAGTTAAATACAACAAACTACCTATTATACTGCGATATAATTTAGGATCCATACTCTTACCTATAGAATCCTTTAAGAGTTTTAAAGTTGTAGTCATAGGAGTATCAAAATTTTTCCCATTCTTAAATCCAAACTTCTTAACTAAGTTTAGAGCATATTTAGTTTGAGAGATAAAGAAACCATAAGGTTGTTGTTTCACTTGCAACCCTAGGAAATAATTCAATTCCCCAACCATGCTCATTTCGAACTTAGACTTCATAAGATCTGCAAACTCAATAGTCATGTTAGCACAGGTAGATCCATAAATAATATCATCAATATAAATTTGCACTATTAAAATTTGATCATTATGTTTCTTTACAAACAATGTCTTATCAACACTTCCCATTATAAAGTTATAAGTTAGTAGAAACTTAGTCAACTTTTTGTACCATGCCTTGGGAGCTTGTTTCAAACCGTAGAGAACCTTTTTTTGGTAATAGACATGATCAGTATTCTTAGGGTCTTCAAAACCCGTTGGTTTTTCAACATACACTTCTTCATGCAAATCGTCGTTTAAGAAAGCACTATTTATAACCATTTGGTATATTTTGAACTTTCTAAAGCATACAATGGATATAAATAGTCCAATTAATTCAAGATGAGCTACTAGGACAAAGGTCTCATCATAATCAATGCCTTCAATTTGAGAGTACCCTTGTACAACCAGCTTAGCCTTGTTTCTAACAATATTACCAAGTTCATCAGACTTATTTTTAAAAATCCACTTTGTTCTAATAATGTGTTTATCTTTAGGTCTTGGAACTAAGTACCAAACATTATTTCTAACAAATTGATTAAGCTCTTCTTGCATCACAACTATCCAGTTTTCGTCAGTAAGAGCTTCTTTTACGTTATTCGGTTCTATTTGAGATATAAAGCACACGTACTTACACATATCTTCTAGTTGTTTACGAGTGCACACACAAGTGAAAAGGTTTCCAAGAATTTGATTAGTTGGATGGTCTTTAACTGTTCTCAGTTCGGTGTTCTGTTGACTTGATGAAAAGTCTGGTTTATTAATTAGAAGAACTTTATCATTTTCTGAACTTAAGACAGGTGTATTCAAGTGATCGTCAATAACCACATTAATGGACTCTTGAATAACACCAATCCGCTTATTAAGAACCCGATATGCTCGACTATTTAGAGGATACCCTAAAAATATCCCTTCATCACTTTTAGTGTCAAACTTCCCCAGATTTTCTCGGTCACGTAAAATATAGCACTTGCTGCCAAAAACTCGAAAGTATTTGACAGTAGGTTTCTTATCAAACAACATTTCATAAGCCATTTTACTATTTGATTTTTTAGTATAAACACAATTAATTATATAACACGCAGTATTTACGGCTTCGGCCCAAAGATTTTTAAGGAGCTTCATACTATTTAACATTACATTTGTCATTTCTTGAAGCACTCTATTTTTTCTTTCTACTATACCATTTTGTTGTGGTGTTTTGGATACAGAGAATTCATGTGATATTCCCTAATCACTGCAAAACTTCTCAAAACTGTTATTCTCAAATTCTAATCCATGATCGCTATGGATTTTATAAACTTGAGACTCTTTTTTAGTTTGGATACGTCCAAGTACCCTTTTTACTTCATCGAGATTTTCTAATTTGTCTCTTAAGAAGACTATCCAAGTATATCTGGTAAAGTCATTTACAATTACCAGTATGTACTTCTTACCACCTTAACTTCCATTCTAGTTGGTCCAATAAGATCCATATGGAGGAGTTCGAGCAGTTTAGATGTGGCATTAGAGTCCACCTTTTTGTGAGAACTCCTAGTTTGTTTGCCAGTCTGGCATTTGCCACATATTTTATCTATTTTCAGTATTTTGGGTAAGCCTCTTACTAACTCTCTTTTGCTCAGTCTATATAAATTGCGGTAGTGTACATGTCTAAGGCGTTTATGTCATAACTTAGTCTAATCAGTATTGACCATGTAACATGATAGATTAGATGAGCTAGAATCACTTACGATGTAGCAGTTTTCAGAAGTTCTACAACCAGTTAATATTACAGAACCTTTTTTATTTAAAATTTCACACCCTAGGTTATTAAAATTTACGTTATGATTATTATCACATATTTGAGAAATGCTTAATAAGTTGTGTTTTAACCCTTCTACATATAAAACATTCTCAAATAAAGGGAGGTTAAAGAGTTGAACCGTACTTTGGCCAACAATCCTGCAATTGCTACCATCATCAAATGTGACCGAACCATCAGTCATATCTTTAAGATTGGTGAACAGACCTTTGTCACCTGTCATGTGTCTGGAGCATCCACAGTCTAGGTACCATTTTAAATGGCTTGTAGCTTTGAAAGCAGTGTGGGCAACCAAGCACGTAACCACAGGAACCCATTTCATTACAGTCTTGGGTTTAGAAGTATAGTTGGTCTTCTTTTGTTTGTAGTTGTTATAAGACCGACCCATTGAGTTAGATTTTAAGAGCTCCTTAAGTAAATCAACAATTTTCTCAGCTAAAGGATTACGATTCTAATTTTTATAGTTGATATGGTTGCTTTTAGGTTTTAAGGATTGAAAAGTTTTAGCATTTTTATAATAATTTTGATTTTTCCCTTTTGAGATTGAAGACTCTCCTTTCACAAACTTAGAAGTATATTCTTATGTTTGGGAGGAATACTCTTGTCGGAACCCAATCCAGATCGATCGCCACATTTTCTGGATCCGGATAAAAGTTTTTCTAACTTAGGATCACCTTAGGCATACCTTCAAGTGTCTTTTAAACTCAAAAGTGAAGAGACTTCAAGTTTTAACTTTTTGTTTTCATATTTTAAGTTTTCAACTTTAGAGTTTTTGAAATCTAAGTCACTCTTAATTTTTTCAAAACAATCTAAAATGTGTAATTTTTCTAAAACAAGATTTATCAAAATTTTCTTTAAGTTTTAAAAACTTTTCTTTCTGAAGTTTTAGTTTTACTGCAATTTGACAACTTTCCTGTATAGGGCATTATAAGCATCTTGAAGATCTTCTTCATTTTCATGATCACTATTCAGATTTTCTTCACTAGTTGAATCATCATTATCTGAAAAAGTGAACTTAGCTAAAGTCATAAGGGCTTTAACTTCATTACCCGACTCAGTTTCAGAATCTTCTGACTCAGAAGAGGCTTCAGAGCAGGAAGATTCATCCCAGGTAGCCAACATTCCTTTCCTTTTAGGTTTATCCTTTTTAAGACACTTGTTTGCTAAATGCCCATATTCATGGCAGTTGTAACATTGACTATCTTTTCAAAATTTTCAAGTTTTAGATTTAGATCTTTTCTTATCATTAGATTTTTGAAAATTAAACCTCTTTTTACTTTTAAAAATCTCATAAAACTTTTTAGCTAAAAAGGCCATATCATCTTCAGAATTTTCAAAATCTGAATTAGTACAATTTTCTTAAGAAATACTTTTAAAAGATTTAAGGGCGATGGATTTACCTTTAGGAGCTTTAAAGTTTAACTCATAGGTCTGTATGAGCCAACTAATTCTTCTGCCCTCATATTATTCGTATCACGAAGTTCTAGAATCGTAGTCACCTTTGAATTGAACCATTCAGGTAGTGAGCATAGTATCTTTGCACAGACTTTATGTTATGGCATTTTATCACCGAGACCCCATATAGAGTTGACAATGTCATTCAATCTAGTATAAAAGTCCATGAAAGTTTCACTTTCTTCCATACGAATTTCCTCAAATTTGGTTGTGAGGATTTGGACTTTAGATTTTTCTACAATTGTTGTTCCCTTGTGTGTCATTTCTAAAATATCCCAGGCTTGCTTTACAGTATCACATGATATAATTCTTTTGAATTCATCCGGTGATAGTGCACAAGTGATTGCATTTAGTGCTTTTGCATTGGCACTACTCTCACTTTTCTGAAGAGTGGTCCAAGAGAAATAAGGTGTAATTCTCATAGTTTTGGATCCATCGATATCAGTCACTTCAATGGTAAGAGGGGTCCAATCAGTCACTGCGGCTTGCCACACGCTCTCATCCATGGATTTTAAGAAAATTCTCATCCTAGCTTTCCAATAAGCATAATTGGAGCCATCAAATGGTGGGGGCCTAATGACTGATAGGCTATCAAAATTTGACATCTTACAAAGCTCAGATCGGTTAGCTAAGGAATTTAATCTAAAAGAAATAATAATAAAATGAGCTATTAGGCTTTGATACCACTTGAAAAGGCCGAGATATTAAGTCCTAGAGGGGGGGGGGGGGTGAATAGGACTATGCTTAAAAAAATTAACAGCGGAATTTAAATAACTTAAATACTGATAATAATAAACAATCCCACAATACTGAAATTAAAGACAACCTCAAATGTATGAGTATTGAGAGGTTGATACAGATGTTATTCTAAAGACAACCTTACATCAAAAGCAAAGGGTTTATGGCAGAACAACCTTACTAGAATGGTCTGTGTATCAAAAAACTCAAACTGATACAGAGGAATAAAGAAATAAATAACAAGGAAATAAATCTAAGCTATTACAACATTCCCACACTTGCATAAAAGAAATTACAATATTCTCCACAAATGCAAAAAGGAAAATTTTAACATCCACAAAACAAAATAAATAATCAATCAACCACAAGACTAGAAATTATAGTGGTTCGCTTATGTGTACACCAACTGTTAAACAACAGCCACACAACTACTCCACTTCTAATATCCTTACACAATGGATATTAGCGTTCACTATGAAAATAGGTTTTTTCAAGGTTCACCAAAAACCCTCACAATTGTGTCTTTCAAGTGGGCTTACACAATTCAAAACCCCACACTCTGAGTTTTCTGCATCACCTCAGACAAACCAAAATAGAGAGATTTTTCTGGCACAATCTCAATGAAACCAAAAGAAAGGAATTTACAAAACTATAAAATACCTGGATATTCTCCTTGTGATGCAGCCCGGAAGAACCAAATCGGAGTAGAAGTTCAATATAGAAGTTCAATGTTCACACTCACTTGTGAAATGGTTCTAGGTTCTAAATTAATTTTAAATTATATCACTTTGGCTAGCTTGATTTAATTTTGATTCCAAGAAATGGAAATACAACAAACCCTCTTTCAAATAAATTTGGAATGCAGAATACAAAATCAAATACAAAGAAAGCTAATTAAAGAGAATATTAAATGAGCACAATATAGCTTAAAATAATGACTAACTCATCTCTCAGAGTGGTGTATTGATTTAGCTTGAATTGAATATGAAACTCGACAATTCGTGTTCTATTTATAAGTGCAGAAATCGCAGTCACGATTGGTCCCGTGGTCACCACGATTGGACGTAGGACCAACAGATTTTTGAAATTTTGAGAGCAATAAGATAAAGTCGTTCCACAATTGGTCGAAGGACCTGCTCGACCGGTTGAACGACCTCCACGACTGGTTGAGTCCTGTCCACGACTGGTCGTGCGTAACCCATTTTAGTTGCTGGACTTTGAGTCGAGCCTGCAGGACTGGTCAAACATAAGTCGAACACTGTTCACACGACCAATCGACAAGTCTCCAGGATTGGTCGAGGCTTTAACAAAAATTCCCAAAAATTAGTAATAAACTTAGGATTGGTCGAGGAATTCTTGGACTGGTCGAGCCAGTGCTAGGACTAGTCGAACATAGCCTAGGACTAGTTAAAAAACAGACTATGCGCTTATAAAGTGAGCCAATTGAATTATGTATTCAGAATAACCTACCCTAAGGTCAATCTAGGGTCATCCAAACCTTGTTAGTGATCTATGAACATTGAGTCTTCTTTTCCTTTGGTTGATAGTTGATCTTTGAAGTTCACAAAGCTTGAGATCTTGTCATATGTAAAAGGTTGAACTTGTGATACATTGAAGCTTGAGCTTGAGGTTCAAAGTTTAGAAACTTTGTCTTAACTTAGACGAAGTTCTTGATAACTTGAACTATGAAGCTTGAAACACTGAGCGATGTTCTTGAATCATGAAGTCTTACTTTTGAAGTTCTAGAAGTAAAGATTTTTTTCCTTATACATGAGATGCACTGTCTTGAATATGTAGAAGTGTTACACAAGACACAGATTCCAAGAGATTTTGGCACTACAAAATTTGACAATCAGAGGAGCTAGAAAGCATAGCACTTACAGTTTCAGCCTAATTGTGTCATCGGACACGTTTGGAAAGTATAGAGTGGCTATAATCTCGTCAAACTCTTTCAAGTGAAGATATGGATTTTCATATTCAAGCCCATGAAATTTTGGAAGGAGTTAGAACACCCCTGGCTTGATATCTATGTGTCCCGTATTTTTTGAAAAAACCATGTATGAGGGTGTACTCACCCCTGCCGGTTGTAAATAGTCTCGTAAAGTACGAGCAGGGTGCTTGATGCACCTCATTCTCATCCTGAACTTCCTTAACACGAGGTTGAGGTTGTCTTCCCGGTTGATTGGCAGCCATAACCTCAATTAACTCTAAGGATCTCGAGTGGTATCTAATCCTGTGATGGATAGATAACCCCTCAACCAATCCTCATTCACTCAAAAGACGTTGAGTGTTATCACGGACCCACTTGGGCATAAAACACTCTCAGCCCTCAATTTCAGATTCCAACCTAAACCTAAATGAAGAAAAAGGAAATAGAGATCTAGAAATAGAAATGGAGAGAATTAGAAAGAAGTTACCAAATAAGAAGTTCATAAATTAAGATCCTGCAGAACAAAACAAAACAAGTCAGTTTCTAAAACTAGAAAGTTTCTAAAAATAGAAAAGAAACCCTAATCTAAAAATAGAAAGAAAGAAAGATTAGAGAGAGATTACCAAATTAGAAGTTTCTATATTAGGATCCTACAAAACAGGAAAGTTAAGTTAGTTTCTTTTTAAAAAATCTAGTGAAACCCTAATCCTAAAAATATAAAGTAAATAAATCATAATCTTAACCTACTTCTAAAACTAATCAATCTAAAAAAAACACAGCCGTTAATCCCCGGCAACGACGCCAAAAACTTGTTCAAAACTCCAAGTGTAGGGTCGCGATGTAGTAATAATCTCGGTGAGACCGAGGTTGAATCCACAGGGACTAATCTTAAGTGTCTATTCTGAAAGTAATTAGAATCGAACTAGGGGAAGATCTAACCTAAATTAGGAAAGTAGGGAGTAATTGTGAGATGATGAATTTAGAAACTTAAGAATTTAAAGGTGGGAACTAGGGTTTCCAAGGATCCACTTATAAGTTCTCAGGATGCTACCTCACTTGATTCAAGGACACAACTGGAATTAGAGTCCTATCTTATCCAATTAGAACGAAGAGATTTGTCAGATCTCTGAACTTCTTATGGATCTAATCATCAATGGATGAAAGTTGTGAGGATTTGGAAGTGATTCCATCACCCAACCATGCCCAGGAGATAAGGCAAACAACAAGATTTACCAATCCCACAACCAATCATAAGAGAATTGTGAAGGTTAGGAAGGATTTCATCATCCTACCATGCCCAAGAGATGATGGTGAACAACAGGACTTACTAATTTCACAATCTCAATTCAGGAAAGAAGATATTCAAAGCAATTGCAAATCTATTGTAATTTGTCACAACAAACCATTAACAATTAAAAATATTCCTTATAATCAAACTAGAATCCAAAAGAGTTCAACAAAACATGAATCAAAATAAAGCTAACATCCCAATCACGCTACAAGCTTCACCCCTTAGCCCTAGCTAAGAGATTCAGCCAACCATAGACATGATTGGATCAAAACCCTAGAAGAAAGCATTAAAAACTAAAAAGAAGGGAAGAAGAACTCTTGGGAAGCAGCTCCGCCCTTTTGCTCTACTCTCCAAATCCTAGATATCTTAGAAAAACTTAGGAAACCCCTATTTATAGGCAAAGTTCCGCAAAATCCCAAAATTGGATCAAATTTACACAGTCCGCGTAAACACTGCATAACCGGTTCAATATCATCGAACACCCTTCGATGACATCAAAGGGGTTTGAATCTGAAAGTCGTGCCTTTCCACTCTTCTGCACTGCGTAAGTCTCTTTGTCATCGAACCATCCTTCGATGTCATCGAGCGAAGCTTCGATCCATCGAACAGGTCTTCGAGTCATCGAGAATGTGTCCAAAATAGTCCAGCGAGTTGCTTCAATTTCTCCAATAAATTCGATGTCATCAAGCAGTCTTCGATTGATCGAGGAAAGCACCCAATATGTCCAGCAACCAAGTCGATTTTTTCTCAAAAATTCAACGTCATCAACCAGTGTTCGATGTCATCGAACTAATCTTCGATGTTATTGAACGGTTCTCGATCACACAGTCTTTGTGATTTCTACGCTTGTTCTTTCGACTTCCTTCCTCGACTTCCTTCCTTCTCCACTTGGTTTTCTTGGATCTTAGAGTCTTTAAATCTTCAATCTTGGTCTCCAAAAATTCCTTCTTTGCTTTGGTGGCTTTTGAGCACTAAATCCATGATTTTAGCATTCTGTTCACAACCTCAAGTGTAGGGCTGCGATGTAGTAATAATCTTGGTGAGACCGAGGTTGAATCCACAAGGACTAAACCTTGTACGCATTTTAAAAGTAACTAGAACTAGAACTAGAAGAAGATGTAATCTAAATCAGGAAAATTAATAGAGTAATGGTGGATAGATTAATTAAAAACTAATAAATTTAAAGGTGGGAACTAGGGTGCCAAGGATCCGCTTGTAGAGATCAAGGGGATCTGTGCTTGATTCATAAACACAACTAGATTTATAGTCCCATCTTCATCCAGTTGGAAGATAATTCATTAAAAACCAAATCTGAATTTTCTTTGATTCAGTTTTCAATAACAGATAGGTATGAGAATTAAAATTGATTCCATCACAAGTCCATGCCCATGAGACAAAGCAAAAAATAGAATTTAACCAATCCACAACCAATCTAAGAGAGTTATGAACATTAGGAAGGGTTCTATCATCTAACCATGCCCAGAAGATGATGGTGAACAATAAGGCCTCCTGACTTCATAATCTCAATAATGAAAAGAACGTACTCAAAGTTATCGCAGATCCATTGTAATTTAAATCACAATAAACCATTAAAAACTAAAAGTATATCTTATAATCAAACTAGCATCGAAGAAAGTTCATCACATGAATCAAAGCAAAGCAACCATCCCAATCACGCTACAAGCATCACCTCTTAGCCCTAGCTAAGAGGTTTAGACAACCATAAGCATGATCACGCTAAAACTCACAGGAAAGCATTTAAGGAAAGAGAAACCAAAGAAGGAGAAAGAACTCCCAGCCGTTCACGCGTCTCTCTCTCTCTCTCTCTCTCTCTCTCTCTCTCTCTCTCTCTCTCTCTCTCTCTCTCTCTCTCTTCCCGTCTCCTTTCTCATGTCCTTGGATCTGCCTCCACGACTGCCCACATCCAAGATGAATCTCCACGGCTCTTTATCTCTTTCTTTTATAGGCAAAGAAAGTCGGCTGGAAGGTCGGTTTGCTATGGAGAAAGTTGGTGTGAGGTTTTTACGTAATTCTTTGCGCAATACCGTGCACACGAGCGAAAAAACTCAAGAATGTTGCTCCCACTGGTTCTCCTAGCGTCCACTAAAAATAAAAAGAACAATGTCCCTTTGGACGGTTTTAGATGGTCTACAAGATGGTCGATCTGGACAGCCATACGATCAACGATGGTGGGCCACTGCTTTCCTGAAATTTTGGTTTTCCCGGACATAGTTATGCATGCGAATTTGCTGACATGTTCGGTGGGCCCCACAATGATGTTTTCAGATGAATCCACCCCATTCATTGGATTTCTAAATAAAAACCAATCGGAAAGGAGTGGTTTTGGTCAAATTTTGGTGTGGTCCATTGTATCAAATCAACTTATCATTCATCTTGCATTTTTCAGCGATCCACGTGTGTACATGTGCATGGGACCAAAATCTCAACATGGCTAGGGTTGTGGCCCCCCTCTGGATCGAATGGATAGTTCAGATCAAGCATATGGGTGATGGGTGGGGCCCACTAAGCTTCGTCCGGTCGGACACAATCCGCTCGTAGGGTTTTGCTGTGGGAGAAAGACGGGTCAGCGTCTTTTGACCAACCATCTTGGTCCAGTGCACGTCAAGTGCACTTGTGCACTCGTGCACTAGCACTGCCAGTGGGGTCCTTAATGATGCGTGTGGGAAATCTGCTCTGTCTATCCGTTTTGTCACCCCATTTAATGGGTTGAGGCCAAAATTGAAGTATATCTAAATATTAGGTGGGCTCCAAATCAGAGATTTGGTGTCTGATCTGTCCGTTGGGCTACTTCCATAAGGATCCAATGGCTGAAATTTGACATGTACAGTGGTCTTCAAGACAGATATAAAGTTTCAAGTCGAACGGATGGTGTGAACTCCATGATCTTGCATTCTAGACGATTTTCAGGCCTCTTTAACGTAAATTGCTTGATTTTCTCGGATCTCTAGTGTGTAAATTCTTCGATCTCGACCCCCTGGGGTCCGTCCCTTGCCATGGTGACTTCTGAGCGTTAAATCCAAGCTTTTAATACCCTTTTTCAGTCCAGGCTCCTAAATTCACCTTACAGCACAAACATGATTAAAATAGGGCGTTAAACATTATCATGTTCATAAAATCAAGTAATAACTGGGGTTTAATATGCAATATTTGACCTTCAACACAATCCCCAACCAGCATTTTGCTAGTTCCAAGCAAAGTATGTGAAAAATAAGTTGAGAATCACAAGATAAATTTTTACAAACTCAAGTGATTTTTGAAAAATAACCCAATTAATAGAATTTTAAGATGCCTTAATGTTAAACATGACTTTCTCCTAAACTCAAGCGCACGGTAAACTTCATAGTCAAGTTCAAAGTATTAATCCATCAATTACAATAATTCTAAACATTAAGTTCCATGAGTGTATAGTGTAATCTCGGCTTCTCAACATTAAGAGTCCAATTGTCAATTTTCATGATAAGACTGATAATCAAACTGAGAATTCCTGGATATCCCAACCTAAACTGAAACTTGCCTTATAGTTCAATTTTTTTATTCTTCCAGGTTTTGATTTTTCCATCGATGGTTGCACGCCGTGTCAACCTTTTTAAAGATCTTTAACCAGTAGCCATTTTCGATGACAACTGTTTTTTAGCTAGATATTCTTCTCTCTCTCTTTTTTTTCAAAGAACATGATGTACAAATTCTCCAGGTTGGTTTCTTCCATGTTTAGTGATTACCAGGTTAATAATTTAATATCGAACTGAAACCTAATGTGTAAGCTAGATGTGACATGTGAAATCATGACTCAATCAATGTTTAAAATTTCTAATCACAGATTAATAATCCAAACTTAACTGTGAAATCTAACAGATGGCTGAATCCAAGATTCATAAATTACCAACATTACATATCTTATAATTTTAAATCAAATATGGCCGTCAAAATCAATTCGAATTCACAAGAATTTCCAGAATTTATTTTTTTTAATTTCCACAATTATTATTTTTTTTTTTTGCTCAAGACCAAGAAAGTACTGATTAGGTAACATAATCTCCCATCCCCAACCAAAAATCTACATTGTCCTCAATGTAAAAGATATAAGCATGCAATGCACATGAGACAACGAAAGTAAAGAAGAAGCTATGGGAAGATAGAACTTGATGAAGTAGTGCGAGGCTTCTTCCAAAGTGATCTCAGCGTGTCGGTGGTTCGACACAAGACTCAATCCAACAAAAGAAACTGTCCTAAAACAACTGGCAAGCAAACTATCCTAACGGCATAATGCCGACTATCCTAGAATGACATCAAGCAAACTATCCTAATCATATGAAAGCAGGGGAAAAGCTACTCAGTCATACCGCAAGATTCCTCTTCTGGCCAATATCTTAATAAATTTCTCAGTAGGTTTCTCAACAAGATCATCCAAAAGACCTTTTTGCAATAGGCTTGGATGCCTTGGAGCATGAATTTCTAGAGAAATTTATGGACCTCAATAAAAAATTGTCGTTGAATAGCTTGAGGTCTCCAAAGTATTTATGATTCACCTGTGACCGAAAACATTTCAATGTTAGCACTCGATGGTGAATCTGAGACTACAGGTAAATAAATTTTAGAAAAATTCTTAAGAAGTGATGTAGTCTCAACATATTCCGAAGTTCCAGACTTCGATTCCATTTTCAACTCCTTCTCCTTTAATGGTAGACATTTAGGATCTGGGGAAGGAGGGGCTTCAGAATAAGGGTTCTCTCGATCATTGATGACTATCGAGATGTTGTCTGACAAGGCATTCACTATGTCTCTTATCATGGGATCGTTTGAATCTACAAAGTATGTCAAGCAATCATCTAAAGAGTTGAGAAATTTAACTGAGAGTGACTCATTCTCCACATTGAAGTTTGTGATGAGATACTCAAGGACTCCATCACCTTTAAAAGTAGATAGAGGTATGCTCTCTTGCTCTAACCCTGCACAGACAGATTGAGGGTCAGTAGATGAAGTATTGATGTGAGGACTCTGTTCATTGATACTACTCAGAAAAGGCATTGAATTATCAGAAATTGACAGTTCAGATGGTGGCCTCAATTGAGTGGTTTCAACTTCTAAAATCATATCAAGCGGCTCGTCCATCTCCTTAATCATATCATCATTCAATCCAGGGGAGTGGCCTAAACATGCATCACAAAGGTTGGAAGGTTTAGGTGAAAGTGGTTCATCTTCCACATTTAAATTAGTCATGTCAGATAGGTGGAGTAGATCACTATGGTCGATAACTTCCTGAACCTCTTGATCATTGATATGAGCCAAACTTGAGATTGATTCCAGGAGAATTTGGGCTACACATTCATGATCGTCATCCCAATACTCATCATCGTCTAATTCAGTGCAGTACACACTTGGGATGGGATCGCTTTCCTCACACTTTATTCCTAAATTAGGCTGAGGTTTGAATAAACTAACCTCTCCATCATCATTGAAATCATGTGTCATGTGAGTGAAATGTGTTATTATCATTATATTTGAAAGACACCCACGTCTCCTGATTTTTCTTTTGAACCGTCATCGAGGTCGACTCTACGGGAAATTGAACCGTATGTTCATTATCATAATCCAACTCTTCATTCTCAATTTCATTATTCTCCATAATTACATCACGTGAATTCCACTGTTGTATAAAATCTGTAAGTTCTCGTAATGCTTGAGTGAGTTCCTGATTTTGTGTGGAATTTTGAAGTGAATTATCTTGGATTGTTCCTTGTTGGATCTTAGAGGTATAGTACCCAAGAGAATTATCACTATGGTGCATCGTTAATTCAACTTCCCAATTTTGATATTTCCACTGATCATAATAGGGAGTTGGGAATGAAAAATTGGATTAGGTTGAGGCTGGGGTGAATTAACCTCCATTAACCTATCAAGGCGTGAATCAAGCACTTCCAGTGTTTTTCTAATTTCTGCAAAACAACCCATGTAACTCTGATGTGAATCTTCTTGGATCATTTTTGGTTGGATCTCAAAGGTAGGGGATCTAAAAGAATAATTATTATAACATGTTGTTGGTTCATCTTCCTAATTTTGATGTTTCCACTGGTTATAGTCATACGGATCATAGGTGGGAGAAAATGATAGTTGATAATAGTCTTCATTCCCATAATTATGATCGTGTAATGACTTCTTAACTGACAGAGCATAATATTCCAGTCGGTTCTCGATGATGGTTTCAAAAAAATCTTGAGATATAGGTTGAATTCCATCATAATCATTATACATTCCTCCCCAATATCTCTTATCCATCTCAGCATATTGACATATCTACTCTTCCATGGTGAAACCCTAACTCTGAATCTAATCGTAAAAGAAAATAAAAGAAAAATCCTACAGCAATATGGAGAGTAGGTAGAGGAGAAGTTAGAAAGAAGTTACCAAATTGCAGTTCCTACGTTAACATCTTGTAAAAGAAAATAAAAGAAATTAGTTTCTAAAAATTAAAATCCTAAAGTTAGAAAGTTCTATATATATATAGATATAGATATATAGATATATAGAAAGATGAGTTAGTTTCTAACAAGAAGACCTATAATTAGAAAGTTTCTAAAAATAAACTAGTTCCTAAAAAGGAAAGTTTCTAAACTCTAAAATTAGAAAGTAATATTAGTTTCTAAAATTAAAAGAAATCCTAGAATTAAAATTAGAAAAATAAAACCTAATCCTAAAGTTAGAAAATCTTAATCTTAACCTAATTCTAAAATTAGTTAATCTTAGAAAAATGTAACCGTTAGTCCCCGACAACGGTGCCAAACACTTGTTCACAACCCCAAGTGTAAGGCTGCGATGTAGTAATAATCTTGGTGAGACTGAGGTCGAATCCACAGGGACTAAACCTTGAATGTATTCTGAAAGTAACTAGAACTAGAACTAGAAGAAGATGTAATCTAAATCAGGAAAATTAAAAGAGTAATGGTGAATAGATTAATTAAAAACTAATAAATTTAAAGGTGGGAAACTAGGGTGTCAAGATTCCACTTGTAGAGATCAGGGGGATCTATGTTCGATTCATAAACACAACTAGATTTATAGTCCCATCTTCATCCAGTTGGAAGATAATTCATTAAAAACCAAATCTAAACTTCCTTTGATCCAGTTTTCAATAGCAGATAGGTATGAGAATTAAAATTGATTCCATCACAAGACCATGCCCATGAGACAAAACAAACAACAAAATTTAACCAATCCACAACCAATCTAAGAGGGTTATGAACACTAGGAAGGGTTCCATCATCCAACCATGCCCAGGAGATGATGGTGAACAACATGGCCTCCTAACTTCATAATCTTGATTATGAAAAGAACATACTCAAAACTATCGTGGATCCATTGTAATTTAAGTCACAATAAACCATTAAAAACTAAAAGTGTATATTATAATCAAACGAGCATCGAAGAAAGTTCATCACATGAATCAAAGCAAAGCAACCATCCCAATCACGCTACAAGCTTCACCTTTTAGCCTTAGCTAAGAGGTTTAGCCAACCATAAGCATGATCACGCTAAAACTCATAGGAAAGCATTAAGGAAAGAGAAACCAAAGAAGGAGAAAGAACTCCCAGCTGTCCATGCATCTTCCTCTCTCCTCCTCTCTCTTACCACATCTCCTTGCTCACGTCCTTGGATCTGCCTCCACGGCTGCCCACGTCCAAGATGAATCTCCACGACTCTCTATCTCTTTCTTTTATAGGCAAAGAAGGTCGGCTGAAGGGTTGGTTTGCTGTGGAGAAAGTCAATGTGAGGTTTTTACGCAATTCTTTATGTAATACCATGCGCACGTAGTGAAAAAACTTGAGAATGCTGCTCCCGCTAGTTCTCCTAGCGTCCACCAAAAACAAAAAGAACAACATCCCTTTGGATAGTTTTGGATGGTCTACAAGATGGTTGGTCTGGATCAGCCATACGATCAATGATGGTGGGCCACTACTTTCTTAAAATTCTGGTTTTCCCAGACGTAGTTACACATGTGAATTCGCTGCATGTTCGGTGGGCCCCACAATGATGTTTTCAGATGAATCCACCCCGTTCATCGGATTTCTGACGAAAAACCAGTCGGAAAGGAGTGTTTTTGGTTGAGTTTTATTGTGGTCCACTATATCAAATCAACTCATCGTTCATCCTACGTTTTCCAGTGATCCACGTGTGTATGTGTGCATGGGACCAAAATCTCAACATGGTTAGGGTCGTGACCCCCCTCTAGATCGAATGGACGGTTCAGATCAAGCACATGGGTGATGGGTGGGGCCCACTGAGCTTCGTCCGATCGGACGCTGTCCGATCGCAAGGTTTCCTGTGGGAGAAAGATGGGTCAGTGTCTTTTGACCAACCATCTTGGTCCAATGCACGTATAGTGCACTTGCGCACTCGTGCACTGGCATTACCACTAGGGTCATCAGTGATGTGTGTGGGAAATCTGATCCGTCTATCCGTTTTGTCACCCCATTTAAGGGGTTAAGACCAAAATTGAAGTATATCCAAATATTAGGTGGGCTCCAAATCAGAGATTTGGTAGTTGATTTGTCCGTTGAGCCACTTCCACAAGGATCCAATGGTTGAAATTTGACATGTACGGTTAATTTATGGTCTTCAGGATAGATATAAAGTTTCAAGCCGAACGGATGGTGTGAACCCTGTGGTCTTGAATTCTGGATGATTTTTAAGCCTCTTTAACGTGAATTACTTGATTTTCTCGGATCTTTGCTGTGTAAATTTTTTGATCTCGGTCCCCTGGGGTCTGTCCCTTGCCTTGGTTACTTCTGAGCATTAAATTCATGCTTTTAGTACCATTTTTTAGTCCAGGCTCCTAAATTCACCTTGCAGCACAAACATGATTAAAATAGGGCATTAAGCATTATCATGTCCGTAAAATCAAGTAATAACTGGGGTCTAATATGCAATGTTTGACCCTTAATACATTCTTTTCAATCCAAGCCCTTATATTCACCTTGCAACACAAATATATGTAAAATATATCATTAAGCCATATTATGTTTGTAAAACCAAGATATAAATGGGATATAATATGTAATATTTTACCCTCAACAGTTTCTCCACATGATTATCCAAAATCCATTTTTGAAGTATCCTAGGATGCCCTGGAACATGAATGTCTAGAGAAATTTATGAACATAAAAAAAAAAAAAAAAAAAAAAAAAAATCTTTTAATCTCATGAGGTATCCAAAGCGGATAATATTCACATGTAACAGAAAAGTTTTCAATGTTAGTATACCATGGTGAATCAAAGACTACAAGTAGGTGAAATTCAAAAAAAATATTATTAGGCAGTGTAGTCTCAACATATTTCAAAATTTTAGACTTCGGTTCAAGTTCCAGTTCCAGTTATAGTTCCTTCACTTCTAATGGTAAACATTCATGATTGATAGAAGGGAGTTGTTCAGAAAAATGATTCCCTCGATCAATATCAACTACTGATGTATTTTCTCGTAAGACATCCACTATGTTTTTAATCATGTTATCATTGGAGTCCGAAAAGTGTGGCAAGCAAACTTCTATAAGAATAGTAGGCTAAGCATAGGTTTGCATGTAGGGCTCACCTCGATTAGGATGCAGTTAATATTTCCATGCACGGTGAATACAAAGTGACTTGATCACACCCTGCGAAATGTGTGGTGGCGCAGCGCGCAGTGCACTATGCATGGCGCGGATCCCTGCAGGACCGGACTCTCCTCTAACCCGGTTTCTTTTTTACACGCACACACACACCACCACACACTCACACCATGGTGGGATTTCACCACCTATGGGAACTCGAACCCTCAACTAGGTGTTGAAACTCCCGAGAGTCTACCACTGGAATAAGAGTAAGGACCCCTCGAACCCGAGGTTGCTGGGCTCCCCACAAACCAAAAAGCTCATCACCACGTTGTTTCGACAACTTATTTTACGACACGAGCCCAAACACAAGGGAGATCCAAAACTCAAGTGAGTCTAGGGGTGCACAAGGGTCAGTTTCGGAACCGAACCGTTCCCTACGGTTATACAAATTTTGGAACTGGAACCGGACCGTTAGCACCCTAGAACCGAACCAGAACCGGACGGTGAAAAATGGTTCAGTTTTTCACGGACCGATTCCGGATCGGTTCCATGGTTCTGATGTTGTTTCCATTTTTCAGATGTTCAGGAATCTGCCATTAAAGAAGTCAATAGCTTCTCCTTCGCACGTATATCGAACATACATCTACAAATTTCCCATGAGAGAGAGGGCATTGCACGACCGCAAAGCTTGGGCAGGGCCTGGGCAGGGCAAGAGAGAGAGAGAGAGAGAGAGAGAGAGAGAGAGAGGTTAGAGGGAGGGCGCCGCATGGCATGCGGGCCTAGGCTGCCGGTGATTGGGCAGGGCTAGGCTGCCAGTGATTAGGATGGCGAGAGAGAGAGAGAGAGGGGGGGGGGGAGGAGGGATCAACAGTTCAGATCAACGATTCGGATCTATGATTCGGATCAACAGTTCGGTTCACGGTTCGGTTCGGTTCTACAAGGCCCTAAAGCAGAACCGATCCATAATCAACGGTTCTAAAAATTTTGGAACCGGAACCGGACCATTAACACCCTAGAACCGGACCAAACCGGACCGATCCAACGGTTCCACCGGTTCGATGTGCACCCCTAAGTGAGTCATGCCATGGGAAACCGTGGGGACCGACCATTGAAACCTTCCAGTGGCCGACCATGATGTTTAAATACCATCTAACCCGTTTATAATGTGATTCCAAACTGAAGGAAGAGAAAACACCAATATAAGCCTGATCCAAAACTTCCGACCTCCCCTTAATGCTATGACGGTTGGCGTTCATTCCCATTAAGTATGGCCCAATTGATTTTTTAATCTCCCTTATGACTGGACTCATGTTCTAAAATGAGATGACTAAACGAACGGTCAAAGTGGATATAAAAAATAAATAATAAAAAAAAAAAACATCATGGTAGGCTCCACCGGGCTTTGAGTTGCAGGGGAGCCTTGTAACACCGGATTACAGGCAAGTATGGAGAAATTTACCACTGTACAATCCATTTATGGCCCATTTACCTTTTCAAGCCCACTTCTTTTTACCTCACTAGAATAAGCCCCAGATGTATGGACATCTTTTCTAGGTCGAAAATGCCCCTGCTTTTTCCTTCAAGCGGATCGGCTGGTGCTCGAAGACGAGCACTGACGCTCCTCGAACTCTGAGTTGTACGAACGGTTCAAAAGAGATCAAAGTTACATGGCACCATAGTTATGTATTTATTATGTCCACAACGTTCATTCGTATTTCGAGATTATTTTGGAGCATTATCAAAAAAAAAATCATATCCAAAGATCAATTGGACCACACCACAAAGAGCAGCGGAAAATTAATTTTCACTGTTGAAACTTTTGTAGGGCCCACCATAACATTTATTTTCAATCTAATCTATTCATAAGGTCACAAAGACCTAGATGAAGAGGAAAAACAAATTTCATAATGATCCAAAACTTCTGTGACCCCTAAAAGGGTTTTAATGGTAGATTATTTGATCCTCCACTGCCTTTAACAATGTGGTCCACTTAATAGCTAGATCTCTCTTATTTTTCATCTCAAGCCTTAATACGGGTTCAACAAATAGATGGATGGATTGGATATAACACATACCTCATAATGGGACCCACAAAAATTGGTGGGGAATACAACAGGAAAAAAGAAAGAAAAAGAAGAAGCCAGTGAGTTGGGGGGCCTATAGCTACAGATTATAACCGTAACGATAACCATAGTGCTATCCACTTTTTTTTTCTTTTTTCTTTTTAATTATTTTTATTACTATTTTTTTTTACATGGAGAACTTTATTCTACCTACATTTTTCTCCAATACATATTTATATAAATATGTATATATAAGCATATAAAGATTTTTTTTCTCTTTTTTTTCATTTCTTTCTTTATTCATTTAAGAACAATATCTTCTAAACCAAAATTAGTTACTTGGCATACCACATATGATTTTGGGTTACGACAAGCTACTTTAGTGAACCAACCTAATTATTTGCCAAGATTCCATCAGGTCGATGGTCGAAAATCTATTTCATTCACTACACGGTCAATTTCAATCAGTTCGTGGTCAATTTCATTCACTTCACGGTCAACTCAATTCAATTCGTGGTCAGTTCCCTTTATTTCACGGTGAATTCCATGCATTTCGCGATCAATTCCCTTCACATCATGGTCAATTCCATGCATTTCACGGTCAATTCCATGCATTTCACGGTTTCCCTTCACTTCATGGTCAATTCTGTGCATTTCAAGGTCAATTCGCTTCACTTGACGGTCAATTCCATGAATTTCACGGTCAATTCCGGCAATTCCCCTTCACTTCACAGTCAATTCAATGCATTTCACGATCAATTCCCTTCACTTCACGGTCATTTCCATTCATTTCACGGTTAATTCCGGTGATTCCAGTTCACTTCACGGTCATTTTCGTGCATTTCACGGTCAATTCCCTTCACTTCACGGTAATTTCCATGCATTTAACGGTCAATTCCCTTCACTTCACGGTCATTTCCATGCATTTCATGATCAATTCCGGCGATTCTGCTTCACTTCACGGTCAATTCCATGCATTTCACGGTCAATTCCCTTCACTTGATAGTCAATTCCCTTCACTTCACGATCAATTCCATGCATTTCATGGTTAATTACAACGATTCCCCTTCACTTCACAGTCATTTCCATGCACTTCATGGTCAACTCCCTTCACTTCACGGTCAATTCCATGCATTTCACGGTCAATTCCCTTCACTTCACGGTCATTTCCATTGACCGTGAAATGCATGGAAATGACCGTGAAGTGAAGGGAATTGACCGTGAAATGCATGGAAATGACCAAGAAGTGAAGGCGAATCGCCATAATTAATCGTGAGATACATGGAATTGACCGTGAAGTGAAGAGAATTGATCGTGAAATGCATGGAAATGACCGTGAAGTGAAGGGAATTCACCGTAAAATGCATGGAAATGACCGTGAAGTGAAGAGAATTCACCGTGAATTGCATGGAAATGACCGTGAAGTGAAGGGGAATCACCGTAATTGACCGTGAAATGCATGGAATTGACCGTGAAGTGAAGGAAATTGACCGTGAAATGCATGGAAATGACTGTGAAGTGAAGGGACTTGACTATGAAATACATGGAATTGATCATGAAGTGAAGGGAATTGACCATGAAATGCATGGAAATGATCGTGAAATGAAGCAGAATCGCCGAAATTGACCGTGAAATGCATGGAAATGAGCGTGAAATGAAGCAGAATCGCCGAAATTGATCGTGAAATACATGGAATTGACCATGAAGTGAAGCGAAATCACCGGAATTGACCATGAAATGCATGGAAATGACAGTGAAGTGAAGGGAATTAACCATGAAATGCATGAAATTGACCATAAAGGGAAGGGAATTGACCTTGAAATGCATGGAAATGACCGTGAAGTGAAACGGAATCGCCAGAATTGACCGTGAAATGCATGGAAATGACCGTGAAGTGAAGTGAATTCACTGTGAAAAGCATGGAAATGACAGTGAAGTGAAGCGTAATCATCGGAATTGACAGTGAAATGCATCAAAATGATCGTGAAGTGAAGGGATCATTGACGCTAGGTTACCCTAAAATACGATCCTAGTTACTTGGCATACCACATATAAAGTTTTGAGTCTTGCAGATTGTATTTAAAGTGGATCAAACAGATTTCGTAGCTAATCTAGTTTAGCACTTAGTTACTTTGTCTCGTTTCTAAAGGATTTAGTCCTATAAGATTTCTGTCTGAGGTGGTACTTAGTCCTTTGTAGCTTGTATATAGAGTGATCCAAGTTATACTACTTAGCTAGTTTAAGATAGTGTCTAGGGTGAAAGTACTTAGAAAAAGTGAAAGAAGGGTGGGATTTGTGAAGGAAAAGGGTTAATAAACGATTTTTCGAATATGGGATTGGGTTCCGACAAGTTAATCAGGTGTTAGGATCGACCCATTGCCTAAGGACGTCTAATTCCAGGTTGGCAAAAATCCGGGATGTTACAGGAATTGACCCTGAAATGCATGGAATGACCATGAAGTGAAGGAAATTGACCGTGAAATGCGTGGAATTGATCGTGAAGTGAAGGGAATTGACCGTGAAATGCATGAAAATGACCGTGAAGTGAAGTGAAATTGCTGGAATTGACTGTGAAATGCATGGAAATGACCGTGAAGTGAAGGGAATTGACCGTGAAATGCATGGAAATGACCGTGAACCGAAGGGAATTGACCGTGAAATGCATGGAAATGACCGTGAAGTGAAGCTAAATCGCCGAAATTGATCGTGAAATGGATGGAAATGATTGTGAAGTGAAGGGAATTGAATGGCAAATGCAAGGAAATGACCGTGAATTGAAGGGAATTGACTGTGAAATGCATGGAAAAGACCGTGAAGTGAAGCAAAATCATCGGAATTGACCGTGTAATGCATGGAAATGACCGTGAAGTGAAGGGAATTGACCGTGAAATGCATGGAAATGACCGTGAAGTGAAGGGAATTGACCGTGAAATGCTTCGAAATGACTGTGAAGTGAAGGAAATTGACCATGAAATGCATGGAAATTGTCACGCCCCATACCCGGAGATCAAACTCATAAGAACCCCGATTGCCGAATCCGGTGCTGACAGCCTCCGTAGTACCCCATTCTCGGCCCCCAGTGCCTATACGCTAGATTCCGATCCTAGGATCCTATAAGGAGGATTTTTTTGTATATTTATCTCATAATAAGCATAACCACAAGTATACCCAAATCATAAAGGCAACATCATCATCACATATCAACTAATATAAACAATTGAATACAATGTTGAAATGAGAAATACATATGTCAAAATAAAATCAAAGCTCTAGAAGTCAGTTACATGCTCCAAGCTCCACACTGCTACAACCTAACATCACCTGCACGCATCTATTGTGCATATGCTTATAGAAAGCTTAGAGGGTGGTGAAAGTGTGTACACCAAGTAAGTGCCAAGTATGCAATACAATGCCATGAATCATACAATACAATAAACAAAAATACTGACAAGATACGATATCAGAGTAAGCGAAATTATACTGGTAAGTCCACGAGTTATACAATATCAGAGTACGCAATACAAATCACCTATACAAATGAGGAGTCAAAGAGAGCCAAATATCAGATGTCGAGGGTACAAATGCAATATGTAAATCCTGTTAATTCCATCTATGCCATATAAGTGCAGAACATAGTAACCCAAAATGTTAAGTACTGCGGATGCAATGTAATATGCGGTGCGAATGAAATGACCATGCTGGAGCGTGAAGTCCGGATGATAGTACGTAGTATTGCAGGCTACAGGGTCCACTACAAAGGACTCCTATCCAAACCAGTCCCATACTTAAATTTGGATAGTCAGACTCAATGCGGTAAACTCCTGATCTCAGGTTAGTCGTGCGCCCAACCGAAATCCTGGCCATGCAAAGGTACACGTAACAAATAGTTACACACCACCAACCTGAGTAGATAGTGAATGAATGAATATGCGATTCCTGCTCACTAAATCCACATATCAGTACGGTTACTCTCTAGGAAATCACCGGGGTCTATTACAGTCCAAACCAGATTGCCGCCCCATCACGTGCAACAAGGTGGGTGGAAGAGACCTCACTATTTGCCTGCCAATATCGAGCTCGGCTCATCGATAGCAGACCCATTCCTCAAGCTTGTCAGACTCAGCCTAGCATTGCCCCCTCCTCTGGGCAAGTAAGGCCGTACCCCCTTCCAACCGACCACGACACAATGGGAGACGCGGCCTAACGGTATACGGCCCTCATGCGCTCATGCATCCAAGTTGGTCTAGACGTTGTAGCAACCTCTGTAACTAAGAGGGTTTTGGGACTTTCACCCAAGGATATCTATAGCACCTCATGTAGAACAGATTTCCGGTGTCCCATCTGGCCATCCACGATATGCAGGTGGAGGCTACAACGCTGATGTCGCTAGGGCGTCCGGCAATCATAATCACACAACGCGAGATGCATGAGTCACATAGTCCAATCCTGCATCGATCCTGGGCATACAGTGCGCTCATGTGGGGCAACTTCACCCATCAGGGAATCCCATGAGCAACCTGCCCCATGGCATATGCAACGGTCAACCACATCTCATATCAAACATACAGTGATGCATATGGGCATGTATCATGATGCTATGCTATCACATACTCATAATCGGTATCAATAACCGACATCAACAATCGGCCTCGATAATGTGGACATTTAACCAACATTGCCTCCAAGGGGTGGCCCACATAGAGCCTAACATATACCGGACCATGGCCTCATAAAGGGCCTGATATACAACACTATGGCCCTCACTCAAGAGCTTAATACACATCACGATGGGCCTTTCACATGGGCCTAACGTACATCACAATGGGCTCCATCGCCCAGCCCTCAATTGCATCACAATGGGCCTCATCACATAGGCCTCATATACATCACATTGGGGCTTAAACACGGGCTGCATACACATCACAATGGACCTCAAACACGGGCCGCATATACATCACATAGGTCTCAACAATTGGCCTCGGCAATCGAAATCGGCCTCGACAATCGAAATCGGCCTCAACAATCGGAATCGGCACTCGGAATCGGCCTCGATAATCAAAATAGGCCTATACAATCAGCCTCGATACTCGGCCTTAACAATCAAAATCGACCTATACAATCGGCCTCGACAAATCAGAATTAGCCTCGATACTCGGCCTTGACAATTGAAATCGACCTATACAATTGGCCTCAACAAATCAGAATCAGCCTCGATACTCGGCCTTGACAATCGGACTCGATCGATAATCGGAATCGGCGAATCGATCAAGTCAATCGGAATAGGCAATCGGCCATGACAATCAGAATCGATCGATAATCAGAATCGGTAAATCGGTCACGTAAATCAAAATCTACAATCGGTCACGACAATCAGAATCGGTCAATAATCAGAATCGGTAAATCGGTCACGTCAATCGAAGTCGATAATCGGTCACGACAATCGAAATCAATCGATAATTAGAATCGATAAATCGGTCACGTCAATCAGAATCGGCAATCAGTCACGACAATCGAAATCGATCGATAATCAGAATTGATAAATTAATCACGTAAATCAAAATCAGCAATCGGTCACGACAATTGGAATCGGTTGATAATCAGAATCGGTAAATCGGTCATGTCAATCGGAATCGATCAATAATCATAATTGGTAAATCAGTCACATCAATCGGAATCAATCGATAATCAGAATCGGTAAATCAGTCACATCAATTGGAATCGGCAATCGGTCACGACAATCGGAATCGATCAATAATCAAAATCGGTAAATCGATCACATCAATTGAAGTTGGCAATTGGTCACGACAATCGGAATCGACCTTGATAGTCGGTACCAATGATCGATATCGACAATCGACACCGATAATCTGCATCGATAATCGGCGCCGACAATCAGAATCGATAATCGACACCGACAACCAGCACATAAACAAGGCGGGGTCCATAGATGAATAGCCGATTAACCCTAATATAAAAATCGGCCCTCGGCCGTGGTTATATCAAATTCAGTAGCACAGAGCCATCTGTCCATGGTGAATGGGGCCCACTGATTAGGGTTAACCCGCAAGTGAATCATGAGAATGGGACTATAAGGCCTAAGGGAAGATCACAATATGGCCATTCAACCATCGTAGCTCCCAAGGAGTGACCCACATAGGGTTAAACATATAGTGGGCCCATGGCCTCACACAAAGGCCTAATACACATTGCAATGGGCCTCATACAAGGGCTACATACACATCACTAAGGGCCGCATCACATGGACCTCAAATACATCACAATGGGCCTCACTCATGGGCCTTAAATACATCACAATGGGCCTCACTCATGGACCTCGAATACATCACATTGGGCCTCTCCCATGGGCCTTGAATACATCACGTTGGGCCTCGCCCATGGGCTAAATACACATCATAGTGGGCCTGTCGTACATCAAGTGAGCTGCATCCATGGGCCGCGCCAATGGGCCTTGGGTTACATCAAAAATCATTTCAAAAATTTGTAGGTGCAGCATGTGTATTACTATACACTATCATTCTATAGGGCACACGACTCACTAATGATGATCAACACTGTCCAAACATAGTCCATGTAAATCAACACTGTCCAAACATAGGACAACACCGTCCAAACATTGTCTAGCATAGTCCAAATATTTTACACGGTATAGATTAAACAGATACTTCATGATGCTGGCTAGATAAAATAGATACATCACACGTGGGCTCCAAATGCCAAACAGCATGTATGTACAACGCATGCATCAAAGTGGGGCCTACCAGATGGAGGGCGTGGACATACAATACATGCATCAACGGTGGGTTACCACCGTCCACGTGGACGGTAGGGATATACAATACATTATTAACGTAGGCCCCACCCTCACATGTGCATCACGTGTGGGGTGGGTCCCGCACCCTATAAATAGATGGACGACATGTATATATATCATACATCACAGTGGGCCTTACACCACACTGTCCAGATGGACGGTGTGAAAGTAGAATGCATACATCAAGGTGGCCCCCACCTCCACACATGTCACACATGTGGAGTGGGTCCCACGGTCCAACGAAGGTGAGAATGAAATACATGAGGTGGGTCCCACGCGGTGGGCCACCCTTCCCAATAATGTAATACTATAATATTACATATTATAGTAATATTATATTTTTGTTCTGCTTTCTTTTGTTGCAAGTGGCCATTATACCCCCACTCTCAGTTCACATTTCATTGCTGGCCACATCCAGCGTCCAAGGATGCTAGACGGATGGTTTGGATATGTACGCATCAAGGTGGGTCCCACCGTCCTGCTGTGTTGACGGTGAGGATGAAACACATGCAGTTGGGTCCCACATGGTGGGCCATCTCACGGATGGACAGCGTGGAGAAAACACGTACATCACGATGGAGTCCCACCGTCAATGGACGGTGTGGATATCCCACGTCAGGTGGGTCCTGCAAGGATGGTCAGCACAGATAAAACATATATATCTTGGTGTGGATCCCACCTTCCATTGCTGGACAGTGATGATAAAACACAAACATCAAGGTGGCCCCACCCCTTTCACACGTGCAGGGTGGGTCCTGCACAAACCACATGGACCCATGGATAATAAAAAAATACATCATGGTGGGCCACAAAATGGAAAAGAGAGATAAAGAAAGAGAGAAGCACCCACCTTCAAAACTACTCCTTCTGCACTAGGATGATCTAGCTCTAAGGAGAAAGAATCAATGGTCGAGATTGGATTTTAGAGGTTGGATGATGGAGTATGAAGCTTCATGGTGGGTGGAAAATGGAGGAAAGCTTGGACGTTGGGAGTTTTTGGGATTACTTGGAGAATGAGAGAGATGAGAGAGAGTGTGATGTAAGGGAAGTGATGGGAGAGAGAGGGATGGTGAGGTGATGAAAAGTTGACTTTTTGAGGTTTCTTTTGTACTTGGGAATGGGAAGAGTAATGAGTTGAGTGATAAATGTACTTTTGACAAGTAAGGTGATTGATGTGATGGATTCTCTTGGGTTTAGCAACACGCGGTGTTTTTCTCGAACTGAATGCGGGCCCACATCTCCTAGACCTGGTATCACCTCAACGCGTGAGACGCGGCATCAGAACTGCAGCGATGGCGCGGTCGCAAGGATACAAGTCTCGGATCGAGCCGACTCTGGAATACAGGATTCTACTCAGGTTGCGCGCAAATGCCAATAATAGATCGCAGGTTACCGGAATTTGACCGGTAGGACCGCGGAAGCCTACAGAACGGTATGGGCTAGGATACGGGCCTTACAGAAATAACCATGATGTGAAGTGGAATCACCGAAATTGACCGTGAAATGTATAGAAATGACCGTGAAGTGAAGGAAATTAATTAATCGAAAAATGCATGGAAATAACCGTGAAGTGAAGGGAATTGACTGTGAAATGCATGGAAATGATCGTGAAGTGAAGCGGAATTGACGGTGAAATGCATGGAATGGACCATGAAGTGAAGGGAATTGACCGTGAAATGTATGGAAATGACCGTGATGTGAAGCGGAATCGCCGAAATTAACTGTGAAATGCATGGAAATGACCTTGAAGTGAAGGGAATTGACTGTGAAATGCATGGAAATGACCGTGAAGTGAAGCGGAATCACTAGAATTGACCGTGAAATGCATGGAAATGACCGTGAAGTAAAGGGAATTGACCGCGAAATGCATGAAAATGACCGTGCAGTGAAGAGAATTGACCGTGAAATGCATGGAAGGGAATTGACCATGAATTGAATAGAAATGACCGTGAAGTGAAGGGAATTGACCGTGAAATGGAAATGACCGTGAAGTGAAGGGAATTAACCGTGAAATGCATGGAAATAACCTTAAAGTGAAGCGGAATCCCTAGAATTGACCATGAAATGCATGAAAATGACTGTGAAGTGAAGGGAATTGACTGTGAAATGCATGGAAATGATTGTGAATTGAAGGGAATTGACCGTGAAATGCATGGAAATGACCGTGAAGTGAAGCGAAATTGCTGGAATTTACTGTGAAATGCATTGAAATAACCGTGAAGGGAAGGGAATTGACCATGAAATGCATGGAAATGACCGTGAAGTGAAGCGGAATTGCTGGAAATGACCGTGAAATGCACGGAAATGACCGTGAAGTGAAGTGGAATTGCTAGAATTGACCATGAATTGTGTGGAAATGACCGTGAAGTGAAGGAAATTGACCGTGAAATGCATGGAAATGACCGTGAAGTGAAGGGAATTGACCGTGAAATGCATGGAAATGACCGTGAAGTGAAGCGGAATTGCCGGAATTGACCACGAAATGCATGGAAATGACCGTGAAGTGAAGCGAAATCGTCGGAATTGACCATGAAATGCATGAAAATGACCTTGAAGTGAAGGGAATTGACCGTGAAATGCATGGTAATGACTGTGAAGTGAAGTAATTAACCGTGAAATGCATGGTAATGACCTTGAAGTGAAGGGAATTGGCGATGAAATGCATAGAAATAACCGTGAAGTGAAGGGAATTGACCGTGAAATGCATGAAATTGACCGTGAAGTGAAGGGGAATCGCAGGAATTGACCTTGAAATGCATGGAATTGACCATGAAATGCACGAAATTGACTATGAAGTGAAGGAAATTAACCGTGAAATGCATGGAATTGACCGTGAAGTGAAGGAAATTGATCGTGAAATGCATGGAATTGACCGTGAAGTGAAGGGAATTGATCGCGAAATGCATGGAATTCACCGTGAAGTGAAGGGAATTGACCATGAAATGAATTAAGTTGATCGCGAAGTGATTGAAATTGACCACGAAGTGAATGAAATGAATGAAATTGACCGTGAACAGATTGAAATTGACTGTGTAGTGAATGAAATGGATTTTTGACCATCGACCAGATGGAATCTTTGAAAATAACCATTTTAGTTGGCTAAAGTAGCTTCTCCTACCCCAAAATCATGTAGTACGCCAAGTAACTAATTTTGGTTTAGAAGATATTCTTGTTAAATGAATAAAGAAAGAAATGAAAAAAAAAAAAAAGATTAAAAAAAAATTATATGCTTATATATACATATTTATATAAATATGTATTAGAGAAAAATGTAGGTAAAATAAAGTTCTCCATGTAAAAATAATAATAATAATAAAAGAGAAAAAAGTGCATAACACTACGGTTATGGCTACGGTTATAATCCGTAAGCATAGGCCCAGCTCTGACCCGGTCGACCCCGACTTGTTATCCCCCTCTTTCAATCGCTGTTATGGCTACGGTTATAATCATATCCGGAGGTTGCCCCAACTTTGTCAAAAAGCTAAAAAAGCAGGGGCATTTTCGACCTTTGGCAAGTAATCAGTATACCGGCTTATTTTGGTGAGGTAAAAAGAAGTGGGTTTAAAAAAGTTAATGGGCCATAAATGGGTCGTACAGTGGTAAATTTCTCGGCAAGCATGGTATGATCCCTGCCAGCTCCACGTTCGCAAATATCAACCGAAAGCAAAATATCTGTTAAGTCGGGGAAAGTGATCTGGGAGAAGCAAATACAGTGTGAGCTCATTACCATTTAGTATATAGCACCATTCACCAACCTTGTAACTCACCCAGTATATCCGTCCATCCCAACCGATCAACAGGCCGTAATTTCTAGCCGCTGGATTTATCGATTACTTTGTACTTTTGTCTCAATTTTTATTGATGGTCAGAGAAGGGTGATTGTTATGAACACCCAAATCAGCTTGATGTTTGGCACGTGTCATTAAATCATCAGTTCTGATTCATTGGCAAAGTATGCCAACCGGTTTAGTACCATTTACCAATTGGCATGAGACGCACTCCGTGACCTAACCGAACGAGGATCAGGTACACTTTCCGAATATTCCACACGCAATCATTGTGGAATAGGTATATAGGTTCTCTCGAGAGAAATTTGCGACTGTGGACCTCACATTTTATCCAATGGTTTTTTGGGAGAATACAAACTTAACTCGCGAACTTAGACCTACGGACAGCGATTTTCAAGACGAAAATACCCCTCCCTTCCTTTTTAGGACGAGCGCCGACACTCCTCCAACTTTTGTACGAACGACTCAAAAGAGATCAAAGTTACATGGCCCACAGCTATGTTTTTATTATATCCACAACGTTCATCCATATTTCGAGATTATTTCGGAGTATTATCCGAAAAAAAAATATCATATCCAAAGATCAACTGGACCACACCACAAAGAGCAGCGGGAAAATTGATTTTCACCGTTAAAATAACATTTTGTAGGGCCCACCGTAACATTTAATTTCCATCCAATCTATTCATAAGGTCACAAAGGCCTGGATGAAGAGGAAAAACAAATTTCATAATGATCCAAAACTTTTGTAACCCCTAAAAGGGTTTTAATGGTAGACGTTCAATTCCCCAGCCTTTTACAGTGTGGTCCACTTGATGGTTAGATCTGTCTTATTTTTCGCATCAAGCCTTAATATGTGCTCGCCAAAGAGATGGATGGTTTGGATATAATACAAACCTCATGATGGGACCCAAAAAAGTACACAAAGCAAAAAAAACAAAGAAAAAAAATATACAGACCGCCAGCACTGCCGCGGCAGTCTGGCAGATTTTATTTTATTTTATTTATTATTATTATTATTTGTACAATGAGCACTTTTTTCGCCTTACATTCTTCTCTAATACATAATTATGTAAATATGTATATATAAGTATATAAAAATATTTTTCTATCTTTTAATTCATCTGTTTATATATTTATTTAACGAGTATATCTCCTAAACTAAAATGAATTATTTAACGTACAACATATGATTTTGGGGTAGGAGAAGCTAATTTAGTTAACCAACCTAGTTATTTTCCAAGATTCCATCGGGTTGATGGTCGAAAATCCATTTCATTCACTTCGCGGTCAATTTCAATCACTTCGCGGTCAAACTAGAAATTGAGCGGGGTAAACTGAAAATTAAGCGGGGCAAACTGAAAATTGAGCAAGGTAAAAATGAAATTCAGCGGGGCAAACATGAAATTGAGTGGGACAAACTAGAAATTAAGCGTGGCAAACATGAAATTCAGCGGGATAACCTAGAAATTGAGCGGGACAAACATGAAATTCAGCGGGGGAAACATCAATTTCAGCAGGGCAAATTACAAATTGAGCGGGGCAAACATGAAATTCAGGGGCCAAACTAGAAATTGATAGGGGCAAACTGAAAATTGAGTGGGGCAAACTAGAAATTGAGTCGGGCAAACATGAAAGTGAGCGGAGTAAACTGAAAATTGAGCGGGGCAAACTAGAAATTCAGTGGGGCAAATATGAAATTCAGTGAGGCAAACTAGAAATTAAGTGGGACAAACTGAAAATTGATCGGTGCAAACTAGAAATTGAGCGGGACAAACATGAAATTGAACGGGGTAAACTGAAAATTAAGCGGGGAAAACTATAAATTGAGTGGGGTAAATTGAAATTGGAATTCATGTTAGGCTAGTTCAATTGCATTTCAATTATGTGTTGGCTACTTCAATTGCATTTCATGTTTGCCCTGCTCAATTTCTAGTTTACCCCGCTCAATTTCCGGTTTGCCCTGCTAAATTTCTAGTTTGCCCCAATCAATTTCAGCATGGCAAACTAGAATTTGAGCGGGGCAAACTAAAAATTGAGCTGGGCAAACTAGAAATTGAGTGGGGCAAACGAAAAATTAATCGGGGCAAATGGAAAATTAAGCGGGGCAAACTAGAAATTGAGCGGGGCAAACTAAAAATTGAGCGGGGCAAACTAAAAATTGAGTGGGGCAAACTCGAAATTGAGCGGGGCAAACTAGAAATTGAGCGGAGCAAACTGAAAATTTAACGAGGCAAACTAGAAATTGAAAGGGGCAAGCATGAAATTAAGCGGGGCAAACATGAAATTGAGCGGTGCAAATTGAAAATTCAGCGGGGAAAACTTAAAATTCAGCGGGGCAACCTAGAAATTTAGCGGGACAAACATGAAATTCAGCGGGGTAAGGCATTTAGCTTTTAGGGCCTGTTTGGATACCCCGAAATAAGTTACTTTGTATACCTACAGTAGTAAATAAGTAGCTTATTCAACATAAGTAAGCTCGGTTTAAGATCAATTATAAGTAACTTTTTTTTACTTAAAGTTACTTAATCACTTCAGCTTAAGAAGTAGAAACCAAGATAAGCTACTTAATGCATAGGTAGCTTATCTCAAGTTACTTACAATCCAAACTCTCTCGTATTGACACTATTTTCCCAAATTTTATTTCATACAATTAAGAAGTTGGTAACATCAAAACATGAAATTGAGGAAACCCACTTGTCTTAAGGTTTGACAGTGAAACAGGCTACAATGTTCATCTGCCATGGCTCAAGTATACTATAGCAACTAGCCACTCATGTGCATAAACATGGTATGCATTCATGCTAATCAACTCACTCAAATTAGGGCCCCTATTGTGGATGGAGGATGGCCCTAAAAATAGCCTAAATTTCTTTTTTTTAAAAAAAAAAAAAAAAAAAACTAAAAACACCCTAAATTTGAAAGAAGTGCTCCTCGATATTATCTAGAACTCTTCAATATTATCGACATGTAAACCTCGATACATTGACTCATTGTCGATAATATCGAGCCAACACAATCCTCTATACGAAACATTTTGCCGTCGATATTATCGATATATGGTCCATTATATCAATGGTAAGTCATCGATAATATCGAGTCTGGATCAATAATATCGATAACTAATGATTTATATCCATTGAGGTAGATGGAAAAACTCGTATCGACATATATCGATGACCCTTCGATAATATCAAACTTAATATATCTCGATATATCGACCAATGATCAATAATATCGACTTTGCCTGTTAACTGTCTAGCAAACAACACTGAAAATTGCATAATTTATCGATATATTGAGAGTGTCTCGATCATATCGAGATTCAATCTTCGATATATCGAGCGTTGCTCGATAATATCGACTTTGCCTTTGAAATGTTCAACAGCCAACAATTTCATGTTTCCCCCCACTGAATTTCTAGTTTGCCCCGCTCAAATTCATTAATGCCCCGCTGAATTTCTAGTTTGCCTCGCTTAATTTTATGTTTACCCCACTTAATTTCATGTTTGCCCCGCTCAAACTAGAAATTGAGCGGGGCAAACCGAAAATTGAGCGAAGCAAACTAGAATTTGAGCGGGGTAAACTGAAAATTGAGCGGGGCAAACTAGAAATTGAGTGTGTGGGATCCAATTGTAATGTCGCAGCTTTCAAGGTGACTTGAAATAATCATAACTGTGATTTGAATGCTGGTTCCTTAGCATTACTTCTAGCTCCTCTCGTTGAAGAACAAAATTACTTACAATAATTATTGATGCTTAGTGTGGACACAATGCACAACAAAATGCTACTAAGATGCTTGAGGAGGTTGAGAGGTACGGATAAATATCAACCACATTTTGATACTTGTCTTTTTTGATACATCATATATTGAGCCATTTCAATTAAAATGTTAGGATTCTCAAGGATAGAGGAATCTATGTTCTGGTATGTGTCTTATTCTTTAATCGTTGGAGCTTAAGAACTATTCTTCCTAGAAGTAGTTCAAGTTAACATATGAGCTATGTTTGGATCCAAAATGAAAAATAGATTGAATTGCAAGCATTAGTTTAATTAAGAAGAAATAGTGAAACTAATGATGTTTTCCTTGTGTTCATAATGAAGTAGTCCTCCAATTTTCAGTTTGCCCCACTCAATTTCTAGTTTGTCCCACTCAATTTTCAGTTTGCCCCGCTCAATTTCTAGTTTGCCCCGCTCGATTTCCAGTTTGCCCCACTCAATTTCTGGTTTTCCCCGCTCAATTTCTAGTTTGCTCTGCTCAATTTCTGGTTTGCCCTGCTCAATTTCTAGTTCGCCCCGCTCAATTTCTAGTTCGCCCCACTCAATTTCTAGCTCGCCCCACTCAATTTTTGGTTTGCCCCTCTCAATTTTTGGTTTGCCCTGCTCAATTTCTAGTTTACCGCGCTCAATTTTCGATTTGCCCCACTTAATTTTCAGTTTGCCCCACTCAATTTCTAGTTTGCCTTGCTCAATTTCCGGTTTGCCTCGTTCAATTTTTAGTTTGCCCCGCTCAATTTTCGGTTTGCCTTGCTCATTTTTAGTTTGCCCCGCTAAATTTTCAGTTTGCCCCGCTAAATTTTCAGTTTGCCCCGCTCATTTTTAGTTTGCCCCACTCAATTTCTGGTTTACCCCGCTTAATTTCCAATTTGACTGCGAACCGATTAAAATTGACCGCAAAGAGAATGAAATGGATTTTCGACTATCGACCCGATGGAATCTTGGAAAATAACTACGTTGGTTAGCTAAATTAGCTTCTCCTACCCCAAAATCATACGTGGTACGTTAAGTAACTCATTCTAATTTAGGAGATATGCTTGTTAAATAAATGAATTAAAAGATAGAAAAATATTTTTATATACTTATATATACATATTTACATAATTATTTACTAAAGAAAAATGTAAGGGGGAAAAAGTTCTCCCTCAGAAAAAAAATAATAAAAATTAAAATAAATCTGTCAGGCTACCGCGGCACTGTAAATTTTTTTTTTTGTGTTGCTTTTGTGGGTCTCATCATAAGGTCTGTGTTGTATCCAAACCGTCCATTTATTTGGTGAGCTCATATTAAGGCTTGAGACAAAAAATAAGATAGATCTAACTATCAAGTGGACCACACTGTAAAAGGCAGTGGGGAATTGCACGTCTACCATTGAAACCCTTTTAGGGGTTCTTGAAGTTTTGGATCATCATGAAATTTGTTTTTCCTTTTCATCCAGGTCTTTGTGATCCTATGAATGAACTTAGATGGGGAGGATTTCTCACAAACATCACAGTGGGCCCCCTAAAAGTTTCTAATGGTTGACGCTAGTTCAACACTGTTTCCCATAATGTGGTACACTTGAGATTTGGATATACCTCATTTTTGGCCTCATACCATAAAATGATATGAAAAAATATATGGATGGCATGGATGAAAATCATACATCATGGTCAGGCCACAGACCACCGATCATCCGCCATTGGCGGGTGGCAGGGGAGTACCCAATCCGTTTCCGTGGAAGGAGGGGTATTTTCGCTCCGAAGTTTGCTGTCCGTACGAGAAGGTCGAAGTTTGCAAGTAAGTTTGTATTATTCCAAAAAAATCGTTGGATAAAAGGTGGAGTCCACAGTCGTAAATTTCTCTATCGAATGCCAATAAGATACGCCGGGACTCTAGACATTGGGTTTTTCTTTCAATGATCTAAACCGTTTATTTGAAACGGTTTAAATAATCCAATTCAACCGAGAGATTTTATTTGTTGAATTTCCACCATTGAAGTTTCTACCTACTTGTCATGTAAACGGCTTGGATTATTGGAAGATGACCCGTACTGAAAGGTTAGTATCCCAGCGTGTCGTATTGATATACGTGTGGATATATTCGATCGAACCTCATCAGGATTCGATTCAGTATCGTGCACGGAATGTCACGTGACGCAAGGAAAACCTAGTTGCACTCGCCACACATGTGGGAATAAGGATCGCAAGTTTGATATCGGAGCTGCTCATCAGAGGGTGATGATCATCTTATGGACCACGAGTATATAAAATGATTAGAAACATTGACCAACGGTCTAGATTTGATGTTAACAAACTTGTGGTGCAGATGATTATCAGATCGTCGTGAATCTACAGTGGACTCTCCTCATGAGCGGCTCTGATATCACAAGTGCCTAACCCGCTCCACGTCTAATGCGATGGGGTGCCTGCAATTTCCTTTCTCAAGTAGATGCTGGACCGAATTTTCTGGGAAAGCCTTTCGCAGCAAGTCCCTGCGCAAGGATGCTTGGTGGGGCCCACCGCCATGTTTATGGGAAATCTATTCCGTTCATCAGTTTTGAGAGCTCATTTCAGGAATTGGTTAAAATGAGGTGGTTTCAAAACTGAAGTGGGTCACATGAGAGGGAAAATTGGGGAAAGAAATACCCACCGTTGAAACCTTCGTAGCTCCATCTAGATGTTTATATGCCATCCAAACCGTTTTTAAGTTCTTTACCAATGGGAGGAAGTGAAAATACGAAAAAATTAGCCTGAAACAGAGCTTTTATGGCCACTAGAATGATTCAACGGTTCTCACTGAATACCCACTGTTTACTCTCGTGTGGCCCACTTGAGTTTGGATCCATATCTTTTCTCATATCATGATCTCGAAAAACGGATGAACGGGGTAGATGTCCCAAAAACATGGAGGTAGGCCCCACTTAGCATCCTTGCGGAGGAACTTCCTGCTAAAGGCTTTTGCACGAAATCCGCGTTCAGGCATGCTTCAGTATTTGGACGCTCTCGAGGTGTACCATAGATATTAGTAGATAAGTATTTTAATCGTTTACTCCTCCACTCCTTGGTGTCTTTTACCCAACGGAACAGAGTATTCAAATTTCAGAATCCATTTATTAAGGTTTATAAAATTATGTCTTTGCCACTGCTTTGATATCCAGAATTTAATAGTTTCTTCAACACTTATGTAGTGGATTATCCAGAAACCCAGCAATTCGGTCTCTGTGGAAACCTCAATTATCAGGATCTGAAGCTTCCAATCTCTTAAAAATCGCGTCTTTGCTGGTTTTTTTTTCTGCATCTTGGCTGTTCACACGATTCTCAATTCATAGAATCCAAATCTTCCAATCTCTTTAAAAATATATTTAAGAAGTGTTGTTTCTCATCCTGCCAATCGATTTTCTTAATTTCTCAATATTTTTCAACTTACCACAATATTAGGCCTTTTTTTTTTGTCGTCCAAAATCTGATTTTCTTAAATTTTCTGTCTTTCTGCAATTGGGTAAAAATTCCCAAGTTTTTTTTATTAAAATCTTTGACCGTCTTCTCTTGTTTTGACAACTTTTCTTGGAAATAATCTCTAGTTAATCCGCTCTCTATGGAAAACTCAATTCTCACCTCTATTTCATACATCCCTCTCTTCTCATCATTCTTCATCCTCATCTATTTTCTCGCCTACTTTGGAATTTTTCAACATTGGAGCCCCAAACAGCGCACCGAAGCTTCGAGCTGCTTCATGTCATTAACCCATGGAACTCCCGCCGTTTTAATGGCAGCATTCGCCATTGCCTCCCAAGCTCACCACAGCTTCGCCGCTCCCAATACCAATTTCCAAAACCTAGTACTCGACTTCAGCATTGCGTACTTCCTGGTAGATCTCCTCCACTACTTCATCTTCTTCCCAGACGACTATCTCTACATAGCCCATCACTTAGCGACCCTCTTCGTATTCGTCACCTGCCGTTACCTTGTCTTCCATGGCGCCTTTTCTATTCTCATCCTTCTTGCCCTCGCGGAGGTCACCAGCGCCTGCCAGAACACGTGGTCACTCGCCAACATCCAGAGATTCGACGTGCCCGCAGCTGCCAGGCTGTATGAATTTTTGTCACCGCCCTTTTATGCATTCTATACACTTATGAGAGTTTTTGCAGGGCCAGTCTTCACATACAAGATGGGCGTCTTCTATTTAAGTGGTGAGGCAGATAACGTGATTCCAGGATGGGTTTCGATTTCTTGGATGGTTGTTATTGTGGCGGCGATTTCACTCAGCATTATGTGGATTTTGAACAATTGGATGGAGTTGTATAAAGAGAGAATTAGGAGATCGGAGAAGAAAACAAGATAAAAGAGTGGGAAGATTTTGGTTTGGCAATGGAGAATGGCTTTGGCATTGTGGAGACCTATTGATGGATGGAGAGATTTTATGGGTTTTTCCATACTCTCTAAGATTTTTTCTTTTTATGAATAGTTCCTGTATAGATTAGATTAATGACAGATTAATCTTGGGATTGAGTATTGATTCTACTGATAGTGTCCAATAATCTATTTTAGACCTCTAATATATATATATATATATATATATATATATATATATATATATATATATATAAAACTAAGAATTTGAGAAGGTGAAAGTATCCGTGCTAATGCAAAATCCTAGGTTAGTTCCCCAGAACTGAATTGCCTGCATGTGCACTCATGTACGCAATCCACCGTTCATCTGTTGAACCATATCATGGAATGGGGAACCAGAAATTTCACAGAGGTCGGGTGGATTGGATGGTTTTGTGCTTTATAATTATAGGGCAGTTGGGAAGAAAGTCGTACCGATGGTCATTTCTTGATGGGTAAAAGTTTTCTTCTAGTCCGCAGATTGGATGGTCTGACTGGTGTGATTCTGGGCATGTTTCATCTATGTTAAGGCCATCAGATGAATGGACCGGATCTCGTAGACATGTGTATGTACATAGAGATTGAGTGCTTGGTAACTAACTTAGATATTCACAAGATCACCAGATCCTTTTCCTTTACACAAAACTGGAAGCCGATTGCTTGATCAGTTGTTCTTGTGGATTTTGCCTGTGTTCTCTTCTGGCTCTTGGATTGCTGCGCTTCATGCTCTGTATGGCCTTCACAGGCCCATGTGAAAATTCATGAGCATTTCAAAACTACTTTAAGGGCCTGTTTGTATAGGTTTAAATCCTGTGTCTTTAGAATACTTACAAAATGATTTGAATCCTAAAAATGAGTGCCCATACAAATCCAATTGCATCAGAGCCGTGCCATCAGAACAGGCACTAAATGAGTTCTTTTGTTTGCGTATACTGCTGCTTGGTAGTTCAAATGTCTTTTCCCCTTTTGTATGCTAAATGTTAGTCTTTACTTTTGCAGACCTTTGCCTTCCTTTTTTTAAAAAATAAAATAAAATAAAATAAAAATCATGAACTTAACCTGGCATATCCTGACTTATAACCTCATTGGATTGAGAGAAATTAGACAAACATATCCGTCACATATGGGAGTGCATATTATTCCTGATATTCGAAATATCTAGTTCACATGAAAGTTGTTTTCTTTGTTAGCAATTATTCAGTTTTGGAAACAATATAAATGGATAGGATCTTGAGTAGATGCATTGGATAACAACCAAATGTTAGGTGAAATAAGATGGCATATCTTGCACCATTTAATTAAACAATTAAACATGATGTAATGAACCATTACTCGAAATGATTCCAATGGTCCATATCTTTCCTACACAACACCTTTAACTTATCAACCATTGAGATCAATTGGGTTTAAATCTTCTCTCATCCGCACGCTATGGTACATGAATAGAAATAAATATATTATACTGTGATGTTAAATTCAAGAGAGACACCAAGAAGCTTAATAGAGAGAGAGCCGATCTCCTACTAACTGTACCGCACAGAATTTATGTGCAAGCTTCATGTAAGCATGTAAGCCGTAGGATGAGGAGAGGGGTTGGGATTCCACTGCATTGAGAGAGTGATATATATATATATATATATATATATATATATATATATATATATATATATATATATATAGAGAGAGAGAGAGAGAGAGAGAGAGAGAGAGAGAGAGAGAGAGAGAGAGAGAGAGGGTCTCCTACAGACTGTACCGAACGGAATTTATGTGCAAGCTTCATGTAAGCCGTAGGATGAGGAGAGGGGCTGGGATTCCACTGTATCGAGAGAGTGAGAGTCTTCGAAAAAAGGACTCTTCTACACTCACGGAGAGACTCACGTGAAAGCCTTCTGCATGAAGATCCTGCGCAAGTATTCTGTGGAGCCTACTATGATGTTTGTGATAAATCCAACCTGTCCATCCATTTTTTGAAATCATTTTAAGACCTACCACCAAAAATGAAGAGGATCCAAGACTTAAATCTGCGACATGAGAGGAAACAACGGGGATTTAGTGACCACGTCATATGGCTACAAAAGTTTTGTATCGGTTTAAGTTCGTGGTGTTTTCATTTCATCTCAGTGAAAATGACCTTATAAACAGTTTGGATGGAATATAAACATCAGGTGGAGCCCAGGAAGGTTTCAACGGTAAGCATTCTTTTCCCCAATGTTTCATCCCGTATGGCCCACTTGAGTTTTGGATCCTCCTCATTTTTTGCATAATGTCTTAAAATGATATCTAAAAACGAATGGACTGATTGGATTTCATACAAACATCATAGTGGGCTCCACACAGACATTTGTGCAGGATCTTCATGGGAAAGGCTTTAGCGGGAAATCCGCGTCCCCTGGAAATGGATTAGCTACTCCCCTGTCACCGGCCAATAGTGGGTGGTCGGTGATATGTGGACCCAACCATGATGTATGTGTTTTCACTTCCTCTGTCTCTATGTTAACTTATGAATATTTTGGATCTCAAAAATACATCATGGTGGGCCCTAGAAATGTTTCAACGACGAGTGTCATTGCCCCCACTGTTTTCTGTGGTGGTGTACACTTGAGCTTTAAATCTACCTCATTCTTTATTTCATGCCATAAAATGATCTCTGCAAATGGATGGATGGTATGGATACAACACATACATCATGGTGGGGCCCACAAAGCTTAGTGACGCCAGTCATTGTCGGTATCTAATCCGCGTCTGGTGTTACTCTTATTATGGGAAACAGGTTAGCTACTCCCCTGCAAGTAGCTTGGTGGCTGGTGGTCTATGCTCTGTGGGCCTCACCATGATGTATGTGTTTCATCCATTCCGTTCATCCATTTTTAAAGATCATTTTAGGGCTTGATGTCAAAAATGAGAGGAATATAAATCTCAGATGGATCACACCACAGGAAACCAATACTGATTGGATATCCACCATTAAAATCATCCTAGGCCCCACTATATGGTTTATTTGACATTCAATCTGTTGATTAGGTCATATAGACCCATATGAAAGGAAAAAAAAAAAAAAAAACAAAGATCAGCTTGATCCAAAACTTTTATGGCCCCCAAAAAAATTTTAACGGCCGACATCCATTCAACATTGTTTCCTGTAATGTGGTCCACTTAAGATTGTGATATACCCCATTTTTGGTCTCATACCATAAAATGATCTAGAAAAACAGATGGGTGGCATAGATGAAACACATACATCATGGTTGGGCCCACATAGCACCGACCACCCGCCATTGGCAGGTGGCAGGGGAGTAGCCAATCCGTTTCCCAATTCAAGGGATGTGGATTTCCCGCTAAAGCCTTTCCCATGAAGATCCTACACAAATGTCCGTGTGGGGCCCACTGTGATTTATACAAAATCCAATCAGTCCATTCGTTTTTAGATATCATTTTAGGACATTATACAAAAAATGAAGAGGATCCAAAACTCAAGTGGGCCATACGGGATGAAACATTGGGGAAAGGAATGTCTACCGTTGAAACCTTCTTGGGCTCCACCCTAATGTTTATATTCCATCCAAATCGTTTATAAGGTCATTTTCACTAAGATGAAATGAAAACACCATGAACTTAAACCAGCCATATGAATGTTTCAATGGTGGTCACTAAATCCCTGCTATTTTCTCTCATGTGGCCGATTTAAGTTTTGAATCCTCTTCACTTTTGGTCCCAGGTCCTAAAATGATTTCGAAAAATGGATGGATGGGTTGGATTTATCACAAACATCTTAGTGGACTCCACACAGAATACTTGTGCAGGATCTTCATGCGGAAGGCTTTCACGTGAGTCTCTTCGTGAGTGTAGGAGAGAGTCTTTTTTCGAAGACTCTCTCTCTCTCTCTCTCAACGCAGTGGAATCCCAACCGCTCTCCTCATCCTACGACTTACATGAAGGTTTTTCGTGCGATACGGTTCGTAGGAGACCGGCTATATATATATATATATATATATATACATACATACATACATACATACATACATACATACATACATATATATATATATATATAATATATATATATATATATAGGGAAAAGGTTCTATATGGTCAAGCTCATGGGAACTCCCCATGAGGTTGAGTTGTGTGGGCCCCACCATGATGTATGTCGAACATCTACCCCATTAGTCAGATGCACCATTCCATAGTGGGCCTAGGGCTTCAAAATCAAGTCAATCTGTGACTTGTGTGGGCTACACCACATACAAAAGTTGAGAGGGGTTACCGTCCATTAAAACATTGATAATCATTTATTGTGCCCACCGGGATGTGGTTCACAAATCCAGCCCATCCATTATGTGTGTCCCACTTGGATGAGGGGTCAGACCAAGTTTCAGACACATCCAAATTTTAAGTGGGCCCCACCAAGTGCTTTTATATGTTTTAGGCATGTCTTTACATGATTTTAGATGGTATGGCCCGCCAGAGTTCCGTGTACAGCTAATTTTTGGGATATCCCATAATTTAAAGGGGACCCATCAAATGCACGGTGTTGATGTTCGACATACATCGTGGTGGGGCCCAAACAGCTCGACCTCATGGGGAGTTCCCATGAGCTCGACCATATAGAACCTTTTCCCATATATATTGTTGAGGTCAAAATCTGGACCACCCTCCACTCAATACTGAGGACTCGGAACGAACCCTAGACTTACATAGAAAGGTGAACAAAGGAGACCTTGGCTTAAACAGGGGACCCTCCGATGCCTAAGTCAGGCTAGGGAATCTAGGTCTAGGTTGTGTAATATGGAGAGAGGGTGTGAGATCTTGCGTACCTGTTCTAATGGATTCCTCTAGTATTTATACCCATGAGGCGATGGGATCATGGCTGTCAATCTTGACACGATTTGCTCAATCAAGTGGATGTCACGCGTGTGAAGATGTCGGCTGCTATCTTTGGATCATGCGCTGGTTCACTCTCCGTATGCCTTAATGGGGCATATTTACGGCGTGATCTTCGACCACGTCCATATTGGGGTTGGTTCTGGAACTCGGTTTCCCGAGCTATTGGTCGGACCTTATGGTCGGAGTATGTCTCCAGCCTCCAAGATGTGAGTAGGGCTCGGCTCGGCCGATCCAGGGCCATAGTTCTTCGGATGAAGACTCCCGACAAGAGCTCGGCTCAGCCGATCCAGGGCTGTAGTTCTTCGAATGAGGTCTCCAGACAAGTGCTCGGCTCAGCTGATCCAGGGCCATAGTTCTTCGGATAAGAGCTCCAAACAAGAGCTTGACTCGGTCGATCCAAGGTCGTAGTTCTTCGAATGAGAGCTCCAGACAAGAGCTCGGCTCGGATTGCCCCTTCTGTCTCTCCCCAGTAACCCTAGTTTTGAAATCATAGTTCGGAAGCTAGGCCGGACTTGTCGCGATATTCTCCTTCCGAGGCCCTACTGATCCATTCGGTTTGCTTGAGTCAGTCCTTATCGGGACTGCTCACATTTTCTCATAACAGAAGCCTCCTACTCTCTTGGTCCAAGCTCGGACCTAGAGGGTAAATTCCTGGGGAAACGAAGTGCTGCCTCCACCTATGATGACGGGTCACGGTAATCGAAGCACAATCGTCGCAATGATTACGCTTCAAGATACTTGCACGGTACGACGGTTGCAGTCCTTCAACTTTTAACCTCTGGATGAGAGATGCGTGGCAGGCGGTTACGGATTGCAATTAATGGAGCAGGCAAAACGATGCCGCGTTCTCATGGGGGAAGCGAGAGGTCATCTGTGCCACAAAGACATTTAATGCTGAGGATACTTAGACCAGGGCACATGGGTCCAGACGTATAGCTTCCTTCCACGTGTCTCATTAGGCTCGGGTCCGAGCCGTTTCAGCTTCGGACACAACTGTATGCAATGATGGTGTTCGGCTGGCGGAGGCTATATAAACCCATCCACGCCTTCACTTGACCTCTCTTGCATTTGAACCTTTGCTCTTCTACCCTCCATTTTCTTTGTTCTTCTCAAATCGCCTTCTGTCGGGAAAGGGTTTTTTCTGCCGGATAAAGGGACTCCGTCAGCCGGAGAAGGGGTCTTGCTTAGAAGAAGTCGCCAGAGTAAAGAGAATTTCTGCTGGAGTAAATCACCTAAAGTGCTGTGAGTCCTCCACTGCTTTAGCTCTTTCTTCCATTATGTCGAGTAATTCTAACGAAGTCTAAGAGGTCCGAGGGACGTATGTGGACTCCAAGCCGGAGGCCTCAGGCTCAGAGCTTGGGGACTCCGAGGGTCCCCTGGATGCTATACCGCTACGCCCATAGACTAAGAAGATTGTGGGCCCACAAGCCAAGAGTCTAGGTCCAAGGCTGAAGAAGACGCCTCAGGACCTGGCGAAAAGGTCCATGACTGGTCCTTTAGGAGGTAGACCCAAAGCGGCAGTCCCCGGGGGCTCAGTTTTGATAGAGTCTCAGATGGCTTAGATCCGCGCCGACTACCAAATTCCTGACTCGGTGTATATCCGAGCTCCCTCTCCTCTAGATCATCCGGGTAATCCCGCTGATGGGGACATCACGATATTCCGCTGTGCCCTCCAGTGCGGGCTCTAACTCCTCATCCATCCATTTTTGGGTCTGGTACTGACGCGTCTACAGCTGGCTCCGAACGCATGGTAGATTCTGGTCTCCACTTTCATCCTTTGGCATCAGGTGAAGAACCAACACTTGACGCCGGACAAGTTCCTGTATTTGTACATGGCCAAGTTTGATAGGTCCGACTCGGCCTGGTACTATTTTTTAGTCAGGCTCCAATGTTCCTCGAGTCTGGTAACCTGACTCCCCACCTCTAACAAAGACTGGAAGGGAAAGTGGTTTTGGGCCTCCGAAGAGTGGGAAGCTCCCGCCGCTGAGCTTAGCAACTTACGGGTCCGAGTTCCCACTCGATTCTCTAATCCAGGTGAAACACCTTATATTCTTCATTGTGTTTCTTATAGCTGACCCATCTTATTACATTCTGATCTATCTTCTGCTTCTACCTGCAGTCCAACTGAAAGGACAGCTTGATCTCTCTTCTTCACACCAAGCCTAGGTTGCTAGGGCTAGGGTGCTTGGCGAGGATCAGTGCATTTGGCACGACCTCATCAGTGGGGATAACCTCGTGTCTTCAGGCTTCTGCCGATTTTTGCCTCACCCTTTTGCTCTGGGTAAGCGGGGTAGGCATTATGATTGTTTGAGGATTCCTCCGTAGATTTTGCTTGGACTGACCCCCTTCTTTTAGGTAGGAATGGCCGAAACTCCTAGCTCTAAGAGGAGGAGGACGACCGTTGTGTGCTCTCCCATGAGCGAGATCCTAGCTACTGAGCCGAGGACGAAGGCAACAGAGAAGAAGAGGAAGACTCTTGCCTTAGATTTTACACTGGTCAAAGTCGAGCCTGCTCCGGCTCCGACCATAGTCCCCGAGACACAACCCTCTGAAGCTCCTGCTAGAGCCGAGCCGTCACCATTCTCTCCCTAAACTCTAAGGGGCAATCTCCCGAGGTTCCCTCCGCAATTCCTCCTTCCCTCTGGGGATTGGGAGAGAAGTTGTCGCAGAGACCCCCGACAACTATTTCTCCCATCACAGGGGAGCCTCTGAGGTCCTAACTTGTTCTGCCACCCGTCTTACCACTACCAAGGTTGATTTCTTATCGGTAAGACTGATGCCTTAGTCAGGTATGCCGCCATGCCCGAGGTTGAGGCTCAAGCATTCGAGACCTACGGGGTGGGGAGGACGGCTAAGCCTACCCCTCCAGCGACTTTCCCTACTGCCTATCACATGTCACTGCTGAACGAGTCAGCGGCCAGACACGTGCCCGAGTCAACCATCGCTAACACCCTCTCCCGAGCTTATGACTCATTCATGAATGACTACGCCACAGTCTGCTATCAGTCGTTGCCGATGTTCATGGCTGTCAAAAATAAGCTAAGGGAGATAGATCAGATTGAAGCAGATAAGGCCAAGCTTGAGAAGCTCTTAGAAGCCTCAGCTAGCGAGCGGGAGGAATTGAAGAGGCTTGTGGAGGAAGGTCGCTTTAGGGAGTTAATGCTCCAGGGCGAGGTCAACCAGCTCCAAGCTCGTTTGGATGCAGCTGAGCCCAAGCTTGTGCGTTTGCAAGGCATCGTTGATCTGTCAGAGGCTTTCGCAGAGCGTATGGAGGTGAAAAATGGTAGCCCACGGATGACCTCGAGAGGGCAAGGCGTGAAGCTGCCGAGGGGTTGATGTTGCAAAGGGTTGTTCTTGAGGCATGGGCTACTGCAGAGCTGGACAAGCAGAAGGTGGAGTTTGAGGCTTTGGCAGCCTCGTGAGTTGTTGCACAGTGGCAGAGTACAAAGAATCTTCAGAGAGGTCCGGAGAATTGGATAAATTGTATCTTCACGCTTACAACACCGCTTATGATAACTGCCTCACTGACGTCCGAGAGCTTCACCCCGGCATCAATCTCAATCCTCTAGTTGCGGATGAAGCCGAGGGGACTAAAGCAGCTCTGACCGATGCTCAAGAGGTCAGAGATGCCCCTACTATTGCCGGGAAGACTCTCGACACTCAATTCCCCGATTCAGCAGCTGGCCCCTCTTCTCGGAGGGAATGAAATATTTTACTCTCTTTTTTCTTTTTGACATGGAATATTTGTGGATGATGATTTTTTGGATATTCATGAATGATGATTTTTAACCATCCGACCCTCGGTCGAGGGCATGATTTTATATGTTGATTGCTGAATGATGATTTTTAACCATCTGACCCTCGGTCGAGGGCATGATTTTATATGTTGATTGCTAAATGATGATTTGTAGATCTTTGGTGTATGATGAGTTGACCCCTTCTTTAAGGGATCGGTTCACCTAAGGGTTTCATCTCTACACATGAGAGCTGACCCTTAACGATTCTGTAGATTTTTGTGGTTTAACGAGCTGACTCCTTCTTTAAGGGATTGGTTCGTAGAGTTCACCTTTGTTCATGAGAGATGACTCTTTGTATAGTAGATAAGCTGAACAGGCAGACCATATAGAAGAAATGACACTTTTATTAAGAGCCTTAAAGGCTAGTAGATCCGAGCTATACATTGCTTTTAAGCGGCCAGTAGCTTCTTTTTCCTCATGGATAATAGATCTTTAAGTGCTCGGTATTCCAAGGGTGAGGTAGTGGACGCCTTTCCAGGTCTTCCAAATGGTAAGAGCCGGGCTTTGTCGATTTGACCACACGATAAGGCCCTTCCCAACTCAGTCCCAGCGTCCCGGCTCCAATCTCCGTAGTGCTCTGGAAGACGGGGTGGAGGACTAGGTCACCTAGTCAGAATCGCATCATCTTAACCCAAGAATTGTGGAATCACACCACTTCCTGATGCCGAGCTACGACTCGGAGTCTGGTGACATCTCTGGCTTCTTCGAGTAGGTTGAGGTTTGCCGCGATCTGCTCGGCACTCTGATCCTCCCGATAGTTTTTGACCCAAGCTGTGGAGAGGCCGACCTTAACTGGGACGATCGCCTCCGAGCTGTAAGATACTGAAAAAGGAGTTTCCCCAGTAAACGACTGGGCTATGGTCCTGTAGGCCCATAGGACAAACGGGAGCTCGTCCGGCCAGTTCCCCTTTACTTTTTCTAACTTCGTCTTGAGGTGGTGCTTGATGACCTTGTTCACGACTTCCACCTGCCCATTAGATTGTGGATGACGAGGCGAGGAGTATGCATTCGAGATGTCGAGCCCCCTACACATGCCTCTGAATCTGTCATTGTCGAACTGCTTCCCGTTATCGGAGACAATGGTATAAGGAATTCCAAACTGACAGATAATATTCTTCCAAATGAAGTCAGTCACTTTCTGCTCCATGATCTTCGCCACCAGCTTGGCCTTGACCCACTTGGTGAAGTAGTCATCCACTACGATTGCGAATTTGAATTGTCCCTTTCCAGGGAGCAGAGGCCCAATGATGTCGATCCCCCATTGGGCGAACGGCTATGGCTCGCTCATAGGGGTCATCTCTTGTGCGGGTTGCCTCGGCATGACAACGAATCTTTGACACTTATCGCACCTCTGGACATAACTCTTGGAGTCTTCTCAGATAGTCGGCCAGAAGTACCCTTGACGAAGTATCTTCTGAGCCAAAGATCGGTTACTGGAGTGATTTCTGTAGATCCCCTCTGTATTTCTTTGATCACGTAGTCTACTTCATCAGGTCGGAGACATCTGAGGTAGGGCTGTGAGTGCCCCTTCTTATACAGAGTCCCATTTAGAATAATGTATCATGTTGCTCTGATCTTCAGGCGTCAGGCCTCCAACCTGTCTTCAGGGACTTCGCCAGTAGTGAGGTATTTGAAGATCAGATCCATCTAACTCAGAGTTGCCTCTACTGGATTGACCATTTCTTGATCAGCTCGGTCAATACTTGAGCTATCCAGAAATTCCATAGGGACAATCCTAGGAATTTTTCCCTCAGTGGCCGAGGCCAGCTTCGCGAGGGTGTCAGCCTAAGAGTTCTTCGTCCTTGAAATTTGTTTGGTGGTATAACTTTCGAACCTTTCTATCAGCGTCCTGGCCTCAGCCAAATAAACTACCATCCTCATTTCCTTGGCATCGTACTCGGTGGAGATGTGGTTTACAACAAGCTGAGAATCGCATTGCACTTTGAGAAGCTGGACCCCCAGACTAGCCGCCGGTCTGAGTCCAGCCAGCAGATCTTCATACTCTGCCACATTGTTGGAAGCCTTGAAGCCAAGCCTGAAGACGTACTGGATGGTTGTGGAATCAAGCGTAACTAGGATGATCCCTGCCCTGGCGCGCTTAGAATTGGACGATCTGTCCACAAAAAGGGTCCATCTTTTCTCTCCTTTATCTGGCTATGCATCCCTGTGAAGGGAGAGAGTTGGCGAAGTCATGGGGACTGCCTCCGTACATGCGTCTATGACCTCGACATTTGGACCGATGAATTTTGCTATAAAGTCAGCCACTGACTGCCCCTTGATCGCCGTCCTCGGTCGATACTGGATGTCGAACTCTCTGAGTTCTATCGCCCACTTAGTAAGTTGACCCGACACTTCGGGCTTCTGAAGGACTTGTTTGAGGGGGGAGTCAGTCAAGATAATGATAGAATATGCCTGGAAGTATGGATACAGCCTCCGAGCTGAGACAACTAGGCTGAGTGCTAATTTCTCCATCTCGGATATCTGGTCTCGACGGGTACCATTGCCTAGCTCACATAGTAGACAGGACATTGTCTACCCCCCACCTCTCTGATAAGCGCAGAGCTAACGGGGAGGCTGAAATCGCCAGAAATAGGAATAGGGGCTTGCCCTCGTTGGGTTTGGATAGTAGGGGTGTGAGCCCAAGTACTGCTTCAGTTGTTAGAAAGCTTGCTTGCAGTCCGAAGTCCACTCGGCTTTCTTTTGACCCTTCAACTGTTGGAAGAAGGGAAGGCATTTGTCAGTGGCTAGGGATATGAGCCGTCCGAGCTCTGCTACTCGCCTGGTGAGGCACTAAATCTCCTTCGTTGTCTAAGGTGAGCTCATGTCGAACAGTGCCTTGATCTTGTGAGGGTTCGCTTTAATGCCCCTCTGGCTGACCTGAAACCCGAGAAATTTGCCCAAACCTAATCCCAAGGCACATTTATCAGGATTTAGCTTCATGCGGTACTCCCGGAGGATTGAGAAGGTCTCTCCAAGGTCTGTAATGTGCTCGGATGCTTTGTCGCTCTTGACGAGCATATCATCAACGTAGACCTCTATGGTCCAACTAATTTGTCTGGCGAACATTTGTAAATGCTATTCTATCTAGTTCCTATGTTTGTCAAATTTTGTAGTGTCAAAAACTCTTGGAATCTCTATCTTGTTTAGTTCATCTTCTTATTCAAGATTGTGCAATTCAAATACAAGTTCAAGATGTTACAAGTCAACATTCAAGCATCACAAGTATAAGAGATATATAAGTTCAAGTACAACATCAAGTGATAGTTCAAGCTTTCAAGCTTCTACTATGTCAAGACAAAGTCCTTGGTTTTGGAACTCGAAGCTCAAGGTGAAATACAAGTCACAAGTACTTCAAGTTCAAGCTTCAAAGGACTTCAAGTTCAAGCTTCAAAGTAAGTTAAGATATCAAGCTTCATGTACTTCAACATCAACTATCAACCAAAGCAAATAATGAATTTAATGTTCAAATTTCACTTATAAGTCACATTGATTGCATACTTAAATTGGGTCACTATATACTTCTATAGGCTTTTTCTCGACTAGTCTTAGCCTACGTTCGACTAGTCCTAGTACTGGCTCGACCAATCCAAGAAATTCCTCGACCAGTTCAAGGTTTGTTACTAATTTTGAGATTTTTTGTTGGATCTTCGACTAGTCATGGAGACTGCTCGACCAGTCGAGCAGGCTCGACTCAAAGTCCAACAACTAAATTGTTCCCACATGACTAGTCGAGAGCAGGGTTCGACCAGTCGTGCAGGCCACTCGACCAGTCGAGCAAGCCACTCGACCGGTCGTGGAACAGTCTTATCTTATCACACCCAAAATTTCAAAAATTTATTGGTCGTTCGACTAGTCGAGCTATCCCCTGGACCAGTCGAGTAAACAGTTTCTGCACTTATAAATAGAGCATGATTTTCTGAGTTTTTCATTCAATTCAAGCAAAATCAAGGCACCACTCTAAGAGATAAGTTTGTGATATTCTTAAGCTATTTAGTGCTCATTTAATATTCTCTTTGATTAGCTTTTGCATTTGATTTTGAGATTCTACATTCCAATCTTATTTGAAGAAGGGATTTTAGTTTTCCCCTTTCTTGGAATCAAAATCAAATCAAGCAAGCCCAAAGTGATTTAATTTAAAAATCATTTAGAACTTAGAACATTTTCATAAGTGAGTGTGGACATTGAACATCTACGTTGAACATCTACTTCGAATTGGTTCTTCCGGGCTTCATCAAAGGAGAATATCCAGATAAGTATTTTACATTTCTGTAAATCTATTTTTGGTTTCTTTGAGATTGTGCCAGGAAAAATCTCTTTCTTTTTGGTTTATTTGAGGTGATCCAGAAAACTCGGAGTGTGGGGTTTTTAAATTGTGTAAGCCCACTTGAAAGACACAATTGTGAAGGTTTTAGGTGAACCTTGAAAAACTTAGTGTATAGTGAATGTTAACATCCACCGTGTGAGGATATTGGGAGTGGAGTAGTTGTGTGTCTATTTTTCTAAACAGTTGGTGTACACACAAGTGAACCACTATAATTTCTAGCCTTGTGGTGGATGATTGATTGTGACTTTCTGTAAATGTTGTAATTTCCTTTTAAGCATTTATGAAGAATGTTGTAATCTTGTATGCAAGTGTGGGAATGTTGTAATCACTTAATTATTTTCTTTGTTATTTTATTCTTTATTCCTCTATATCGGTTTGAGATTTTGATACATAAACCTTTATAGGAATCAGGTTGTCTTACCATAAACCATTGGTTTTTAGTGTAAGGTTGTCCTTAGAACAACATCTGTATCAACCTCTTAATACTTGTACATTTGAGGTTGTTATTCATTTCTACTTTGTGGGATTGTTTAGTGCTATCTTTATTTATATTTTTTTATTTCCATATTTAATTTTTAATTTGAAATAGTCCTATTCACCCCCCCCCTACTAGGACTCGTAGCTCGGCCTTTTCAAGTGGTATCAGAGCCTAAGAGCTCGCTTTATTTTTTGGATTAATTTTCTGAGCTAATCGATCTGAGCTTTTTAAGATGTCAAATTTTGATAGCCTTTCAGTCACTAGGCCTCCACCATTTGATGGCTCCAATTATGCCTATTGGAAAGCCAGAATGAGGATTTTCTTAAAATCCATGGATGAGAGAGCGTGTGATAAGCCACATTAACCAATTGGACCCCTCCTACCACTGAAGTAGCTGGTACTGATGGATCTAAAACTGTAAATGTCTTACCTTATTTTTCTTGGCCCTCTCTTCAGAAAAGTGAGAGTAGTGTCAATGCAAAGGGTTTAAATGTTATTACTTACGCACTATCACCAGATGAATTCAAGAGAATTATATCCTGTGATACTGCAAAGCAAGCCTGGGATATTTTGGAAATGACACACAAGGGAACAACAATTGTCAAGAAATCTAAAGTTCAAATCCTCACAACCAAATTTGAGGAAATACATATGGAAGAAAGTGAAACTTTCATGGACTTCTATACAAGATTGAATGACATTATTAACTCTATGTAGGGTCTTGGTGATAGAATCCCAGAAAGTAAAGTCTGTGCAATGATATTGCGCTCATTACCTGAATGGTTCAATTCAAAGGTGACTGTGATCCAGGAACTTCGTGATACGGATAATATGAGGGTAGAAGAATTGGTCGGTTCGTTACAGACCTATGAGTTAAACTTTAAAGCTCCTAAGGGTAAATCCATTGCCCTTAAGTCTTCTAAAAATATTTCTCAAGAAAATAACAATTCTAATTTAGAAAATTTTGAAGATGATATGACCCTTTTAGCTAAAAAGTTTTATAAGATTTTCAAAAGTAAAAGGAGGGTTGATTTGCAAAAACCTAATGAAAAGAAAAAATTTAGATCTAAAACTTGAAAATCTTTAAAAGATAGTCAATGTTACAATTGCCATGAATATGGGCATCCAGCGAACAAATGTCCTAATAAGGACAAACCTAAAAAAGAAAAGTATGTTGGCTATATGGGATGAATCTTCCTGCTTTGAAGCTTCTTCTGAGTCAGAAGATTCTGAAACTGAGTCGGGTAATGATGTTAAGCCCTAATGACTCTAGCCAAGTTCACTTTTTCAGATAATGATAATTCAACCAGTGAAGAAAATCTGAATGTGACCATGAAAATGAAGAAGATCTTCAAGATGCTTATAATGCCCTATACAAGGAAAGTTGTAAAATTGCTATAAAACTAAAACTTCAAAAAGAAAAAGTTTTTAAAACTAAAAGAAAATTTTGGTAATCTAGTCTTAGAAAAATCATACATTTCAAATTGCTTTGAAAAAACTAAGTGTGACTTAGATTTCAAAACCTCCCTAGTTGAAAACCTAAAATCTGAAAATGAAAAGCTAAAACTTGAAATCTCTTTACTTTTGAGTTTAAAAAACACATGGAGGTATACCGAAGGTGATCCTAAATTAGAAAAACTTTTATCCGGATCCAAAAAATGTGGCGATCGATCTAGATTGGGCTACGATAAAAGTATTCCTCCCAAATATAAGAATACTCCACCTAAATTTTTGAGAGGGGAGTCTTCTAACTCAAAAGGAAAAAGTCTGAATCAAAATTATTCTAAAAATTCTAAAACTTTACAGACCTTAAAACCTAAAAGTAACCATATCAATTATAAAAATCAGAATCGTAATCCTTTAGATGAGAAAATTGTTGATTTACTTATGGAGCTCTTAACGATCTTATAACAATTACAAACATAAGAAGACCAACTACACTCCTAAACCCAAAACTGTAATGAAATGGGTCCCTAAGGTTACTTGTTCAGTTTCCCACACTGCTTTCAAAGCTTCGAGCCATTTAAAGTGGTACCTAGACAGTGGATGCTCCTGACCCATGACAGGTGACAAAGGTCTGTTCACCAATCTTAAAGACATGACTGATGGTTCAGTCACATTTGGTAATGGTAGCAACTTGTTAGTGCTATGATTTCATATCCCTTTGGTTGTCAAATTTTGTAGTGTCAAAACCTATATGTCTTGTACTTCTTGTGTTTCTTATTTGTGACTACACACTGCTTCAAGACAAGATCATGAATGAAGAATGTTTTCAAGACAAGATCATAAATGAAGAATATTTGTAAGACATGCCATGAATGAAGTCTACAAGAATAGAAGACTCCAAGTTTGCTTCTATCAAGTTCAAGATTAGAAGACTGCATCAAGACAAGTCAAGAATGTACCAAGCTCGAGAAAGACCATCAACTTGACTCAAGCTTCTACTTCAAGATCATCTGAGAATACAGACCTTCAAGACTTCAATATCCATCTCACTTCAAGGTTTGTTTGACCTTATATTGACCTTAGGTTGGTCTGTATGATAGGTCATTCTGGATACATAATCCGAATATTTTAATTTACTTGGTGTGACTGTTCTAAGACCAGTCCTAGAAATCTTAAGACCAGTCCTAGCTTTGCTTCGACCAGTCTTAGGTTTCTCAGGACTAGTCCTAGGTTGTTACAGATTTTTGAATTTTCCTGGTTGTCCTTTGATCAGTCCTGGACTTTCTTCGACCAGTCCTGGGAAGTCCTACGACTCATCCTTCGACCGGTCGTAGTCTTATGACTCGAACTCCAGCGACTTATCTCGAGTCCCACGACCAGTCGTAGGTGTCTCACGACCAGTCGTAGGTGGTCCACGACCGGTCGTAGGCTACCTACGACCAGTCGTGAGAATAGCAAATCTAATCCCGCAGAAATCTTTCAAAATCTTTGACGCTACGACTAGTCCTAGGATTCTAAGACCAGTCGAAGATAGGATTTTTTAGGCTATAAATAATGCACGAATTTCAGAGTTTACTCATTCCATTCCATTCACTTCAAGCGATTTAAGGCTATACTCTGAGATAAGTTGTGATTAATTTTTTAAGCTATTGTGCATATTTAATATTCCTTTTGTTAGCATTTTTCTATTGTGATTTTGATCCATATTCCAATCTTATTTGGAAAAGAGGAATTTGTGATATTCCTTCTTCTGGGATCAAAATCAAATAGACCTTGCTCTTCTTGATTTAATCTAAAATCAATTAGACATAGAACCATTCTTTATGTGCGTATTGGACATTGAGTGACGTATCATTCATCTACTCCGATTGGTTTTACTGGGCTACTTTAAAAGGAGATCCAGGTATTTTACTTTGTAATTTACTTTCTCTGGTTTTGTTTGAGATTTTCCAGAAAAATCTCATTGTTTTGGTTATCTAAGGAGAGCCAGAAAACTCAGATTGTGGGGGTTTTTGGATTGTGTAAGCCCGAGATAAAAAGACACAATTGTGAAGGTTTTGGGTGAACCTGTGAAAACCTATTTTGATAGTGCATGCTAATATCCCCTGTGTGAGGATATTAGGAGTGGAGTAGCATTCTGTGTGGCTGTTGGCTAACAATTGGTGAACACACAGGCGAACCACTATATATCGTTGTGTTGTGGATGTGCTTGATTTCTTTATTCATTTATTCCTTTATTATTGTGCTTTTGTGGATGAATATTGTAATTTTCATTTCAAGCAAGTGTGGTTGAATAGTGTAATAACTTAGGATTTATTTCTTTAAGTTATTCTTGATTTATTTTCCATATCATTTATGTTTTCTAGATCGTTCTAGAAATAAGGTTGTCCTACCATAAGCCATTGGTTTTTGGTGTAAGGTTGTCCTTAGAATTGATTTAGTATCATTCTCATATTTCATGTGCTTTTAGATTGTTATTATTTCAACATTGTTATTTATATCTTTTATTATTCCGCTGCTTTAAGTTTTATTTGGCATTGCCCTAGTCACCCCCCCTCTAGGGCATATAGCTTGGCCCTTTTAAGTGGTATCAGAGCCAAATAGCTCGTGCTTATTGCTTATTTATTAGATTTATTTCCTGAGCTAACGATCTAAGCTATATTAAGATGTCAAATTTTGAAAGCCTATCTGTCACTAGGCCACCACCCTTTAATGGCACAAACTATGCTTATTGGAAAGCAAGGATGAGAATCTTTCTCAAATCCATGGATGAAAGTGTGTGGCTGGCCACAGTGAACAGATGGAAATTACCTGTCACTGAAGTAACTGATGAAGATGGTTCAAAATCAATGAAAGTAATATCTTATGCTCTTTGGACCACACTTCAGAAAAGTGAGAGTAGTGCCAATGCATAAGCACTAAATGCAATTACTTGTGCATTGTCACCAGATGAATTTAAAAGAATCATCTCATGTGAAAATGCTAAACAAGCATGAGATCTTTTAGAAATGACACACGAGGGTACATCAATTGTCAGGAAATCTAAAGTCCAACTCCTCACAACTAAATTTGAAGAAATTCATATGGAGGAGAATGAAATGTTTATGGACTTCTACACTAGATTGAATGACATTGTAAACTCAATGTGGGGTCTTGGTGATAGAATCCCAGAAAGTAAAGTATGTGCAAAGATACTACGCTCACTTCCTGAACGGTTCAATTCAAAACTAACCGTGATTCAGGAACTTCATGATACGGATAACATGAGGGTTGAGGAACTAGTTGGTTCTTTACAGACCTACGAATTGAACTTTAAAGCTCCAAAAGGAAAATCAATTGCTCTCAAGTCATCTAAAAATATTCCACAAGAGAGCACTTCAGACTTTGAAAATTCCGAAGATGATATGACACTTTTTGTAAAAAGGTTTTATAAAATTTTGAAAAATAAGAAAAAAAGAGATTTTCAAAAATCAAACGATAAGAGACAATCTAAACCTAGTATTCGAAAAACTTTGAAAGATAGTCAATGTTACAACTGTCAAGAGTATGGGCACTTGGCTAACAAATGTCCCAAAAAGGACAAATAAAAAAGGAAGAGTATGTTGGCTACTTGGGATGAATCATCTAATTTGGAATCCTCTTCAAAATCAGAAGATTCTGAAAATGAGTCGGGAGATGATGTTAAAGCCCTTATGACTCTAGCCAAAGTCACTTTTTCTGATTATGATGAAGTAACTAGCGAAGAGAATCTGAATAGTGATTGTGACAATGAAGATGATCTTCAGGATGCATACAATGCCCTTTATAAAGAGAGTTGTAAAATTGCTGTCAAGCTTAAATTACAAAATGAAAATTTTTCTAAACTTAAAGAAGATTATGAGTCTCTTGTCTTAGAAAAATCTCATATTTTTTATTTTTTTGAAAAGACCAAATGTGATTTAAAAATCAAAACCTCCCAAGTTGATGATTTGAAAACTGAGAACGAGAAACTAAAAAATGAAGTAGCTTCTCTTTTGAGTTTAAAAGACACTTGGAGATATGCCCAAGGAGATTCTAAATTAGAAAAATTGTTATCCGGATCGAGAAAATGTGGCAATAGATCCGGGTTGGGCTATGATAAGAATACTTCTCCTAAACAAAAGAATACTACTCCTAAGTTTGTGAAAGGAGAGTCTTCGAACTCAAAAGTAAAGTATACTTATCAAGGTTTTTCACAAAATTCAAGGACCTTTCAAAAATCTAAAAATAGTCATGCCAACTTCAATCTTCAAAACCAAAATCCTTTGGTTGAAAAGATTATTGATCTTCTCAAGGAGCTATTAAAATTTAACTCTATAGGTCATTCATATAACAATAGACAGAAAAAGTCCAACTACACTCCTAAACCCAAAACAAGATCTTGAAATGGGTTCCTAAAGTTGATTTGCTTGGTTGCCCACTGCTTTCAAAGCTACAAGCCATTCAAAGTGGTACCTTGACAAGGATACTCCGGACATATGACGGCGACAAAGCTTTATTCACCGATCTTGAAGACAGGATGATGGGTCGGTCACTTTTGGTGATGGAAGCAATTGCAAAATCATTGGCCAAGGTACGGTTTGGCTTTTTTATAACCTTCCCTTATTTAAAAATGTATTATATGTTGAGGGCTTGAAACACAACTTACTTGAGTATATCTCGGATATGCGACAACAATCATAATGTAAAGTTTTCTAATCAAGGTTGTGAGATTGTTAATAAAGAGGGTTCTCATTATATTAACTGGTCGCAGAACTTCTAAAACGCTACATCGTTAGTAATGCAAGCTCATCTACTCAATCGTGTTACATGGTCCATACATGATGAGATTGAATTATGGCATAAACGCCTTGGACATGTACACTATCGGAACTTATTTAGATTGAGTAAAAGAGAACTTATAAGAGGTCTACCCAAATTACAAAAAGTAGACAAAATATGTGGTGAATGCCAGATGGGCAAACAGATTAGGAGCTCTCACAAGAAAGTGAACTCCAATACCACATCTAGACCTCTCGAGCTTCTCCACATGGATCTCATTGGACCAACTAGAACGGAGAGTCGAGGTGGCAGAAAATACATCTTGGTTATCGTAGATGACTTTACTAGATTCCCTTGGGTATCATTCTTAAAAGACAAATCTGAAACCATAGCTGAAGTAAAGAAGATCATTAAACGAATCCAAAATGAAAAAGGTTCTCAAGTTTATAAGATCCGTAGTGATCATGGTTCGAATTAACCCGACAATAACGGTTTGAGAATTTACAGTAGCGATCGGGGAATATCACATGAATTTTCTCATGGCTTCAAAACTCCTCAACAAAATGGTATAGTTGAGAGAAAAAATAGAGTGCTTCAGGGATATGGCTAATGTCATGTTAAATAGTATGAAGCTCTCCAAAATCTTTAGGCCAAAGCAATTAATACTTGCTTTCTTACATTATTAATCGTGTTTATACTAGTAAATCAAAAATAAGACTGCTTATGAGTTATGGTTTGAAAAGAAACCTACTGTCAAATACTTTCGAATTTTTGGCAGTAAGTGTTACATTTTACGAGATCGTGAAAATTTGAGAAATTTTAATATAAAGAGTGATGAAGGTATTTTCCTTGGATATTCCTTAAACAGTCGAGCTTATAGGGTTCTAAATAAAAGAACAGGTGTGATTCAAGAGTCCATCAATGTGGTCATTGATGATCATTTGAATACACCTGCTTCGAGTTCAGATGATGATGAAATTCTTATAATCGAAAATCAAGATACCTCTTCATCTCAATCTGAACCTAGGACTGTTAAAGATCATCCAATTAATCAAATCCTTAGAAACCCTCTAACTGGAGTTCGTACACGCAAACAACTTGAAAACATATGCAATTATGTTTGTTGTACATCCCAAATAGAACCGGTCAATGTAAAAGAAGCTCTTTCTGACGAAAATTGGATAGTAGCTATGTAGGATGAACTTAATCAATTTGTTCGTAATGATGTCTTGTATCTTGTTCCTAGACCTAAACATAAACACATTATTGGAACAAAATGGATCTTTAAAAACAAGTCTGATGAACTTGGAAATGTTATACGAAACAAGGCTAGACTGGTTGTACAAGGGTACACTCAGGATTAAAGGCATCGATTACGATGAAACCTTTGCTCCAATCGCTTCGCCTTGAATCTATCAGACTTTTTATTTCCATCACTTGCTTTAGAAAGTTTAAAATTTATCAGATGGATGTAAAGAGTGCCTTCTTAAATGGTGATTTACATGAAGAAGTTTATGTAGAACAACCCTCGTGGTTTGAAGACCCCAAGCTTTCGATCATGTATTTCGTCTCAAAAAGGCCCTTTATGGTGCAACAAGCGCCAGGGGCATGGTATGAAAAATTGACTAAATTCTTACTTAGTCATAGTTTTCAAGTGGGAAGTGTCGATAAGACGCTATTTGTTAAGAAACATAATAATGAGATTTTAATGGTTCAAATCTATGTAGACGATATTATTTATGGATCAACATGTTCTAACATGTCTATTGAGTTTGCGAGTTGATGAAATCAAGATTCGAAATGAGCATGGTTGGTGAACTAAATTACTTCCTAGGGTTACAAGTAAAACAACAACTTTGATGGAATCTTCATTTCTCAAACCAAGTATGCTACAAACTTGGTTAAAAGGTTTGGATTTGAAAATGGTAAAATTTGATACTCCTATGAGTACAACCTTGAGACTCTCAAAAGACTCTACATGTAAAGATGTAGATCCTAAGCTATATGTTAGTATGATTGGTAGTTTATTATATCTAACTGCTAGTAGACCTGATATCGCTTTTAGTGTTGGTATTTGTGCGAGATATCAGTCTAATCCTAAAGATTCACATCTTCTCATCAAACGGATTATTAGATATGTCGCAAGTACAACTAATTTGGGTCTTTGGTATTCTTTTGATACTAATGTTAAATTAGTTGGGTATTCTCGATCTTGATTGATTGGGCTGGTAATATTGATGACAGAAAATCAACCAGTGGTGGTTGTTTTTACATTGAAAATTGTTTGGTTTCTTGGTTTAGCAAGAAGCAAAAGTTCAATATCGCTTTCCCTTCTTGAAAATTTGAGTATATCGCATGACCGGGATATGCATGTACACAACTCGTATGGATGAAACGCATGTTAAGCGATTATGGAATTAATCAAGATTCAATGATCTTACATTATGATAATTCCAGTGCTATCAATATTTCCAAAAATCTAATTCAGCATTCGTGTACTAAGCATATTGACATTAGGTATCATTACATTCATGAATTAGTTGAAGAAAAAGCTATCTCTTTGGAATATATTCTAACTAATGTCCAACTTGCTGATATATTTACTAAACTGCTCGACAAAAGCAGGTTTACTAAAATGAAATTTGATCTTGGTATGTGCATTTTAAATTGAATATACTTGTCTGCATGTATCATAGTGTACTATATTTTAAATTTTTATGTGAATAAATTTTAATTTTTACTTAAAAAATATTTATTTTTGTCGATGCTCGACCGGCCTTTGCCATACACGGCCAGGTCTGACTCGGCCGGGTCGTGGACCCACTTTCGACCGGTCGTAGAGATCGTGAGCATCATATAATTTGGGGAAAATCACTTTGTTCTTCATTTTCTCTTCTTCCTTCGACGAGTCGTGGCTCGACCAGTCTTGAGAGTTCGTGATTTTCTTTAAGATAAGTCGTTTTTCTTCATTTTTATTGAAGATTTATGCCTTCTATGCATTGATTTGTTTATTCCATAAGCTAGATCTCGTCGTTTGTTGATTGTTTAGGGTTTCCTCTCTAAAAATCTGATCTAGAGAAACCCACCACTTCTAGTGTTCTTTGTGCTTGCTCCTTGGTAAATCTTGTTGAATATGGATGTTAGAGGGAAAAAGAAAACATCCCGTGGTCCATCTTCATCTAGATCTACATCTATAACAAGACGGCACCTTCGGTCACCCAAAGATGATCCCAATGATGTACGGGAGTTACGTAACCATAAAGTTATCGTTGAGCGTCCTGTAAGTCTCAGTCACATTGAACAATTTGAGATTACACCTCTCGTTGAATCTGTTGGCTGGACTAATATTTTGTTTTGGGGTGGGCCTGCATACCAGTCCATTGCACAATCTATAGTTGCATGTATCTCTGATTTTTCCCTTGATAATTTAACGTTCTCAATTGCTACTAGAGAAGGGAAATTTTTGATAGATCGACATTTGATATCAGGTATTATGGATATACCTGTCAAAGATGAAGGTATTCTGATTCATACATTATATGACAAATCATCAGAATCGGAAAAACAAATGTTGACAAGAGATTTATGCAATATGGAAGTGCATTGGACGCACAAAGGAAATGTGCTCCCTTCAAAATTTTTATTACCTAGATACAAAGTTTTGCACCGGATCTTCACTTCAAACATGTATCCTCGGTTAGGCAATAAAATCGAGTTAACTGCCTTCATGGTTCGGGTATTGCACTCTGTTGTGTCCGGCATGGTTGTCTATTTACCTTCTTTGATATGTCATTTTATCATTCAGTTTCGTCTTCATCTGGGTCATAGTGATATGCCATTTGGTTATCTTATGACTTATTTAGCCACAAATATGCTCGTTGCTTTACCTGAGAATGAGGCACCAATTCATCATCTTTTATTCAATAATGCTAATTTAAATAAGATGAAGTTGGATTTGCTTCCTGGTCAATTCTATGAAGGTGATGGTGAAGGTCTTTGAAGAAAAATGAAGGAGAAGTCATGTGATCTTCCTCCATAGGCTGATATAAATATGGATGATATATTTGAAGAAATTGAAACTGACTCCCAAAATGATTTTGATTACGATCCATCTTCTGGTTATGATGCATGTCTAAGTGGATTGGAGGAGAAGGTTGATAACCTGAGTGTAGCCCATGATATGCAATTTAAATATATGCGAAAATATCTTCGTCGCATTAATAGGGGTTTACATCAGATTGATCCAACCATCCTTGCTCCTTCATCTGGATCTGATTAGGTGGATTATCTTTTTATTTTTTTTTGGTTTGATTATGATGGATTCTGTATTATTATTACGATTGATGACTTTGGTTGTATGTTTTGGTTTGATGACATTGAAGTGTTGTACTAATTAAATCTTGACTCTTCATATGGTGTTCTCTTCTCTCCTTTGGCCTTCCCTTGTCATTTTGTGACAAAAAGGGGGAGTAGTATGGAATAGTATGGAAAGGGGGAGAATGGGAGAAAGGGAGAAAGTGAGTACTTGAAAATGGTTGATTGTTTCTACTCACTTAGGGGGAGTAGAGTATTTATTTTTTTCTCACTCTGATGGCTCATGATTCTTTCTTCATTTTACTCTTATATTTATAAATGTGTTTTGTCACATATTTGACAAAGGGGGAGATTGTTAGTGCTATGATTTCATATCTCTTAGGTTGTCAAATTTTGTAGTGTCAAAACCTATATGTCTTGTACTTCTTGTGTTTCTTGTTTGTGACTACACACTGCTTCAAGACAAGATCATGAATGAAGAATGTTTTCAAGACAAGATCATAAATGAAGAATGTTTGCAAGACATGCCATGAATGAAGTCTACAAGAATAGAAGACTCCAAGTTTGCTTCTATCAAGTTCAAGATTAGAAGACTTCATCAAGACAAGTCAAGAATGTACCAAGCTCGAGAAAGACCATCAACTTGACTCAAGCTTCTACTTCAAGATCATCTGAGAATACAGACCTTCAAGACTTCAATGTCCATCTCACTTCAAGGTATGTTTGACCTTATATTGACCTTAGGTTGGTCTGTATGATAAGTCATTCTGGATACATAATCCGAATATTTTAATTTACTTGGTGTGATCGTTGTTCTAAGACCGATCTAGAAATCTTAAGACCGATCCCTAGCTTTGCTTCGACCAGTCTTAGGTTTCTCGGACTAGTCCTAGGTTGTTACAGATTTTTGAATTTTCCTGGTTGTCCTTCGACCAGTCCTGGACTTTCTTCGACCAGTCCTAGGAAGTCCTACGACTCATCCTTCGATCGGTCGTAGTCCTATGACTCGAACTCCAGCGACTTATCTCGAGTCCCACGACCAGTCGTAGGTGTCTCACGACCAGTCGTAGCTAGGTGGTCCACGACCAGTCGTAGGCTACCTAAGACCAGTCGTGAGAATAGCAAATCTAATCCCGTAGAAATCTTTCAAAATCTTTGACGCTACGACCAGTCCTAGGATTCTAAGACCAGTCGAAGATGGGATTTTTGAGGCTATAAATAATGCACGAATTTCAGAGTTTACTCATTCTATTCCATTCACTTCAAGCGATTTAAGGCTATACTCTGAGATAAGTTGTGATTAATTTTTTAAGCTATTATGCATATTTAATATTCCTTTTGTTAGCATTTTTCTATTGTGATTTTGATCCATATTCCAATCTTATTTAGAAAAGAGGAATTTGTGATATTCCTTCTTCTGGGATCAAAATCAAATAGACATTGCTCTTCTTGATTTAATCTAAAATCAATTAGACATAGAACCATTCTTTATGTGAGTATTGGATATTGAACAACGTATCATTCATCTACTCCGATTGGTTCTACTGGGCTACTTCAAAAGGAGATCCAGGTATTTTACTTTGTAATTTACTTTCTCTGGTTTTGTTTGAGATTTTCCAGAAAAATCTCATTGTTTTGGTTATCGAGGAGAGCCGAAAAACTCAGTTGTGGGGGTTTTGGATTGTGTAAGCCCGAGATAAAAAAACACAATTGTGAAGGTTTTGGGTGAACTGTGAAAACCTATTTTGATAGTGCATGCTAATATCCCTGTGTGAGGATATTAGGAGTGGAGTAGCATTCGTGTGGTTGTTGGCTATGGTTGGTGAACACACAGGCGAACCACTATATATCGTTGTGTTGTGGATGTGCTTGATTTCTTTATTAATTTATTCCTTCAGTATTATGGATTGCTTTTGTGGATGAATGTTGTAATTTTTCATTTCAAGCAAGTGTGGTTGAATGGTGTAATAACTTAGGATTTATTTCTTTAAGTTATTCTTGATTTATTTTCCATATCATTTGTGTTTTCTAGATCGTTCTAGAAATAAGGTTGTCCTACCATAAGCCATTGGTTTTTGGTGTAAGGTTGTCCTTAGAACTGATTTAGTATCATTCTCATATTTCATGTGCTTTGAGATTGTTATTATTTCAGCATTGTTATTTATATCTTTTATTATTCTGCTGTTTTAAGTTTTATTTGGCATTGCCCTATTCACCCCCCCTCTAGGGCATATAGCTTGGCCCTTTCACAACTGCAGAATTGTTGGCTAAGGTACAGTTCAACTCTTTAACCTCTCTCTATTTGAGAATGTTTTATATGTAGAAGGGTTAAAATATAATTTATTAAGCATCTCTCAAATATGTGATAATAATCATAGTGTAAAATTTACCAACTAAGGGTGTGAAATTTTAAATAAAAATGGTTCTGTAATATTAACTGGTCGCAAAACTTCTCAAAACTGCTACATTGTTTGTGATTCAAGCTCATCTAATCTATCATGTTACATGGTCCAAACTGATTAGACCAAATTAGGTATAAGCACCTTGGACATGTACACTACCGCAACTTGTATAGATTGAGCAAAAGAGAGTTGGTAAGAGGTTTACCCAAAATACAAAAAGTAGACAAAATATGTGGTAAATGCCATATTGGCAAATAAACCAAGAGTACTCACAAAAAGGTGAACTCCAATGTCACATCTAAACCACTTGAACTTCTCCACATGGATCTCATTGGACCAACTAGAACCGAGAAAGAAAGGAGTGTTGGCTACTTAGGATGAATCTTCTGGCTTTGAAGCCTCTTCTGAATCAGAAGATTCTGAAACTGAGTCAGACAATGATGTCAAAGCCCTTATGACTCTAGCCAAGTTCACTTTTTCAGATCATGATGATTCAACTAGTGAAGAAAATCTGAATAGTGATCATGAAAATGAAGAAGATCTTCAAGATGCTTATAATGCCCTATACAAGGAGAGTTGTAAAATTGCTGTAAAACTAAAACTTTAGAAAGAAAAGTTTTTGAAACTTGAAGAACATTTTGATACTCGTGTTTTAGAAAAATCCCACATTTGAGGTTGTTTTGAAAAGACTAAATGCAATTTAGATTTCAAAATCTCCCTTATTGAAAATCTTAAATCTGAAAATGAAAAACTAAAACTTTAAGTCTCTTCACTTTTGAGTTTAAAAGACACTTGGACGTATGCCCAAAGTGATCCTAAGTTTGAAAAACTACTATCCAGATCCTGAAAATGTGGCGACCAATCCGGTTTGGGCTTCGACAAAAATATTCTTCCCAAACATAAGAATACTCCTCCTAAGTTTGTGAAAGGAGAGTCTTCAAACTCAAAAGGGAAAAGACTAAATCAAAATTATTCTAAAAATTTCAAAACTTTTCAATCCTTAAAACCTAAAAGCAACCATATCAACTATAATCAGAATCATAACCCTTTAGCTGAGAAAATTGTTGATTTACTTAAGGAGCTCTTAAAAGCTAACTCAAAGGGTTGATCTTATATTAATTACAAACGTGAGAAGACCAACTATCCTCCTAAACCCAAAACTGTAATGAAATGGGTTAGTAAGGTTACTTGCTTGGTTGCCCACACAACTTTCAAAGCTTTAAGCCATTCAAAGTGGTACCTAGATAGTGGATGCTCCAGGCACATGACTAGTGACAAAGGTCTGTTCACCAATCTTAAAGACATGACTGGTGGTTAAGTCACATTTGGTGATGGTAGCAACTGCATGATTATTGGCCAAGGTACGGTTTAACTTTCTAACCTCCCTTTATTTGAGAATGTTTTATATATAGAAGGTTTAAAACATAACTTATTAAGCATTTCTCAAATATGCGATAAAAATCATAGCGTAAAATTTTCTATTCCAGGGTGTGAAATTTTAAATAAAAATGGTTCAGTAATATTAACTGGTCGTAAAACTTCTGAAAACTGCTATATTGTAAGTGACTCTAGCACATCTAATTTGTCGTGTTACATAGTTCATATCGATAAGACTGAATTATAGCATAAACGCCTTGGACATGTACACTACCACAACTTATATAGATTGAGTAAAAGAGAATTAGTAAGAGGCTTACACAAAATATAAAAAATAGATAAAATATGTGGCGAATGCCAAATTGGCAAGCAAATTAAGAGTTCTCACAAAAAAGTGGACTCCAATGCCACATCTAAATTGCTCGAACTCCTCCATATGGATCTTATTGGACCTACTAGAACAGAGAGTCGAGGTGGCAAAAAGTATATTTTGGTAATCATTGATGACTTTACTAGATATACTTGGGTAGTCTTCTTATGAGATAAATCAGAAACTCTCGATGAAGTTAAAAGGGTACTTAGACGTATCCAAACTGAAAAAGAAATTCAAGTCTGTAAGATCTGTACCGATCATGGATTAGAATTTGAGAATAGCGATTTTGAGAAGTTTTGCAGTGATCAGGGAATATCACATGAATTCTCATCGCCAAAAATACCACAACAAAATGGTATAGTAGAAAGAAAAAATAGAGTGCTTCAAGAAATGGCTAATGTAATGTTAAACAGTATGAAGCTCCCTAAAAATCTTTGGGCCAAAGTCGTAAATACTGCATCTTATATAATTAACCGTGTTTATACTAGAAAATCAAACGGTAAAACGGCTTACAAAATGTGGTTTGATAAGAAGCCTACTATCAAATACTTTCGAATTTTTAGTAGCAAGTGCTATATTTTACGTGACCAAGAAAATCTGGGAAAGTTTGACACCAAAATTGATGAAGGGATATTTTTAGGGTTTGCTCTGAATAGTCGAGCGTATCGGGTTCTTAACAAGAGGACTGGTGTAATTCAAGAATCCATTAATGTGGTTATATACGATCACTTGAATACACCTATTTCAAGTTCAGAAAATGATGAAGTTCTTCTAATTGATAAACCAGACTCTTCATCAAGTCAAAATAACACTGAATTGAGGACAGTTAAAGACCATCCTTCTAATCAAATCCTTGGAAACCTTCTCACTGTGGGCGCACTCGTAAACAACTTGAAAATACGTGTAACTATGTGTGCTTTACATCTTAGATAGAACCGGCTAACATAAAAGAAGCTCTTACTGACGAAAACTGGATTGTAGCGATGCAAGAAGAGCTCAATCAGTTTGTAAGAAATGATGTGTGGTATTTAGTTCCAAGACCAAAAGATAAACACATTATTGGAACAAAATAGATTTTTAAAAATAAGTCTGATGAACTTGGTAATATTATTAGAAACAAGGCTAGGCTAGTTATACAAGGGTACACTCAAATTGAAGGCATTTATTATGATGAGACCTTTGCCCCAGTAGCTCATCTTGAATCAATCAGAGTATTTATATCCATTGCTTGTTTTAAAAAGTTCAAAATATACTAAATGGATGTAAAGAGTGCATTCTTAAACGGAGATTTGCATGAAGAAGTGTATGTTGAACAACCAACAGGTTTTGAGACCCTAAGCATGTTAATCATGTGTACAGCTTAAAAAAGGCACTCTATGGTTTAAAACAAGCTCCCAGGGCATGGTATGAAAAGTTGACTAAGTTTCTACTAAGTCATAACTTTATAATGGAAAGTGTTGATAAGACATTGTTTGTAAAGAAACATAATGATCACACACTAATAGTGCAAATTTATGTTGATGATATTATATATGTATCTACCTGTTCTAACATGACTATTGAGTTTGTAGATCTTATAAAGTCTAAATTTGAAATGAGCATGGTTGGAGAACTAAACTATTTCCTAGGGTTGCAAGTCAAATAGCTCCCTGATGGTTTCATTATCTCTCAAACCAAATATGCTCTGAACTTAGTTAAAAAGTTTGGCTTTGAGAGTGGAAAAAATTTTGATACTTCAATGAGTACTACTCTAAAACTCTCTAAGGATTCAATAAGTAAAAGTGTGGATCCTAAGTTGTATCACAGTATGATAGGTAGTTTATTTTATTTAACTGCGATCCGACCTAATATTGCATTTAGCGCAGGAATTTGTGCTAGATATCAATCTAACCCTAAAGAGTCACATTTAATTGTTGTTAAGCGCATTTTGCGATATGTCACTAGTTCAGCAAATCTTGGTCTCTGATATCCACATGATACTAATGTGCAATTAGCTGGTTACACAGATGCTGATTGGGCTGGTAACATTGATGATCGAAAATCAACTAGTGGTGGTTGTTTCTATGTAGGGAACTATTTAGTTTCATGGCTAAGTAAGAAACAAAGTTTCGTATCACTCTCAACAGCTGAGGCTGAATATATTGTTTCTAGTAATGTATGCACTTAGCTTGTGTGGATGAAAAGAATGCTGAGCGATTACGGAATTGCGTAAGAATCCATGGTTTTATATTGTGATAATTCAAGCACAATTAATATCTCTAAAAATCCAATTCAGGATTCACGAACTAAGCATATTGACATTAGATATCACTATATTCATGAATTAGTGGAAGACAAGACAATTTCTTTGGATTATATTCCAACCGAGACTCAACTAGTAGACATATTCACAAAACCGCTCGACAAAAGTAGGTTTGCAAATTTAAAATTTGATCTTGGTTTATGCAATATGAACTGATGATTTGTGTCTTTTTGTATCATAATGTATATATTTTTATTTTGAATTTTTTTAGAATTCAAAATTTATGAAAAATTACAAATTTTGTAAGGTGCACGACCAGTCGAGTACATACTCGACCAGTCGTGGCATGACCGGTCGAGCATGTACTCAACCCATCGTGAAACACAGGTTTGACCTTTTATTTGGGAAAAAAATCACTTTTTCTTCATTTGAGACTTCTTCTCCAACGAGCCCTACCTCGATCGGTCGAACCCATCTTCGATTCCTCCATGGTTAGTGCATTATTTTTTATTTCATTCTAGATTTTAGTTATTTGCACTTCCTTTTCTTCATTTGTGTGGTTTATTTCATGCTTTATGATTGTTTTGAGGGTTTTCTATAAAAAAATGTGATCTACAAGAAACCCTTCTTGCCTCTTTTGCAATCTCTTTATTCATTGCTTTCTTTATTGCAAATGGAGGGTAAAACCAAGAAGAAAGGATCTCGTGGTCCCTCTTCATGTCATTCGGCTCCTATCACGGTGCACCACCTTCGGTCGCCTGAGGAAGATCCCAGTTATGTGCTGGATATTCGATTGTGCAATGTGATAGTAGAACAAACTGTTAATCTTGATCATTTGGCACCATTTGATGTTATTCCTTTCCTTCAGTCTGTAGGATGGGATAACATATTGCATTGGGGTGGACTTGCATACCGCTCCATTGAGCAGGCTATGTATGCTTGCATTACTGACTTTTCTACTGAGAATCTGACATTTACTATTATGACCAGAAAAGGTCCAGTTGATGTGGACCATCATCTTATTTCTGGATTAATGGATATACCTGTCAATGACGATGGTATTCTCATTAGGTCTCTTGTGGACAAGCCTTATAAAACTGAGAAGCGTATGCTCACTAGAGATTTATGTAATAGGGACGCGGAATGGAGTACTGGGAATGCATTTCAAATGTCTATTCTCAATCTGGTAACAAAACCGAACTTACTACATTCATGGTTCATATTCTTCATTCTATCATTTCTAGAGTCTCTGTATGTCTTCCTTCTCTAATTTTTCATAGCATAATTCAGTTCCGTCTCCACCCAGGTCACAGTGACATACCCATTGCTTATTTTATGACAGTGTTAGCCACCCATAGTTTAATAGCTATGCCTGTTGGGGAAGCTCCTGCTCACCATTTACCCTTCAACAACTCTAACATTAATAAGATGAATTTGAAGTTGGACCTAGGCCAAGTCGATGTGAGTGCTGGAGGAGCAGCTGAAGCAAATGAAGAGGAGGGTGATTTACCTCCAGATGATGTCAATATGGATGACCTCTTTGATGAAATTGAATCCGATTCTGCTGGTGATCTTGATTATCAGCCATTTGATTATGATGAGTGGTTGCGCTCACTTGAGGAGAAGGTTGAAGGTATGCATGTGTCCCAAGAAATGCAATTTAAATATATGCGCAAATATCTTAGGCACATTAACAAGGGACTTCATCAAATTGATCCTACTATACCTACTCCTTCTGGTTCGGATTAGTATTTGAAAATCTGATATGTAATAACTTTTAAAATACTTGAATTTCTCTTGTATTATGTGCTTGGACATGCTTGCTTATTATTATGGACTTAGTTAACTGGTTAACTTATTCATATCTTCTCTTATTCTTCATTACTCTTTTATTTACTTCCTTATTTATTTACTTTCATATTTGTTCTTTCCTTTGTCATATTGTGACAAAAAGGGGAAGAATTTTATCATGCCTATTTCATTATGATAATTGTGAAACTGTGAAGAATGTGGATAGGTAGGGGAGTATTGATGAGTATTGATGTGAGTATTAGAGCATATTGATTTGACCAGGTTGAAACTGGTGCATGATTCTTTGACCAGGTTGATTTGACTAGTTTGTAACTGGTACATGATTCTTTGACCAAGTTGATTTGACTAGTGATTCTTTGACCAGGTTGATTTGACCAATTTGAAACTGGAGCATGATTCTTTGACCAGGTTGATTTGATGATTCTTTATTGTGTTATGATCTTATTTTAATGAATGTGTTTTGTCACAATTACAAAGGGGAGATAAATGCTATTCTATCTAGTTCCTATGTTTGTCAAATTTTGTAGTGCAAAACCTCTTGTTCAATCTTGTTTACAATTCAAGATCGTGCAATTCACGTACAGTTCAAGATACAAATCAAGATTCAAGCATCACAATTATAAGAGATATACAAGTTCAAGTACAACATCAAGTGATAGTTCAAGCTTTTAAGCTTTTACTATGTCAAGACATAGTGCTTTGTTTTGGAACTCAAAACTCAAGGTTAAATACAAGTCACAAGTACTTCAAGTTCAAGCTTCAAAGTAAGTCAAGATATCAAGCTTTGTGTACTTCAAGATCAACTATCAACTGAAGAAAATGATGAATTTAATGTTCGAATTTCACTTATAAGGTATGTATGACCCTAGATTGACTATAGGTTAGGTCATATTGATTTCATACTTAAATTGGGTCACTATATACTTCTATAGGCTTTTTCTCGACCAGTCTTAGCCTATGTTCGACTAGTCCTAGTACTAGCTCGACCAGTTTAAGAAATTCTTCTATCAGTCCAAGGTTTGTTACTAATTTTCGAGATTTTTTGTTGGATCTTCGACTAGTCCTGGAGACTGCTCGACTCAAAGTCCAGCAACTAAATTGTCTCCCACATGACCAGTCGAGAGCAGGGTTCGACCGGTCGTGCAGGCCACTCGACTAGTTGAGCAAGCCACTCAACCAGTCGTTGAACGGTCTTATCTTATCGTGACCGAAATTTCAAAAATTTATTGGTCCTTCGACCAATCGAGCTGTCCCCTGGACCAGTCAAGTGAACGGTTTCTGTACTTATAAATAAAGCACGATTTTCAGAGTTTTTCATTTAATTTAAGCAAAATCAAGATACCACTCTGAGAGATAAGTTTGTGATATTCTTAAGCTATTTAGTGCTCATTTAATACTCTTTAATTATCTTTTTGCATTTAATTTTAAGATTTTATATTCCAATCTTATTTGAAGAAGGGATTTTAGTTTTCCCCTTTCTTGAAATCAAAATCAAATTAAGCAAGCCCAAAGTGATTTAATCTAAAAATCATTTAGAACTTAGAACCTTTTCATAAGTGAGTGTGGACATTGAACATCTATGTTGAACATCTACTTTGAATTGGTTCTTCCGGGCTTCATCAAAGGAGAATATCCAGATAAGTATTTTACATTTCTGTAAATCTATTTTTGGTTTCTTTGAAATTGTGCCAGGAAAAATCTTTTTCTTTTTGGTTTGTCTGAAGTGATCCAGAAAACTCAGAGTATGGGTTTTTGAATTGTGTAAGCCCACTTGAAAGACACAATTGTGAAGGTTTTAGGTGAACCTTGAAAAACCTAATGCATAGTGAACGCTAATATCCACTGTGTGAGGATATTGGGAGTGGAGTAGTTGTGTGGTTGTTTTTCTAAACGGTTGGTGCACACACAAGTGAACCACTATAATTTCTGGTCTTGTGGTGGATGGTTGATTGTGGCTTTCTGTGAATGATGTAATTTCATTTTAAGCATTTGTGGAGAATGTTGTAATCTTTTATGCAAGTATGAGAATGTTGTAATAGCTTAGTTATTTTTTTTACTATTTTATTCTTTATTCCTCTATATCGGTTTGAGATTTTGATACACAGACCTTTCTAGGAATCAGGTTGTTCTACCATAAATCATTCGTTTTTGGTGTAAGGTTGTCCTTAGTACAACATCTGTATTAACTTCTCAATACTTGTACATTTGAGGTTGTTATTCATTTCTACTTTGTGGGATTGTTTAGTGATATCTTTATTTATATTTGTTTATTTCTGCATTTAATTTTTAATTTGGCATAGTCCTATTCTCCCCCTCTTTAGGACTCTTAGCTTGGCCTTTTCAACATCTAGTTCACTAACCTCTGATACGTTGCCCCAGCATTCTTCAGGCCAAAAGGCATGACCCGATAACAGTATAGCCCTTTATCTGTGACGAAGGTTATCTTCTGCCTGTCTAAGGGATGCATCGCGATCTGATTATACCTGGAGTAGGCATCTAGGAAGGAGAGCCGCTCATGCCCGGCCGTGCTATCCACCAGCTGGTCAATCTGAGGCAAGGGGAAGTTGTCCTTGGGGTAGGCCTTGTTCAGGTCTGAGTAGTCTACATAGACCCTCCACTTCTCTTTTACTTTCTTCACAAGGACCACGTTTGCGATCCAGTCCGAGTAGTGTATCTCTTCGATGAATCTGAAGCTGAGGAGCTTTAACACTTCGTCTGCTATGGCTGTGTACCTCTCGAGGTCAAATGCTCTCCTCTTCTACTTTATCGGCTTATGATCTGGGTCCACATTCAGCCTGTGGACTATAACATCTGGAGAGATGCCTGACATGTCTTCGTGCGACCATGGAAAGACGTCCTTATGCTGCCTGCTGCCACAAAAAGGTAAGCATTTGAGACCGCTACTCAGAATCTAGCGACGATTTGAGCTGAACAGTTCTACTTGGGTCAGCTTCCTCGAGCGAGACGGTCACCAAGGCCTCCATGGAGGAGTCTTCTACAGGGGTTCTAGGGTCAAGCACATTTAAGTGAGGGCTTATTTCACTGAACCTTTTCTAACTGCCACGGAGTAACACCTCTGGGCTTCATGCTGGTCTCCTCAGATATACCTGACTCCTCCCTTTGTAGGGAACTTGATCATAAAATCGTAGGTGGACACGACCGCCCTCATAGCGTTAATGGACGGCCGACCCATTATGACATTATGCATCGACAACATGTTCACAATGAGGAAGTCCACCAGAGGAGTGACCTGATGTCGCCCCTCCCCTGCTGTCACAGGGAGGGAGATGGCTCCCTCAGAGATTACCTTGTCTCCAGCAAAACAGTGCAAAGGGGTCTTCATAGGTCGAAGGCGCGACCTGTCGATCCCCATTCTTTTAAATACCTTAGAATAGATGATATTGGCCAAGCTTCCAGTGTCGACCAAAATGCGGTAAACCTTGTGGTTAACTATAGTCATAGCCACCACCATAGCATCATCATGCGGATGCTGGATTCCCCGCGTGTCATCTTCTGTAAAGGTCAGGCTGCATAGACTCACCCAGAGCTCTTTCCTTAGCCTTTCAGCCAAGTAGACATAATGTTCGGGGTCTGAACTTCGGGAATAGGCCTTGCGGGCCCTATTTGAGTTGCCCCCTCCCAACGAACCGCCATAGATCGTGCGGATCTTTGTAGCCTCTTCTGTGGTCTTGCTCAACTGATCTTCCCTCTGAGCTGACTTCTCTTCCTTAGTGTATCGTCATAGATAACCCTCACAAATGAGGGTCTCGATTTCATCTTTGAGATCCACACAGTCGTTGGTCTTATGACCATGGTCACGATGAAAGTGGCAATACTTACACTTATCTTGTTGACCTGCCTCGACCTTCATACAAACCATCCACTGCAGGAGTTTCTGGTCCCTGATATCTAGCAGGATATGCTCTAGAGATATGTTGAGAGGAGTGTACTAGCTAAACTTGCTCTCTAGTCTCCTGCTTGGTCGGCGATCGCGAGAAGACCTATCATCTGGTCTCTTACTAAAAGTGCCCTGGTTTGTCAATTAGCGTGAGAGTTGAGTCGGTAAGACAAGTGGGCCCCGTATGAAGATCATTAAGTGTCTGCCTCAACTAGATGTGTGCTCTCATCAAAGGTAAACTAAGCCTCACATCTCATGTCCCAAAACACCCAGGTATATAAACCCTTAAAATGAGTAGAACAACATAGGTGTTTTAGTATGAAAACTTATTTTACAAAACAAGAAAATTTCTAAGTTTTTAGCCTTTTTTGATATATCGATACAACATTGATGTGATCGAACACTTGTTATCAATGTCCTCAAAAAGTACTCGATATCATCGAATTAAAAACCTCTTGTGTCCAGCGACCAACTTGATCCTTGGACAAAATTCTTGATGAATCGATGGACTATTCGATATCATCGTAATTCAAATTCTGACAAAATTGAGATAGCTCGATATAACCGAATTCTAGCTAGTTTGTGTCTAGCGTGCTGTTAAGGCAAATCTCATATTTATTGATGACTCGAAGCGAGCCTCGATTCCATTGGAACTCAAATTCCGATGATATCAAGGGTGCTTCGATGTTATCAAATTCGGACCAAACTAGTCCAGCGAGCTCAATAGGAAAATCCTCTGAAATTGACCAAGGAATCGATGATGTCTCGATATGATCGAAATTCAAATATCGATGAAATCGATATCTGCTCGATATCATCGGAATGGATCAAAGATTGTTCAGCAAGCTCTTTTGAAAACCATGTGGAAATGATCGATGTATCGAATAGATTGTCGATGAAATTGGAATTCAAACTCCGATGACATCGACGCACGCTCGATGACATCAATCCTCAGGCAAAAAGTTTCAGGTATATACTTTAGTGGAGTTCGTATCATCGAACCTTGCTTCGATAACATCGAAGCAGGCCCGATGATATCGAACTCTGTCAGAATCTGACACCTTTATTACCATTGGAACTTTTTGTCTATTTAAGGAGAGCTTGTTCTTGGTTGTTGTATTGCGAAAAATAGAGAGAGCTTTGAGAGAGTAACTACATATCATCTACCCTAAGCCCTTTTTCTCATGGGAGTTCATCCTTCAATCCACCCTCATCATTGATATTCAATAGAGTGGATTGGGGAATGAACTTCCGCATTTAAGGATCATCCAGCTACCACCTTAATGACAAATCATTGAGTTGGAATCCCTTGAATGCCTAAGACCTTAGAATCTCTCCATTGCTTTAATAGGTAATATTCATTAGAATAGATTCCAAGATAACCTTGACCCAACCCGTCACCCTTATTGGTACATCATCAAGTATTGCGGATCAAGGGAGCTGAAGAATCTTTGTCATCAAGGAGGAGATCTTCATCAATGTTCTTAACGGGGCTCACCTACTTATCTTTAAGTCATTAGAGTCTAAAAACCTTTATGTCATTCCTTTTGTAGGTTTGGGTCAAAGGTGCTTCTTACCTCTTTCAAGTCCTCATAGGAGGCCTCCGACGAGAGAGTACTTGTGGGTGCTATGTGTTGACCCTTGCTCTTGTGTAGGGCATAAACTTAGGTCCTGAGTGTAGGTCCTTGCCCTGTGTGGCCTAAAAGTTGGTTCCTTGTGTGGATCCTTGGACTGTCTTAAAAGTTAGGTTCCTTGTGTGGATCATTTGCTCTTATGTAGGGCATAAAATTTAGGTGCTGTGTGTTGACCTTTGCTCTTGTATAGGGCATAAACTCTAGGGTCCTTGTGTGAATCCTTGGCCTGTGTCGCCTAAAACCTTAGGTTCCTTGTGTGGATCCTTTGCTCTTGGTAGGGCATAAAACCTGGGGGTTGTGTGTTAACCCTTGCTCCTGTGTGGGGCATAAACTTGTGTCTCGTGGAGACATGTTAGGTACCTTGTATAGGTCCTAGAGTCAGCCTTGTAGAGGTTGTACTGGTTTGAGGTAAACCTGATTTAAAACCTCTGTTAGTGAAATCCGGTACACTCAAGGGTTGAGTGCGTCCGCCTTGAGTGGAGTAGGCATATAGCTGAACCACTATAAAATAACTGTGTTTGAGATTTTATTTGCATATTCCTTTATTATGTACACTTTGAATGATCACATGATGCATAATTATTTAGAACTGATAACTATCACATCTCACACACAGTCACTCAGTGCATCCATCATAGACTAAATTTATATACTATTTAGATATTGAATAATCTTGTGATTGGATCCTCTATTTGGCTTGGAAATCATTAGAGTTAAGTTAAAGATAGCTTGATAAATTGTTATATTAGATCAAGATAATGATAATAGAATTTTAAATTGTCATAAAATTTTATAAAGCCTTATTCACCACCCTTTAGGACACTTTGACCTATTCATACTTCTACTAGAGTGATCATTACCGCAATTTCAATTGGTATCAAAGCAGGTCTCTCTTAAGGGCTTAACTGCCTAGAGAGTGATCTTGATTGAAGTTGAAATTATAGCCAAGGGAGAGGGTTCATCTGTAACTAGACCTCCCGTATTTAATGGATCAAATTATGCTTACTGGAAGGCTAGGATGCATTACTTTCTGAGATCTTTGGATCATGATGTTTGGGACATTATTGAAAATGGATATGTGCCCCTGACCGATCAAGTGGTACTTGAAAATGACACAACTATCTCCAAACCAAAATCCAAAAAATGGGACTGTATTTGATAAAGAAAAACAAACCGCTGAAGCTAAAGCAATGAATGTTATTTACTGTGCTGTGTCTCAAGAAGTATTTAATCAAATTAGTATGTGGGGGACATCAAAACAAGCATGGGATTTGTTGGAAACAACCCATGAGGGAACCAACACAGTGAAAAGATCTAAGCTGCAGCTCCTAACATCACAATTTGAAAATCTTAGAATGGAGGAGCATGAGACTTTTATGGAATTCTTTACAAAACTGAATATCATCTATAATTCCATGGGTGGACTAGGAGAGAAGGTTCCGGTGTCAAAATTTTGTAGGAAAATACTAAGATCCCTACCGGAACGATTCAACTCCAAAGTAACAATTATCGAAGAGTGTACAAATGTAACGCCCTGAAAATCGGGGGTCGAGTGTAACTCAACTCCCGAGTTCCAACGCATCACTTATGCAACATATTTAATGATGTTTGAATGTTGTCTGTGTTAGAGCAATAAACATGAATGAGATTATACCAAAACATAATTCATACTCCAGATCAATTGTATAAAAGCAAGCGGAAGAAATCGAATCGTATATATATGTATGTAAAGAAACAAAATAAATGTTTCATTCTCCAGTAGTATGAATCCATCGAGTCTCCATATACATTTACATTTATAATCAAAATGTCAAAAATAAACTAGGTACAATCCACCAAACTCGATCAAAACCTAGTCGGCACGCATATACAGAATCCTCCTGGTCCTCGTCATGATCAGAAAGTCGATCGCCAAACACGAGGAAAATCTGAAGATTCGAAGTGGGAGTGAGTGGGTGGACAATAAGGCATAAGTTATCAAATACAAAGCAATAATGATAAAGCGAAAATCAATCACTCCTAGTTACTCGATTAATGCAAGTATGAATGCGGTATGATGGATGCCCTCACCGACATACTCCCTCATGCGACACCATCTCACGTTCGCGACATGCTTACATCCCACGGTGCTCCACAACATGCGATGCATGATGAGCATCATTCACGAGTTTTTAATTAATCCATTTCAAAGATTGAAACTAAGGTACCTCCTTGTATCATTCCCAAACATGATCCATTCTAGGGTATCCCTAGTTAATATCAGACGATGGTGTATTTTCTAGGTCATCGCGAGAGAACTGCCGGGGACATTACGCACAAAGGTTGCACCACTCCCCATCACCCCTTAAACGATTCATCACTATCTGAAAGAGGCCTAGTTCATACTCTATATATCGCGGCGAACCCTAAGGCGCATCACTTGAGAATATGCTCGCGGTCACTACAAAGATGGTCATTACGCACAAAGGTTGCACCACTCCCCCATCACCTTATTAATGTAAGATTTAATATAGTGTCCCATACCACCATAATCGGCTCACGAGTTAAGTTGCTCACTTTGGTCACTACGGGGAGGCACGTAGCCCCAGCGTAGGCCAACGGCTCGACCACGGTATCCCATACCACCATGCCGGCTCATGAGTCTTGCGGATCGAGTACCATGGTTAACGGGATTTTCACTGGTAAGTTTGGTACCCTAGGTTCAAACATTAGCGACCAAACATGGTGAACATACATAAGACACATGGGTTACTTGACGTGTTCGGCTGGCTCGAGCGTACAACAAGTTGGGCGATATGAAGCACAGAAGCACCTCGTGTGGCCAACCACTATCGCCAACCGAAGTACGACGCGGGTTCGCCAACACATCATGTGTGGCGGAACGAATCCCAACCATAACTTCAAGTCTGGTACCGGATGCCTGGACTATGGACATAGTCCCAAGCTCAATCAAATTCTAACCATAGCATGTGAAATACAGCATAATAACATGGTAATTCAAGAATACTAGCAATCATGTTATAAAGCATATCATAAAGCATGTTAATAAACAAGTTTACAAAGCATGTTCAAAAGCATGTTATAAAGCATTATGCAATTAGGGATACAAATACATATATTTCATAGGTGAGTGGTTAGAGTGAATAACCACATGGAGGATATCATATGTGACTCTAAGGTAGCTGAGAATCCCATCTCAGCACCTACCTAAGGTTTTAACACTTAAGCACTTACACTCACAAGCGATTTCACCAACACTTGGAATGCACTATTTCGACATACATGACGTATGTTAGAGGAAAGTGCACTAGGGTTGTCCCTTTACCAAACTAGTATATTATGCATATACATCATATTCATACAGCAAATAACCCTGACAATTACATCAGCAAGTTTTATACGTATAGGGTATTTTCTAGTATACAATTCAACATACATAGTGTTTACAAGGGAACTTGTCTGGCGATTCTTTTCGCCAAGCAATTAATTTATACGCACTTAATATATTTATACAACAATTAATCATGACAAACACGTTGCAAAAATATATACGTATACGGTACTTCTTACCCGTATTTCTACATACATGGTGTATATTAGTAAACATGTATTTAGGCGAACCTCTTTCCAAATGAGTATTTTATCCATACATCATATGTCCATACGACAATTAAACATGTCAAACACATTTCCCAAAAAAAATACGTATACGGTATTTTATACTTAAAGTATGTGAAATTCCAAATTCTACACTTCTAATCGAAATGAAAACGGAAGGCACTTTGTACATGTGCAATTGCATGCAGATCATGAATCTACCATTATCTGACATTGAAAGCATTGAAAACCGCAACTTATACACTTAAAGTCCTCACCTTTGCCCTTGGAATCACAACGAATCAGCAAGGGTCGTTGAGCTTCCGTATACGGAGTTTTCTAGCCTAAAGAGCGGAATCGGTTAGCCTTTACATAACCTACAACGATCTTACATCAAATCGACCTAGGGTTAGGGTTTCTTACCTTCAAACGGAATGGATACCGTGAGAAAACACACCGAAAGGAGCGGTGTAGGTCGTATGCGACAAGAAAGTGGAAGATCTCCCACAAATCCCAAGCTCTTCTCTCTCTTTTCTCTCTCTCTCTAGGGTTTTAATCCCAAATTCGTATGGCTGTGAGAGGGGCTGTCTAAGCTCCTTTTATAGCCAAAAACATTTCGAAAATAGACTCGGAGTTCAAGGGTTCTGCTAATATAGGATATTCGTCACTTTTCCAGGCTCAAAAGAGGTTCTGGTAGCCCTCCTTGAGCCAAACGTCGACTTAAGCTCACCACCTATGGATCTATGTGGGATTACGTTTTTGACTCGATCGGATTCCCGATCGCACGTGGCGGGACCACTTTCGATTCGATGGTCGATGGGCCACGATCGAAATTCCAAGTACATGTAAATGTTCTGAAATTTTCTTAATCCGAGGGTGTAATTTGGTCGGATTTCAGTCCTTGACGCTTGGCGAAAGGTGCCGATCACTATTCGGGAATAGTATTTTTCACACACCTCCTCCTGGATCGAAACGAATGGCCGTGGGACATCGGATGGACTGATTTTTGAGATGATTGTCAAGTCCGGTGAGGCATCCTAGTTCCTTAACTTTGTGTTAAACGGACTGATGAAAGCGTCTAGACCTAATCGATTTCGTTTCATTCAGAAGCGTGGAAATGAGTTTGGTTCTAAACTTTAGGGTAACCTAGCGTCACTTGTTTTGCAGGTTTTGGGTCTTGCGGATCATATTTAAAGCGATCCCAACGGATTTCACTCGCTAATCGAGTTTAGTACTTAGTTAACTTTGTTAAATTTCTAAAGGATTTAATCTAATTGATTTACACTCGAACCAACGTCATTTAAAATTTACGGGTCGTTACAACAAATGTGGATGAAATGAAAGTAGAAGAACTTGTAGGTTCCCTACAAACATTTGAACTACACTTTAAACCTGTTCCTAAATCCAAAAATAATGCCCTCAAAACTTTAAAACACATCACCACAAATGATGATGATGAAAGTGAAAGGGAAAATGAAGATGAAGAAGTGGACCTTTTGGCTCAACAGTTCAGAAAATTCTTCCATAAAAACCATGGCCGACCATTTAAAGGGAAATAGTTGGACAACAAGCATTATACACGTAAACCTGGTAAAAAGTCCAAAGAGCCACAATTGTCATAAAATTTTATAAAGTCCTATTCACCCCCCTCTAGGACACTTTGACCTATTCTTACTTCTACTAGAGAGGTCATTACCGCAATTTTACTTACTCGATGACTGCGGCTCTTCGTTCCTCGGCCTCTTCCCTTTAGACGACTGCTCTATAGACTGGACATTCTTGTGAGAGTTGAAGAATTTCTCGGCGTTGGTGTATTTCTAAGCTCGGCCAAAGTAGTTGACAGATTCTTCCCAATTGAGAAAACGAACTTCCTCTCCTTGAGTCCGCTGAACATGGCAGAGAGTGCCATCTTATCGTCGTAGTCGTCCACTAATAGTGCTTCCTCATTAAAGCGGGCAATGAAGTCCTTCAGCGACTCCTTGTTTCCCTGTTTGAGAGTGAATAAATGGGACGTCGGCTTTTGACTCTTCTTGCCAGTAATGAATTGGGTCATGAATAATCTATTGAGCTCTGCGAAGGAACTGATCGACTTCAGTTTGAGTTGTCGATACCAACTCCGAGCAGACCCGGAGAGAGTTATCAAGAAAACCCTTCACATCATCGCATCCGTTGCTGATTAAATCTCCATCCAAGAGTGGTAGGATTCCACATGCTCTGACGGGTCCCCAGATCCCAAATACTGGATGACTGGAGGTATCCTGAATCTCTGGGGCATCACCTCGTTCATGATTTCTGAGGTGAAAGGAGGCTCAGTCTCTTCCATCATCACCTGTACTGCAGTCTGAGTGGGGACCGCTTAGTTCTGCTGTAGAGTCTGGATCTGGTTACGGAGCTCTGCAAGCTGAGCTTCCCAAGGGTTCTGGTTCTCCGCCACTGCTTCCTAGGGAGCCTCTGTCGCCTCAGGCGTTTTGCCCTGTCATCTTCTCTCCAGCTGATGGTGGAGGTCAATTGTGGCCAGAGTCGAGGTTGCGCACACGTAGGATGAATCTGCATCTCGAGCAGGATCCGGGACTCGGGCAGACCGATTTTGGGATGCTGCATTGCGCGTAAGATCGGGAGCTTGGGCAGACAGATCTTGGGATGCCCTGACCCGAGAACTTACTTGCTACGGTGGTTCCTCGGGTGCCGGGGTCGCCTCCACCAGGTTGAGAGGCGGTTGCTGACTTCATTGTGCCTTCATCCAATTAATCTCGTCCTTCAACATCTGAACTTCATTTTGCTGTACTTTATATTTCCTTCTTCGACTCCAAGGCTGCTAGGACAGTCCAATCGGAGCCGATTCAGTATGCAAGAGTGAAGGTGATTGATGTTGTCAGCTTAGCTCGCACTCCACTGTTGTCACCTTCTCTTTCCTCTCGCCATGGTAAAGTTTTCTAGCCTTTTGTTTCTCTTCCCTCAGACAGCACCAAAAAATGTTGAGGTCAAAATCTGGACCACCCTCCACTCAATAATGAGGACTCGGAACGAACCCTGGACCTGAACAGAAATGTGAGCAAAGGAAACCCTGGCTTAAACAGGGGACCCTCTGATGCCTAAGTCTGGCTAGGGAATCTGGGTTTAAGTTGTGTAATGTGGAGAGAGGGTGTGAGATCTTGCGTACCTGTTGTAATGGGTTCTTCTAGTATTTATACCCATGAGGTGATGGGATCATGGTCGTCAATCTCAACACGATTTGCTCAATCAAGCGGATGCCGCTTGTGCGAAGATGTCGGCTGCTATCTTTGGATGGTGTGCTGGTTCACTCTCCTATATGCCTTAATGGGGTGTATCTACGGGAATGATTTTCGGCCACGTCCATACTGGGGTTGGTTCCGGAACTCGGTCTCCCGAGCCGTTGGTTGAACCTTATGGTCGGAGTCCATGGTCGGAGTACGTCTCCAGCCTCCGAGATGTGAGTAGGGCTCGACTTGGCCAATCCAGGGCCATAGTTCTTCGGATGAGGATTCCAGACAAGAGCTCGGCTCTGCCGATCCAGGGCCGTAGTTCTTTGATGAGGACTCTAAATAAGAGCTCGGTTTGGCCGATCCAGGGCCGTAGTTCTTCGGCTGAGAGCTTCAGACAAAAGCTCGACTTGGCCGATCCAGGGCCGTAGATCTTCGGATGAGAGCTCCAGACAAGAGATCGGCATGGATTGCCCCGTCTGTCTCTTCCCAGTAACCCTAATTTTGGAATCATAGTTTGGAAGCCAGGCCGGACTTGTTGCGATATTCTCCTTCAGAGGCCCTACTGATCGATTCGGTTTGCTTGAGTTGGTCCTCATTGGGTCTGCTCACATTTTCCCATAACATATATATATATATATCAAATTGCATAGGTTCTCTCATTAGATTTGCACCTTGTTTTGTATAATAGTAGTTGCAAGGGCCTGTTTCAATTTAACCCGAATGGAATTGAGGCAGACAGTTGATGTTTGAGGCGGCATTTGACATTAAACGAGGTTAAGTTCTCCCCCTTTTCTATCCCAAATTACACGTTAGAATTGAATAAGGCAGTGCATCGTAGTCCATGCCAAAGCGATGCATGCTTGAAAATTTACAAGGGAGAAAGAAACCATTTTCTGGGAACAGGTTCTCCGAGATTCTGTTTGTTCTGTTTCTTACCAGGAATGGAATTTTTATTTATTCATTAACCATGTTTGGGTAATGGCAAAGAGTCCCTAGGAAACCAGTGTTGGCTCTTACAAAAGAGATCTTGAAGAGGTAAATTATGTCACCTGTGCCACCATGGCGCATGTGTATGAACTTCGCATACATTGGGCTGGCCCATCATGATATTGCCTTCCCCGAAAGAGTAGGCCAACTTAATCATCAAATTCAAACACAAAAAACTAATGGCCCTATTCACGGTCCAAAGTCATCCGACCGAAAATTCAATTGGTTGGAAGCTAAAATTACTCAGCAGCTGTAAGCCTAACCTTATCTTTAAAACAAAGATAAAGATACCTAGATTGAAAAAATGAATGTCTGAATAAAGACCTTAGGAGCTGCATCTTGTAGTCAATGATCCATCAAACTGTTCACAGGTAATGCCAGTGCAGCTGCTGCAAATTCAAGTTAAACTCCCTGCAACTACACTACCAGAGATTGGATGATTAAACAGCAGAAAACAATCTCGTTTGGTCAAAACAAAATGCAAATGTCTAAGATTAAACGAGCTGCAGCATCCAAACAGCCTACAAATGAAACTGTAAATTAAGAAGGCACTTAAATTCTTAGTAGTTCCCACTTGACCAGATAACCTACCTAACTCTTTGGACAGTCGTTTGCTAGAATACATTCAAGCCTTTGTCTCAATGGATTTTGGGGTCATTTTATCTAAACCGCTTATACGATGGGCCTCCTCTGTTTACACCAGTATTGGCGTGTCCAGGCGGACCAATGCAATGCCGCTTCATGTCGGCATTGTGGCATTGCTTACAAATGAGGGACAAATCCTATTCTCACCTCGAGGATATCATGTGCCACGTATCCTTTGACGACACGTCACTTACCTAAAGCAAAATGGCTAGCTTAAAGTCATATGCTTGCTCACAGGCGAGACACTGTGACAAGAGGTAAGTAGCCCTCACATGAGTGGCACGTATGATCAAAGCAGCATGCTCGATAAGTTTATAAAGACCCACCATGATCGGTACTTTCATAACGGCTACAAAGAAGTTGATTCTTCTTAAAACAGAAGGAAATCAAAGGATGCAATGGGAAATCAAAGTTCGTCTAGGATAGAGACTAATCCTTTTGAAATTGCAATTGGTGTAGGATACTATGGCTACGCACAGAAGTTTGGTGGACCTATAGAATGAAGGCTATGTCTTAGAGGAAATTGGGGGGAGGGGGGAGGGGTGATTAGGACCCAATAAAATTATGCCTTTTAACACATAATTAATTACTTAAACTAATATATCTATTAAACTAAACAAAACAATTAACTCTAAGGCTTTTAAGCTAATATATGTTCAAATAACATAGACTACTAAAGATATGCTAATTATATAACTAGTATATAATTGATATTGTACATATATGTGGGGGTGTGCTAATTATTGACTCCTAGCATTCATCTAATCATGTATAGTGTTGGGGAAAAAATAAAATGACTTATGGAATGGATCAACTCTACAAACTAGCACAGACCCAATAAGGCTTAACCATTTAAGAGGTGTCTACTGGCGAAGAAAGGTCAACCTTCAACTAGGTCGAAACAACTGTAAGTCCACTCAAATAAGATACAACTGTAAGTCCACTTAAATGGTTGACCTATTGAATAGGTTGGCATAATCATACGTCAGCTATAAATCGACTATAGGTCAACGTAAACCATAGGTCGGATATACCTCGACCATATGTCGGCAACGGGTCAACCTGAACATAGGCTGAACATAGCTCAGCCATAGGTTAGCATAACTTCTGACAAGGTGAATGCTGAACTGTCGAAAGGCTCAGCATTATCTACTTCTATTGTATCCGGCGCCTCCACCGTCCAACCTTTTCCCGAACTAACAGTTCGAGAATCCCTCCAACAGCCCGAAGATCTCGTCCAAGATCTTCAGAAGAAAATCGGATCCCAATGATCTCAGACAACTGTAATCTCGAGAAGATCCCTGGCAGATTTGAAACCTATGTAGGAAGATCTCCGATATATCAGGAATCCTAAATAAGAAAGACTCTCTATGGTGTGATCTTCCCTCTCATATAAATAGGGGTGTTCCTAGCCAATGTGAGGTACGCATACATATTCTTATACTCACTCATATACATGACTGGTGACTCTTTTCCTTAAGATCATCTCCTACAAAGACCCGAGATCCTGAGTTAGGCATAAGATTTTCCCCTGTACTAGCCAGGGTCTCCTTTGTCTCTTACTTACCTTTATGCAGGTCTTAGAGGGTTAACTAAGGAGAGTCTATCGGAAAACCGCATCAATAGTTTAATGCCTTCTATGGGAAGCGAGATCATAGTCGTTTCCTGCTCTACCATAAAAGTTACAATGGCCAAAGGAAAGAAAAAAACCCGAACCTCCCCGGTTACAGTCCCAGTTGTGCCTGATCTTACATCTCCACCAGAACAGGCCGATGGTCATCGGGGTTCGTCCTCTCAGCATCAGGCTGATTTTGATCCTCGGAGGTAAGGCCGACGGTCCCGCAACAAAAGGAGGGCAGTTGAACTCCCTTGAACAGCAGGTCGAAATGTTGAAAGATAACATGAACTATATGAAACAATTGTTGGAGCAATTACAGCCTCAGCACATCCAGAGGACTACCAAGGAGGATGAACAAATGAGTTATAACCCTCCTCCACTTTCCAGTACGCCTAATGCTTTGTAGAGAAACCGACAACAAGGCTCAGCCAAACTAGCTCCATCCCACATTTTGGGGATAGCGACCTTGCCTGCTTCCAATCTACCTTACGAGCTAGATAGGAAGAAGTACGGCAAAGCCCTTGTAACGACCCGTAAATTTTCGTACGTTGGCTCGAGTACCACCTCGACCAGAAATCAATTAGGATTAAATCCTTTAGAAATTTAACAAAGTTAACTAAGTACTAAACTCGATTAGCCATGAAATCAATCGCTTTAAATACGATCCGAAGACCCAAAACTTGCAAAACAAGTGACTCTAGGTTACCCTAAAGTTTAGAACCAAACTCATTTCCTACTTTTCTCGAATGAAACGAAACTTCAGATTAGGGTCTAGATCGCACATCTAAGTCCGATTAACACGAAGCTAAGGAACTAGGACCGCCTCACTGGGCTTGACAATCATCTCTAAAATCAGGTCCAGCCGATGTCCCACGGCCATTCGTTTCGATTCGGAGCGAGGGTGTGTGAAAAACATTATTCCCATTCCAAAATAAATATCAGGAATAGTGATCTGGCACCATTCGTTTATGCATCAGTATTAAGCAACCTGACCGTCAGAATCAGACCAAATTACACCCTCGGATTAAGAAAAATTTCAGGAACATTTACATGTACTTGGAATTTCGGATCGTGGCTCACTGGCCGTTGAACTGAAAGTGGTCCGCCACGTGCGATCTGAGAATCCGATCGAGTCAAAAACGTAATCCCACATAGATCCATGTGTGGTGAGCTTAAGTCTGACGTTTGGCTCAAGGGGGGCCACCAGAAACACTCATTTGAGCTGAAAAAGTGAAGAAATACCTATATAAGCAATAACCCTTGAACCTGAGCCTATTTTGGGAAGGGTTTTGGCTATAAAAGGAGCTTAGAACAGCCCCTCTCATAGCCATACGAATTTGAGATAAAACCCTAGAGAGAGAGAGAGAAGAGCTTGGGATTTGTGGGAGATCTTCCTCCTACTGCTTTCATTCATCACACAGCCTACACCGCTTCCTTCCAGGCATTTTTCCGGCGGTATCCACTCCGTTTGAAGGTGAGAAACCCTAACCCTAGGTCTGATTTGAAGTAGGAAGGTTGTAAGTTGTGTAAAGACTAACCGATTCCGCTCTTTAGGCTAGAAAACTCCGTATACCTGAAGCTCAACAACCCTTGGCCGATTCGTTGTGATTCCAAGGGCAAAGGTGAGGACTTTAAGTGTATAAGTTACGGTTTTCAACGCTTTCAATGTCAGATAATGGTAGATTCATGATCTGCATGCAATTGCACATGTACAAAGTGCTTTCCGTTTCCTGTTTCGATTAACGTTGTAGAATATGGAATTTCACATACTCTAGGTATACGTAGAAATACCGTATACGTATTTTTTTTGAGAAAATGTTTGACATGTTTATTTAATATATGATTATATGATATATGGATAAAATACTAATTTGGCGAAAGGAATCACTGAAATACATGTTCACTTGTAAATGCTACGTATGTTGAAATTGTGTATTCTAGAAATACCGCATATGTGTAAATTTTGGAAGTGTAATTGTCATGATTATTTGTTGTATGAATATGGTATACGCGGATAAAATAACCGCTTGGCGAAAGAATAGCCCTAATACGCATTTGCTAACATACGTCATGTATGTTGGAATAGCGCACTCTAAGTGTTTGTGTAAATGCTTGTGTGTGAAAAAGGCTTGAGTGTTAGTGCCTTAGATAGGCGCTGATATGGAATTCCCGACTACCTTAGAGACATGTAGGATCCCCTCCATGTGGTGGTTCGCTATAACCACTCACTTGTGATGTGTATGTAATTGTATCCCTACTTGTATAGTGCTTTATAACATGCTTTACAACATGCTTTACTTCATGCTTTATTTCATGCTTTATAACATGCCTGCTAACATGCTTGTATTACTTCATTATCATGCTTTACTCCACATGCTATTGATGAGATCTGTTTGAGTTTGGGACTAAGTCTATAGTCCAAATATTCGGTACCAGACTTGAGATTGTGGTTGAGACTCATGTCGCCACAAAGGATGTGTCTGGCGAACCCGAGTCGTACTTCGGTTGGCGATAGTGGTTGGCCACACGAAGTGCTTTTGCACTCCATATCGCCCAACTTGTGGTGCGCTCGAGCTAGTCAGGCTCGTCAAGTAAACCGATATGTGTATGTGTGTTCACCATGTTTGGTCGCTACTGCTTGAACCTAGGGTACCAAACTTACCAGTGGCGATCCCGTTAACCATGGTACCTAGATCCGCTAAGACGCATGAGCCGGGCATGGTGGTATGGGACACCGTGGTCGAGCTGTCGGCCTACGCTGGGGCCATGTGCCTCCCCGTAGTGACCATCGCGCAACCAAACTCGTGAGCCGAATACGATGGTATGGGACACTGTATTCGAGCTGTCGATACTTACGGCGAGAGCCAAGTACGGTGAGACCTGTACTCGTGCTGATGGACGACGAGTCCTCCGTAGTATCTTCGAGTATACTCCAAGTGTCTGTGATTGGCGACGAGTCTTTCACAGTAACTAGAGTATGAGTTGAGCCGAGTACGGTGAGACCTGTACTCGAGCTGACGGCTAGTGATTGGGCTGAGTATGGTGAGACCTGTACTTGAGCTAACGACCAGCAATTGAGCCGCATACGGTGAGATCTGTATCCACGCTGACGGGTGACGAGCCCTTTGCGATGCCTTCACTACGTTTCTCAAACCATAATATCGTATGAGATTAGCTAGGATTGACGACCCTAGAATGGATCATGTTTGGGAATGATACAAGAGAGGTACCTTAGTTTCCCAATACTGCTGGTTGAAATGGACTAATAATAACTCAGTAATCATGGTCATCATCACACCGCATGTGCTTAGTAGATGTGGCGCACTGAGGGAGTTAAGCATTCGCGAACGTAAGATGATGTCGCTTAAGGGTGGTTTGGCAAGGGCATACAGCATCATGTCATTTCATTTTCGCACTTAATAAGAGTAGTTAGAATTGTTTGATTTGTACTGCTTTATCATTACTGCTTAATTGAATTGATAACATGTTAACCTATGCTTTATTGTTCCACTGAGTTAGCTTACTCACTCCCACGTTACGGGACGGTGTTTGCAACACCCACCAGACTCTCGCGCAGGTATAGATGGTGCCTCGGTTCAGGAGTCGGAGCCCGACTTCGAGGAGGATCCTTTATGCAGTACTCTGACGGATATGCTTAGGCCGACTGCATCGCGGGGATTCCAGGGCTTATCTACGGAATTGTATTTTGATTTTTGACTTAGAAATAATACATGTATATTGGTACTCAGTTAGTACTCATACTCTGGAGTTCACAAAATTTTGTTACTTTACATACTTTGAATATAAAATTTCGATCTTCCGCTTGCCTTTATACAATTGAACTGAGTATGATTTATCTTGTTTTGGTATAATCTCATTCATGTTTATTGCTCTAACTCAGACAACATTTAACCATCATTGTGTATGTTGCATAAGTGATGCGTTGGAACTCGGGAGTTGAGTTCATACTCGACCCTCGATTTTCAGGGCGTTACAGCCCTGGTCGAGGCTACTACTGAAAGCGGCGAGACTTGGGAGGTTGAACTCAAAGACCTGCGCGTTCAGATCGGGGACATACGAGAAGCATACCGCATAAATGCCCCGACTCCGATGGAGGCAATAATGGAGGAACCAGGCCTCCATTTATCGCCGACATTATGAAGGCATGACTACCAGACAGGTTCCACTTAGCTCAGATCACCCCGTTCTCAGGCAATATCGACCCATCGAAGTACATGGAATCCTTTAAGGTCTACATGGAGCTTCACAATGCATTTTACGCAATTATGTGCCAAGCTTTCTCCTTAACCTTAACTGAAGTCGCACGACTATGGTTCAAGAAATTAAAGCCAAATTCCATTGGTTCGTTCTCTTAGCTCAGCCAGGCCTTCCTCACAAACTTTTTCGAAGGAAAGAAAATACTCAAACCATACTCCCACCTCCTTCACGTTGTTCAGAAGGAGGGAAAACTATTGAAAGACTACATCAGATACTTTAATTTGGAAGTGTTGCAGGTACGGAAGCATTCTGAGGAGCTTACCTTAGATGCGATCATGGGAGGACTGAGAGATCAAAGTTCCTCTTCTCGCTGCACAAAAATCCATCGACAACAATGGCTGACCTATTGAATAGGTCGCAAAAATATGCCAACGGCAAAGAAACTTGAGTCCTTCAGAACGCTGTCCAGAACAAAGCTCTCCCGACCAAAGAACAACAGATGAGGATAGAACCAAGCTCAACTGTCATTAACAGAAAGAGGAAGGACGACCAATCACGGGATAATCATTGCCCGAACAAGCAGCCCGACAGTAAGTTTAAAACTTACACTCCTCTCAACAAAACACCCGAGCAAGTCTTAATGGAGATTCAAGACAAGCGTATCCTCCACTGACTGAGCAAGTTGAAGTCCGATCCCAATAGGAGGAGTGAAAACAAATATTGCCTTTTTCATCGGGATTATGGACATACAACAAGTGATTATTTTGACCTCAAGCAAGAGATCAAAGCACTCATTCGCAGCGGTGATTTTGGGAAGTACGTCAGTCATAGAGGAGATTAGGCTATGTCAAAAGATGAATGGCCCATCAATAACAAGCTAGTTAGGGATATTCGAACAATTTTTGGAGGTCACAGTGGTGGAGGCAATTCAAACCGTGCTTAAAAAGCTCACACGAGAAGTATTGGTCATTCCGAAGAAGAGGTCCTCATTATCGGCAGAGCTTCGAAAGAGCAAAAGGCGGAAGCTCATAGCCTGACCTTTACCGAAGAAGATGCTTGAGGAATCCACTATCCTCATGACGATTCGCTTGTGGTTACCCTTACTATAGCCAATCGTAAAGTGTTCCGAATCCTCAAGGATACCAGATCTTCAGCTGATGTCCTCTTCGCACAAGCATTTGACAAGATGAGAGTTGGTCGGTCCCGACTTCGGTCCGTCAAAAATCCATTGCTCGGCTTCTAAGGTGGTTAAGTCATACCCAAAGGATCGATACAGCTCCCACTTTCAGCTGGAGAGGGACAAAATCAGGTAACTACGATGATTGACTTCTAGGTAGTGGACTGTCTGTCTGTCTACAATGTTATTCTCGGCCGACCATCTCTTAGCGCCCTGCGGGTTGTGGTCTTGACCTACCACCTAATCATGAAATTCCTGACTGAGCAGGGCATTAGGTCCGTAAAGGGAGATCAACATAAAGCTCGACAGTACTACACGATGGCACTGAGGACTCCACACCAAACAATGACCATCACTTCTTTGGACCCGCAGGAAGAGTCTGGAGAACGAGGCTGCCTTATGGAAGATCTCATTCTAGTTCCACTCGACAACTCCGACCCGTCCGGAACTGTTCAAATTGATTTGACATCACCATTATGGGACAGAATGGTAGATCTCCCTTGGCGTTATACAGACGTCTTCGCATGGTTGCATGAAAACATGCCCGACATCAACCCAAAATTCATTGTGCATTGCTTGAATGTCGACCCCAATTATCGACCAATTCGGCAGAAGTACCGCATGCTCGACCCCGAAAGATATGCAGTAACCGGAGAAGAAGTCGAAAAACTTCTCAAAGCTAGGTACATTGAGGAAGTCTACTATCCAGATTGGATAACCAACATCGTGTTAGTCAAGAAAGCCAATGGAAAATGGCAGGTCTGTGTTGACTACGCAAACCTGAACAAGGCCTATCCCAAAGATAGCTTTCCGCTTCCCTGAATTGACCAACTTGTCGACAACACTGCTAGGCACGAGCTACTTAGTTTCATGGATGCTTATTCTGGTTATATTCAAATTATAATGCACCCATATGATAAGACAAAGATAACCTTTGTCACCGACAAAGGTCTTTATTGTTACCAAGTTATGTCGTTTGGTTTGAAAAATGCTGGAGCCACTTATCAGCCACTGGTCAACAAAATATTTTCCCACCAAATAGGGCGAATAATGGAAATCTACATCAATGATATGCTCATCAAGAGCATCAAGGCAACAGATCACATCTTTGATCTCGAGGAAATGTTCCTCATCCTTTAAAAATACAAGAAGAAGTTAAATCCGAACAAATGTGCCTTTGGTATTAGTTCAGAAAAATTCCTCGATTTCTTAGTCAGTCAACGAGGAATTGCAGCAAACCCCAAGAAGATCAAAGCTATGCTTAACATGGATTCACCAAAGATGACCAAAGACGTTCAATGACTCATGGGAAGGCTCGCTGCACTCAATCGCTTCATGTCCCGAGTTAAGACAATTGTCTCCCCTTCTTCAAACAATTGAAAGGGAAACAGGTAGTAAATTGGACCGAAGAATGTGAGACGACCTTTCAGAAGCTTAAACAGTACCTTGGGTCGCATTCATTGCTCTCCAAACCCAAGCAAGGTGAATCTCTACTACTATATTTAGTCGTTTCTGATGTTGCATTTAGCTCGGCCTTAATTAGAGAACATGAAGGGAAGCAATTCTCAGTATACTACGTTAGAAAAGCCCTCATTTCGGCCGAAGCTAGATACCCAAACTTGGAGAAACTAGCACTAGCCTTGGTCATCTCTTCCCAACAATTGTGACCATACTTCCAAGCTCACACTATCATCGTCTTGACCGATCAACCACTCCGTCAAATGCTCCAAAAGACTGAAGCTTTGGGAAGACTTACCAAATGGGCGATCAAGTTAAGTGAGTTCGATATCAAGTACCATCCTCGGACGACCATTAAAGAACAGGTAGTGGCAAACTTTATCGTCGAACTAACTCCTACACTCAGACAAGAAACCGACCTACCCAGGTTAAAACTTGACCCAGGAGTTCAACAAGGTCAGACATCTAGTTCACAAGTTGATCTCAACCACCTAAATGGACGTTATATGTTGATGGCTCATCCAACTCTAAGGCAAGTGGGCCCGCGATACTCCTAGAAACCCCAGATTGTACATGCATGCAATATGCGTTGAGATTCAGATTTCAAGCCTTCAACAATATAGCAAATACAAGCTTTACTCGTCGGACTCAGGCTAGCGAGCGTTATGGGAGCCCAATTCCTTGAAGTCTTCAGTGACTCCCAGTTGGTCATCAATCAAATAGCAGAGGCACACCAGGTCAAGAAAGAGCACATGAAAGCCTATCTACAAAAGGCCAAAGAATTGGTTGAAAAATTCTAAAAATGCAGTATCACTCTGATTCTCGGATGGAAAATTCCAAAGTTGACATGCTGGCAAAGCTAGCCACTGCAGATGAAGACGATATTACAAGATCCGTCCCAATCGAGTTCCTTACCAAACTGATCGTTGACGAGGCCAATCTCACCACAGTTCATTCAGTAAGTTTGGAACCTACCTGGATGGATCCAATTCTCGAATACCTAAAAGAGAACAAGTTACTCAAAGACTAAATGGAAGCATGTAGACTACGAACTAAAGTGGCTCAATACACCATACTTAAAGACGTCCTTTATAAAAAAGGATTTTATCTCCCCTATCTCAGGTGTCTTTGACCAGATGAAGCAGAATATGTCTTAAGGGAAACATACAAGGGCATCTATGGAAACCACTCCGGAGGTCGAGCCTTAGTTCATAAGGTTATTCGACAGGGGTACTATTGGCTGACCATCCAGGCTGATGCTTGACAGTTTGCTTAGAAGTGTGACATATGCCAGCGCTTCGTGAATGTGCCTCGGTAGCTTCCCAAAGATCTCACTCCTATAACCGGACCATGGGCTTTTGCCCAGTGGGGAATCGACATCATCGGTCCTCTCACAACTGGCAAAGGTCAGACCAAGTTTGTCGTGGTAATAGTCGATTACTTCACGAAGTGGGGTAAAGCTGAACCTCTGGCAACAATAACTAAGAAAAAGTTCACAGACTTTGTCTGGAAGAACATCATATGCAGATTCAAAATTCCTCAAACGATCATCTCCGACAATGAAAAGTAGTTCAATAACAAGAAATTGCAGGGAATGTATGAGAATCTCAGAATTCGCAATGTCTACTCTTCTCCACATCACCCACAGGTAAATGGACAGGTCGAAGCAGTCAACAAAATCATCTAGCATCACCTCTGAACCAAGCTCAAGAAAGCCAAGGGAGCATGGGCCGAGGAACTCCCTACAGTCCTTTGGGTACACCAAACTACTGCTCGAATGGCCACTGGGGAAACTCCCTTTTCTTTAGCTTACGGAGCAAAGGCAGTCACTCTAGTATAGATTAGGCTACTAACAACTCAGACAGAGACGTTCGACGAACAAATGAACTCTGACCTAATGACACTAAGTCTCGACTTTCTTGAGGAAAGGAGAGAACAACCTCAGATATGAACCGTTATCTGCCAGCAGCAAGTGACACGTTTCTACAATTCTAGAGTGAAAATTAGGAGGTTCCAAAATGGTGACTTAGTCCTTCGAAGAACCTTCCAAAACAGGACTGGGAAGAACCCTACATAGTAATGAGTACAAACCGACCCGGCTCATACCGACTGGAAGATCTGGATGGTCAACCCCTGCCTCATCCATGGAATGCTGAACATCTTAAGATCTATCGCCCTTAGCAGATCAACGCAAAGTTTATTATATATTGACCAGCCTTAACATAGAACTAATAAAGATCTGTTGCATTCTGATTCCTATTAAGTCCACTACGTCTACCAGGATCGACCAAGGTCTAATCTATAGGATCCAACCTTGGTTGGACCTAACTGCAAGATCCGACCCAAGTCTGATCTATCTATCGAATCCTAACCGAATCCAATCTATCTACTAGATCTACTCATCTATTGGATGCGATTTACTTTGAAAAATCTACGAATGAACACATTATCTCAAAAAAGGAGTAACTTTCATTGATAAAGCCACGACGGGCATGTTTACATCGTTCTACATTAAAAAAAAAAAAAAAAGAGTGAGAGAAGTTGGTCTTTAAACCTCGGGGGCTGCTTGGGAGCTGCGTCGTCACCAAATGCGTTAGAGCTTGACTCAGTATCATCAAAGTCAGAGAGGCTTAACTCTGGAAAGGCCTCCTTCATAGTCTCGACCCACTTCGAGAAGCCTAGCCGGTACAAAGAACTTTTGTCATCCATGTATGCCTGGGAAGACTTGTATTCTTTGACAACATCATCCTGAGCTAAGGCAATAACTGCTCGGGTTTATACCTTGATCTCTTAGAGCTTCGCTTTGGTCTCCCCAAGCTTTGACCCTGCACCCTCGAGCTTCGCCTCTAGATCAGCCTCTTGCCTAGCTGACTTATCAGAAGCCTCTACAAGAAGCTTCTTTGTGGCCTCTAGCTCGGCCTCTAGAGAAGAAGCATGAGCTTGGGATTGCGCAGCCTCAGATTCCTTCTGCGCGAGCTTCTGATCAGTCTCGCACATTTTCCCTTATAGCTGAGTGATCTCATGATGCACCTTCAGCATACAAGGAGCAAGCTACCAAGAAAAATAAAGAATGAGATCACCTTCAGCATAAATAGTGAGTGATCTCACTATTTATGGAAACACACTTACCCCAAGAAGGCTCGTCGTCACAAACGCGAGGATCGAGTTTGCGGGAGAGCCCAACAAGCCAAGGAACTCCACCTTGGACACGTGTCGATCTGCCCAAGGAAGGATCTCCTCAATAGCTCGGAGGAAGCCCTGACATTCCTCCTCCTGGACTCCTAAAGGGCGGCTAGTCTCTTTGGTCTCCATAGGCCGAGCTTTCGCAAAAGGCTCAGTAGCTCCCTAGGCCTCAGCAGGAGAAGCCTCTTCTTGAATGGTCGTCCCGACCATTGCAGTGGCAACATCAAGGGTAAGCTCCACAACAGCTTCCCTATCTCTGACCTCCATAACAACAGGGAAAGAGGAGTTGACCTTTCCCTTGCGTTTTGAGGAGGTCTTTGCCTTCTTCCTTTTTGGCGCCGCTACTTCCTTCAAGGAAGGTGCCTGGAGCTTAGAGGCGGGCCTTACCAAAGGACAAGCTTCAGCCATTTTTGCATCACAACACGAAGAAACTCAATTATGGAATTCTATGAAAATTTTCTAAGTCCTAAAGGTCTGCTAGGGTTCTTACCAAAAGTCTTACCAGTGAGGGCGAGGTCTAAGCCCGACTTAAGCAGTAGTTCAGACTGGAGAAGTACTCTCCAAGATTGTTCCTCCTTCCTTAGTGCTTTTGCTTCCCTAATCCGAGCGAGAGATCCAGGGAATAATTGTGACAAAAAACATATGCAAACAAGTCAAGAAAACTTAAAAACTGACCAACCAAGGAAGAGCTCAAGGATAGCTAAGTTCGAGGAATACTGACCTGGCTCGGTAAATGTTGTGGGGACCAAGTGCTGATCCAAGGATAAGTCGGCCACTTCCCAACATCCAGATGCCCAAAACCACCTGTCCCTCCAATTCTTATTAGACAATGGGGGGTCAGTGATGAGGCTTCCTCCAGTCCCCCACTAAATAGAGAGGTAATACTAGCCAGGGTGAAATTTGTTCAGCTTCAACTAGTATAGATGGAGGAACTCCTTGACGATAAGCTCGGGCTACTCTAGCTTGGACCATAAGACCGCATAGCTGATCAAAGCCCCTCATTCATTAGAGATCATCTGCCTCAAAGCCAAGTTCAAGCGAGCAAGTACTCGCCTTACCAGACCCTGCAGAGGGAGCTTAAGGCCGCATTGAAGGGTGACATAAAAAATGGTAACTGCTCCCTCTGAAGGACGATCATGAAGATCATCTGACGAGGGAATCCGGAGGATTATGGACTCAGGAATGTGATACCCCAGTCTAATCTGAGCTAATTCCACCTCAGTAAAGGTTAAGGGCATAGGACCTCTCGGACCCTCCTCGCCAGAGGACTTCTCCGGATCCTCTTCGCTAGACAGGCCACGATCCACCCTAACCAGCCTCTCTACCGGGGACCTCTCTATCGCCCTTGACGATTACAACGCCCAAAAATCGGCATTGGCCATCATCACCAATGACGACGGTGGGTTCGACATCGTCCAAAGGCTACTCGCCCCCACTATCGAGCCCCCTCCCATGAGCTCAAAGAGTCAGACATGGTGGCTTTTATAGATGTTAAGAGTTGCTGACAAAGGAAGGAAAAAGAAATGAGGGGGTGGGTAAAAGATGGAGCTCACCAGGGAAGAAATCACGCCCGGTTGTTGGAAAACACAGTCACAGGAAATCACCTCTGTGGGTTAAGGAAGACGATCATAAAGGGAAAAAATGCAAATGGGCATTCAAAGTGCATTAAGGCTTTCCTTATATAGGCGAGCCATGTGGTGATGCTCGAGTGCACCCATCAATGTGGGTTCCGTACGAAGCCCTCTCGACTACCCCAGCTTGACACTTGGCGCGACCCCATGCGTCACTCAATCCTAATATCGAGAATTGGCCACGTGTCATGTTCTTGTTGGTCTGACACCGAAATGGTGGCTTGGAAGATCACGTGACCTCGAGCCACGAAACACCACCTCGATGTTAAGTGTCAAATATTGCATATTTTCCCCTATTTATATCTTGGTTTTATGAACATGATAAGACTTAAAGGTATATCTTATGCATGTTTGTGTTACAAGGTGAATCTAAGAGCTTGGATTGAAAAGAATGTTAAAAGCATGGATTTAATGCTCAAGAATAACAAAGGCGAAAGATAAATCTTAGAAGACCAAGAATGAAGAGTTCACATGCCAAAGATCTAAAGAAACCAAGTACAAAAGTTGAAGAAAGGACTCGAAATATTAAAAAATTTGTAGCAGAAAACAGACAATTTCGGTCCAACCGAACCCATATTCGGTCTGACCAAAATCACACAAAATAGTCCAGTAACCAACGATGAAATTTAGAAGCTAATTCAGTTTGACCGATAGATGATTCGGGGTGACCGAAGGTGCACAGAAAGCTCCAGCAAAGAACAGTGAATTTTGGAGTTAATTCAATTTAACCGAGGATTAATTTGGCCCAACCGACAACTTAAGTTTGGTCCAACAAAAATCAGGCAACTGGTGAAACAGAATCCTTTCCAAATTTAGACTCGACTTTGGATTCAACTTCGTTCCAATCGATGCGTAACGTGGCTGCATAAATTGAGATGCTTTTGTGAACGGATTGCAGAAATTTCAAGTCAGTGCGTAAGGTGGAGCTTCACAACTATGAGTCCATATAACATTCCTAGGTATCATCTAAGGTTTAAGGAGTAGAGCAAAAGGGTAGAGAGCCACCACCAAGAGTCTTTCTTCTTCTTCCTTAGTTGTTTTTATGTTTTGTTTAAGAGTTCTTAGTTCAACCATGTCTATGATTGCCTAAACCTCTTAGCTAGGGCTAAGAGGTGAAGCTTGTAGTGTGATTGGGATGTTTACTTTTCTTCGATTCATGTTTTTATTGAACTTCATTGATTTCTAGTTGATTTTAAGAAATATTTTCAGTTTTCTATGGTTTATTGTGACTCAAATTACAATAAACACTGCAATAGCTTTGTATATCTTCTTTTTCTATTTGAGATTGTGGGATTGGTAAATTCTGTTGTTTGTCATCATCTCCTGGGCATGGTAGGGTGACAAAATTCCTTCTAAGCTTCACAGTTCTCTTCCATTGAGGCTAGATCAATGAGAAATTCAGAGAATTGACCATCTCTTTCTCTAACTGGATAAGATAGGACTCTGATTCCAGTTGGACCTCTTGAATCAAGTAAGGTAGAATCTTAATAGCTACAAGTAGATCCTTGGCACCGTAGTTCTCACCTTTAAATTTACAAGTTTCAGTTACATTATTCACAATTATGTTTCAACTATTCCAGAATTCAGATTTTGATCTTATTCTTCTTTTAGTTCTGGTTCTTTTCCGAAACGTACAAGTTTAGTCCATGTGGATTCGACATTGGTCTCGATGAGATTATTACTACATCGCGAACCTACACTTGGGGTTGTGCACAAGTTTTTTACACCGTTGCCGGGGAATATGGCTGCGCTTTTCTGAATTTAATTAGTATTAGAATTAGGTTAAGTTATGATTAACTTTCTGTTTTGTTTCTAAGTTAGGATTTTTCTGAATTTATTTTTAGAATCTAACTTGGTTTTTTGTTTTGTAGGATTCTAATATAGCAATCTCCAATCCGGTAACCTCTTTCTAACTCTCTCTTATTTTAAATCTATTATTTATTTTAGTTTCTCTAGTTTTCTTTCTTAGGTTTAGGTTTAGTTACTTGAGGGCTTCGAGTGTTTCATGCCCAAGTGGGTTCGTGACAACACTCAATATCTCTTAAGTGAAGGAGGATTGGTCGAAGGGTTACCTATCCATCACAGGATTAAACACCACCAGAGATCCTTAGAGTCAATAGAAGTGATGGTTGTAAATCAACCTACAAATCAACCTCAATCTCTAGTTGAGGAAATTCGGGATGAGAATGAGGTGCATAACACACCCTGTGACGCCCCATCATTGTTGTACATGTGGGCGGACACACGTGGGCAGACACTGATGTGGGCAGGGCCTAATGGCATAGGCAAGCTACCAGTGGTTGACAGGCTACTGTGCTGGCAGGCTATGTGTACGCAGTGGGAGGTTGAATTTATCCCACATCGAAAGAACTGTCTAAAGTAATGGTGGTTTTATGTGTGGTTCGGACCTTCCTTGTATGAGGCCTTTTTGGGGAAACCTTAAGAACAAAACCGTGCGGATCCAGTGGGACCCAGAGCGGACAATATCGTACAATGTCCGTCAGGCTGTTACAAATGGTATCAGAGCCAGGTTTGGCTCTACCCTCGGTGGGGGATATTGTGATGCCCCGTCACTGTTGTACATGTGGGCGGGCACGCGTGGGTGGACGCTGATGTGGACGGGGCCTAATGGCCTGGGTGAGCTAGCAATGGTTGGCAGGCTACTGTGCTAGCAAGCTACTGTGTACGCAGTGGGAGGTTGAACTTGTCCCACATCGGAAACACTGTCCAAAGTAATGGTAGTTATATGTGTGGTTCGGACCTTCCATGTACGAGACCTTTTGGAGGAAACCCTAAGAACAAAACCGTGCGGGTCCAGTGGGACCTAGAGTGGACAATATTATATAATGTTGGTCGGGCTGTTACACACCCCCACCTCATACCATACGAGATTTCTTATAACTGGTAGGGGTGAGTACATGTAACGCCCTGAAAATCGGGGCTCGAGCATAAACTCAACTCCCGAGTTCCAGAACATCACTTATGCAACAAAATGAATGATGATTGAATGTTGACTGTATTCGTGCATTGAACATGAGTGAGATTAAGCCAAAACAGCATATCATACTTCAGAGACAGTTAATTTTGCAAGCGGAAGACTATGATAGATAGATAAAATATATAAACTATGATGAGTCTCCAGAGTATGATAACATTACCAGGTTAAATAAATACAAGTACAGTTCTAAAATATACCAAATGCGTAAGTTTAATGTCTTCTATCCCCGCACTACAAATTCCCGACAATACAAGATGTGTCTTCGAGACCCGTCGAGAGTTACATGATAGGAGAACTCCTCCTCATCACCATAGAAGTAGTCCGGCTCCTCGCTCATAAGCATCGCCATCATCCGAAATTCAACATATCCGTTTGGTGTACAACACCGTCCCGTAACGTGGGAGTGAGTAGCTAACTCAAAGGGAACAATAAGGCATAGGTTAACATGTTATCGATGCACTAAGTCAAAGAATGATAAAGCAAGAAATCAAGCACTCCTAGTTACTCGATTAATGCAAGTATGAATGCGTGTATGATGGATGCCCTCACCGACATACTCCCTCATGCGACACCATCTCACGTCATGATGCTTACATCCCACAGTGCTCCACATCTTCCAGGCACATGCGATGCATGATGAGCATAATTACCGAGTTTTTAATTAGTCCATTTCAAACAAATATTGGGAAACTAAGGTACCTCCCTTGTATCATTCCCAAACATGATCCATTCTAGGGTCGTCACCCTAGTTAATATCGAGCGATGGTGTGTTTTCTAGGTCACTTCTGCAGAGGCGCCAGTGGTCATTACACACAAAGGTTGCACCACTCCCCCATCACCCCTTAAACGATTCATCACTATACAGAAACAAGCCTAGTTCATACTCTATATACCGCGACAAACTCTAAGGCTCACCGTGATTTCAGAGTATGCTCGAGGTCACTACAAAGGGCTGCCAGGGCTGTTGCTCGCATACGTTGCACCGCTCCCCCATCACCTTATCAATGTAGGCCGACAACATGAATATAGTGTCCCTTACCACCATAATCGGCTCACGAGTTAAGGTGCTCATTGGTCACTACGGGGAGGCACGTAGCCCCAGCGTAGGCTGACAGCTCGACCACGGTGTCCCATACCACCATGCCCGGCTCATGAGTCTTAGCGGATCGAGGTACCATGGTTAAAAGGGATTTCACTGGTAAGTTTGGTACCCTAGGTTCAAGCATTAGCGACCAAACATGGTGAACATACATTAGACAAATCGGGTTACATGACAAGCTCGGCTAGCTCGAGCGTACAACAAGTTGAACGACATGAAGTGCATAAGCACTTCGCGTGGCCAACCACTATCGCCAACCGAAGTACGACTCGAGTTCGTCGAACACATCTCACGTGGTGACATGAAACTCAACCACGATCTCCAATCTAGTACCAATTGCCTGGACTATAATCATAGCCCCAAGCACAATCAATTGTCATCCATAGCATGTGGAGTAAAGCATGATAAACAAAGTAATTCAAACATGCTAGTAGGCATGTTATAAGCATATTATAAAGCATGATATAAAGCATGTTGTAAAACCCTACATTAATAGGAATACAAACACATGTATTGTAAGTAAGTGGTTTAGGTGATCAACCTCATGGAGGTAATCATACACGTCGCTAGGATAGTTGAGAATCCAATCTCAACACCCTCCTAAGGCATCTACACTTAAGCACTTACACTCACAAGCGATTTCACAAACACTTGGAATGCACTATTTCAACATACATGATGTATGTTAGCAAAATACGTGTTAGGGCTGTCCCTTCGCCACATGAGTATTTTACCCATGTATATCATAATCATACAGCAAATAATCATTACAATTGTATTTCCAAAATTCACACATATGCGGTATTTCTAGAATACACAATTTCAACATACTAGGCATTTACAAGCGAACATGTATTTCAGCGATTCCTTTCGCCAAACTAGTATTTTATACATATATTGTATAATCATACATTAAATAAACATGTCATACATTTTTCCAAAAAAATACGTATACGGTATTTCTAGAATACACTATTTCAACATACGTAGCATTTACACATGAACATGTATTTCAGCGATTCCTTTCGCCAAAATAGTATTTCATCCATATATCATATAATCATACATTAAATAAACATGTCAAACATTTTCCCAAAAAAAATACGTGTACGGTATTTCTACGTATACCAAGAATATGTGAAATTCCATATTCTACAACGTTAATCGAAACAGGAAACGGTAAGCACTTTGTACATGTGCAATTGCATGCAGATCATGAATCTACCATTATCTGACATTGAAAGCGTTGAAAACCGCAACCTATACACCTAAAGTCCTCACCTTTAGTCGTAGAATCGTAACGGAGTTGATAGGTTTGCTAAGCTTCCGTATTCTGGAGTTTGGCAACCTATAGAACGAAATAGGTTAGCTATTTCACCACCTACAATAGTCTAAACCCCAAAACAGATTAGGGTTAGGGTTTCTTACCTAGAAACGACACCGGAAACGCTGAGAAAAGCGTCAAGAAAGGGATGGTGCAGCCCGTGTGGTGGCAGGGAACGATAGTAGGGAGATCCTCCCACTTCTCCCTCACTTTCTCTCTCTTTTCCCCCTCTCAAATCCCAAATTCGTATGGCTGCCATGAGAGAGGATTTAAGGTCCTTATATAGTCTCAAACCTTTCCAAAATAGACTCAGGTTCAAGGGTTACTACTATTATAGATATTTCGGCGATGTTCCAGCTCAAAAGAGTGTTTTTGGTGGCCCCCCTTGAGCCAAACGTCAGACTTAAGCTCACCACTCATGGATCCACGTGGGATGATGTTTTCGACTCGATCGGATTCCCAGATCGCACGTGGCGGACCACTTTCAGTTCAACGGTCAGTGGGCCACGATCCGAAATTCCAAGTACATGTAAATGTTTCTGAAATTTTTCTTAATCCGAGGGTGTAATTTAATCTGATTCTGACGGTCTGGTTACTTAATACTGATGTGCAAGCGAATGGTGCCAGATCACTATTCCATATATTTATTTTGTAAAGGGAATAGTGTTTTTCACACTCCCTCACTCCGGACGCAATCGAATGGCCGTGGGACATTGTCTGGACTTGATTTCCGAGATGGTTGTCAAGCCCAACGAGGCGGTCCTAATTCCTTAACTTCGAGTTATTCGAACTTCCGACGTGCGGTCCAGATCTAATACGGAGTTTCAAGATGCTCCCGTGAGCAACCGGGTAATGAGATTGATCCTAGGTTTTAGGGTAACCTAGCGCCAATGATTCTACAAGTTTTGGGTCTTACAGATCGTATTTTAAGCGATTCAAACTGATTTCGTAGCTAACCTGGTTTCGCACTTAGTTACTTTGTCTCATTTCTAAATGATTTAGTCCTACGTGATTTCTGTCTGAGGTGGTACTTAGTCCTTTGTAGTTTGTATCTAAAGTGATCCAAGTTATACTACTTCGCTAGTTTAAGATAGTGTCTAGGGCGAAAGTGCTTTGAAAAATTGGAAGATCAAGGTGATGAAGGGTGAGATTTGTGAAGGAAATGAGTTCAAAGGCGGCTTTAGACTTTGGGATTCAGTTCTGACAAGTTAATGAAGTATTAGGATCGACCCATTGCCTAAGGACGTCTAATCCCAGGTTGGCAAAAATCCGGGGCGTTACAGTACACCTTCCTGTATGATTTTTTCAGAAAATATAGGGAATATGTATATTAAGCCAGGGGTAATCCAACTCCTTCCAAAGTTCCATGGACTTGAATATGAAAGTCCACATCTACACATGAAAGAGTTTGATGAGATAATAGTTATCTTATACTTTCCTAATGTGTTTGAGGACACGATCAGGCTGAAACTCCTTCCTTTCTTCTTAAAAGAAAAGGCTAAGAAGTGGTTGCATTCACTATGTACATGATCTATTGGCAGATGGAACGACATGACAAGGGAGTTCATAAAGAAATTCTTCCCATACCATAAGATGAACACCATCAAAAAGTCGATCATGAACTTCACCCAAAAGGAAGATGAGACATTCTTCCAATGTTGGGATCGGTTTAAGGATCTTGTCAGTTCATGCCCACAACATGACTTTGAAACATGACGCATAACAAATTTATTCTAGGATAGACTGTCATCTTTCATGCGCCAATTGGTCGAGATAATGTGCAATAGGGAATTCATGAATAAAGATGTCGATGATGTGTGGGATTACTTTGACAAACTTGCTGAAAACGCACAATCATGGAACATCTCCCAAAGACCTAGCACCACTTCTAAGCCTACTTAATCAAAGGAGAGGGGCAGAATATATGTTTTGAAAGAGGAAGATGATATAAATGCTAAAGTGGCTAACCTCACAAGGAAAATAGAGGTCATGGAACTTAAGAAGGATAAGGCTAAGGAAGTTGTTTGTGGTATTTGTGCTTACAACATACATACAACTAAAAATTATCCAACCATACCTACTTTTTAAGAGGTATTAAATGAGAAAACGAATGCCGTGAACAATTACCAAAGACCTTACAGTGGACCCACTTCAAATACATATAATCCCAACTGGAGGAACCATCTCAATTTCAGTTGGAGGAATGGACAAACAGCTAACCCTCAAGGGGCTCCATCTCAACTTTTAAATCAAAAGAAGCCTTAGGAGATCTGGTTTTAAAACACATTCAAAATCAGGAACTTTTCAATCAAAACACATTATAGGCTTTCCAAGACCTTAAAAAATCCATTTAAAGGATTAAGGCACACTTAACCAGTAGGGAGAAAGGGATGCTTCCAACCCAACCTCTCCCCAATCCAAAACCGTAATGTGAAGTTAGTGACCCAAGCTCATCAAATCAGATGGAGCAAGCTAAGTCTATCACTACTCTTAGGAGTGGAAAGACAATTGACAAATCTATTCCAATAAGGGCTGAAAAGTCTAGGGACCTGGAAGAAGACATGGATGATAGACCTAGCATTGCCTCACTTGGGTTAGAACCAAAACCTAAAAGCAAGCCGATTGCTCCATTCCCCCAATGGTTGATTGCACCAAAACCGCTAGCTAACTCATGGGGATATTCTAGAGGTGTTGAAACAAGTGAAGGTCAACATCCCTCTTCTAGATGTTGTGAAACAAATTCCTTCATATGTCAAATTTCCAAAAGACTTATGCACAGCCAAGAGGTGGCAAAGTATAAAAAATTAATAAATTACTGACAGAAAAAGTGAGTGTCATTCTCAAACAAAATGTGCCATAAAAATATAAAGATCCTGGTAGCCTAACTCTCACTTGTATAATTGGGAATCATCAAATTGAGAACACAGTTCTTGACTTGGGGGCAAGCGTAATTCTAATCCCTTACTCGGTCTACAAACAACTGGGTTTAGGTGAATTAAAACCCACCCGAACCATATTACAACTTGTTGATCGCTCAGTTCGTATACCGAGGGGGATGATTGAGGATATGTTGGTCTAGGTTGAAAATTTCTACTATCTAGTAGATTTTATCATCTTGGATACTTAGCCCATTATTGATATGAGCACTCAAATCCCTGTCATACTTAGCCGCCCATTCCTTGCTACATCCAACGCTATCATTAATTGCAAGAATGGGGTCATGAATTTGTCTTTTGAAAATATGACATTAGAGCTCAATATCTTTTTCAACATGAGCAGACAACAGATGATGATGACGAGGCCCACGATATTAATATGATAGACTTTTTCATGGAAGATAGAGCTCTGATGACCTTATGCTCTGACCTGTAGAGACATGCTTGGCACACTCCCCCAATTTGGATGATGACATGATTAGGGAGATAGATGTCATGCTTGATATTGCACTGGTACTTGAAGTTAACCAATGGAAGCCACAATTTGAGAAATTGCCCCAAACCAATGCAGTGCCTCTACTGTCTAGACTCAAAGCACCAAAGCTTAACCTAAAACCTTTGCCCGCTAATCTTAAATATGTCTATTAAAGTCAAGATGACTCATACCCGGTGGTGATTTCTTCCCACCTTGAGCAAGAACATGAGAGTATGCTTATCTCTACCTCATTGTGCATAAAGGAGCCCTTGGATGGTCGATTGCGGACCTCAAGGGAATTGACCCTTTGATTTGTACTCATCGAATTCATCTTGAGGATAATGTGAAGACCTCCCAGCAACCACAATGAAGATTAAATCCAAACATGAAGGAAGTGGTTAAGGCTGAGGTACTTAAGTTATTGGGTGTGGGTATTATATACCCCATATCCGATAGCAAATGGGTGAGTCCACCTCAGGTGGTTCCTAAGAAGTCCGGAATCACCATTGTAGCCAATGCCAATAATGAACTCGTGCCAACTAGAGTTGCTACTAGTTGGAGAATGTGCATTAACTATAAGAAGTTGAATACTGTCACCAGGAAGGACCACTTCCCTTTGCCTTTCATTGATCAAATCTTGAAAAGGCTAGCTAGTCACTCTTACTATTGCTTCCTTGACAGATATTCGGGCTATAATCAGATAGAGATAGCCCTTGAAGATCAAGAGAAGACAACGTTCACATGTCCTTATGTCACCTTTGCTTACCGAAGGATGCCATTTGGACTGTGTAATGCTCCCGCCACTTTTCAACGATGCATGTTAAGTATATTTTCTGACATGGTAGGGCAATATTTAGGGGTCTTCATAGATGACTTCTCTGTCTTTAGTCCATTCTTTAGCAAGTGTTTGGAAAATCTAAAAAAATGTACTAAAGCGATGTGAGGAAAAGAATTTGGTACTAAATTGAGAGAAGTGTCATTTCATGGTTTCTAAGGGAATAGTTCTTGGACATATAATTTCGTCCAAGGGAATTGAGGTAAACAAGGCAGAAATTGATCTTATTTCTAACCTACCTCCACCCAAGAGCATAGAGACATGCGATCCTTCTTAAGACATGACGAATTTTACAGATGATTCCTAAAGGACTTTAGTCACCACTCTCGTCCTTTATATAATCTACTTCAAAAGGATGTACCATTCGAGTGGACTGAGCAATTTCAGGAAGCTTTTACTAAGCTCAAGGGCATGTTAACCACCTCTCCTATCATGCCACCACCCGACTAGATCATTCCTTTTGAGAATATGTATGATGCATCTGACTATGTTATTAGGGTAGTGTTAGGCCAAAGAAAAGAATAGAAGCTCTATGTTATTCACTATGCAAGTAGAATTTTAAATCCTGATCAAGTGAATACTCTACTACAGAGAAGGAACTCCTGACCTTAGTATTTGCTTTGAACAAATTTAGCTCCTAATTGATTGGATCTAAGATCATCATTTAAACTGATCATGCGACACTCAAGTACATTCTTTCTAAGAATGATGCTAAGCCCTGCTTGATAAGATGGATGCTCCTACTCAAGGAATTTGATTTAGAAATACGAGACAAAAAGGGAGTAGAGAACGTAGTGGTTGACCATCTTTCCAAACTTGATCTCCCTGATTCCCTTGAGACGACACCTATAAACGACATGTTCCCTAATGAATAACTGTTTAAACTCTCCTATTTCCATTAGTTTGCTAACATTGCAAATTATCTTGCTATAGGTTTCACACCAACTCATTGGACTACGCAAGATAAAAAAAATTCTTCGCCGAGGTTCGTAAATTCTTCTAGGATGACCCGTATTTATTCAAATATTACCCAAATCAAATTCTAAGGAGATGTATGCCAGACAGTGAACACCAAAGTGTCATCTCCTTCTGTCACTCTCAGGCCTGTGGTGGTCACTTTTCTGTTAAAAAGACCACTGCCAAAATTCTGCACTGCGTCTTCTATTGGCCCTCTATGTTCAAAGATACTAATGAGTTTTGCAAAACTTGTGAGCGTTCTTAGAAATTAGGAGCATTGTCCCATCGAAATATAATGCCTTTGAATCTCATTATAATGATTGAAGCATTTGATTGTTGGGGCATCAATTTCATGGGACCATTCCCCCAATCCTTTAGGAATTTGTACATTTTGCTAGTAGTAGACTATCTCATTAAATGGGTCGAAGCGATCCCATGTCGGAACAATGACCATCAAACAGTCATTAAATTCTTAAAATAAAACATCCTTTCCCGGTTCGAAACACCTCAAGTTATCATTAGTGTTGGAGGTTCACATTTCTATAATAGACTATTTGCAAACTTAATGAAGAAATACGGCATCTCTCATAACGTGAGCACTCCATATCACCCGCAAACAAGTGGGCAAGCTGAGATTTCCAATAGGAAAATTAAACACATTCTGGAAAAGACGGTTAACCCTGATCGCAAGGATTGGTCAATTCACTTGACCGATGCCTTATGGGCCTACCGTACTGCCTTTAAACCCCAATTGGAATGTCTTCCTTTAGACTTGTTTATGGGAAAGCTTGCCACTTACCTATGAAATTGGAACATAGAGCCTACTGGGGTATTAAAAATTTGAACTTTAACCTGGATAATGCTAGCTCGCTGTGCAAACTTCAATTGAACGAGCTCGAGGAAATCCGGAATGACGCATATGAAAATATGAGAATTTACAAAAACAGGATGAAGGTGTTCCATGATAGGAACATCTTCTGGAAATCATTCTTAACCAGTCAAAAAGTCCTTCTGTATAACTCTCGATTACACCGTTTTCTAGGTAAACTCAGATCTCGTTGGACTGGCCCTTTCATTGTTACTAATGTCTATCCTCATGGGGCAGTCGAGATTCAGAATCCAACGAATGACATTGTTTTCAAAGTGAATGGATATCATTTAAAGCCATTTATTGAGAAATTTGATTCAGAGGACATGTCCATACCTCTGATTGATCCTGTTTACCAGGATTAACCTCCTAGTCTGATGGAGATGTAGTTAAGTTTATTGCTTTCATAGGATTTAGGACTAGGATAGTTTGCTTTCCACTTATCTAGTCTATGTGCTAACCCATCTTCACGTTGAGATACTTGGAAAAAGTCTCAAATTTTCCTTCTTCAGGTACTACCTTTATATCACTTCTCCTTTCTTTTTGTTGCCTCTTTTGCAATGTATGCTTATTTCTTTTACATTGAGGACAATGTAGATTTTAGGTTGGGGTGTGGATTAGGTAAACTAATTAGTGTTTTCTTAGTTTTGAGCAAATTTTTTAAAATTTTCAATATTTCAAGTTCAAATCTGTTTGGAAAATGATAATTTATGCACTTAAGAATGTTTTGAGTATAATGATAAGATAAGGATTGAATTCTGAATTGGAGTTTGATCAACTAAGTAGTTTATCACTTACAGTTCTTGCACTCAATTGATTAAGAGGAAGTTTGGAATACCTTGTTATTCTTTGTTACAAGACACGTTTAAGTTGCTTTTTGTGAGTTGTACTAGAATTTTTTATTGTTGGCATGAGAATCATTGATAAATGTTGAGAATTAAGTCTGGAGAATTTTTATCCACTTAAAAAAAATGAAAATAACCAGTTAAAAAAATACAAGATCGACAAAAAGGTCTTATATGACTAGAAAATAATGGAAAAAGAATATACAGTCTGAAAAAGAATGAATGAAATGAGACCGTCGATATAAAATCAAAAACTTGAAAAAGAAGGAAAATGGGATAAGTTCAGAATCAGTACTCGAGTTTTCAATTAATCTTGACATGGTGAGAATGGCCAACATTATGAAATGATAGTATTCTTATGAGAAGTTGATTTTCACTAAGCACATTGAAAAACTTAATATACAAATTTATGCTCTGATTTAATGGATAAAGAACTTATTTGATTGTTTTCTTATATGATTCGGCTCTAGGATTTCAAAATCCCACTTCATCATTTTAATTCCACTCATTCATACTTGACTACATAAAGGTTGATTTCTGAAAATGGATTTGAACATTAAGAATTGAGAATTACTTCACACATGTTTTGCTCGAGATTAGCAAAATTCTAGTTGGGGAGTATGTTAAGTGTCAAATATTACATATTTTCTCCTATTTATATCTTGGTTTTATGAACATGATAAGGCTTAAAGGTATATTTTATGCATGTTTGTGTTGCAAGGTGAATCTAAGAGCTTGGATTGAAAAGAATACTAAAAGCATGGATTTAATGCTCAAGAATCACGAAGGCGAAAGATAGATCTTAGAAGACTAAGAATGAAGAGTTCACATGTCAAAGATCCAAAGAAACCAAGTACAAAAGCTGACGAAAGGACTCAAAAGATCGTAAAATTTGTAGCAGAAAATAGACAAGTTGGGTCTAACCGCACTCATGTTTGGTCCGACCGAAATCGCACAAAACAATCCAGCAGCCAACGATGAAATTCTGAAGCTAATTCAGTTTGACCGATAGACAATTCGGTCTGACCGAAACCCAGTTCAGTTCAACTGAAAGGATGATTCGGTGTGACCGAAGGTGCACAAAAAGCTCCAGCGAAGAACGATGAATTTTAGAGTTAATTTGGTTTGACCGAGGATTAATTCGGTCCGATCGACAACTTAAATTTGGTATGATCGAAATTGGGCAACTGTTGAAACATAATCCTTTCCAAATTCGTGCTTGACTTTGGATTCGACTTCGATCCGATCGATGCATAACGTGGCCACGTAAATTAAGATGCTTTCACGCTCGTATTGCAAAATTTCAAGTCGGTGCATAAGGTGGAGCTTCACAACTATAAATAGGAGTCCCTAGGACATTCCTATGTATCATCTAGGGTTTAAGGAGTGGATCAAAAGGGTAGAGAGCCGCTGCTAAGAGTCTTTCTTCTTCTTACTTAGTTGTTTTTATGCTTTGTTTAAGAGTTCTAAGTTCAACCATATCTATAGTTGGCTAAACCTCTTAAACCTCTTAGCTAAGGCTAAGAGGTGAAGCTTATAGCATAATTGAGATGTTTACTTTGCTTTGATTCATGTTTTTATTGAACTCCATTGATTTTTAGTTGATTTTAAGGAATATTTTCAGTTTTCTATAGTTTGTTGTGACTCAAATTACAATAAACACTGCGATATCTTTGAATATCCTCTTTTTCTATTTGAGGTTGTGAGACTGGTAAATCCTGTTGTTTGCCATCATCTCATGGGCATGGTTGGGTGACGGAATTCCTTCCAATCTTTGCAGTTTTCTTCCATTGAGGCTGGATCAATAAGAAGTTTAGAGAATTAACCATCTCTTTCTCTAACTGGATAAGATAGGACTGTAATTCCAGTTGGATCTCTTGAATCAAGAAGGTAGCATCTTAATAGCTACAAGTGGATCCTTGGCACCCTAGTTCTTTAAATTCACAAGTTTCAATTACATTATTCATAATTACTCTTTCAACTATTCTAGAATTCAGATTTCGATCCTCTTCTTCTTCTAGTTCTAGTTCCTTTCAGAAACGTACAAGTTTAGTCCTTGTGGATTCGACATCGGTCTCACCGAGATTATTACTACATCGTGACCCTACACTTGGTGTCACGCCCCAAACTCGAAAACCGAGCTCGCAAAATTTTCGATCACCGAATCTGGCGCTGACAACCTCCATAGTATCCCATTCTCGGCTCCCGACACTCATTTGCCAGTTTCTGATCCTGAGATCCTACAAGGAGGATTTTCAACATTTTTTTTGAATGATTAATTTGTTTAGGCGGTTACACATTTTATACATGGTATCAACGCATATCGAAGAGACAAACCTGTTCGATATGTCACACATAATATGGTGCACCAGCTCAACAGTAATGAAGGAAACAATAGCAAACTCCAACAGCTTTTGGTATGAATTATGAAAAAAAAGTGTAAGTCATACGTATGAGTAAACCACAACTGGTGAGTTGAATGCATGCCGGGAGTAAAACACATCTTATTAGGGCACTCTCATAAAGACATCCAAAACAACCATAGGCATGTTATTAACAAATCATGTTATCATAGGTGAGTAGGTTATCAATCAAGCATGTCGTATAACTACACAGGTTATCATGAACATGACATTAATAATAGGTATGTCACTCAATAAGCGATCACGAATCATTAAAATAGCCAATAATCATGAATAAGATAATCAAATTCCATTTTCTACTACATGGCATACTATGGAAGGGCAACAGAAGAGCTAGTGTGTGTAGTTGGGATGATAGTACGTGGTATCGCAAGTAGTGGGGTTCATCACAAGGGACTTCTATCCAAACTAGTCTCATACCTAAATTTGGATAGCTAGACTTAAGGTCGTAAACTCCTGATCTCAGGTTGGTCGCGTACCCAACCGAAATCATGGCCATTATGAAGGTACACATAATGTTTAGTTGTGCACCACCAGCCCGAGTGGATAGTGAATGAATGAGTCAAATATTGAGTACGCAACTCCTACTCAGTAAGTCCACATATAACCACCACAACGCTTCCAATGTGGGACAAGGTTCCGCCCCACTGTATGAACAGTAGCTTGCCAACCACTGGTAGCTCACCCAGGCCCTTAGGCCCCGCCTAAATCAGCATCCACTCAGGTGTACCCACCCATGTGTGCAACTGTGACGGGGCGTCACAATGTCAGTATCGTACATGAATACTATCAGCCATGCCAAGGCTATGTGATGCAAGGCCTACCTGGCCAAATGTCAGATGCAAGATGCAGCTCAGGCATGCAAGTCCTCATTTGATCTATATATCACTACAGTTCCTCTTTGGATAATCACTGGGGTCTAGTATACTCAACAATAGCTTGTCACCCCATCTAAGCGCACAACTGGGTAAGTAGAAGAGACCTCACTATCCGTTGCCAATATCGGGCCCGACTCATCGATAGCGGACCACTCGAACATGTAAGGCCACACACCGATTCCTCAAGCTGGGTCAAACTTAGCCAAGTCATTATCCCCTCACTCAGGCATGTAAGGTCACACACCCTTCCAACCGACCACGACACAGTGGGAGACGCAGCCAACTGGTATTCAGCCCTCATGTGCACTTGCATCCACTCAGTCTAGACATTGGAGCATCCTCCTGGTACCATAAGGGTTCGGGGACTTTCACCTAAGGACATCATTGCGCCCTAGTGCTTAGAATCAAATATTTCCAGTATCTAATCCTGTCATCCATGATCTGCATGTGGAGGTCATAACCCTGATGTCCCTAGGGTACGTAGTAACCATATCACACAATGTAAGATGCATGCATCACACTATCTAGTCATGCAGCAATCCTGCGCGTACCGCATGCTCATGTGGGACAACTCTGTCTTCAGGGAGCCCCATAACAATCCACCCAATGACACATGTTATGATCAATCACTCCTCATAACAAGCATGCAAATGATGTGTATGGGCATATATCAGGATGCTATACTAAGCATATTCTGTGTCTTACTAGACTAGGTACACTAACATGACTATCAGATATAAACAATAATCAGCCTAAACACAAGAACAACCAATGTGATGTGAGGGTCTATATATTTAAGTATCTTCAATAGCACACTGAGGCCCTATACCTCTTGTGAATACTTAACAAATGGCCACCAGGGCTCCAATAACACGCACATACATAAGGTGCATAGGTTATGATGGTACACAAGTTTTAACATGTATCATCATTATCATAGACATCTTTCAACATCAAATTTATCCTCATAATATGTATCATGCAATCATGTGCATAAAGTACATAGCATATAGAGATTACATGCATCGCCAATATCATGGCCATTGTCCAATACTATCATTATACATGCCCTAGGCATTAGTTGTCTATCATGCATAAGGTTATCATTATGTCCACCAACATCATTTATTTATCATTATCCATGCATCAAGTAAAATATAGTTTTCTTATCCACATTATCATTATGACAATCAATACGTGCATTATTATCACTTGGATATCAAGCATGGTTGTCAACTAGCATGTTTTGTCATCATATATATATATATATATATATATATAATCATCATCATTACTATGAGGATCATTTTCACTTCATGATTAACATAAGAAATGTCATAAGTAACACAAATAATTACTTATCCATCATCAATGCATATGCCATAATTCACCATCCATTAAATCATATCTATCATTTCAACCAACAACTCATAATCATCATTATCACATTACCATACATGTATCATCATCTCACCTATCACTAGGTGCGTCCTACCTAGTATGACTTTGTAACGTCCCGACTTTTTAGGACTCGAGTACACAACCCATTTCCTAAAAACGTGAGTGTTAACGTATAAAGAACCGAATTACATACTTTTTTTTCTTTCATTAGAGTAAGCAGATGAGCGTAGAATGGACAGATCAACATAAGGAAAATTTTCAATTACATTTAGAGTATACAAGAGAGGGCTCATAATGACTTATACAAAACAATGTCTTCAAAATTAACAAATACAAGAATTACATGATCTTCTCAAGGTAGATACAGTCATGCAACCCTGGTACTTGAACTCGACTCCTCATAAACTCGAACCTGAAAATCATTTAAGCTACCTGTGCTACCTGTACAGTTATATTTATTTGATGGATGAGCGACCAACTCAGTGGAACTCTCCTCAAGATTACATACCGCCGCATTAGGTAAGCATAGTTATAAAACAAAGCATACAAAACAATACATGATACAGGTCTTATTAGACGCATGGATGTGTGAAGTATGCAATCATTACCCCGGGGATGCTTATTCGTGCGGATAGTGGACTCATCACCCATGCAATCATCGACCTAAAAAAATCATCCAGTCGGACAAATACGTACATCACTTACGATAACAATAGATAGTGGTCTGTGCCATGTATGCATAATTAGCCAACTCGTTATTAGTTCAATTACAACCAGCCAATTTAAATAAGCTCAAAGGTCACTACAGGGGCTTGTTACTAGTGTAAGCCAATAGCTCGGGCATAGGTCCCATACCACCATCTCCGGCTCATGAGACTAACATCTTAGGATGTTTAATGGAAACCCGTCAACTAGTGGCCAAACATATTAAATATATGGGGTTTACCATCCTATGGTTGCACGGTATAAAACATCAAGCCCATCTATGGCAAATACTAAAACAAAACCACATAGGATGAATATCAAAACACAGCCGCATAGGGCAATTATTAAAATAGGCCACATAGTGTGAGTATCCAAACCATGCGATAAGAAAGCATCCTTAAAAACCATTGGTCACAACAACCCTAGATGTAGGCCCACATCAATGATCAATTTAAGTCACCACTCAATAACCACTAGATCGAAGGTCCATTGCAACCACCATCAATCGAGTTACATCCCAAGTATGGGTGTACATTTATAGGTGGGAGTTTCCCATTGATGTACCAATTTAAATCCCATAAACGATCCACAAATAATCCACAGGCATGAACAAATATACAGGATGAACATTAAGCATGTAATATAGCAATTCAATTTCGACAATTAACACATGTGATTATAAAATGGAGATATCAATTATAAATTAAAATAAAACTATAACTTAAGCTAATAGAAAAATGGAAAGCTCAAGGGAAAGAATAATCTCCTTATTTGTCAACTCGCCTTTTAATGTAATTAGGAAGTGCGTACGCCCTTAGACTTGGATCCTGTCATAACTTATGAAATTGTATCATTAGATTAACTTCATCATTTGTGTTTAAAGTATTGTCCTAGGGTTTAGGTTACTTAGGGTCTTAATGTAGAATTAGAGTTTCATTATAGAGTCTAGTCCCATACTTAAATCTAGGGTTTAAATCCTAAATTATTATTAATACTATTATTATTATTATTATTATTATTATTATTATTATTATTATTATTATTATTGTACAATGGGTCGAATAACATCCATAATGAGAGTATTAATCCATCAATGATGGTTCATAAGTTCACGTTTGAATGTATCGACATTATCTAACATCTTTATAATGACTGATAATCTCTTAGATAATACAAGTAATAATAATAGAATATTTTCTAATGATAATATAATAAGGACTAATACTAATAATATATTAATAAGTATTTGACTAATCCCATAAGGGAAATGATAATATTTTCTAATAATTTTAAATCATGACTATCAATTCCAGTCATGATAATGGATATTATGATTTACCATGAATTATGAGGTTTTACAGTTAGATCCAACCCCAACACACTACTTAAGGTTAAGGTCTCAACCTAGGGTTTAGATTGCTTAGGCTTTTAGGGTTTAGTCCTAGGGGTTGAACTATAATATGTGTGTAATTTTAGCAAAATGCAATAATATGGTTAGTCACCATTCATCGTTGATGATATATATTATTAGTACTTACGATCATGGTGGTAACAAGTATTACAATGGTAACAAATATTAAAATCTATTATTAATGGTAATAGATTTTCAAGTGATGGGTGTCATACTAATATCATTTAATAGTAGTTTCTAATATCAACGTAGACAGTGTGGTAATGGCTATTCATGATTAATAACTATCATAACAATGTTTAAGAGTGACAAACGAAGCCCTTATATTTAACCATTATAACTAACATTAGTATAGATAGTTTATTAATGATTATAATTGAAATAATCTTTATATGGAAAGAAAGCACTTAATAACTATTCATGTTTAGTATTAACAAATCTAATGACGATTGTAATGATAACACTATAATCGAAATAATCTTTATATGGAAAGGAAATGTGACTCACCTAGGTCAACTCGGTTGAGTCAACTTGCCTCAGCTTCACTTTAAATGTGATTAATTCAACCTAAGTTAGGATCTAAAATCCCCAAGCCAGCCTTGAGTCACCCCACAAACTCGGTGGCCCAACTTACTCCAACTCGATCCCGACATGGGATTCCCTACACAACTAAGTTGGTTTGGTTTCGACTCTACCCAACATCCGCATTGTCCTAAGGTTAAGCCTACTCATAAACCCCAACTCTAAACTCTTAAGATGCCAGACCCAGTACTATTTATGTAGCCATCAGTGGTGAGTTGAACCATCCAGGTTCGGTTTTAACCGAGTCAACTCGTCGCTAGGTGTTGACGTATCAAATTTTAGAGCTAAGAGTCAACTCAGACCTAGACAATTGGCCAGAACCACACAGGGACCAGCCCAACAGGGGTCTAGACCGAGTCAACTCACTGGCCCAACTCGACAGTGAGTTGCAATTCAATCTCTCTCTCCACCACTCTCTCTTCCTTCTCCTTCTTGACTTCGTTCTCTCTTTCATATGCTGGAACTCCAGCAAGGACTGGAGAAGACCTAAACCAAGCTCAACTCGGTTGGCTTGTCCCAGCAACCAAGGTTGGTGCACCTGTGACTCGGTTGGGCCGAGAATGGTGTAACACGGACACAAACACATACACACACACACTCCCTCTCAAACCCTCTCTCACATTCACTTTCAGCCATGACTAGCGAGCATCTAAACTGATCAGATCTTACCCCATTCGAGGCAACTGGTGCGGCTCGAACAGGGAAGAAGAACACGGCCATTAATGGTGTCTTGTAGAACATAACTCCTTCCCCTAATCCAACCCTTTAGGAAGGTTTATATAGGCCCTAGGAAGCTTTTAGGCAAGGATTTTCGAAGCTCGGGAGAGATTTGGGTGATAGGTTTGGAAGGAGAAGGAAAATGGTCGGTTTCCCCTCGAGCTGCTGTAAGTGGCAGAGAGCGGTTGCGGCTACTCGATCCTCCCTTCTTTATAGAGAACCCTAGTTCTCTGGGGCCATTAGATGAAGAATGAGTGGCCTAGATCGCACTAACTTGAAGCCATTTCCAGATACCGCTTGAAGGACCAAAACCGGCCACAGTTTTGGTTTTTGTTATAGGTGGAAATCCTCTCCCACGTGGAGAGCTATTGGGCGGCTGGGATTAGGCTATGTGGATGGCTGAGATGGGAGGAGAAACCCCTCACGTGGATTGCCACAGTGGCAAAGAGGAGCAATTTCCATTTTTGGAAAATCTGGTTTTGTACAACCCACTTGGGCTAAGAATCGTGTACCCATTCGCACTAGAAAACATGATATGACAACTAGGTTTTGGTCGAGCCCATTACCTGAGTCAGATGGATGGTTCGAATTTCCCGAGTGGTCAGTGTAGGTGGGCCACATACTAAAATCATGGACATCAGTCCGTCCACTAACGAGAAATAGAGACAGGGAGATTTCCTCCTATTTGCGGGAAAGCTAGATCAAACCTTGTTTGACCGGTCTCTTTAGTCCAATGCACCCCTGGTACACCTAAATCGTGCTCACGCACGACTAGGGTGGGGTCCACAACGGCGTCTTTAAGAAATCTAGTCCATTCATTAGGCCATGGGCCAAAATATGAAACATATCCAAGTACTAGGTGGGCCACCCTTTAATCAACATGGGATTGTGTTCTCGTTGAACTAGGGAAGTCAGTTACGTGCATTGATTTCACGTAACATCTTGGCTCTCATGGGAACAAAATCAGGTAGGTCCTACCCGGATGTTATTGTGAAAATCCATCTTGTTAATTAGTTGGGTCGGGTTATGTTGACCCACGAGTCCAAATTTGAAGTCCATCTAAGCTACAGGTGGGCCATACGTTGCAAAAGCATGTGGGTGAAACCCATCGTTAAAACTAACGTGAACCCATGTTGCTGCTCAAAATACGGGGGGGGGCATTTGTGGTTGCCTTTTAGATACTCCCTTCACCACCTTTGTCATAATGTTTTGGCACATGGGTCAAAGTACGAATCAGATCTGAGTTCCAGGTGTGTCACACCTTCAATAAGTGTCTGAATTACTCACACCGTAGAAACCCCATGCACATCTCCATGAGAATTTGTTATTCCACATGAATTAATTCATTTTGTGTGGAGTGAATTGTACTAATTTTCATCTCACAATCTGCTCTGTTAATTGCGTCGAACACACTCTGCTAGGATAAGGGTCTGAAAATAGAACAAATCTGTTGATCGGGTAGGTCGCATGGTATGTTTTAGCTTCAATGGTGGTATGTAATGTCATTGAACATTTACAATCTTGCCATCCATTTCTCAACGAGATTCCGACGTCCATTACATCGGAGTGCGTCGCCTGAATTTCTTGAAATTTGGCGGGCATTCTTCATTTTTCGTGTTCTTTCCATTGGTCCAGTTTGGGCCCCGATCTCCCAAGGATGTTCAAGATGCTCCTTTAGTGACTTACACACTCCGTAATTTAAAATAACATTTGTACACCTCCGATTGACAAGTTACCAGGTAGTTTGGACTTGAACCCGAAGATCTTCATAATGACCGATTCATCCTGATATTCGGATGACCCATTTGGCAGATCCAAACCTGATGGATGGTCAGGTGACTTGTTAAAAATAAGGAAGCTTTATGGTTAGCACTCTAACCATGCATATGGGTGGATGCATGGTCAGTTTTGTGAATGGGTGAACACAAAGTGGGTTTCCGGAGTGATCTGGGGTATAGGTCAATGGTGTTTTCATAATTATTGCTGATCTATAAGTTTTAGAAAATCTAATGACTCCACATGGTTATAGGTACATTTCTAAAAAATTCTTACAAAAGAACGTATATCTAAATCATTATAGATAGGGAGTTTCTTCGTTATTCCGTTCAAGGAAAAGTTCTTACGTCAAATCACGTGACGAATGGCCTTGTTTTGAAATTCAAGGGTCAGATGGCTAGATCTATAAATGGAGATCATTCCCAATGGATAGATTAGTGTCAGGGAATGGATGTAAGGTCAAGATAGCTAGGTTGATGTCGTACACATGTACATATCAAGTTAAACTTCATAGTAACACTCGAGGACTTTCAATAATCAGGTATTGAAAATTTTGGGGTGTTACAGACTTCCATACTGGACTTGAACTATATGCAAGGCATAGGGTTGTATAGGTCAAGTGTGAGTCCCACTTGGTGAATCAATAAGCCAACCAAGGGCCTAAATATCCAACCACAACGCTTTCAATGGTGTGGATCTAGTTCCACAACTAAGTGGGCACCACACATACCACCAACTAGAAATGATGCACAATCTTAAACATAAAGGATAACATGCTAACATCTTTCATGTCATATATCATATTGGGCCCACTAGCCACTCAACAAACCAAGAAAAAGCCCAATTATCCAGTTTATGCATTGTAAAATAGGTCTCTCTAAGCGTGGTCCACTTGACTAGAGGTAGTATGAAAAGCACGCTACCCAGTAGGCAATGGGCCTGCCCAACAGGCTCAAGGAAGGTTACCATTGTGAGTTTCTCATTCCCTAATGATTTCTCTTAGTGTTGGGCATTTAGATTGGCCCAAGGCTACCTATGTCTTAAGAGAACATTTGGACAGCAAGATTTATCCACTAAATGTTTTACAAATTATACAACACCCATTTACAAAACATGCCAAGTGGACCTCATTACATGAAAGGTAAGGCCCATACAAGATAGCCCATACTAAATGGCCCACTTAAGGTTTTTAAGCCCAAAAATATCTGAGAGTTATTTTTCAGAGTTTAGGTACTACATTAAATGCTTTGGGAATGTGGTGGACTATACTGATGTGGCCCCACATAAATTTTACATCAAATAAATTTTTGTGCAATGTTAGTTCTGGATCATTTTAGAGTCAGATTCATGATCACGTGGGGCTTACATATGGTGAAAGAAAATAACCACCTGGTAGCTCTACGTATGGGCCTTATAAATTATAAGGTAGGCCTCATTGGTTGGGTGAGTACAATTTACGGTGATGTCCCATATATGGGTACTTGGAGGAAATGTGCAGGAAACACAATGCAGAATTAGTTTTGGCTCGATCTTGAGTATGTCCCATGATCACAGGGGACCACCTTTCAGTGTCCCATTAGGTGCTCTTGGTTGTACTATATATGTACTTTAAAAACTATAAGCTGGGACCGACTGGTTGTGTACATGTAATATTTGGTATGGGGCGAAACATAGGTACTTTAACTTTCTGCGCATAATTTTCTGCACAACCATGCCTGGCCACATTTTGGGAGCCACTCCCTGATCATGTGAGGTCTAATTTAGCCCGAGTAAAATATTATTTATCTATTCATTGGTATAAGTTAAAGGGTCCAAGTGGTGGCCTACTCATATCTTCAACGTGTGGTCCACTACAAAGTCCCGAAGTTGGTACAAAACACAAATAATCAGACAATTTTCAGAAATGGGGTCTGTCACAACTTAGGGCCTAATTTCCAAACACTTAGGGATCATTCCTGATAAAAAGGTGGGACATCCCAGCTCACATATATAAGGATTAAACATCCCCCAAAGTGGGACCCTTAACTATAGAATGTGGGGCCCACTACAAGGTGTCAAAGAGGCCTACATGCAATACAATCAAGTACTTAGAAAAATTTAGCCAACAGAAAGTGCAAAGAAAATGAAATAGATCCAATGGCAAGTGGGGTCCACATGCTAGCAAACCATAGATAAGAGATACATAAAAATATACATGAGTTTCTAGATTAGATGAACTCATAAAATGCATAAATCACAAGTGATCTCACACCCAAGTGGGTTAATAAGAGGATGAATGTTATGTACAACATATATCCAGCATACACATCTAGTAGCACTGAAATATATTGATCAAATCTCTATGATCAGATTCTTTATTGGAAAATCTGATCCAATAGATGGTTTAATAATACATCATTTAGGCTGTATATAGGTTTCCAACCATACAGAGCCCTAGATCCATCTAAACCATACAAAACAATTTAAGATTTATCCTTATGGAAGTATCTGTCGACTCAAAATTTCTTAATTTTTATCATGAAAGAATCTGATCATAGGGACCATACATATGATTATTTACTATCTCAAGTAAGTTAAGAGCAAACATCAAATATATCTAACCGTTGGAATTACAGATATGGCCCATACAAGAATAGTCATAATAAGTTTCCAAATACATCTTTCGTATAAGGCCAATACCTCAGCTGTTCGAACTCCAATTGAGGCTTATTATATACTATTGGAAAGTTAGTTTGATTTTTTATGAATCCAACGGAACGTATATTTTTAATAGGTTCATTAAAAGAGTTAAAAATGGGTCCATTTTAGGCAAATTGGATTCCTACATGTGTTGCTGGATAGCAACCAAGTAAACTTGATGTTATGGATGATTGGATGGTTGGATGTCTACAAAATTTGGTCTAGAGTTAGTTCATATTGTGATTTATAATATTGTTAATTTCAACTCTGATCTGGTCATGATTGGTTTTATATGATTTTTAAAGCTTGCTGTCCAGATACAAAAACAGGATTACATGTGAAGGGTGTGGATATGATGTTCATCGTGGTAGACCATATTGACATGGGCCACTTTGCTAACCACCATAGCCATAAATACATGCACACAAGAACTCCACACCAGTGGGACCCACGTATATCAAGAAAATAAAAAGAAAAAGAAAGAGGAGGATGAGAGGAGGGGTGTAGACTCACCTCAATGGATGGATGGTTGGATGATGATGTATGGTCCACTCCCTCTATGATTAATGGTGGGCCACACTTTGGCCCCACTCTCTCTCACTCTCTTGAAAAATCTCAGAATTTTTCTAAGTATAGGAAAAAAATAAGTGCAAGAGAGCTCCTACTCTTATATAGGGAATTGGGGGTTGAGGTGGCAAGATAATGTGACAAGTTTATGAGATCTTATTAGTGCTAAAAGTGAGGTGGAAGGTGATGTATGGTATGGGTAGTGGATGGATGAGGTGGATGGTGCTAAGCATGTATTGGCCAAGGTAGAAAAATTTAGACATGCATTGGCTAATGGATGGATAAGGGTTGTGGGTTGTAGGTGATGCATGGTGGATGATAAAGTGGAGATTGTAATTAGTTGTTTGAAGTGATGTGGCACAAATCAAGACATGCATTAAATGCATATATAGGATGAGGTGGACATGACCCATGATTAGTTTCTAAGGCATGGGGAGAGAGCTAATGATGAGTTTTGGGATAGAATCCAATTTTGTCTTATAGTGCTTGTCTTATATATGCTAGCTTCTTATTTTGTCATGTAACAATTGTCCTATTTGTTGGTAATTTTTATGTTCTAAAAGTGGGCTTTAGGCCCACATGGGTTCAAGTACAATGGGCTTAGCATAATAAAGGTTGCTTGTGTTACTGGATACATAATTTTGGCCTCACCACTACCAAAAAAAGGGGCAAAGGATACAGACCACGTTAGTTTTTTTCTATGGATAAAAACCTTAGCTATAGTTGCTACGGTTTTAACCCGTAGCTAAAAAGCTGACACACCATTTATAATTAATGGTGTTGTAAGAGGCTCTATGGGGCCTCAATATATATATATATATATATATATATATATATATATATATATATATATATATGTTCTATCTAAGCCGTCTATATATTTGAAAATATTACTTCAGAGCATGAAATAAAAATCAGATAGATCGAAGGCTCAAGTGGACCACACGGTAGGAAACATAAATATTAAATCACATTTTTTTCTTATGGTGTGATCCAATTAGGCATTCAATCAATCTTAAATTTGGGATCATGAACTAAAATAATTTAATAAAATTATTGGTTCGAATGGATAAACCAAATACATCATGGTAGGCCCTACAAAGCTCCTATCAAGACCGTCCACGGTCCGTTCGTGAGATGACTCCTAAATTTGGGCGCACGCTCAAAACAGAGCCGCGCCCAAGAAGGGTTCTCTCTCTCTCTCTCTATTCTCGTTCCCTAATCTCTCCATTCCCCAATCTCTTCTTCCCCTAATCCTCGCTCTCCCTCTCGATCTCTGGTCCTTCTCTCTCATTGTCCTCCCTCTCTGTCCAATGCATCAGCCATGAAGAAACACAATGTCCTCTCTCTCTCTCAAAAAATCGACAGCCTCTCTCTTAATTTAAATGCTAAAGGAGAGAGGTCCCCTTTAGATTCACGGATCTCAACGAGCTCATGCTTACAATGGCAGACCTGTTCAGTTCTCACTCTCGCATCGGATAAGGTTTCTTCTAATTCCTCATTCCCCATTTTATCGATTAAGGGCAGACCTTTCAATCTCATCCTCATGCATTGTAAGGTTAGGGTTTCATCTAACTCCATTATGTTTGTAGTGTTTCTTGAGTCGCAGGTGCTATCTAACGAATTTTGAGGGTTTCTAGAGCTGCATTTTGATGTTGAGATTGTTTCATGGGATTTTTTTATCTGTGTTTTTTTTTAATATTTTTTGATGATTTAGATCTTTTGAATATTGATTTATTTATTTTTTCAATTTTCTTTAATTACAGAGATCTTTTTTGGTGTAGTTCTTAGATTAGGAAGAAAAACAGAGAAATTGAAAAAAAAAAAAAAAAAAAAAAAAAAAAAAGAAGAAGAAGAAGAAGAAGAAGAAGAAGAAGAAGAAGAAGAAGATAATGCCTTTGATACTTATTAACATTTGTGAAATTCTATCTCCTTTCAGTTTTTGTTGAAAAACTGATATTTTTAATTTTTTTATTTATTTCCATTGCAGTTTAGGAAGTTTATTTTGGATTTTTGGAGTTTCTTGAGATGATTTGAAGCCATATTCAGATTGAGGAGATTTGAAAAAAAAATATATTTTTATTTTCCATTATTAAAAGAAACTTTTAATTTTTTAGTTTTTTATTTTTTATTTCAAAGATTTGGAGCATCTTAAGATGATTTTGAAATTGTATTCAGATTGAGGGGGATTGAAAAAATCCAGCCCTGTTTTTATTTATTTATTTATATATGCTTTCTTACCATTGATATTTTTTTAATAGGGAGAGTCTTTTTTATTTACTCTTTATCTTCATTGATATATTTTTTTAAGAGGGAGATAACTTAAGAGTGCTGGAAGATGGTATAGCCATCTTTGGGATAACACATTTGGCAGGATTGTGTTTCAATTGGTAACGTCCATGTACTTTCCCCAATGTCGATTAATGATTTCTGGAAGTATGCACAGATTCAATGATCCTAGCCATATGGTCATTGCCTTCAAATAGACTACAGAAAATCTTTTTCTTTTTTAGTGAATAACACTAGGGCATCGTGAAATAACATGTGAATGTCCAACATACCTTCTGGAATATCCAACACACCCTGTGGGAGTATTTTGACGCCCTGCTTGCCCCATGTTTTCTATTGTGCATGCTTTTCTGCCCAAAATGTTTCTTGCATCTCCTATGAAACCTATGTAAAAAAGAAAAGAAAAAAAGTGTTGGTCATCTGTGTTTTTGTTTTTAAAATGAAATTTATGGATGTTCAAGTTTGTCTGTTACAACTTTCTAAGAAAAAGTGACATTTTACACCCTCCTCTGATGTCACTCAAAGAATCTTCCCTGAAAGATTTGAAAGTCAAGCAGTTACTGCTGTAGTTATAACAAAAGCCATTAGATCACAAGAAGTTTAAGCATTCATGATTTCAATACTACTAAACAAACTGTGTCACTCTGGCTACATCTTTAGATCAGGGAAGACTTTGAGCTAGCAAACTGGAAGCATCACATTTGTTGTGGAAAGAATGATTTCAATACTACTAAACAATCTGCACAGTACATCCATTCTTTATCACTTCAAAATTTCTCTTTTAGTTTTTATAATTCTATGAGTGCATTATTTCCTTGTGGATATAATTTTTGTACGCTCATTTGAATGAAGGAAACTGGAAGTTATTACGTTTATTTTATTTTGTCCAGTTGCACTGCATTTGGTGGGAATCAAGTTTTTAGCATTCATGCTTGATCTATCACTGTTTGAAAGGAAATGTAGCCTGTCATATCTATTGTTAAACAGTAACAATAAAATTACATCTTGTAAACACTAAATTAGTTTTAATGCATCTATTAACTAAACTGCAGGAAGCAATTTTATTATTTTGATTGCTTGTCAATGCTTTAAATTGCTGGCTTCTTTGATTTGATGGTCTTCACTTGTTTGAAATTAAATACTTACATAATGATGGTTGTTAGTTAAAATATCTGATAACTGTATACATGCACCAATCATTGGTTACCTGGAATTTTTGTGATTGGTCAATGTTCTGCATTTTCTATTATATTTGTCTTAGATAGCCTTTTTTTTTGTTAAGTTCACAAATCATACAAATTGCTCCGATTCAAAATGCAATTTCTGAAATTTTCTTTCTTTCTTTTTATTTATCTAAAATTCTATGTAGTGATGCTTTCAAGAGACTAGTAAAAGCTCCAATAAGAATCTGTGGTGATCGACAGATCGAAAGAATTCATTCAGCTCCGACAATTAAGTTTTTTTTTTTAAAAAAAATAAAATAAAAATTCTGCTCTGTATTTGATTTTCCTGATCTGTTATTATCATCTGCTTGTTTTGCTTTGATCCATCTGTTCCATCTAGAAAAAATAGATTTTTTCCATTGTTTTGATAGATTCATGTGAATTTCACTTTGGTTAATTTTCACCATACAACTTGTTTTTGTATGTTATGTAACAAGGAACAGAAGGTTTGAGAGAACGTTAGCCTCACATGACGTGCCTGACTCCCACCATTAGATGGCACGTTTGTCAGAGATATGGCATATACCCATTTATTTTCATATGGAGCCCTTGAATTAGCATGTGCATCTTTGAGACCATTGCTATGATGGGATACACAGTGAATTTGTGTTGCTATGATGGGATGCACAGTGAATTTGTATAAGTCTTAGCATTTTTTGTTGAATTTAGATTGCCACTCTAGTTATTTTGTTAGCCATCTATCTGAGGACATTACATGCATAGACCAAGGATCATATAATTTCTCAATTTTCTGGTGCATTTAGGGTTCATTTGGATGCCTGAAAGTTTTATTAATTGTCAAGGGTTTAGAGGCAACCCACTCAAAGGTGGTGTTTGGACAGAAAATTTCACCTGTAAGCAAGTTACAAGCTGTAAGTCACAACTTTTTAGTGCATTTGAAATCCTGAGCAAAAGAAGTGATTTCACTTGTATGCTACTTGTATGTGCAAGAAGTGATTTCACTTACTTGTATGCAACTTACAATGGCCATGGGATGGAGGAGCTCGGAAATGATTAGCTAATTTGTAAATGAATTTGAATTTCTTGTTTTAGAGGTAAGCAGTCTTTGTCAACGATTAACTAATTTGTAAATGAAGACTGGATTACTACCATTTATTCTTGAAAGTCTTTGTCAATGAGCTTTCTCTTAGCATTTTCTTTCTTCCTTTTTTTATATTCATGTAGGAGATACACAAAGTTCTATGGCACTTCCAGAAGATTAGTGGTTGACTTAGTATATGATGCTTTGATGAATATGTATATTTATAGGTTGTATTTGGACCTTTCTTGTGAATTCTGATCATCCTGGAAATTGTTACTTGTTACTTTATCAAAAGCAAGCCACCAATTTCTAGTTTATCTCATATATGATATGATTAAATAGCCTTAAGTATTTTTCTAACTTGATTTTGAATATTGAGAAAGAATCAAAGATTCCATTAACATTGTTACTCATTGGCTACTTTGTATTATAGCAGGATTAATAATGAACACAACTAGATGTTCGAGCTCACGATCTTGGCCACCTGATGAACTATCTAAATTGCTGAAAAGGGGAAATACCTATAAAGAATTCTTGGTCATCGATGCTGCAGCTAGAACACCAGCAATTTGGGTTGAGTATTATATAATAACCATGTTAGCATGCACATTTCTCTGAGTAATTTAATCTGACCATTTCAGGTAATGCACCACTTCCACACACCTGAATTTGGAGGAGTTATTGGCGTATGTGAAGGTACATAAGCCAAGTTCTTTTAGATCCACAAATCCACAATTATACCATCTATAGCATTTCCGCTAATCTGGCCTTTACCAATATTTATATTGCAGTGCAAAGGTAGGTGGGTGAAACTGCACTAAATCATGTGAGCTCAAGGTCTCATCACATAATCCGGCTGGTAAGTTTAATGCTTATACTTGTTTTGGAGAATTATTCCCAATTTCATAGGATAGGATTAACTTTCATCTTTCACGAGCTATTGCCTTTTGGTTTCAGACCATAGAGAGTAGTGTCCAGGAAATTTCAGGCTGCATGGAATCTTTTGTTGCAAGTTTGCTATGTTCTTCTTCTTCCCTTTCCTACTCTAATTTTAAGAAGAATTCTTTCCTTTTGCAATTGCTAATCAGAATATCCAAGCGTTTACAATCCAACAACCGCTTTACATGCCATCACATGTGCCTAGATAGAAAATAACTACAAGATCCAAGCTGTCCATCGTTGGGCCCTATTCCTAGTCGAATCTAGTAGTCGAATATCCATCGTTGGCACATGTAGTCTTGGTATGTGCCATTTTCCTTAAATAATTTAATATATCGAGATTTCTTTCCTATCATCATTTACATTTTTCTTCTTAATCGATACTTGAAAATTAATATAATCATTTACTCTGTTTTACAATCTTTAAAATCTTTATATGTAAATCTGTGCCCATATGCATTGTCGGAGAAACTAAAAAACTTTCTCATTCTCAGATTGCATTGTGGAATATGCATCCATTAATCAAAGAAAGGGCGACATTCCAAGCACTCACACTTTCTCTCCTTGCTAGCTAAATTGGTGAGTCTTCTTTCCTTCATACTATATGATTCATTGATGAAGTGGCCTGACCATTTGGACAGACCCATGTTTATATATTATCTTGAAATTGATGAAGTAGATCCGAATGTGCGTCGGAGCTATCCGGATATTAAGCGTGGGTCCCTGGAAAGTGGGAACCGCTGTTATGACCATGATGAAGCTATCCATTTCCTATGGATAGCATTGGAGGGACCTGGCCATTTAGACAAGCCATTTTTATGTATTTGCTCGAAATTAATGGAGCAGACTCGGATGTGCGTCGGAGCTATCTGGATGAGCGGGGGTCCCTGGAAGGTAGGAACCACTATTATGACCATGATGAAGCTGTCCATTTCCTATGGACAACGTTGGAGGGGTCTGGCCATTTAGACAGGTCGTGTTTATATCTGTATTTGTAGGGACCACACCCTTAACCTAAACCACACCCTAAACCTATAACCTAAACCTATACTTATAACCTAAAACTATTCTCAAATCCCAAAACCTATAACCTAAACCTAACCTTTCCCTAAACCTATAACCTACACTCATAACCTAAACCTAAATCTATAACCTAAACCTAAACCTAAACCTAAAACCTAAACTTAAAACCTAATTGTATTCTCAAATCCCTAAACCTAAACCTATACCTAATCCTAATCTCAAATCCCTAAACCTAAACCTATACCTAATCCTAATCTCAACTCCCTAGCCTAAACCTAAACCTAAACTTGAAAACCCAAACTTAAACCCGAACCCGATTTTTTAAACCTAAACCTAAACCTTAACCTATAACCTATAATTATAACCTTAACCTAAACCTATTCTCAAATCCCAAAACCTATACCTATAACTCCGAACCTAGACCTAAACCTTAACATAAACCTATACTTATAACCTAAACCTAAACCTAAACCTAAACCTATACCTAAACCTATAACCTAAACTTATAACCTTAACCTAAACTTATAACCTTACCCTAAACCTATTCTTAAATCCCAAAACATATACCTATAACATAAACGTAGACCTTAACCTAAATGTAAACCTATACGTATAACCTATAACCTAAACTTAAACCTTAACCTAAACCTATAACCTGTAACCTTAACCTTAACTTATAACCTTAACCTAAACTGTAACGCCCTGAAAATCAGGGGTTGAGTAGCAACTCAACACCCGAGTTCCAAAACATCACTTATGCAACATAAATGCTTATGATTGAATGTTGTCTGTGTTAGTGCATTAATCATGAGTGGGATTATACCAAAACAGTAATTCATACTCCAGATCAAGTTATAAAACGCAAGCGGAAGACTGAAAGATGCATATAAATGTATATAAAGCCAGAAACGGTCACAATCAGTCTCCAGAGTATAAACACTTTATTGAGTCACCATATACATGTATTAGTTTCAAAATCAAAATGCCAAAAAATGGTACAACTATAATGGTAAACCCTGTAGCCCTGTCATCTGAATGGCCTAAGCGAAGCCTCCAGAGAACTGCATGTAGGAGAACTCATCCTGATCATCGTAGTAATCAGGCTCAGCCTCCTGCGTCTCGTCAATACCTACATCTAAGACAGAGTTTGGTGGGTGTCCAGAACACCGTCCCATATTGTGGGAGTGAGTAGCTAACTCAGTGGAATAATAAAGCATAGCTTAATATGTTATCAATTCAGTTAAGTAGTAATAATAAAGCAGTACAATCAAACACTCCTAAATACTCTTATTAATGCAAGTATGGAATGCAGTCATGATGCATGCCCTCACCAATGCTCCCTCGTGCAACACCATCTTACGTCCGCGGCATGCGTTCATCCCTCAGTGCTCCACAACGCCAGGCATATGCAGTGCGATGTTATGAGCGTGATTACCGAGTTGTTATTAATCCTTTTCATACAGCAGTATTGGGAAACTAAGGTACCTCCCTTATATCATTCCCAAACAATGATCCATTCTGGGGTCATCATTCCTAAATAATCTCATACGATGATGCGGTTCTAGTCGCCGTAAGAAGGGTCAGCTGTGGCCATTTACACGCACTCGTTGCACTGCTCCCCCATCACCTTATCAATACAGGCCTAGTTTATACTCTATTTACTACAGGAAGACTCGTCGCCTCACCGCAGATTTAAAGTATGCTCGAGGTCACTATAAAGGGCTGTCAGGGCTATTACACGCAATCGTTACACCACTCCCCCATCACCTTATCAGTGTAAGCCGACAGCTCGAATACAGTGTCCCATACCACTGTATTCAGCTCACGAGTCTGGGTTGCTCACTGGTCACTACGGGGAGGCTTATCACCCCAGCGTAGGCCGACAGCTCGACCACAATGTCCCATACCACCATGTCTGACTCATGAGTCTTAGCGGATCGAGGTACCAAGGTTAAACGGGATTTCACTAGTGAGTTTGGTACCTTAGGTTCAAACAGTAGCGTCCATAAATGGTGAACATCTAATGGCACATTGGGTTACTTGGCGAGCTCGACTAACACGAGCACACATTGCATCGATCGACATGAAGTGCATAAGCAGTTCGTGTGGCCTAACTACTGCCAACAACCAACACACGACTCGAGTTTGTCAAACACGTCCTACATGGTGAATGAATCTCAGCCACGACTTCAAACCTATTACTGATTGCCTGGACTATAACATAGCCCCAATCACATTCAATCCGTAACCAGAAAGCATGTATAATAGTCAAAGCAGAAGTAACAAAGTAATTTAAACATGTTAACAAGCATGTTATAAAGCACAATATAAACAGGAATACAAACACATACATTTCATAAGTAAGCGATTAAATTAAACAACTTACATGGAGGATCCTAAGGTAGTTGAGAATCCTATCTCAACACCTACCTAAAGCACTATCATCTAAGTACTTACTCTTACAAGCATTTTCACAAACACTTAGAATACACTCATTTAACATACATAACACATATTAGCCAAAACACGTATTAGGGTGAATTCTTTCGTCGAGTAGGTATTATACACATATAAAGTATATACATACAGTAATTAATCATGGCAAACACACTTTCATATTTTATATGTATACGGTATTTTCTACAAATATACAGAATACACTAAACGCCGTAATTTGCATACGTAACTGAATCGCAAAACGAACATCGCATTTTGCATGTACAATAACACCCAGATCACGAATCTATCATTATCTGACATTGAAAGCCTTGAAAACCATAACCTATACGTCTATAGTCTGCACCTTACGCCGTAAAAGCGTAACGAACTTGACAGAAGTGTTAAGTCTTCGTCGAGGTTGATATGACAACCTAAATCACGAGATGAGTCAGCTATTTCGCTACTTGCAACATTAGAAACTTTAAAACAGATTAGGGTTAGGTTTTTCTTACCTAGGACCAAAGCCAGAATCGCTGAAAAAGTGATTAGATCATGATGATTAAACACGTAGAATAGCAAGGTAGAGTGTCAAGAAGAATCTCTCACTCTTCTCACACTTTCTCCCTCTTTTCTCTCTTCTCTCTCCTAGGGTTTCTCTCAAATTTGTATGGGCTAAATGAGAGAGGGTTTAAGTCCTTATATAGGCTTGAAACTCACTAAATTAGACCCAGGGTCATGGTATACCTAGGTTATAGCCAAAGTGAGGTTGTTCCATCTTAACTGAGCACTTCTGGAGCCCCCCCATTGAGCCAAAGGTCGGACTTAAGCTCACCGACCTTGAATCTAGGTCGAGTTAAGTTTTTGTTCCAGTCGGGTTCCCAGATCACATGTGGCGGACCAGTTTCAGTTCAACGGTCATTGAAACTCGATCAAGGTTACAAGTATACGGACATGTATGGGAAATGTTCCCTAATCTGAAGGTGTATTTGGGTCAGATTCTGACAGTCTGATTGCTTATATTTGGCTCGTAAGCGACAAGTCTCAGATTACTTAAATTAGATTTAATTTCTAAAGAAAACCATGTTTTCTCACACTCCTCGTTCAGGGCTCAAGCGAATAGCCTAGGGACACTATCTGGTTTTGACTTCCGAGATGGTTGTCAAGCCCAGCAAGGCGGTCCTAATTTTATAACCTCATATTATTCGAACTTTCGATGTGCGGTCCAGATCTGATACAGAGTTTCGTGATGCTCCCGAGAGCAGCCAGGTAATGAGATTGATCATAGATTTTAGGGTAATTTAGCGTTAATGATTCCACAAGTTTTGGGTCTTACAGATCGTATTTCAAGTGATTGGTACGGATTTCGTATGTAATCTAGTTTAACACTAGTTAATCCTCGTCTAATTTCTAAAGGTTTTGGTCCTGAGTGATTTCTGCCTGAGGTGGTACTCGGGCCATTGTACGGGATTTTTCGAGTCGTTACATAAACATATTCTTAAATCCCAAAACCTATACTTATATCCAAAACCTAAACCTAAACTTAAAACCTAAATGTATCCTCAAATCCCAAAACCTATACTTATATCTGAAACCTAAACCTAAACCTAAAACCTAAATGTATTCTCAAATCCCTAAACCTAAACCTACACCTAATTCTAATCTCAACTCCCTAACCTAAACCTAAACTTGAAAACCCAAACCTAAACCCGAACCCGATTTCATAAACCTAAACCTTAACCTATAACCTATACTTATAATCTTAACCTAAACCTATTCTCAAATCCCAAAACCTATACCTATAACCCAAACCTAGACCTTAACCTAAACATAAACCTATACTTATAGCCTAAAACCTAAACCTAAACCTAAACCTAAACCTTAACCTAAACCTATAACCTAAACTTATAACCTTAACCTAAACCTACTCTCAAATCCGAAAACCTATACCTATAACATAAACCTAGACCTTAATCTAAACGTAAACCTATACATATAACCTATAACCTAAACATAAACCTTAACCTAAACCTATAACCTATAACCTATAACCTTAACCTAAACTTATAACCTTAACCTAAATGTATTCTCAAATCCCAAAACCTATACTTATATCCGAAACCTAAACCTAAATGTATTCTCAAATCCCAAAACTTATACTTATATCCGAAACCTAAACCTAAACCTAAAACATAAATGTATTCTCAAATCCCTAAAACTAAACCTACGCCTAATCCTAATCTCAACTCCTTAACCTAAACTTGAAAACCCAAACTTAAACCCGATCCCGAACCCGAACCCTATTTCATAAACCTAAACCTTAACCTATAACCTATACTTATAACCTTAACCTAAACCTATTCTCAAATCCCAAAACCTATACCCATAACCTAAACCTAGACCCTAACCTAAACATAAACCTATACTTATAACCTATAACCTAAACCTAAACTTAAACCTTAACCTAAACCTATAACCAATAACCTTAACCTAAACTTATAACCTTAACCTAAACCTATTCTCAAATCCCAAAACCTATACTTATATCGAAACCTAAACCTAAACCTAAACCTAAATGTATTCTCAAATCCCAAAACCTATACTTATATCCAAAACCTAAACCTAAACCTAAAACCTAAATGTATTCTCAAATCCTCAACCTAAACCTACACCTAATCCTAATCTCAACTCCCTAACCTAAACCTAAACCTAAACCTAAACTTGAAAACCCAAACCTAAATCCGATCCCCGATCCCGAACTCGAACCCGATTTCATAGACCTAAACCTTAACCTATAACCTATACATATAACCTTAACCTAAACCTATTCTTAAATCCCAAAACCTATACCTATAACCCAAACTTAAACCCGAACCCGATTTCTTAAGCTTAAACCTTAACATATTCTCAATTCCCTAAAGCTATAACCTAAAACCTAAACCTAAAATTATACCTATAACCTAGACCTAAACCTTAAACCTAAACATAAACCTAAACCTAAACCTAAATGTATTCTCAAATCCCCTAACCTAAACCTACACCTAATCCAAATCTCAACTCCCAAACCTAAACCTAAACCTAAACTTGAAAACCCAAACCTAAACCCGATCCCGAACCCGAACCCGATTTCCTAAACCTAAACCTTAACCTATTCTCAATTCCCTAAAGCTATAACCTATAACCTAAACCTTAACCTAACCTAAACCTAACCTAAACCTAAAACCTAAACCTAAACCTAAACCAAAACCTAAAACCTTTACCTAAACCTAAACCAAAACCTATAACCTTAACCTAAACCAAAATCTATAACCTAAACCTTAACCTATAACCTATAACCCGAACTTATAACTTATAACCTAGACCTTAACCTAAACGTAAACCTATACGTATAACCTATAACCTAAACCTTAACCTAAACCTATAACCTATAACCTATAACCTTAACCTAAACTTATAACCTTAACATAAACCTATTATCAAATCCCAAAACCTATACTTATAACCGAAACCTAAACCTAAACCTAAAACGTAAATGTATTATCAAATCCCTAAACCTAAACCTACACCTAATCCTATTCTCAACTCTCTAACCTAAACCTAAACCTAAACCTAAACTTGAAAACCCAAACCTAAACCCGATCCCAACCCGAACCCGATTTCATAAACTTAAACCTTAACCTATAACCTATACTTATAACCTTAACCTAAATCTATTATCAAATCCCAAAACCTATACCTATAACCCAAACCTAAACCCGAACCCGATTTCCTAAATCTAAACCTTAACATATTCTCAATTCCCTAAAGCTATAACCTAAACTTATACCTATAACCTAGACCTAAACCTAAAACTTAAACATAAACCTAAACCTAAAACCTAAATGTATTCTCAAATCCCCAAACCTAAACCTACACCTAATCCAAATCTCAACTCCACTAACCTAAACCTAAACCTAAACTTGAAAACTCAAACCTAAACCCGATCCCGAACCCGAACCCGATTTCTAAACCTAAACCTTAACCTATTCTCAATTCCCTAAAGCTATAACCTATAACCTATAACCTAAACCTTAACTTAACCTAAACCTATAACCTAAACCTAAACCTAAACCAAAACCTATAACCTTAACCTAAACTAAAACCTATAACCAAAACCTTAACCTATAACCTATTACCCGAACTTATAACCTATAACCTAGACCTTAACCTAAATGTAAACCTATACGTATAACCTATAACCTAAACCTTAACCTAAACCTATATCCTATAACCTATAACCTTAAACTAACTTATAACCTTAACCTAAACCTATTCTCAAATCCTAAAACCTATACTTATAGCTGAAACCTAAACTTAAACCTAAAACCTAAATGTATTCTCAAATTCCTAAACCTAAACCTACACCTAATCCTATTCTCAACTCCCTAACCTAAACCTAAACCTAAACTTGAAAACCTAAACCTAAACCCGATCCTTAACCCGAACCCGATTTCATAAACCTAAACCTTAACCTATAACCTATACTTATAACCTTAACTAAACTTATTCTCAAATCCCAAAACCTATACCTATAACCCAAACCTAAACCCTATCTTGAACCCGAACCCGATTTCCTAAACCTAAACCTTAATATATTCTCAATTCCCTAAAGCTATAACCTAAAACCTAAACCTAAACTTATACTTATAACCAAAACCAAAACCTAAAACCTAAACCTAAACCTAAACCTAAAACCTAAATTTATTCTCAAATCCCCAAACCTAAACCTACACCTAATCCTAATCTCAACTCCCTAACCTAAACCTAAACCTAAACTTGAACCTCAAACCTAAACCCGATACCGAACCCGAACCCGATTTACCTAACCTAAACCTTAACCTATTCTCAATTCCCTAAAGCTATAACCTATAACGTATAACATAAACCTAAACCTAAAACCTAAACCTAAACCAAAACCTATAACCTAAACCTTAACCTATAACCTATAACTTATAACCTATAACCTAACCTTAACCTAAACCAAAACCTATAACCTAAAACCTAAACCTAAACCTACAACCTAAATATATTCTCAAATCCCTAAACATAAACCTACACCTATCCTAATCTTAACTACTTAACCTAAACCTAAAGTTGAAAACCCAAACCTAAACCCGATCCCAAACCCGAACCCGAACCCGATTTCCTAAACCTAAACCTTAACCTATTCTCAATTCCTTAAAGCTATAACCTATAGCCTATAACATATAACCTAAACTTTAACCTTAACCTAAACCTAAACCTAAACCTATAACCTTAACCTAAACCAAAACCTATAAACTAAACCTTAACCTATAACCTATAACCTAAACTTATAACCGATAACCTAACCTATGGATTTTGCCATAGTTTAGAAGATTTGTAGGTACATTTTTTATTTCTTCATATATAAGTTTTTTTTCCCTTCCTTTTGAGATATGTACAAAGGCATGCTTGTTTGATTGTGTCTACAAATGTTATTTTATATAGGCTGACAAGCTAAAGAAGTCAGTGGAGGATGAAATTCATTTTCTCAAGGGAAGGGTTTCAGAACTTGAAAGTGATCTTGTGTCGAAGTCCACAGAAGTTACATCTGCAGTTTCAAGGAAAGAAGAATCTCTATCTTCTACATTTGCTGAAATTGACTATTTGAAGGAAGAAAATTCTGTAAAAACGTAAGCATTATTGAATGCATATGGAGGGTGTTTACTGTGTTAGAGTGTATTTATTTCTTACACATGAGGGCACGCCTTAGTTGTAATTCTTATGATAGGTTGAGCAAAGTGAAGTATTGTTTATTTAGAAATGTGAATGTAGGATGTATTGTATGATTTGATTGCTATTTGTAATAAATGCATCATTTTTTTTCTGATTGCATTTTATATACTATTTCTATCTGCATTAAGCTTAGATGAGTTATCAATCACAGCAAGTTCTTGCAATGGAAACAGGTCGTATTATTACAATTTTTTAAAAAATAGCTATGAATATAATCCGTAGTTATAGCTATGGCTTTTGTCTGTAGCTATTGGTATCTATTGCTACAGATATTATTGGGAGCTATTGGTATCTATTACTACGGATGAAATCCCTTTTGCTACGAATATGATCCGTAGCACATCCGTCGCTATTGGTGGGGTAGGTAAAGGTATTGCTACGGATATAATCCGTAGCTATTGGTTTCGATTGCTACGGATATAGTATCTATTGCTACGGATATAATCCGCAGCTATTGGTATCTATTGCTAGAGATATAATTCGTAGCTATTGGTATATATAGCTACGGATATAATCCGTAGTTATTGGTATCTATTGCTACAGATATAGTTCGTAGCTAAACCTTTAGCTACGCCACCAATAGCGACGGACGTGTTACGAACTAAATCTGTAGCAAAAGGGCTTTTGCTACAAATTTTGGCTGTAGCCTTTGCCCGTTTTTCTTGTAGTGTACATTCGATGGGTCATATCTCACTAATGGAGCATCGGATTGATGCTCGGTTTTCACCATTACGACCGCAACGATGACGCGGTCCACATGATAGAGGTCTCAAGGTCATCCAGAACAAATCACTTAGGTAAGTTTTCTAGGTGCAATGTATAGTCTATCAACAGTGCGAGTTGGGACACATGTGCACACGAGCGATGTTGCAAAAGACCAGGATCCCACACTTGGGGTTGTGAATACTCAACTACACCGTACATGATTACTGACATGCCTCAACTACTATGATGGCCATCATACTTGACATTTATGACAATGTAACCTGACCTAAGCTACATTTGACTTACTTCCCGAGCCTCTGGAAATTGACTCGAAAGTAAGGGGGGCTTACTATTGGGGAAAAAATAAAATGACTTATGGAATGGACCAACTCTATAAACTAGTATAGACCCAATAGGGCTAAACCATTTAAGAGGCATCTAATGGAAAAGAAAGGTCAACCTTCAAGTAGGTCGATACAACTGTAAGTCCACTCAAATAAGATACAACTGTAAGTCCACTCAAATGACTGACCTATTAAATAGGTCGGCATAATCATACGTCAGTTATAGGTCAGCTATAGGTCGACCTAACCATAGGTTGGATATAGCTCGGCCATATGTCGGCTGTGGGTCAACCCGACCATAGGTTGGACATAACTCAGCTATAGGTCAGCATAACTTCTGACAAGGTGAATGTTGAACTGTCGAAAGGCTCAGCATTATATACTTTTACTGTATCTAGCACCTCCACCCTCCAACCTTTTCTCGAACTAACAGTCCGAGAATCCCTCCAATAGCCTGAAGATCTCATCTAAGATCTTCGGGAGATAAAATCAGATCCCGAGGATCTCGAATAATCGTAATCTCGAGAATATCCCTGGTGGATCTGGAAACTTATGCGGGAAGATCTCTGACATATCAGGAATCGTAAATAAGAAAGACTCCCTGCAGTGTGATCTTCCCTCTCATATAAATAGGGATGTTCCTAGCCAATGTAAGGTACGCATATATATATATATATACTTATAATCACCCATATACACGACTGGTGACTATTTTCCTTAAGATTATCTCCTACAAAGACCCGAGATCTTGACTTAGGCATCGGAGGGTCCCCTGTACTAGTCAGGGTCTCCTTTGTCTCTTACTTTCTTCTGTGCAAGTCCCAGAGAGTTAACCAAGGAGGGTATATCCAAAAACCTTATCAACATATATATATATATATATATAATTCATCAAATTAAATCTACAAGCATAATTAAATAAGTGCTCAAAAGATGATCCCAAACACAAGTATATATAGTGGTTTAGATTCCCTACTCCACTCCCGCAGACGCACTCAACTCATAAGTGTACCGAAGTTCACTATTAGAGGTTTTAAATCAGGTTCATCTCTAACAACCTTACACAAGGACCTAGTGTACACTCCCGCTAGAGGCTCACTCAAGAGACTTTAGTTAGTTTCCTATTAGCTAACTAACAACCTCGGTCCTAGTTCAAGGACTTACGTTTACTCCCTTTAGAGGCTCTAATAGAGAACAATACGTACACACTAGTGTCCAGTGAATCTGGCCCTATATAAGAGCTTAAGTCATGCACAAGAACTTATCGAGTTTGGATTACAAACTCTTACCCCCAATCTTACACTAGGAAGGAGAGCACGGACTCACTAATTAACAGTTACTTGTCAAATTGATCCTCTTTGATGCGTCGTCTGGGTTGCTTGATCGATGCTCTTGCATGCTTCAATTAGCTCCCATTTTACTCCATCGATCGTTGGTGCCGATGCTTTGCCAATGCTTCATCTTTAAAATCAAATACCGTGCATGCAATGCTTTATTGAGGTGACAAAGGTGATGGGGGGTTGGGTGAATCTCCTATAACATATGAGGGGGTTATAATTTCTTAGGTGATTCAGGTAGATGGGTGTTTTAGATGATTTAGATAATAATTTGATTATTAATTCAAGTCTAATCTCTAAAATAATGTGGAGATTAAGTTCATCTTCTTCATTGAGGTTGAAATCATCTTTCAAATGATGAATCATAAGGAAGATGACTTACATCTCATGGTTTTAGAAGCTCATAATGTGGGATATGAGTGGAGAATCTCCTAAGCTTCTATTGCTACAAAAATTGATGCTTTTGCCTAAGAATCGAATGCACTTTTATAATAAACGAATTTGTAACTTATAAAACGATTAGTTAACGGCTCTGTCGACAGGATCGAAATGGAGGTCCTTTGATAGGATCAAACCATCTGTCAATCCTATCAAGAAAATCTGAAATTATTATTATTGATTGTTGGACTCATTCTTCGATTAGATCGAGTACTCCTTCGATTCCATCAAGTCCCATCGAGAGCTTATCAATGGGATCAATGACCACTCAAAAAACTATTATTTTGACATACGATTTCACAATAGCTTTGCATCTCTTCAAACCTTACTTATCATATTCCAACTAAACTTTTAAGGCTAAGGGATGATCAACAAGATTTACTTATAGGGTTAGGATGATATAAATATTCAAGGGTTATTTTTGGTCAATGTTATGGTCACCAAGGCACCTCATTTACCTATTCTTTACTAATTGATGTTCCATGTCCTCTTTTATCTTCGGTCTTCAGCTTTCAAGGACTCAACCGACTACATGATACATAAATTAACATGATTAATAAACAAACTACATAATTAATATACTAACAATCTCCTCCTTTCCCAATTACATGATAAAACCTAACCTAGATAATATCATCATTCATACCAATGACATACCAAAATAACTCAAAATATTATATGTCAAATAAATAACTTTACAACTCGATACACTAAGACATGTAACATGCACTGCTCCCTTATAATTTCTCTCCCTATCTTCATCAATCTTTTATAGAACAAACATTTATGCAAAATAAAATTCATTATTTTTGTGGGAGTAGATCTTTCTCTCTATTTTTATCAGTATTTGACAAAAAGTTAATTCTAATAAATATAACAATAAAAATATAACATGAAACAACTCTATAAATATATATATTTACCAATTATAAGGCTCGTACTAACAGGAGAATATGGTGTACATAAACATTGAAACATGGAGCATGCTTATTATGGTTATTCAAAAGATATGTCAATCAAATTACGAATGGTTAATGATAGTCTAAAAGAGAAACATACTCTCACGGACAAATTCCCTAGCCACTGCACTCCTATCGCCACCAAATCTAACTATCGATTATCAACCACTGACAGAGAGGACGACAACCATTGCTGGCACACACCACTATTAAAGAAGATGGTGGAGCCCTCAATTGGAGATGGGTTTCGATTTTATTTTTTTTAGGGGGGGGGGGGGCATTAATGGCGACTTGAGCTTCACAGCTTCTTCTCTCTCCAGTAGATCAATAGCCATCAACCCCTAGGTTAATCTGACACCAATGACTTGAATGGCCCTCATTGGCAATGATGAAGAAATGTGGTGTTTTTTTTATAAAAAAAAAAAAAAAAACTACGGCATATTTGGATGCATATAGGTTCTTTAAATTGTAAGTGACTTACAGGTGAAAGTCACTTACATGCATTGTTCGAATTATCTCCGATAGTATATAAATATCCTCAATATTATCTGTATCTCTAGCTCAAGGATATCGATAACACGGGTAATGATACCGATAACACTAGCAATATAAAAAATTCTAGGTATTGGTGTTGTATTGCCAATATTTTCGACTGTGTAAGTTTCAAGTGTCTCCTATATTGCAATGTATCGCCAATTTTTCGACTGTATAAATTTCAAGTGTCGCTTGTATCACCAATGTATTGGCAACATTTCGATAATATCGCCAATGTATCAATATCACTAAAATTTTGTTTATTAAAAAAAAATTTCATTTCAAAATTTTTAATGGGTGCATGGTAGTATTCAATATTCAATTTGTCGATGATAATATCAATAATATCGCACTATTATCATTATTACAATATGGGCATGTAACATCCCAAAAATCGAGGGTCGAGTAGTAACTCAACTCTCGAGTTCCAGAACATCACTTACGCAATAAAATGAATGATGATTGAATGTCGACTGTATTAGACTAGTGAACATAAGTGAGATTAAGCCAAAACAGCATATCATACTCCAAAGACAGTTAAATTTACAACCGGAAGACTATGATAGATAGATAAAATATATAAACTATGATGAGTCTCTAGAGTGTGATAACATTACCAGGTTAAATAATTACAAGTACAATCCTAAAATATACCAAATGTGTAAGATCCTCTAGTCAATATCCCAGAAAGCCCCGTCGATCAGGACACGGCTCACAGGAAGCCGTCAGAAGACAACCAATACAAGCAGGCATCGTAGTCATTGCAAAGGTCCGGCTCGCCTCGAAATAGCGTCGCCATATGAAATCGAGACAATGTCCGGTGGGTGTTCGAAACACCATCCCGTAACGATGGGAGTGAGTAGCTAACTCAGTGGAACAATAAAGCATAGGTTAACATGTTATCGACTCAGTCAAGCAGTAATGATAAAGCAGTACAATCAAACACTACTAACTACTCTTATTAATGCAAGTATGAATGACATGATGTATGCCCTCACCACACCCTCCCTCGTGCGACACCATCTCACGTTCGCGGCATGCTTTCTTCCTCGGTGCTCCACATCTTCCAGGCACATGCAATGCATGGTGAGCATGATTACTGAGTTGTTATTAGTCCATTTCAAACAGCAGGATTGGGAAACTAACGTACCTCCCTTGTATCATTCCCAAACATGATCCATTATAGGGTCGTCAGTCCTAGTTAATACCAGACGATGGTGTGTTTTCTAGGTCACTGCAAAGGCGGCAAGGGCTGTTACGCATAAAGGTTACACTACTCCCCCATCACCTCTTAAATGATTCATCACTATACAGAAACAGGCCTAGTTCATACTCTATATACGGCGGCAAAACTCTAAGGCTCACCGCGATTTCGGAGTATGCTCGAGGTCACTACAAAGGGTTGTCAGGGCTGTTGCTCACATTCGTTGCACCACTCCCCCATCACCTTATCAATGTAGGCCGACAGCACGAATATAGTGTCCCATACCACCATAATCTGCTCACGAGTCTGGTTGCTCACTGGTCACTACGGGGAGGCACGTGGTCCCAGCGTAGGCCGACAGCTCGACCACGGTGTCCCATACTACCATGTCCAGCTCATGAGTCTTAGCGGATCGAGGTACCATGGTTAAAAAGGTTTTCACTGGTAAGTTTGGTACCCTAGGTTCAAGCAGTAGCGACCAAACATGGTGAACATACATTAGACAAATCGGGTTACATGACGAGCCTGACTAGTTCGAGCGCACAATAAATTAGACGACATGAAGTGCATAAGTACTTTGCGTGGCCTAACCACTGTCGCCAACTGACATACGACTCGGGTTTGTCAAACACATCTTACGTGGCGACATGAAACTCAACCACGATCTCCAATCTGGTACCGATTGTCTGGACTAGAGACATAGTCTCAAACTCAATCAATTCTCATCCATAACATGTGGAGTAAAGCATGATAAACAAAGTAATTCAAACATACTAGTAGACATGTTATAAAGCATGTTATAAAGCATGATATAAGGCATGTTGTAAAGCACTACGTCAATAGGAATACAAACACATATATTGCAAGTAAGCGGTTTAAGTAACAACCTCATGAAGGTAATCATACATATCACTAGGGTAATTGAGAATCCCATCTCAACACTCTCCTAAGGCATCAACATTCAAACACTTGCTCACACAAGCATTTTCACAAACACTTAACATACACTATTTCAACATACATAGAGTATGTTAACAAACATGTATTAGGGCGAATCCTTTCGCCAAGCAAGTATTTTATGTACACATAATATACTTATACAACAATGAATCATGGCAAACACATCTCTAAAATATACATGTATACGGTACTTTTACAATACAATATTTCTACATACATAGTGTATATTAGTAAAACATGTATTTAGGCGAATCCTTTCACCAAATAAATATTTTATCCATATATCGTATATCCATACAACAAATAATCATGTCAAACACATTTCCAAAATATACGTATATGGTATTTTCTACGAATACCTAGAATATGTAAAATTCCATATTCTACAACTTTAATTGAAACAGAAAACGGAAAGCACTTTGTACATGTGCAATTGCATGCAGATCATGAATCTATCATTATCTGACATTGAAAGCATTGAAAACTATAACCTATACACCTAAAGTCCGCACCTTGTGTCGTAGAATCGTAACGGAGTCGATAGGTTTGCTAAGCTTCCGCATTCGGCAGTTTGGAAACCTAGAGAACGAAATAGGTTAGCTATTTCATAACCTACAACCTATACAACCCCAAAACAGATTAGGGTTAGGGTTTCTTACATAGAAACGGAGCTGGAATCGCCGAGAAAGCGATATGAATGGAGCGGTTAAGCATGAATAGCAGCAGGGAAGTGAGGCAGGAAGGATCTCCCACCACTCTCTCACTTTCTCTCTCTTTTCTCTCTCTCTCTAGGGTTTCTCTCAAATTCGTATGGCTGCGAGAGAGTGGTTTCTAAGGTCCTTATATAGCCTAAAATCTCACCGAATTAGACTTCTGGACAAGGTTTACTTAAGTTATAACAAAAGTGGAACTTTTTCAGCTCAACGGCGGACTTTTGGCGGGCCTCCTTGAGCCAAAGGTCGGACTTAAGCTCACCGACACCGGATCTACGTTCTATTAAGTTGTCATTTCGGTCGGGATTTCAGATCACGCGTGGCGGACCAGTTTCAGTTCAACGGTCAGCGGATCTCGATCGGAGATTCCGAGTACATGTAAATGTGTATGAAATTTCTCCTGATCCGAGGGTGTAATTTGGTCTAATTCTGACGGTCTGGTTGCTTAAAACTGATCCGCAAATGAGAGATGCCAGATTGCTATTCAAGATATTTATTTATAAAGAAACATGTGTTTTCACACTCTCTCGCTCCGGACTCAAGCGAACAGCCGTGGGACACTGGCTGGATTTGATTTCCGAGATGGTTGTCAAGCCCAGTGAGGCGGTCCTAAGTCCTTAACTTCGTGTTAATCGGACTCCCGATGTGCGGTCCAGACCTGATACGGAGTTTCAACGTTCTCCCGAGAGCAGTAGGGTAATGAGTTTGATCCGAGATTTTTGGGTAACCTAGCATCAATGATTCTATAAGTTTTGGGTCTTGCGGATCGTATTTAAAGCGATTTTAGCGAATTTCGCAGCTAATCTAATTTAGCACTTGCTTACTTTGTCTCATTTCTAAAGGATTTAGTCTATAAGATTTAAATGCGAGGTAGTACCTAGGCCTTTGTAGTTTGTGTATAAAGCGATCCAATTTATACTACTTAGCTAGTTTAAGATAGTGTCTAGGGTGCAAGTACTTAGGAAAATTGAAAGAACAAGGTGGTGAAGGGTGGGATTTGTGAAGGAAATGGGTTCAAAAGCAGTTTTAGACTTTAGGATTGAGTTCTGACTAGTTAATAAGGTATTAGGATCGACCCATTGCCTAAGGACGTCTAATCCCAGGTTGGCAAAAATCTAAAATGTTACAATCTACCCCCCTTAAAACAAAATTTCATCCTCGAAATTGCCTAAGGGTAATAAGGAAAGATTTCTATTATTTCATTTGCCTAAGACTTATTGATTTCGAGTTCCTACGCATGGTAGGGTATATACTAGCCTGGTTCATTTTAGTCTACCCCCCTTAAAACATATTTCTTTATCCATTTCTCATACCCTAATGGTTTGCTACAATTTATTTCTTTACTTATCTGTAGTCTTGACGACAATTCCCACTAAATTAGAGTAAGATAGTTGTCTTCATTGTTTGACTAGCACGGAGAGACGATTGTAGTGGGCTTGATCCCGATACATCGATCATCTACCGAGCTAAGGTAGAAAGCTCATCATATCCCTTTCGAATCCGAGTGGATCCTGGTCTTCTGCTCGTCAGCAGTGAGTCTGTTGGTAGTCGCACAGGATTGAGAATTGGGTCAAGTCGCGAATGTTTCGCAGTTGTATATTTCAGTAACTCCGTAGTCCAATCACTCTAGAAACGTAGGGAATATCCATCATTGAAAGGTTCAAATTGTCTATTTTTAGGGTTGCCTTTTAGCTCTTATTCTAAGAGAGTCCTCGGTATTATCTATGTCCAAGGAAATGGTGAATCAAATCTTACTAGATCATCCTAAAGCGGTTTCTCATAGTAGAACTTACTAGGGCTTCTATAATATTCGTATTCAACGAGCACAGTTTCAATCCTGGGCTAGTGGGGTAGGGTCCACCATGCTTCCGCTGCGCCACCCAGATCAAAGAGGTGTAATAGGCGACCTAATTCCTAACTGCCTGTTGCTCACTTGGGAAATTCCTTAGCCTAAAAGGAAATATCTCTATTGGCTATATATTCTTACACTTCTCAAAGATAAAGTTATAAACTTTTTGGTTGTAAGTGGTCGAGCCAACACGGAAGGAAAGTTGTGTAGTGGGTCTGAGTTGGATACATGGACCTTCTGCCTAGCTAGGATAGAAAATCGTCATATCAGTTCCTAACCCTAGTTGATCCCGGCCTTCTGCTTGATCAGAGCATAGGGTTCATTGGTCACTACCAGGATTGAGAATTCGATTCAAACCGCGAATACCTCGCTTATATGTAGTTTCTCTGATCCGTGTTCCCGATTGTACTAAGTCCTTGAGAAGGCAATTCTAAGGGTTGTATTAACTTGACCTAACATTAAATCCAAGGAATACATAAGTTTTCTCTGAGCGTGAATAGTTACTAATCAAACAAGCCTCCTAAGAGTTGTTAAATAAGCCTGTGAGTACCGAGGGGATTCAACAAAGAAATGGGGTCTCACTCCAACCTAATCAAGCCGACTAACAGAGTCTATCGGTCTCTAACATTCCCTAATGTAATCGGTAGTCTAGTCTTAGTTGAGGAGTAGTGGAAAATCTATAGGTGTAGTCCAAAGTCCACGCTCATTGTGAAAAGAGCTTAGAATAATTAGGAGAACGTTTTGGTGAAGCCAAATAGGACACTTATTATTTTTGGCCGAAAACCCTGCGCACTAGTAGACACACAACCTTATATAGTAAGTCGCGAATTCTAGGAGTTTTAGTTGTAGTTTGTTTCTGATTTCTTTCTCATTACTTGGTATTCCTATTTAAAGGGTTGTGAACTCATTTTTAATTATTCATTAATCAATTTCGAATTTATTAAAATTTATTTTTACTTTCTGCTTTCTTTTCTCGTAGACTCGAGAAGTCTCTGTGAGGAGTCCAGAGAAGCTCCGAGGATTCGGAATAGTTACATCATTACTCTTATTACCGATTTTCAACGGTTGGGGTGAGGTGGATTGTAATCTAGAATTATCTAAAGACGGCCTAGGAATATTTTAAGGTCGACCCGTGCGACCATGGTTGAATACAGACTCGATTTCGGCGTTCGTTTTCAGCGAACTAGCTGTTGGACGGAACAGGGATGCCTAAAACTGTTTCTACATTCCATCGCTCGCTCCAAAGTCAGAGTGCGTCGCGTGACCATAACCCAGGTCCGGTTTAATCTAAATCATACTCTGATACCATCGGTAACATCCCGAAAATCGAGGGTCGAGTAGTAACTCAACTCTCGAGTTCCAGAACATCACTTACGCAACAAAATGAATGATGATTGAATGTTGACTGTATTAAAGTAGTGAACATGAGTGAGATTAAGCAAAAACAGCATATCATACTCCAGAGATAGTTAAATTTGCAAGCGGAAGACTTTGATAGATAGATAAAATATATAAACTATGATGAGTCTCCGGAGTGTGATAACATTACCAAGTTAAATAATTACAAGTACAATCCTAAAATATACCAAATGTGTAAGGTCCTCTAGTCAATATCCCAGAAAGCCCCGTCGATCAGGACACGGCTCACAGGAAGCCGTCAGAAAACAACCAATACAAGTAGGCATCGTAGTCATTGCAAAGGTCTGGCTCCGCCTCAGAACTAACATCGCCATCTGAAATCAGATAATGTCTGGTGGGTGTTCGAAACACCGTCCCGTAACGTGAGAGTGAGTAGCTAACTCAGTAGAGCAATAAAGCATAGGTTAACATGTTATCGACTCAGTCAAGTAGTAATGATAAAGCAGTACAATCAACCACTCCTAACTACTCTTATTAATGTAAGTATGAATGACATGATGTATGCCCTCACCACACCCTCCCTCGTGCGACACCATCTCACATTCGCGGCATGCTTTCTTCCCTCAGTGCTCCACATCTTCCAGGCACATGCAATGCATGGTGAGCATGATTACCGAGTTATTATTAGTCCATTTCAAACAGCAGGATTGGGAAACTAAGGTACCTCCCTTGTATCATTCCTAAACATGATCCATTCTAGGGTCGTCGATCTAGTTAATATCAGACGATGGTGTGTTTTCTAGGTCACTGCCAGTAATTTGCCGAGGGCGTTAGGCACAAAGGTTATACCACTCCCCCATCACCTCTTAAACGATTCATCACTATACAGAAACAGGCCTAGTTCATACTCTATATACCGCGGTAAAACTCTAAGGCTCACCGCGATTTCGGAGTATGCTCGAGGTCACTACAAAGGACTGTCAAGGCTGTTGCTCGCATTCGTTGCACCACTCCCCCATCACCTTATCAATGTAGGCCGACAGCACGAATATAGTGTCCCATACCACCATAATCGGCTCACGAGTCTGGTTGCTCACTGGTCACTACGGGGAGGCACGTGGCCCCAGCGTAGGCCGACAACTTGACCACGGTGTCCCATACCACCATGTCCGGCTCATGAGTCTTAGCGGATCGAGGTACCATGGGTAAAAAGGTTTTCACTGGTAAGTTTGGTACCCTAGGTTCAAGTAGTAGCGACCAAACATGGTGAACATACATTAGACAAATCGGGTTACATGACGAGTCTGACTAGCTTGAGCGCACAATCAATTAGATGACATGAAGTGCATAAGCACTTCGCGTGGCCTAACCACTGTCGCCAACTGACATATGACTCGGGTTCGTCAAACACATCTTACGTGGCGACATGAAACTTAACCACGATCTCCAATCTGTTACCGGTTGTCTGGACTATAGACATAGTCCCAAACTCAATCAATTCTCATCCATAACATGTGGAGTAAAGCATGATAAACAAAGTAATTCAAACATACTAGTAGACATGTTATAAAGCATGTTATAAAGCATGATATAAGGCATGTTGTAAAGCACTACGTCAATAGGAATACAAACACATATATTGCAAGTAAGCGGTTTAAGTAAACAACCTCATGGAGGTAATCATACATGTCACTAGGGTAATTGAGAATCCCATCTCAACACTCTCCTAAGGCATCAACATTCAAACACTTGCTCACACAAGCATTTTCACAAACACTTAACATACACTATTTCAACATACATAGAGTATGTTAACAAACATGTATTAGGGCAAATCCTTTCGCCAAGCAAGTATTTTATGTACACATAATATACTTATACAACAATGAATCATGGCAAACACATCTCTAAAATATACATGTATACGGTACTTTTACAATACAGTATTTCTACATACATAGTGTATATTAGTAAAACATGTATTTAGGCGAATCCTTTCGCTAAATGAGTATTTTATCCATATATCGTATATCCATACAACAAATAATCATGTCAAACACATTTCAAAAAAATATACATATATGGTATTTTCTACGAATACCTAGAATATGTAAAATTCCATATTCTACAACTTTAATCGAAACAGAAAACGGAAAGCACTTTGTACATGTGCAATTGCATGCAGATCATGAATCTATCATTATCTGACATTGAAAGCGTTGAAAACCATAATCTATACACCTAAAGTCTGCACCTTGTGTCGTAGAATCGTAACGGAGTCGATAGGTTTGCTAAGCTTCCGCATTCGGCAGTTTGGCAACCTAAAGAACGAAATAAGTTAGCTATTTCATAACCTACAACCTATACAACCCCAAAACAGATTAGGGTTAGGGTTTCTTACCTAGAAACGGAGCTGAAATCACCGGGAAAGCAATATGAATGGAGCGGTTAAGCATGGATAGCAGCAGGGAAGCAAGGCAGGAAGGATCTCCCACCACTCTCTCACTTTCTCTCTCTTTTCTCTCTCTCTCTAAGGTTTCTCTCAAATTCGTATGGCTGTGAGAGAGAGGTTTCTAAGGTCCTTATATAGCCTATAATCTCACCGAGTTAGACTTCTGGACAAGATTTACTTAGGTTATAACCAAAGCGGAACTTTTTCAGCTCAACGGAGGACTTCTGGCGGGCCTCCTTGAGCCAAAGGTCGGACTTAAGCTCACCGACACTGGATCTATGTTCTATTAAGTTTTAGTTTCGGTCGGGATTCCAGATCACACGTGGCGGACCAGTTTCAGTTCAACGGTCAGCGGATCTCGATCGGAGATTCCGAGTATATGTAAATGTGTATGAAATTTCTCCTGGTCCGAGGGTGTAATTTAGTCTGATTCTGACGGTCTGGTTGCTTAAAACTAATCCGCAAATGAGAGATGCCAGATTACTATTCAAGATATTTATTTTATAAAGAAACATGTGTTTTCACACTCTCTCGCTCCGGACTCAAGCGAACAGCCGTGGGACACTAGCTGGATTTGATTTTCGAGATGGTTGTCAAGCCCAGCAAGGCGGTCCTAAGTCCTTAACTTCGTGTTAATCGGACTCCCGATGTGCGGTCCAGACCTAATACGGAGTTTCAAAGTGCTCCCCAGAGCAGTCGGGTAATGAGTTTGATCCGAGATTTTTGGGTAACCTAGCGTCAATGATTCTACAAGTTTTGGGTCTTGCAGATCGTATTTAAAGAGATTCTAGCGGATTTCGTAGTTAATCTAATTTAGCACTTGGTTACTTTGTCTCATTTCTAAAGGATATAGTCCTATAAGATTTCTGTCTACGGTGGTACCTAGGCCTTTGTAGTTTGTGTATAAAGTGATCCAATTTATACTACTTAGCTAGTTTAAGATAGTGTTTAGGGTGCTAGTACTTAGGAAAATTGAAAGAACAAGGTGGTGAAGGGTGGGATTTGTGAAGGAAATGGGTTCAAAAGCAGTTTTAGACTTTAGGATTGAGTTCTGACTAGTTAATAAGGCATTAGGATCGACCCATTGCCTAAGGACGTCTAATCCCAGGTTGGCAAAAATCTAGGATGTTACAGGGCAATATCGAGAATACAATCTTTCATTTCCTTTCAAGTTTTCGACAATTTCTCGACGAAATATTATGTTATCGATATTCCAAAATATCGATAGATGTTTAAAGGGTAGGTTGGATGGTAAGGTGGATGGTCAGTTGAATGTGATGGTTAGACTGATTTCTTACAACGACGGATGCTTTCTGGCCCCCATTGAATGAAAATTTACTATGTATGTATTCTTTATGTAATTTTTTTTATTCCTAAATATGCAAATATGTATACTTTAGTAACTCCTGAAGTTTCATTGAAAAATTCCATCATTTTTGTAATGCCCTGAAAATCGGGGGTCGAGCATAAGCTCCATTCTCGAGTTCCAACGCATCACTTATGCAGCATAGATAATAATGATTAAATGTTGTCCGTGTTAATGCATTAAACATGAGTGGGATTATACCAAAATAGCATATCATACTCCAGAGACAGTTAAATTACGCAAGCGGAAGAACTTTGATAGATATATAAAGTATATAAACTATTGTAAGTCTCCAGAGTGTGAACATGTTACCAGGTTAAATATATTAATGTATACTTCCCAAAATGGACCAAAAATGAATATACATGTTTGTTTCAAAAAGATAAAATAGCAAGTGTAATGGCATCTAGTCAACATCCCAGAAGTCCTCATCGATCAGGCCACGACTCACATGAACCCGCCTGAAAACTGCATGAAAGAGAATGCCTCCTTATCATCCTCATAGTCCGGCTCTGCCTCATAGGCATCACTACTACCTACAACTAAGACAGGATCTAGTTGGTGTGTACAACACCATCCCATAACGTGAGAGTGAGTGATCAACTCAGTGAATGTAACATCCCGAATTTTTGCCAATCTGGAATTAGATGTCCTTAGGCAATGGGTCGATCCTAACACCTTATTAACCTGTCAGAACTCAATCCCAAAGTTTAAAACCGCTTTTGAACCCATTTCCTTCACAAATCCCACCCTTCACCACCTCGTTCTTTCAATTTTTCTAAGTACTTTTACATTAGACACTAATCTTAAGGTTTAGGTGATGAAGAATAATACTTAAACTATAAATTGTTGTAATTAGTAAACACAGAAATAAAATGGGCTTTTAACTAATACCCTGATGGAATTTCACAAAAAAAATAAGTTATTTAGAACATCCGCCTCTCTTGCCCTAGGATTTCCTTCTGTTGTAATTAGGGCGTGCTTTAGTAAGTATTGATAACTTGAATCACTGTATGTGCCAACTACAAAGGCCCAAGTACCACCTTAGACAGAAATCTTACAGGACTAAATCCTTTAGAAATTTGACAAAGTTAACAAAGTGTTAAACTAGATTAGCCATGAAATCTGCTTGATCCACTTTAAATACGATCTGTAAGACCCAAAACTTGTAGAATCATTGACGCTAGGTTACCCTAAAATCTAGGATCAATCTCATTACCCGGCTGCTCTCGGGAGCATCTCGAAACTCCGTATCAGATCTGAACCGTACGTCGGAAGTCCAATTAACACGAAGTTAAGGAAATAGGACCTCCTTGCTAAGCTTGACAACTATCTTGAAAATCAAATCCAGATAGTGTCCCAGCGCTATTCGCTTGAGCTCGAAGCGGGAAGTGTGAGAAATGTGAAAATAATTCTAAATTAAATTCAAAATAGTGAAATCTGAGACTTGTCACTTGCGGATCAGTATTAAGCAAATTACACCCTCGGATCAGGGATATTTCCCTAAACATATCCATGTACTCGGAATCTCCGATCGAGATCCACGGACCGTTGAACTGAAACTGGTCTGCCATTTGCGATCTGGAATCCCGACTAAAACGAAAACTTAGCCATACCTAGATCCAGTGTTAGTGAGCTTAGGTCCGACCGCACATAGAAAAGGGGCCGCCAGAAGTGCTCCGTTGAGACGAAACAGTCTCCCTTTGGACATAACTTAAGTATACCTTGACCTGAAGTCTATTTTGGAGAGTTTCTAGGCTATATAAGGACCTTAAAACCCTCTCTCATTCAGCCAGATGAATTTGAGAAAAACCCTAAGAAAAGAGAGAGAAAGTGTGAGTGAAGTGAGAGCATCTCCCTGTCATGCTTCCCTGTTGCTATACGTGTTTAACCACCTCGTTCTAATCGCTTTTCTGGCAATTCCGGCTTCATTTCTAGGTAAGAAACCCTAACCCTAACCTGTTTTAAGATTTTGATAGTTGTAGGTTATGAGATAGCTAACCTATTTCGTTCTATAGGTGGCCAAACTGTCGTATACGAAGGTTTAGCAAACCTATCGAATTTGTTACGGTTCTACGACAAAAGGTGCGGACTTTAGATGTATAGGTTATGGTTTTTAATGCTTTCAATGTCAGATAATGATAGATTCATGATCTGCATCTAATTGCACATGTACAAAGTGCTGTCTGTTTTCCGTTTCGATTAAATACAAAGAATATGGAATTTTTTGTATTCTAGGTATTTGTAGAAAGTACCGTATACGTATAAATTTTGGAAATGTGTTTGCCATGATTATCTGCTGTATGAACATATTATATATGTGTATAACACTTACTTGGCGAGAGAGTTCGCCCTAATACATGTTTTTGCTAATATACACTACATATGTTAAAAATAGTGTATTCTAAGTGTTTGTGAAAATGACTGAATGAGTATAGAATTCTCATTCATGCTCGCCATGACTAATTTTCATGGATATATTGATTGTTATATTGGCGATACCCCTTTGACGAAAGGATTTGCCCTAAATCACGCCACGGCCGACATGTTAAATTGTGTAGCCCAAGTGTTTGTGAAAATGTTCAAATGAATATGGAACTTGGATTCATGCTTGCTATGATTATCCGTTGTGGGTGCACACGAGTAATAATTGGGGCAACTCCCTAGTGAAAGGATTTAGCCTAATACTTATGTGATCAACATACGTCGTATATGTTGATGTATGTTGTCTAAATTGTTTGTTGAAATGTCTGGATGAGTAGTACTTAGTAAATTGTAATGTATAAAGGTGTTGAGATAGGATTCTCAACTACCTTAGTGATATATATGATTTCCTTCATGTAAGTTATTTAGTTTAATCGCTTACTGTATCATGAAACGTATGTGTTTGGATTTCCTGTTTGCATTGTGTTTTATAACATGCTTGTTAATATGTTTAAATTACTTGTTATTTAATTCTGCTCTGATTACTTCACATGTTTAAGTTGTATTCCATAAATCCGTGAAGGGTGATGGAGGAGTGGTGCAACATTTCCGTGTAACAGCCATAGCAGCCCTAAGCGGACAATATTGGATATTTGATTGTATGATTTGTAATCTTGATCCATTACTGCTTTAACTGTTCTGCAATTGAATGTGATTGGGACTATGATTATAGTCTAGACAATCGGTAACAGACTTGAGTTCGTGGTTGAGATTCATTTCGCCACGTAGGATGTGTCTGACGAACTCGAGTCGTACTTCGGTTGGCGGCAGTGGTTAGGCCACGCGAAGTGCTTATACACTTCATGTCGTTCAGTTGATTGTGCGCTCATACTAGTCTGACTCGTCAAGTAACCCGATCTGTCTAATGTATGTTCACCATGTTTGGATGCTACTACTTGAACCTAGGGTACCAAACTTACCAGTGAAATCCTGTTAACCATGGTACCTCGATCCGCTAAGACTCGTGAGTCGGGCATGGTGGTATGGGACACCGTGGTCGAGCTGTCAACCTACGCTAGGGCCACGTGCCTCCCCGCAGTGTCCATTGAGCAACCAGACTCGTGAGCCGATTATGGTGGTATGGGACACTATATTCGTGCTGTCGGCCTACATTGATAAGGTGATGGGGGAGTGGTGCAATGAATGCGTGTAACAGCCCTGACAGCCCTTTGTAGTGACCTCGAGCATACTCTGAATTTTTGGTGAGGCGACGAGTTTTACCGCGGTGAATAGAGTATGAACTAGGCCTGTATTAATTTAGTGATGAACCGTTAAAAGGGTGATAGGGGAGTGGTGTAATGGTTCCGTGTAACAGCCTTGGTAGCCCTTGCAGCGACCTAGAAACACACCATCGTATGAGATTAAATAGGATTGACGACCCTATAATGGATCATGTTTGGGAATGATACAAGGGAGGTACCTTAGTTTCCCAATTCTACTGTTTGAAATGGATTAATAATAACTCGGTAATCATGCTCATCATCGCATTGCATGTGCCTGGAAGATGTGGAGCACTGAGGAATGCAAGCATGCGGCGAACGTAAGATGGTGTCGCATGAGGGAGTATGTTGGTGAGCGCATACATCATGACAACATTTCATACTTGCATTAACAAGAGTACTTAGGATTTTTGATTGTACTACTTTATCATTACTGCTTGACTGTTTTGATAACATGTTAACCTATGCTTTATTGTTCCACTGAGTTTATCACTCACTCCCACGTTATGGGACGATGTTGTACACACCAACTAGACTTGTTTGAGTTGCAGATGATGGCGATGATGCGAAGTGGAGCCAGACTTTTTTGAGGATGAGGAGGATTCCTCCTTTATGCAGTTTCAGGCCGGTTCCTGTGAGCCGTGTCCTGATCGACGGGGCTTTTAGGATATTGACTAGATGACCTTACACAACTTGGTATAATTTGAAATTGTACTTGAAATGAATTAACCTGGTTACATTATCACACTCTGGAGACTGACCACAGTTTATATATTTTACATATTTATCACAGTCTTCCGCTTATAAATTTAACTGTCTCTGGAGTATGATATGTTGTTTTGGTATAATCTCATTCATGTTTTCATGTTCTCATCATAATCATCATTATCAGTGTTGCATAAGTGATGCGTTGGAACTCGGGAGCTGAGTTTGCTCGACCCCCGATTTTCTAGGCGTTACAGTGAAACTATAAAGCAAAGGTTAACATGTTATCAATTCAGTCAAGTAGTAATGATAAGACAATACAACAAACATTCCTAAGTACTCTGGTTAATGCAAGAATGGCATGTTTAAATGATACATGCCCTCGCCGACACTCCCTCTGCGATCTTCATCTCACGGTCGCGCATGTCAGTCACTTCCTCAGTGCTCTACCCAACGCCAAATGGTACATGTAATGTAGTGCGTGAATGTGTTTACCAAGTTCTTATTAGTCCATTTCATATAGCAGGATTGGAAAACTAAGGTACCTCCCTTATATCATTTTCCAAACAATGATCTATTCTAGGGTCGTCACTCCTAGTAAATCTCATACGATGTTGCAGTTCTAGGTCACTGCAAAGGACTCATTACCTGATCAGTGCAGGCCTAACTTATACTCTAATTGCTAGGAAAAGGCTCGCCGCCTCTACGCAGACTCAGAGTATGCTCGAGGTCACTACAAAGGGCTCTTCACCTTATCAGTGTAGGCCGACAGCTAGAATACAGTGTCACATACCACCGTATTCGACTCACGAGGCTGTGTTGCTCAATGGACACTACGGGGAGGCTCGTCGCCCAAGCGTCGGCCGACAGCTCGACCACAGTATCCCATACTACCATGTTCGGCTCATGAGTCTTAGCGGATCGAGGTACCAAGGTTAACGAGGTTTCCACTAGTGAGTTTGGTACCTTAGGTTCAAGCGGTCGCGTCCATACATGGTGAACATGCATTGGGTCAGTCAGGTTGCTTGACAAGCTCGACTAGTACGGGCGCACCTCAAGTTAATCGACATGAAGTGCGTAAACACTCCGTGTGGCCTAACCACTGCCGACAACCAAAGTACGGCTCGTATTCATCGAACACGTCCCATGTGGCGAGACAACCTCAGCCACCTGTTTAAAATCTATTACCAAATGCCTGGACTATATTATAGTCCCAAACACAACTCGAGTAAGATAGGAATACATATGTGCTAGTCCCATACAGCATGTAGCAACCAACTCAAATGTAAGTTTCATTTGAGCATTTCAATAAACACATAGTATACATGTTAGCATACATAGGCATTCAACCATATAGTATGAAGTAATATTATAGAATACATAAGGAAACTATAACCATAGTTAAGGGAGTTGAGAATCCTATCTCAACACCCTCAGTACATGCATTTCCACAGGTATTTCCTCATTGAGGCATTTTATCAAACACATAGGCTACACATTTCAACATACACAGATTGGACTAGATATAACATATATCCTGGCAAGCTCTTTTACAAAAGAGTTGCCACATACTCAACAGGCATGTATTCATCGTTAATAATCATGACAAGCATGAATCCAAATTCCCTACTCATTCAATCATATCAACAAATACATGGAATACACTACATCCAACATAGTTCATATATATCTATAAAGTGAAACAGGCATCGCATTTAGCATGTGAAATGGCACCCATGATAGTTATAAATCATTAACCGGCGTTGAAAGCCTTGAAAACCATAACCTAAATGTTCATAGTCCGCACCTTTCGCCATTAAACAAGCAACGAACTCAGTTTGTATACCGAGTCTGTGTTTATGGCACAACGGTAACCTACAGTATGAAATAGGTTAGTTATTTCATCACATATACTATTTGAAACCCTGAAATAGATTAGAGTTTGGATTTCTTACCTAAGAACGAGATCTGAATCGCCGGAATAGAGATACAGAAAAGCTAATTCAGCCGGTGGAGTGGCGGGATTGAATCTCAGGGATGAACTCCAACTCTCTCTCTCACTTTCTTTCTCTTTTATTCTCTTTCTTCTCTCTTTTCTCTTCTAGGGTTAGGAATTCGTATGGCATGAGAGATGGGTGGGTTTAGGCCCTTATATAGGCCTAGAACTGACCGGAATGGCCCCAGGGCCATGGTATACTTAAGTTATAGCCAAAGGGCGTCTGTTCCGATCCAACGGAGCACTTCTGGAGGCCCCTTTTCTACGTGCAGTCGGACTTAAGTTCCCTGGCATTAGATTTAGGTCGAGTTACGTTTTCGGTCTGATCGGATTTACAGATCGACCGTGGTGGACTAGTTTCAGTTCAATGGTCATCGCCACTCGATCGAGGCCACAAGTACACTGATATGTGTATGAAATTTTTCCTGATCCGAGGCTGTATTTGGGTCAGATTCTGACAGTCTGAATCCTTATATTTGGCCTGCAAGTGAACGACTCAATTTACTTAAATCTGAGCACGTTTCCTAAAGATATTCGCGTTTCTCACACACTTTGCTCCGGGCTCAAGTTGTGCATTCCTAGACATAGTCAAGACTTGATTTCTGAGATGGTTGTCAAGCCCAATAAGGTGGTCATAACAGTATAATTTCACCATAATCGGACTTTCGACGTACGGTCTAGGTCTGATACGGAGTTTCAAGGCGCTCCCGAGAGCAACCAGGTTTAGAAATGGATCCTAAGTTTTAAGGTAATGTAGCGCTAACCGTTCTACTCGTTTTGGGTCTTACAGATCGTATTTAAAAGCGATTAGTGCTAATTTCATAGGTAATATAGTTTAGCACTTAGTTAATCCTCATCTAATTCCTAAAGGTTTCGGTCCTGGGTGATTTCTGCCTGAGGTGGTACTCGGGTCTTTGTACGGATTTTTCCGAGACGTTACAATTTTCCTTATGTTTCTCTGCATTTCCGATTATTGACAATATTATCGACGATATCAATATTGTTTTCATATCCTTGGCCATTGAAACTTGTAGCATTAATAATTCTAACACTTCTTACAGGTAATTTTGTTTGGATGTAAGTTGTAAGTCACTTATAAGTATGTTATTTTTTGTGTTTAGGTAACCTATAAGTTACTTCCAAGTAAAAAAAGTTTAATATTTACATGAAGCAAAACTTGGAGTAGGGAATATTCAAAAATGTTATAATTACATATGAAATCTTGGCATCAAATATATCATTTTATTAAGCCCATCTAGATTAATATTTAAGCCAATTCATAGGCTAAAGTGGGTTATAAATATTGGCCCATGGATTCAAAATACCTAGAATATTGAACAATAACTCAATTTAAGCATTGGAAGGAAACTAAAAATTTTAATAGTAAATCAAACATTAAAAACACATCAACAACGTTCTCTTTAACTATAAAAAGTACAAGGATTAGGCTTCCTCCATGGCTTCTGGATCTCAATGCCAGGGCAGCTACGAAGGGTCTCACGACCATCGTTGCCAGTGATGCATGGATTAAACAACTTGAAACTTGTCGGAATCTGGCATCCTCAAAAGGGTTCCGATGGGGCTCGGATTAGGGAAAAGACCCAATCCCAAATAACTCAGAAACCCAATGCACGGAATAAATGGATCATCCATGCATCGATACTGGAGATTCCATAATGTATCTTAAACGTAAATGTGTAACTTGTAGGGAAGACATTCGTGATGCCGCGATGTTGGTAAGAGGTGATATTGGTCTTCCGCACCTTATACCCTTATAAAAACCTATCAATGGAACTAGTGTTTTATGTCCGTAGGTAAAGGGACTAAGACATATATTTATAGAAGAAAAAAAAAAAAAAAAAAAAGGTAAAAAAGCTTACCCATCACACTTCTTTCCTTTGAAGTCTCCAACATTATAGGTTATCATATTCAACTTCATAATCATATATAGGGAACATGGTTCAAGTGTCCTACCCTAAACATATTTATAATAATCACAACATTGTGGGGCCCACCAAATCGTGCAATCTAAATACTCGTTGGTCAAATCAAAACTGATGGTCATGTGTGGCATACCTAATAAGAGTCTTACATAAAATGCTAGGACAACTCATGGTGCAAATGCTAGAGCCTTATCAGGCTTTGGCCCATCTGCATCCTGATCACCAAACACATTTGCAACTTGTATGATGAGGATACTTCATCAAACTTCCATGAAGAGCAGTATTTGTGAGTGCGCAGACAGAGAGAGGGGAGGAGAGGAATGCTCACTGGTGCACCAGTTCTCACCAGAACTCTTGAGAACTTTTTGAGAACTCGCTTCCTGTGATATAAGTCCAAAATTTAAACCATTCATGTGATGTAGCACCCCAAAAAACCTCCAAGCCCTAATTTTTACCATGATTCAAAACTTTTGGTGGGTCATGGAAAAAGAGAGGCAAATCAAGGGAGGAAACTGTTTCACTTTGCTATATCTCACTAAAGTTTTAAATCAGGATAAAAGTTGAGCCCCGGGGTTTTCATGGGTGCTGCATCACGTGGATAGCTCTTCTCAAAATTTTCTCACGAATTCTCGTGAGAACGGATGTGCTGGTGAGCATTCCTCTCTCTTTCTCTCCATATGATTCAACGAGCCCATTAGACTCTGGACTTGCCAGTGGATTCTTTAAACTAGAGCCAAACACGTATAATTAGACAGTTCCATCCACTAAATCTCTAACCATGACGCTTTGGATCCTTGACTTCCCTCAGTTGATCTCTTACCACGATGCTTCCAGTCGGTAATTACATCCGTTGAATTTAAGTCAATGCAGCTAATCATGAGATGCGGATTGTTATGGCGCACCGTCATTAACTTACCTTTGACATGTATGACTCAAGATTAATGAGCTGGTCTGGTCCTTCCAGCCCGGTCTGATTCACAGTTACCTTGGTCCAATTTATGATGAGCCTTGAGGCCATGAATTGGACCCAACCCTAAGATAGGACTGCAGGACCGCCCGACGCGCGAGTAGGCCCAACCACACTTAATTCAGATGGTATATGGATGATGACCCATCCGAGCCAACTCAGACTCGTCAACCGGCCCCATGACCAAGGCAGTTCATGGGCTGATCCGGATGATGGGTGAGTAGGGCCCACATGGGCACTCGAATCCACGACCTCGGCGTTGAAGCACATTGTCTACCACTGAGTCATGAACCCTATTTGCAATGGCACTCGATGGTGCAAGCTTGCATTAACATTTTCTTCTTTTTTTTCGTCTAATGCTTGCATGCACGCTTAGGTGAGTAACTTCAGATTAGATCAACCAGTCGGCTCTTCTAAACAAGGGCCCTGCTATGGCCCACTGACGCAGGGGAGGACGTGAGGTCGAGCACCGTCTTCCTCAAGAGGATAATTATTCCGAATCCACGGAACTTCTCTGGACTCCTCACAGAGACTTTCTCGAATCCACGAGAAAAGAGAGCAGAAAATAGAAATAAATTCTAAATAAATTCAAATAGATTAATGAATGAATAAAAACAGAGTTCACAACCCTTTAAATAAGGGTACTAAGCAATAGGAAAGAAATCGAATCAAACTACAACTAGGACTCCTAGAATTAAGCGACTTACTATAAATAGTAAACTTACTATTTATAGACAATCGATGTCTACTAGTCGCAAGGTTTTCGGCCAAAAATAGTTAGTGTCCTATTTGGCTTCACCAACCCGTTCTCCTAATTATCCTAAGCTCTTTTCACGTTGGTATGCAACTCCTAAAGCCCGACGGATGAAGAGTTATAAGCAAACTAAAACTTACTATTTATAGTAAAAGCGAAATTGAAACAGGGGAAACGACCATCAAATCAGGGGTTTCTCGCAATTCTGAGCGTCGCAACCAGAATGCTGGGTTGGTTGGCTAAAGTAGCTCGTTCTACCCCAAAATCATATATTTTTCGTCGGCTAACTCATCCCTGATTGTGAGATACGCTGATTTAAGGTCCGATGGTCCATCATACACTGCCGCCCGGAACCTTTTCTCGATCCATCTTTGCCATGTAATTGTCCGCGACCCACTCTACATCACCCACCCACACCCATTTCAATGCCTCAAGTGTACAAAATCCAGACTGTTCATAAGCAGACCAATTTTAGGCCAGAAAGATGCATGTTTAGGATCACAAAATAAACAGCCTGGATCTTGCAAAACATGATAGAGTAGATTTCTGATTATCCATGACATTTTTATTCTTCTTGTTCTTGATTTCTTGGACCTTTGGCATGTATGCAGTTTTTGCTGACTAACCTTGTGAGAAACAGGTGTTTGGGTATGCTGCGTAGCCAAAGCATAATGACACCAACTTGGATAATTTCAATGAGCAGTGGATTTATCAAGATGAACATTTACTAAATCTGGTGACAGTTAAGAGGACCATCATAACTGTGGTTGGGTCCATTTCTGATGCAGGACATGAATTTAAATATGATATGCAAGATTTCAGGCTTAGATCATACTAATTCAGAAACAATCACACAAATTCCACATCCCGCATGAAAATCCAAACATTCAATTAAAAGGGAATCTATGTAGGTCCAAGCCTACACAGGCTAGGACTGGGCCAATAAAAATTATAAGTCAAACGATGCTCAAATGGAAGTAAAAATCAACCACTCATGCATAAGAATCAGTCCCTAATCCAAGAGATTCCCCAATCTCAATTTAAGAAACCCTAGGGTGAGAAAATTAACAAATAACTTAGGAAAAACGTAATATAGGGTTAGGATTCATAAAAAATGGCTATGAGAGGAATAAAAAGGAGAAAAACCTGAGCCAAAAAACGATCCCGCGTATGGACACCGGACCTGGGGCGCTCGCACGTGCGCAGGTACCCGGCCGCACGTGCGAGGGGGCGTCGTTTACGGAAAAACTCTCCTTGGCCGTGATTGGCTAGGGGAATACTCCAAAACTCCAAAATTTCGGGTCGATCTGAGCTACAGCCGAAGTTTCAGCCCTCCCGCGGACCTAAAGCTGAAAACCTATGTAATGAAGAAAATTGATGCAACAAAAGACGAATTCAAATTACAGATGGTGGTGGAAGATGGAGAGAGAGAGAGAGAGAGAGAGAGAGAGAGAGAGAGAGAGAGAGAGAGAGAAAGAGATGATGGAGGATGGGGGTGGATCGGGATTGATGTGGCTTCAGACCACGATAGTTAGCCCTTTGAAAAGGGAGGGTTTCGCGCCCACTTTTGAATTCTTCCACAACTCACGAAGAGAGCAGAAAAATAAAGCAGAAATTTTTTATTAAACTTGAATAAATGAAAATAACTACAATAGGTGCCTATTTATAGGGAAACCCTATACCCCAAAAACTCGCACCACGTGCGCAACCTACTACTTGACGATGAAGTAAACTAAAATAAAAATCAAATAAAAAAATAATAAGCAAAACTTAAAATATGAAATCAATCCGACGAGTGGGCCACGATCATGAAATCCCATGATGAGCTTTTCTTGACTATCGGGCCCACTTTTCTGAACCAAAACTTATCTCCTAGTTAGGAGGCCCTCCTTAGACGTCGTCATCGACCCATATCGATGGTGAGGTCCTCCTTCTGCATACGTACGTGCATAGGAGTGGTGGTGTGCAAGCGTACGTATGCACGATGTCCTCATCAATTTCTCCCAGTTTTTTTTTTTTTTTCTTTCTCTTTTTTAGATGAACTCAACATTAATAGAAACTTAAAGGCATTGATCTTTTTGCATTTTTTAACAAAAAACATGGAGGCAATCATGCCAAATAATCATCTATACCAACAGTGGTGATCCACGGAAGAAAGTGAAGGTGGACCAGTGCATTCTCCCAAACAAACACAAAGCGTAGTGTTACATATATTCAAAGAAACAACGACATGGATCCCGCCGGTTGGTTTTATGGTGACATTCCCAAATGCGTTGGAGACTATAATCATATAAAGCAGCTTTCTCAGAAAGGGGGGCCAATGCCACTCCTACTACCATCACCATCTAACTCCAAGAACCACCTTACGAGTAGAACTTGTAGGTCTTGGCTGTAACGATGATCTGTCGTAGTCCACCGATGGGCGATACAATCATCAGTATCAATCCGAGTATGATGCAAATCTGAGGAGCATAAATACCAACAAGGTCAGTTCCGACTTCCCAAAATACATGAGAAACAGATGGAGAAAGAGCCGGAAACAAAATGTTGCTTCAAGTTAAGCTTACCCAATTCGTAATCCAAGACAAGCTGAATCGTTTAGGCTTGCAGATAGCAAGCCACATGATGCAGGGCAGCTGTGAAAAAAGAAAGAGATTTATGGGTCATATACCATTATGATGTGTATCAGGCTGGTGTTAAAGGTCATGTTTGGATTCACCATGGAATTGAATTGCAATATTTGGTACCATAGAAAGAAAATGAGCCTATTGGTAATGAGAAACTAGCCCTCAAATTGCAGTTATATACTCCAATTAAGGTAATTGCAGTTTGGCCATTTCCCATATCATTGAACTAATTATTGCAAATCGATTAATCAAAATATCCAAACGCCGCCGATTAGACAAAAACGGGGGCAAAAAAAAAGAAAGAAAGAAAGAAAAGAAAGAAAAGAAAAGAAAAACAATGTGTTTTGGGGCTTACAAAGTATGTTGTTGGTGCAAAAGCAAATCCCCCGAAGAATCCAAGCAACCCACCAAAGAAAGGGAAGGTTATAGCAACAAACATCGTGAATGCTGCAGTGAAAGACAATGAAAGAAGACATCCAATAAGCCTGTGTTGTCATACAGATCGTAAATTCATAATAGATTAAGCGAAGAGAAAAGAAAATATACCAACGTATAAGGAGCGTGCTATCAATCGAAGAACAAGACCAGGTGGGAAATGAAGCTTCTTCACTAGGACAGTTTCCATCATGTCGAACACAGGCATGGCATAGATCTGCATCAGTGCAAATAAATTCAAGTCGGATCAGGAAACTCATCCATCTGCTGATATACCCAAAATGAAGGAAAAACAGGAAGAAGTAATCAACAATTGCAAATTAGTTCTTTTTTTTAGCACCTGATAACTTCCAATAACATGGACGACAACCATCATGTTTGCCATGGCGATTAGCCAACTTGGTTTGTTTAGAGAGAGGAGGATATTATCTTCAACCGAGTTCCCAAAGGCCCAGTACCCAACCAATGCCACAGGGAAGTAGCAGACAGCGACAACGATGTAGGCAACAATCACACCCTTCCACATGGGTTTCTTAGATGGCTTTTCAGGTGTTGAAGGGATGGTTGCTTGGATCTCCAAGACCACATTGTGACCGGCGTATGCAAAAGCGACGTCTCCTAACGCGCTAAAGAAGTTGAAAACGGTGCCAGCTGTGCTATGAGCTTTGTATCCGTACTCCACCTCTGGTTGCTTCCCTTTGTCAACAGAAGCTCCCCAAGCAATGGTGGAGTAACTGTAGAAAAAAACAGTGACAAATAAGCAAAAGCAGATAAGAAAAAAATGAAGTTCAGATAATCAAAGCCCATAATGATTCAAAGAAAACTACATTTAGGAGTAAATATGTACAATGTCTTGGTCCTTTTGGTGATCCAAATGGAAAATCTCCTTCTGCAGGTGATCCTAACTATCTAAATGGTGACTGAAATGTGGAATACTAGTCGTAATAGCCATCTTTCAATCAGACATGATTATTTGATTCAGGAAATAGATATTAGGGCATGACCCATCCCTTGATGGCTCCCACCAGATCAATGGCATGGGTTACCAGAAGGTGGGGAAATAATTTTTTTTTCCTTGATCGTCCATCACATAATACCTTTTCATTTTAAATACTGCTTTGATAAGAATCAAATCCATACATAAGGTGATCCAAATTTTAATATGGTGAATCTCATGATGGATGGGAGATGCCAAAAATTTCCCTCTGCAGGCGATCCTAATGGTCTAAATGGCCACTTAAATGTCAACTGCCGGTTGTAATTAGCCGTTTTCAATCAGATGGACAGGATAATCTGATCAGGGAGATAATCGGCCATGGCCCATCCCTTGATGGGTCCCACTAGATCAATGGCTTAGGTTACCAGAAGGTGGGGCATTACTGTTTCACTCAATCGTGCATCACATAATGCCTCTTCTTTTAACTACGACTTTGCTAAGAGTCAAATCCTTACGGTGAGTCTATATAGTGATCCAAAATTTAAAATGGTGTCTCATGGTGGATGGGAGATGCAGAAAATCTCCCTCTGTGGATTATCCTAACTGTGTAACTGGCCATTTAATGCCGACCATTGGTTGTAATTAGGCCTTTTTCAATAAGATGGACATGATCATCTGTTTGGGGAGATGATATTGGGGCCTGGCCTACCCCTTGATGGGTCCCACCAGATCAATGGCTTAGGTTACAAGAAGTTGGGGAGATTGTGCATCACATGACACCTCTTCCTTAAGTACTACTTTCCAAAGAATCAAAGCCATACATGGTAAGAAAAGTATTTAAGAAAGAGCTAGATGAATTTGAAATCCAAGGCCTAGTAAGAGCAAGAAAGAGAGGATACCTAAGAGACATGACGGCTGCGGCCAAAGAGACCCCAGAAATGGAGTTGAGATTCGGCAGCTGAGAGAGAACAAAGTGTACAGAGGCAAAGATCATGATGAAGAAGGTCGTCTTGATTTTTTTGCAATCACTGCAAACTGTCTCATGGAATTTCTTGAGCGACTTTCCACCTGTTACCATGTACACAATGCATACGCCTACTTCGACCACAAGCTGTTGGGGTACGACGATCCATAACCCGAGTTTCTCACCAAATGCATGCTGGCCCAGCTCGTGATATCTGTCAAACCGCTTGCCTGGTACCATCTCATGCATCTCAACCATTTGCCAGAGTGTGTATAATGTGATAATCCATGATATGATAAGCACTGCAATGCCAGGGCCCCTGAAAATAACACCACCTAATGTCAACACAGTTTGCAAGCAGATGCTGAAAAATCATGATATCTCTATATCTACTGGAAATCGAAAACAGCATTAGATCTCAATTGCAGTTTCTAAAACAGAGAAATATGATTAGGAATTACATAATCCTTGAATAGACCGAGTTGGCTATGTTTCCGTAATCCATACCATTGGCCTAGAAGGCCCTACAAGGATGGACAATGTCCTAAAAACCTCTCGGATTGGAGGATCTATCATTCACTACTTGGTTTTTTATCTATTGAATATGGACCATTGCAGCGTATTTTTCTCAACTGTGCATTTGCAGGCCAATGATCAAAGAACATTAGGATTATCCTTTATGGGTGTCTAGTCAATCCATGGTAGGGTCCATAAAAATAACTGCATGGGTGGCACTCGTACGGACTGATCAGAGGATGTTAATACATCCTCAGGTTGAGGATAATGTAATTCCTAGTATTATTATCAGTTGAAGATTGATAATTGCACTGGTAAAAGAATCTCAAACACTAGAAGAAAAAAAAATCCAATCATACGTTACAAGTTTGAGAAGCCAATTGAAAAGTTATTTCAAAACCATCTTTGAAACATGAACGACAAATCTATAGTGAAAAATTATTTATAAGAAAACACTGTCCAACTGCCAAAAAAGGGGAAAAAAAAAAAAAAGTCATCTACACAAGATGAACACGCATCAATTGCAAGCTATCCCCTCAGCAAAATTTATAAGAAAACCATCTCAAATCCATTACTTAAGACCGTCTTTCTACCATGCGGAATACCCAATTGCAAAAGAGTCCCAACTGAAAACTAAGTGTACCCCCAACTGCAAATCAATACCATCTACTGAAAATATATACAGTCCCATTTGAGAGAAACTAATCTTATAAGAAAAAAGAGCATGTAATACCCAATCTATTTATAATAATAGTAATAATAATAGCATGACCCAATTCCAAATCTTTAAATAAAAATTTTAATAAAAAAAAACACTGTTTCAACTAAAAAGAAATAAGATAAAGAAAATGATAACTAGCAAGTATGATATGATTGAAAAGAGACCAATCCATCGAAAATGGAAAGACACCCAATTAGCAAAGCGAGCATTTGAATTGAGAATTTATGTAAAAAGAATGGAAGGGATTAGAGAGAGAGAGAGAGAGAGAGAGATACCAGCCAAGTTCAGACATGGCATAGGGGAGGCTCAGAACGCCTGCCCCTACCATAGCAGTCACATTGTGAAAAGCGGAATACCACCATTTAGCATTTCTGGAGGATGTGATTGGGAGCCAATCATCGATCGCCTTCTGCTTCGCCGACCGCTCATAATCATCCTTCTGCATTATTTAATAAATCATTTCAACAAAAATCAAAATCCAAACCAATTTCAACAACAACACTAGTTAACTTCAAATGCAACTGCCACTTGCATGCAATATAGGGACCATTTCCAAAGGTAGTGAGAATTTAATCAATAGCAACAAATGAGTAGGAAATTCCCATTCTGACAGCTCTCCTTCTCATCAATGGCTCTGGAGATTTTCAAATTTTGAGGTTTTTATTGGGAAAACCTCTTCGTAAATAAAACAATTTTTTTTTTTTTATTTTTCTAAAATCTATTGTAAAATTCTTTAAAGGTTTTACTAGATTTCGAGTTAATTCGCTATAATTTGAAGAGATTTTAAAAATCTCAGAGATATTTATCACACTGGACATGGCAAAGCATTTAAAGATGGAGCTGTTTCTATGACGATTTCCTTCAAAGGATATCGTGCAGTGCAGTGGTACCAGGATGAAGTGGGGCCCAAGTGATGTATTAACGACATCTGACTCGTCCATCAGACACGCAGAATCAGCCACAGGGGACTCTCGCCCTTGATTTTCGTGGGCCCCGCCACGTTGTTTATAGGGAATCTAGATCGTTCAGACAGGACAAAAATCAGGCTGTTATCCAAGAAACTCAGGTAAGAATCCCCTCCCACCAGAGTTTTGAATGGAGCTGATTTTAAGGCTTCTACTCATGACCGACTGTATATGACAAGTATACCACGCGGGTCCTACACTTGAGCGTAACTTTTTTTTTCTTTTCTTTTCTTTTCGGGTTTGAATACCGAAAACTCGAGTAAATGGGTAGTTGGCTTACTCCCGATGGGGCCACCCCTTGTTTGGTTGAATTTGGACGCTTGATTATTTCCAAACCCCATTAGATCGACGGTCTGGATCATCACATAATGGGCCATAAAGGGGGAAGTGGATTGGGCGAACCGCTAAAATGACACTGATCAAGCTATCGTCCTAGTGATCCAATTGATGTGTATAAAATGGACGGTTAAAAGTAGAATAGCGAGTGGCCCAAATTACAAGCGCAAAATCAGATAATTGATACAATTTTCTTCGGGTAATTATAAGGTTATGCTCCATCCACGACTGTCTCAGAAAATGAACGGTCCAGATTACTTTCCAACTAGACACGGAGATGGGGACAGATACCTGCTTTTGGTTGTCCCTTCGTGGAAAGAACGCTCGGGTAATATGGACCAAGAACGTCGCAGCACATGGGCTAACGTGGCATGTACATGCATATCTTGGACGCTCATCAAAGCAGAGGCAATTACGTAGATGCCTGGGTCCGAAATCAATATGGATAGTTAATCGATCTCTTACAACTCCAATTCATTTGTACCCGTTGGATCTCTGTCTCATTAGCCCCACCTAACATCTCACATGGGAATCTTCTGCGAAAGGCCTTCTGACCAAATCCGTGTCCAAAATTAATTCGCTGGGGAATTCCGCGTGTCATTGCTGAAGGTCTCATGCTCGTTGAAACGGGTGCGGATTAGGCAGTATCCCCTACGGTTCCAAGTTCGGGACAGGAGGACGCGGATTGCGTCCTACCCCTGCCCGGACGGTAATCCGTCCGGGAAGGGCTCTGTGGGGCCCACCGTGATGTAAGTTTTTTTTTATCCACACCGTTAATCATTTTTCTCAGATCATTTTAAGGTATTCACATAAAATTGAAGCAGGTCCACAACTCCAGTGGACCGCACCGGAGGAAGCTGCAGTGATAATGACACCCGCCGTTGAAACTTTTCTCAGGGCCACCGTGATGTTTTTTTATCATCCATCCTATTAATAAGGTCATGTAGACATGGATGAAGTGAAAAAACAAATATTATCTTGATCCGAAACTTCTCCCACTCCCAAAAAGTTTTTAATGGTGGAAATTAAATCCCCCACTTTGTGTTCCACTTAGGTACTGTATCTTGCTCATTGCTTGTTCCAAACCTTAAAATGATATGATAAAAGCAATTAACCGCTTGGATAAAACACTTACATCATGGTGCACGCCACAGAGTCCTGCCCGTGCCGGGGTAGGACGCAATCCGCGTCCCGGGACAGGAGGAGGCGTCGAAGGGCCACCGTCATGGACGCGGATTGCGTCCTACCCCCTCCGTCCGGGCAGGGCTCTGCAGGGTCCACAGTTATGTAAGTGTTTCATCCACGCCGTTAATCTCTTTTTAAAGATCATTTTAATATATAAACTAAAATATTAGAGGTCCACACCTCCAGTGGACCACACCAAAGAAAGCTACAGTGGTAATGAAACCCACCGTTGAAACCTTTATAAGGGCCACTGTGATGTTTGTTTACCATCCAAATTATTCATAAGGTCACGTAAACGTGGATGAAGTCAAAAAACAAATATCTGCTTGGTCTGAAACTTCTCCATCTCCCAAGAGGTTTTTAATGATGGAAATTCAATCCCTACTTTGTGGTCCACTAGAGATGTGGACCTACCTCATTTTTTTAATTCATAAGTTAAAATGATTTGTAAAAAGAAATTAACGGTGTGGATAAAACACTTACATAACTCTGGACCCTACATAGCCCTGCCTGGATCGATTACCATCCGGGGGGGTAGGATGCAATCCGCGTCCCACCGTTATGAATGGCTTTTATCAACAACGTTCATCTGTTTATTTATTTATTTTTATATCATTTTAGATTATTATACCAAATGAGATGATTCTAAAGCTCAAGTGAACCATACAACACTAATAAGCAGCCGTGCTATAGACGCCCATTGAAACTTTCTTACACGTAGGGCGTTGTTTATAAAAATAAATACCATCTTAATATAAAACAGCTATAGTACTTCATAAAAATTTTCAACTATAAGATTTTAATTTCCACCGGATAAAGTGAAAAAATAAATATCATCTTGATATAAAACATACGTGGTCCTCGAAAAAATTCAGCAGTGAGAATTTAACTTCCACTCTATGGTCCACTCTAAATCCATACACTACGGAGGCCCTTCCAGTCCCAGTACGCAACAGGCGGAGGTAGTACCTAATCCGCTCCCCGCCTTGAGACGCGGATTGCGTCGTGACCCGAGATTGCGTGCTCCACGGACGCGGATTGCGTCCTACCTCCGCCCAGACGGACTCTCTTTTATCATATGTAAGTGTTTTATTTACGCCGTTCATCACTTTTCTCGTATCGGTTTAAGGAATGACTTAAAAAATAAGGCAGGTTCACGGTTCCAATGGACCAAAAAGTGAGGATTGAACGTTCACCATTAAAAAGTTATTGGGAGATAGAGAAGTTTGGGATCAAGCTTATATTTGTGTTTTCACTTCATCCACGTTTACATGTGCTTATTAATAGGATGGATGGTAAAAAAACATAACAGTGGCACTTAGAAAGGTTTCAACGGTGGGTGTCATTATCAATGCAACTTCCTTTGGTGTGGTCCACTGGAGCTGTTGACTTGCCTCATAATTAGGATCAGGACTTAAAATAGTCATATAAAAGCTATGAACGGCGTGGTTAGAAAAAATTAAATCTTTTTAAGCCCCACAGGTTTCTGCCCTGACGGATTAGGGCGGGGGTAGGACAAAATACGCGTCCGTGTTTCACAACGTGAGCCCATGTGCTCTGGCCGCGGATTGCGTTCTACCCCGCCCCGAACGGGCAGTTCTGTGGCGGCCCCACCGTGTTGTATTAATTTATCCAAGCCGTTTATTCCTTCTCTTGGATCATTTTAAGCAATAAACAAAATAAAGGAAAGCAAATCCAACTATCAAGTGGACCACGCCAAATAATAAGCTCGGTTGCACTAAATGCCAGATGCATTAAATGCAAGAGCCAAGCTTGGTGTGGCTCATTTGAACGTTGGATCTACCTATTTTTGTATATATGAATGATTTTAAAAAAGGGATGGACGGCTTGGATGAACAGATAAATCACAGTGGTCCCACCCACAGAACCGCCCGTTTGGGGTTAGTGACGGGCAGGACGCAATCCGCGTCCACGTGATCTTTCCCTAATAACCGGCCACATGGCGTTCGTGGTTTTAACATCTGCTTATCGTCACTTTTTTTTCTTTTCTTTTTATTGTTTTTATTGTTTTGTTTTTTTCGTCCATGTTAGGTCCGGACGACTGCCTGGATATTTCAGCCAGCAACGTGTACCTATCGCCACTTCTTTCTCTATTTTCGCTCTCTTGTATAATAAGATCAACGGGATAACAAGCTTTTGCTATCGATTGACTTTATCGCCGTCCGTGTTTGACTGGACGGTTCCCCTAAGTGGCCCACTTGCCGACTGCCTATTCTGGCAAAAAGAAATATATATATATATATATATATATATATATATATATATATATATATATATATATATATATATATATATATATATATACAAAAAAGTCTCCCATATTGAATTTCCAATTTTGGGGTAAGGTGTTTCACACCGTACATGAAATTTATAAACATTCAGAACGTCCATAAGGTGGGCCCAACCATGAACATCCGTCGTTCAAAAGGATCAAGCCAATAGGACAGTCCCAAGCATAGGAGCGGAAGCCTACACATGGACGCTAAATGGCAAAACCAAGTGTTGGTCAACATGGTAAACTCACAAGAGTTTCAGTAAAACTCACAAGGGTTTGGGTTTCAAGTACCATTGCGGTCTCTGTGGATGTTGGAATGGGACGCCCGCCATTTGTTTAGTGTTGGGCTCACATATTATCTATATGGCATCCAATCCGTTCATCTGACGAAATTCTCCAGGTTGAATGGACTTTCAAAAATTAACGCTGTTCTGAAACTCATCTGGGCCACACCAGGTTTTAGGTATGATTTTACACTGTTTCCAAAGGTGACGAGCGTCAAGTTCTGGGTCGATCTTATGTTGGGAGTTAAAGACAGACATTGTGTGGCGCACATGATGGACCGTATGGATCTCACTAACATGAAGTGGTTTGCCCCCACAGAGAAGTAGACACAACACATGCATGCTTACCCGCAATCCACTCCATTGTGTTCCATGACAAAAAAGACTTTTTTCGTAGAGAAGAAAAAGTGACCAATGAAAGGAAAAAATGCATACACACGTGGGACACATGTACACGATCAGGACTGTTTACAGTTGTGGCCTTACAGTGGATTGTACATATACCAAAGCCTCCACCAGTCAGCCAATGATCCAAGCAATCGGGACTTGGAAAATTGGTTGAACTGTTTATGAAGCATCCATAACCATCGGATCAGTGGGTAGGATAACCCAACAAGCGTGATTTTTGGGGCACGTCCCATCCAAGTTAAGGCCCAACAGAGGAATGGTCCAGATGATGCACAACGTATAGAGATATCGAATCTTTGATTACTAATTTATTTATTTATTTTATTATTATTATTATTATTTTAAAAGTGAAAAACAGAGGACTTTGATAGAACGCAAAACCGAAACAGAAGAGGCTCCAAATCAATCCAATTACCATCTAAAAAAAAAGTATAATCTTAATAACCAAAACTTATAAAAGAAAAGACGAGAAAAAAGAAACCCAATTCCCATTCAGTGGAACGCTAAGAGGGACTATGGAAAGAAAAGGAAGAAAAAAATTGGTTTTTGTACAAACTAACGAAATAAAAGATTTTCAAAAGCGACCCAATTGCCATTTCAACAAAACTCTATGAGATTTATATCAACAATAGATAAAATCCAACGAAAAAGTATTTTTGAAAAAAAAAAAGGATAAAAAAAGAAAAAAGAAAAGAAAAGGTCAAGATGTTCATACCTTGTTGGTGTCGTTGGAGACATAGGAGTCTTCATAATAAGGAGCTTGGGTCCCCATGGCTGTGCAGAGAGAGAAAGAGAGAGAGAGAGAGAGAGAGAGAGAGGTGGGAGATACCGAGGGAGAAGAGAGCAGAATATAAACAGAGGGAAGTGTTAGGATTGAGAGCCCAATCGTCTAAAGGAGGTGACGTATGGTTTGACTTTGGTAATCTTCTAAATACAAAACCTGTGAGAAAAACAATGACCTTGCCTTGCTGTCATCTCTCCATCTGGCTGTCTGTGTGCGAGGGAGATTCATGGAAACTGGCTCCTGCCGTGAAGTGAACACCCTATTTCTTTCTTTCTTTTTATATCAATTTATTATTTATTATTCTGATCGTCGATCCTAGCACATCCACATTATACTTGGGTTTTCGGTTCCAACGAGTGGGACCCGTTCTTGTTGCAGTTTTCTAGTCCATTGATAAACACCGGGCCATGCATAGTTAATGTAGAATTCTATATGTACGGATATTTTTAATTGATCCAATTATATATTTTTTGCACAATGTCAACTGGAGAACTAAGATAAAGAATTATTAAAAAGAAGATTTAATATTCAAATAATAACCAAGTGGAGGTTTGGAGATTTGAAGGTTCTTAATTAAGAATTCAAGTATCAAAGATTTAAGAAAACTACGTACAAAAGAAAAATAACAGACTTTTCGGTCTCACCCAAGGTTGGTTCAGTCCGACCAAAAGTGCACAGAATATTCCATAAAGAAACTATGATTTTCAAATTTAATTTAGCTCAATACATAAGTTCACTCGAAGCCATGTTGGGTGCGACTGAAGGGAGATTCGGTGAGACCTAAGGGAGGCATACTTTAGACCTATTTTGAATAAATTTGGCTACAACCGAAAGTGGTTCGGTGTGACCGAAGTTATATTCGGCTGTAACCGAAGGCTATTCTTGATGTGACTGAAGCGTAACAAAAGTACGTAAAATTGAAGTCGGTTCCAAGTTTATATGAATACAAATTAGGGTAGAGGAGAGAGAGCAAGGAGTTGTGGTTTTTTTACGGAGTCCTCCTCGAATCCTTCAATTATACTTTACTTCTTATCTTTTGTTTGAGTTTAGTTCAATAATGCCTATGGTTGAATAAATCTCTTAGTAAGGGCTAAGAGATAAAGCTTGTAGTGATTTTTAACATTTTATTTTACTTTGATTCTTATTATTGGTTTAATTGTTGAATAATTTATATTTGTTTGAATGGAGATTTATTTTTATTTTAATTTGATCCATGCATGAATACTTAGGAAAACTAAGAGTGATTGCTTATCTATTTTGCAAGGGATTAATCTGTAAAATTCATTGATCTATCACAGACTAAGGGTTAGAGTTTGTGTAGGATTACGGGTTTTTTTTTTTTTTTCTAAATTAGATTTTTTCTTTTCTTTTCTTTTCTTTTTTTTTTTTAAGAATCTAGACACTAACATTATTTACTTTCTTTCACAAAATCTAACCTATGATCATCAATCGGGTACTATCCTTTCGACCCTCTTGCTTTAGTTTATTTTATTTTATTTTTTTATTTCGTTGTAATTTTTATTTCAGTAAAAGTATGTTTAGGTTTAAAATTAGGTTTTTAAGTGGTTCATGTCCAAGTAGGTTTGTGACAACACTCTCCATCTCTTAAGTGAATGAGGACTAGTTGAAAGATTGTCTATCCATTATCGGATTAGACAACACTTAAGATCATCTGAATAGGTTGAGAATCAACCTCATCCGTCGTGTCGATGAGCAATAAGATGAGAACAATGTGCATAATGATCCTCCAGCTAAAACCCTATATGATTATTTGCAACCAGCTAGGACGAGCACACCTCCCCTCATGATTTTTCCACATAAAGCAAGAAATGTGGATTTTAAATCAGGTGTGATCCAACTACTCCCGAAATTCAATAGACTAGATTTTGAGAATCCATATCTACATCTCAAGGAGTTTGATATGATTGTAGCAACCGTACATTTTAACAGTGTGTCAGATAACACCCTGAGACTAAAATTATTTCCTTTTTTCATTAAAGGAGAATGCCAAGTCATTGCTTTACTCCTTAAGACCAAGATCGATTAAGACATGAGCTGAGATGACACATAAGTTCCTTAAAACGTTCTCCCCGATTCATAAGACGCGACTAACACTCTTAGAAGGGTCATTATGAATTTCTCGAAGAAAGAGGAACCTTCTTCTGATGCTTGGAGAGGTTGAAGAATCTTCTAAGTGCTTGATCACATCATGGCTATAAAAATTGATTGGTCATAATCTTTTTCTATGATGGACTAACTTTGACCATGCGCCAATTCATAAAAATGATGTGCAATGGAGAATTCATGAACAAGGATCCCAATAACGCATGTTACTATTTTGACATGTTAGCTGAAAACATGCAATCTTAGGATACTTCAGTCAAGCTGATCAATCGCCCACTACAAGAAAAACGGAAAAAGGCTACGGCCAAAATCTGTAGCAAAAACCCTTTTGCTATGGATATAATCGGTAGCACGTCCGTTGCTATTAGTGGTGTAGCTAAAGGTCTAGCTACAGATTATATCTGTAGCAATAGATACCAATAGCTACGGATATTATCCGTAGCAATAGATACCAATAGCTACAGATTTTATCCATAGCAATAGGTACAAATAGCTACGGACTATATCCGTAGCCATAGATACCAATAGCTACGGATATTATCCGTAGCAATAAATACCAATAGCTGCGGATTCTATCCGTAGCAATGGATACCAATCTCTACGGATTATATCCGTAGCAATAGCTACGGATAGTATCTGTAGCAATAGATACCAATCGCCACGGATTATAGCTTTAGCAATAGATACCAATAGCTACGGACAAAAGCTGTAGCTAAAGCTACAGATATATTTGTAGCTATTTTTACATATTTCCATTGCAAGAACCTGCTTTAATTGATAACTCATCTAAGCTTAATGCTGATAGAAATAGTACATAAAATGCAATCAAAGAAAAAAAAACAATGCATTTATTACAATAGCAATCAAATCATACAATGCATCCTACATTCACATTTCTAAATAAACAATACTTCACTTTGCTCAACCTATCATAAGAAATACAACTAAGGTGTGCCCTCATGTGCAAGAAACAAATACACTCCAACACAGTAAACACCCTCCATATGCATTTAATAATGCTCACGTTTTTACATAATTTTCTTCCTTGAGACGGTCAATTTTAGCAAACGCAAAAGATAGAGCTTCTTCTTTCCTTAAAACTATAGATGTAATTTCTGTGGACTTCGACACAAGATCACTTTCAAGTTCAGAAACTCTTCCCTTGAGAAAATGAATTTTATCCTCTACTGACTTCCTTAGCTTGTCAGCCTGTATAAAACAGCAATTGTAGACACAATCAAACAAGCATGCCTTTGTACACATCTCAAAAGGAAGAAAGATTTTTTTTTATTTTTATTTTTTTTTTTAAAGGTTATTGGTTAAGGATTGAGAATAGGTTAAGGTTTAGGTTTAGGAAATCGGGTTTGGTTTTGGGATCGGGTTTAGGTTTGGGTTTTCAAGTTTAGGTTTAGGTTTAGGTTAGGTTATGGGTTATAGGTTAAGGTTTAGGTTATAGGTTTTGGTTTAGGTTAAGGTTATAGGTTTTGGTTTTGGTTTAGGTTTAGGATTTAGGTTTTAGGTTTAGGTTTAGGTTTAGGTTTAGGTTTAAGTTTTAGGTTTAGGTTATAGCTTTAGAGAATTGAGAATAGGTTAAGGTTTAGGTTTAGAAAATCGGGTTCGGCTTCTGGGTTCGGGATCGAGTTTAGGTTTGGATTTTCGGGTTTAGGTTCGGGTTTAGGTTAGAGAGTTGAGATTAGGATTAGGTGTAGGTTTAGGTTTAGGGATTTAAGAATACATTTAGGTTTAGGCTTTAGGGAATTGAGAATAGGTTAAGGTTCGGGTTTAGGAAATCGGGTTCGGGTTCGGGATCGGGTTTAGGTTTGGGTTTTAAGTTTAGGTTTAGGTTTAGGTTTAGGTTAGGTTATGGGTTATAGGTTAAGGTTTAGGTTATAGGTTTTGGTTTAGGTTAAGGTTATAGGTTTTGGTTTAGACTTAGGTTTAGGTTTTAGGTTTTAGGTTTAGGTTAAGGTGATAGGTTTAGGTTTAGGTTTAGGTTTAGGTTTAAGTTTTAGGTTTAGGTTATAGGTTTAGGATATAGCTTTAGGGAATTGAGAATAGGTTAAGGTTTAGGTTTAGGAAATCGGGATTGGGTTTAGGTTTGGGTTTTCAAGTTTAGGTTTAGGTTTAGGTTAGGGAGTTGATATTAGGATTAGGTATAGGTTTAGGTTTAGGGATTTGAGAATACATTTAGGTTTAGGTTTAGGGAATTAGAATAGGTTAAGGTTTAGGTTTAGGAAATTGGGTTTGGGTTCGGGATCGGGTTTAAGTTTGGGTTTTCAAGTTTAAGTTTAGGTTTAGGTTAGGTTATGGGCTATAGGTTATAGGTTTTGGTTTAGGTTAAGGTTATAGGTTTTGGTTTAGGTTTAGGTTTAGGTTTTAGGTTTAGGTTAAGGTGATAGGTTTAGGTTTAGGTTTAGGTTTAGGGTTAAGTTTTAGGTTTAGGTTATAGCCTTAAGGAATTGAGAATAGGTTAAGGTTTTGGTTTAGGAAATCGGGTTCGGGTTCGGAATCGGGTTTAGGCTTAGGTTTTCAAGTTTAGGTTTAGGTTTAGGTTAGGGAGTTGAGATTAGGATTAAGTGTAGGTTTAGGTTTAGGAATTTGAGAATACATTTAGGTTTGGGTTTAGGGAATTGAGAATAGGTTAAGGTTTAGGTTTAGGAAATTGGGTTCGGGTTCTGGGATCGGGTTTGGGTTTGGGTTTTCAAGTTTAGGTTTAGGTTTAGGTTAGGTTAGGGAGTTGAGATTAGGATTAGGTATAGGTTTAAGTTTAGGGATTTGAGAATACATTTAGGTTTAGGTTTAGGGAATTAAGAATAGGTTAAGGTTTAGGTTTAGGAAATTGGGTTTGGGTTTTCAAGTTTAAGTTTAGGTTTAGGTTAGGTTATGGGTTATAGGTTATAGGTTTTGGTTTAGGTTAAGGTTATAGGTTTTGGTTTAGGTTTAGGTTTTAGGTTTTAGGTTTAGGTTAAGGTGATAGGTTTAGGTTTAGGTTTAGGTTTAGGTTTAGGTTTAGGTTTAAGTTTTAGGTTTAGGTTATAGCTTTAGGGAATTGAGAATAGGTTAAGGTTTTGGTTTAGGAAATCGGGTTTGGGTTCGGGATCGGGTTTAGGCTTAGGTTTTCAAGTTTAGGTTTAGGTTTAGGTTGGGGAGTTGAGATTAGGATTAAGTGTAGGTTTAGGTTTAGGAATTTGAGAATACATTTAGGTTTAGGTTTAGGGAATTGAGAATAGGTTAAGGTTTAGGTTTAGGAAATTGGGTTCGGGTTCGGGATCGGGTTTGGGTTTGGGTTTGGGTTTTCAAGTTTAGGTTTAGGTTTAGGTTAGGTTATGGGTTATAGGTTATAGGTTTTGGTTTAGGTTAAGGTTAAAGGTTTTGGTTTAAGTTTAGGTTTAAGTTTTAGGTTTTAGTTTTAAGTCAAGGTGATAGGTTTAGGTTTAAGTTTTAGGTTTAGGTTATAGCTTTAGGGAATTGAGAATAGGTTAAGGTTTAGGTTTAGGAAATCGGGTTCGGGTTTAGGTTTGGGTTTTCAAGTTTAGGTTAGGGAGTTGAAATTAAGATTAGGTGTAGGTTTAGGTTTAGGGATTTGAGAATACGTTTAGGTTTGGGTTTAGGGAATTGAGAATAAGTTAAGGTTTAGGTTTGGGAAATTGGGGTCGAGTTCGGGATCGGGTTTAGGTTTGGGTTTTCAAGTTTAGGTTTAGGTTTAGGTTAGGTTATGGGTTATAGGTTATAGGTTTTGGTTTAGGTTAAGGTTATAGGTTTTAGTTTAGGTTTAGGTTTAGGTTTTAGGTTTCGAGTTTAGTTAAGGTGATATGTTTAAGTTTAGGTTTAGGTTTAAGTTTTAGGTTTTAGCTGTAGGGAATTGAGAAAAGGTTAAAGTTTAGGTTTAGGAAATCGGGCTTGGGTTCAGGATCGGGTTTAGGTTTGGGTTTTCAAGTTGAGGTTTAGGTTTAGGTTAAGGAGTTGAGATTAGGATTAGGTGTAGGTTTAGGTTTAGGGATTTGAGAATACATTTAGGTTTAGGTTTAGGGAATTGAAAATAGGTTAAGGTTTAGGTTTAGAAAATTGGGTTCGGGTTCGGGATCGGGTTTAGGTTTGGGTTTTCAAGTTTAGGTTTAGCTTTAGGTTAGGTTATGGGTTACAGAGTTATAGGTTTTGGTTTTGGTTTTGGTTTTGGTTTTAGTTTAGGTTTTAGGTTTTAGGTTTAGGTTTAGGTTTAGGTTTAGGTTTAAGTTTTAGGTTTAGGTTATAGGTTTAGGTTATAGCTTTAGGGAATTGAGAATAGGTTAAGGTTTAAGTTTAGGAAATCGGGTTCGGGTTCGGGATCGGGTTTAGGTTTGAGTTTTCAAGTTTAGGTTTAGGTTTAGGTTAGGGAGTTGAGATTAGGATTAGGTGTAGGTTTAAGTTTAGGGATTTGAGAATACATTTAGGTTTAGGTTTAGAAATTGAGAATAGGTTAAGTTTTAGGTTTAGGAAATTGGGTTCGGGTTCGGGATCGGGTTTAGGTTTGGGTTTTCAAGTTTAGTTTTAGGTTTAGGTTAGGTTATGGGTTATAGGTTATAGTTTTTATTTAGGTTAAAGTTATAGGTTTTGGTTTAGGTTTAGGTTTAGGTTTTAGGTTTTACGTTTTGGTTTAGGTTTAGGTTTAGGTTATAGCTTTAGGGAATTGAGAATAGGTTAAGGTTTAGGTTTAGGAAATCGGGTTCGGGTTTGGGACCGGGTTTAGGTTTGGGTTTTCAAGTTTAGGTTTAGGTTTAGGTTAGGGAGTTGAGATTAGGATTAGGTGTAGGTTTAGGTTTAGGGAATTGAGAATACATTTAGGTTTTGGTTTAGGGAATTGAGAATACATTTAGGTTTTGGTTTAGGGAATTGAGAATACATTTAGGTTTTGGTTTAGGGAATTGAGAATAGGTTAAGGTTTAGGTTTAGAAATTAGGTTTGGGTTTGGGGTCGGGTTTAGGTTTAGGTTTTCAAGTTTAGGTTTAGGTTTAGGTTAGGTTATGGGTTATAGGCTATAGGTTTTGGTTTAGGTTAAGGTTATAGGGTTTGGTTTAGATTTAGGTTTAGGTTTTAGGTTTTAGGTTTAGGTTTTAGGTTTAGGTTTAGGTTTAGGTATAGGTTTTAGGTTTAGGTTTAGGTTATAGCTTTAGGGAATTGAGAATAGGTTAAGGTTTAGGTTTAGGAAATCGGTTCGGGTTCGGATCGGGTTTAGGTTTGGGTTTTCAAGTTTAGGTTTAGGTTTAGGTTAGGTTATGGGTTATAGGTTATAGGTTTTGGTTTAGGTTAAGGTTATAGGTTTTGGTTTAGGTTATAGGTTATAAGTTTAGGTTATAGGTTATAGGTTATAGGTTAAGGTTTAGGTTATAGGTTTTGGTTTAGGTTAAGGTTATAGGTTTTGTTTTAGGTTAGGTTTAGGTTAGGTTATAGGTTATAGGTTATAGGTTATAGGTTATAGCTTTAGGCAATTGAGAATAGGTTAAGGTTTTGGTTTAGGAAATCGGGTTCATATTCGGGATCGGATTTAGGTTTGGGTTATAAGTGTAGGTTTTGAGATTTGATAATAGGTTTAGGTTAAGGTTATAAGTATAGGTTATAGGTTAAGGTAGGTTTAGGTTTATGAAATCGGGGTCGGGTTCGGGATCGAGTTTAGGTTTGGGTTTTCAAGTTTAAGTTTAGGTTTAGGTTAGGGAGTTGAGATTAGGATTAGGTATAGGTTTAGGTTTAGGGATTTGAGAATACATTTAGGTTTTAGGTTTAGGTTTTCGTTTTGGCTATAAGTATAAGTTTTGAGATTTGAGAATAGGTTTAGGTTAAGGTTATAAGTTTAGGTTAAAGTTATAGGTTATAGGTTATAGGTTTAGGTTTAGGTTTAAGTTATAGGTTATACATATAGGTTTACGTTTAAGTTAAGGTCTAGGTTTAGGTTATAGGTATAAGTTTAGGTTTTAGGTTTAGGTATAGGTTTAGGTTAAGGGTGTGGTCCGTGCAAATACAGATATAAACACGGCCTATCCAAATGGTCAGGCCCCTCCAATGCTGTCCACAGAAAATGGACAGCTTCATCATGGTCATAATAGCGGTTCCCACCTTTCAGGGACCCCTGCTCATCCGGATAGCTCCGACACACATCCGGGTCTGCTCCATTAATTTTGAGCAAATACATAAACACGACTTATCCAAATGGTCAGGCCCCTCCAATGCTGTCCATAGAAAATGGACAGCTTCATCATGGTCATAACAGCGGTTTCCACCTTCCAGGGACCCTCGCTCATCTAGATAGCTCCGACGCACATCTGGGTCTGCTCCATTAATTTCGAGCAAATACATAAACACAGCCTATCCAAATGGTTAGGCCCCTCCAATACTGTTCATAGGAAATGGACAGCTTCATCATGGTCATAACAGCGGTTCCCACCTTCCTGGGACCCCCGTTCAACATCCGGATAGCTCCGACACACATCCGGATCTACTTCATTAATTTTGAGATAATATATAAACATGGGCCTATCCAAACTGCCAGGCCACTTCATCAATGAATCATATAGTATGAAGGAGAGAAGACTCACCAATTTAGCTAACAGGAGAGAAAGTGTGAGTGCTTGGAATGTCGCCCTTTCTTTGAATAATGGATGCATATTCCACAATGCAATCTGAGAATGAGTAAGTTTTTTAGTTTCTCCGACAATGTATATGGGCACAGATTTACATATAAATATTTTAAAGATTGTAAAATAGAGTAAATTATTATATTAACTTCTAAGTATCGATTAAGAAGAAAAATGTAAATGATGATGGGAAAGAAATCTCGATATATTAAATTATTGAAGGACAGTGAGACATACGAAGACTACAGGTGCCTAGAGCAAGATAACTACACCAATGTTGTACCTAACTACATTGACAAAACAAAAAAATTTATATGAATAAAATGACAAAAATTCAGGATATCATGAACCAAGAGGAAAATGAGTACCCTCAAGAAAAAACTCATGCAAAGCATATTTAATGCGACGAACTTTCATTATGTCTTTAGTTGGCTTCACCAAAGGTTTTATCTGCACTAGCAGGACAGATTAATAAACAACACCAATAAAATAGAAATGTACTTGGATGTAAAAGCTGAATGTTAATTTGTAACACAGAAGCAACAACCAGAAAATTGTGTATTTGAAAATATAAATAAAGAGCTAAAATTTGAGTACATCTGAGTGAAAAAATAACCATTTCAAAGATAAAATAAATAGTTAAAAACTTTACCATTTCAATATTGAACCTTGTAGTGGCAACATTGATCTGTGGGGCTAAAAAAAAATCAGCCTGCATATAAAAATCTCAATTTAGTTAGGCCTTTGAGGTCCTCAAATGATAGTAGAAAAAGCTAAAAAAACTATTGAAATTGTAGGTTTTAGGTTTAGGTATAGGTTTAGGGTATTGTTATTGTTTATAAAATAATTGTAAGTTCAATACAGTAGCAAATTTACACTTGCATACCGACGATGCCTGAGTAGATTTAGTAATTGTTGGTGATGAGAGGTTTTGAGTAGATTGTGCGTGTTACTGCATCTCCATCCAGGCCTCCATCTTGGCCAATGATTTTTTTATATCAAATATCTCCTGCACTGGGTTATCTCTTTCTTTTATCAAATTCTCTACCTTTGAACGGGCAGGGGCTGACATCTTTAGTCCTGTCTTGGTTATTGAGCAACCTAAACCCCGCATTCGCCCTCTACTGTCAGAACCAACCAACTGTAAAATATTGCAAATCAAGTTATTAGAAAATTCATAATTACCATGAATCTCACTGTAATTTTTAAATTTTATTATTACCTGTGTAAGGGCATCGTCAACGCCGGTAATCTTAGAAGAATGATTGCTAAAATAAAGCTCATCTAATTTTTCCTACGACAAAATACAAATGGATGTAAAATAATTCAAAGTTATACATTAGCATCTCATAAAGGTACTGGTTAGTGGTAGAAGGCGATGTACTTACAACAAGGTCAGGATACTGGACAACTTTATCCTTCCTGGCATGGGCTCTTAAGTAAACATCACATCTACCTATCTCGGCATCAGAGGTAAGATTCCCCTCCTTCGCCTTTAGCACATTACATATTAATGGAGTTAGATGAGTGATAATTCAAAAGTAAATTCAATATTAAACTATAATATCTATATTTATAAATAAATAATACATACCATTTGATGGCGAATAATAGCCATGCTTGTTGTTGTCCTCAATATAAGATTCTAGAAGATAACAATCAAAACACTCTGCTAGATCGGGATGCTTAACACTGACTAGATTTCTGATGATGGCTTCATCACAAATCGCATTGCACTTGTGGGCCATGCATCTACTGCGCTTGTTTTTCCCATCATTTATCTTTACAATAAAATGTACCATCCAACCTGCGCATAGAGAAACATAGAAATAACCTCATTTTGTGTTTTATGCAAGAGTGCTTCTATGGCTACTTGCTAAAGTAGGATCCTGCTCTCCCTAAATGTACCAATGTAGTACATGTAGCCTGTCCTATAAGTAGGTGGGGCAAAAATGCACATTGAATGCAGATCATTAGCCAATGCCTTTTAACCATCCATTTTCACATGCAGCCCACCTGGTGACAAGACTGACATGATTTTTGGTTGTCACACATACACAGTAGGGCACACCTAATTAACTGCCCAGAATCTAGGTGTCACACAAAACTGCAGCAAGAATAGGATTCAGAATCCTAATCATGGAAGCAGCCATCACCATTCTTTTCTTACAATCATGGTTGAAGATACAGTAGATAAGAAGGTGAATTGTCACAATCGTTGCAAAAGCAATGGCCGCAGTCCATTGTTGTAACCACATCTAGGGAAACATCCTCAATACAGATATTGTAAGTAATTGAAGATGATGAATGGGACGAGGAAAGCCCTTGCCGCTCCACAACCATTACGCCTGCCTCAGAAAATAACCTATCTCTTCCCTTCTCTATGAGTACTGCTAACAATCTCTCAACATCCCAATGGTGATGGATGAGTAGAGTCCGCGCATGTTGTTCACTCAGTGTTAGCAAGTCAATTACCCTATGCAAGTCTTCTCTCTGCAAGAATTTATATCAGTATCAAACATGGGAAACTACACCAAGAGTCTAGAGATGAATTCATAAGGGGAAAACATGGAGTGGATTTATAACTTGCGCAGCCAAAAGCGATTCTTTTGTGATAACCTGCAAAATTCCAAGAAGATAACTAGAACATGTTAAAGTTCCTCGGAGACCACAAACTTAATTAGATGCAATTTATCATCTTATCAGTAAATACTATTAGCATTCATCCAAGTCATTGTGGCCAAAATGGGTGATTAGTTTGTCAAAATCAGATCAATTATACCACTGATCTTGTAGATATGAGCTTTCAGGGTGGGACCCAGTTTGGAGTGATCACATGAGTGTGAGAATGGGTTGGTGCTCTTCTATGTTTAATCATTTCATGTTACAAAGTTCCAAGGTGCATATGGGAAAATATTCACAGCTATGTGGAGACCTGTTTGGGTTTGAAGGGAAGGATACCGATCTTCCCTACTTTACTACTTCCCTAAATAGTATCCATCTCGACTAATTGTCTAGAGGAGAAAAGGCAAGGAAATTGTGAAGAGGACATACAGCAGGCGATCTCCATCAAGGGAAGAATTCAAGCAGTCCATTGCAATATGGTATTCATGGCCACCATCACAGGTACATACATGTTGATCATAGAGACACTGCTTCAATGAAAAAGTTGAGATGAGATTAACTTCCGATTTTCTGCCTATAAAGGCCAATGTCAAACGTTACAGATCTGGCTATCTGGAGGTGGAACAAAAGCATGGCTATGCATGGGTTCTGGGAGTAGTAACTGAAATTTTAATATATAACCATTCATCATGGGCCACACATCAATTGAATGGGATAGAACACAGAAAGGTGGCCCACCTGCATGGTTACGACGAAAATACCTACCATACCACTAACAGTTTTCCTTCTTTCCCCATTAAATGAGGACAGTTGTTTAAACTCTCTATTCACAAGCCCCAATAAAAGCAGTTAAGATCACCCGACAAAGGAAATTGTTGAACCATGTCCTATCCATCACAGGCTTCACCAGATGAACAGTCTGGATCAGCAAAAGGTGGACCTATATATACAGTTATTGTAGGAGAAAACACATAATTCATTCTGTTGAGCATCGTGTAATACTTCATAATATCCCATTCGTCAAACAGGTCGAAGATCATCCATGTAATTCAAAGGGCATCTTTAAAATCAAACTATCTTCAATTAATAAAATCAAAATCCCCAAAAATGAATAAGATTCCATCACGTAACTAATTTTTTGCCTAAAATATGGAGCATATTTCAATCCTACGCATTCAAATTTGCAAATTTCACACCCAATTTAAGAAACAATCTTCTACACAAATAATTTGCACGCATTACAACAGAAATCAATATTCCACTTTCGTCGATTCTCTCAATTTCCATAGGATTGGATCTGCCGCAGCAGCAGCTGATAGTAAAAACAGAAAAGGCCCAAAAAATCATTAAATTCATTTTTTGAGCAATCATCGTCCACGATCTAAAGAATCAATTGACTAAACTAAAACCAACGATTTTGATTCAAAGCTAGGAAGAATCCAGATTTCAAATGTAAATCAATCTTCTCGAGAAGAATCTGATGCGGTTACAGACCTGACAAGAGGGCACGTTTGGAGAAGGCCAATCGCAATCATCTTCATCGTCGTTTTCAATTCCTTGAAGGGAGACTCGATCGGAGTAGTAATCCTGCTCATTGTCGCTGCTCATCGAATCCACCATCGGAGAAAGAGGGAAGAGAGAGAGAGAGAGAGAGAGAGAGAGAGAGAGAAGGAGAAAGAGGGAGAGAGAGGGAGTGAAATGGAGTGTTTGGGCGTGGCTTTATTTTGAGCGCCTGCCCAAAATTGGGGCTCCTCTGACGAAAAAACATGGACGGTTTGATCAGGGACTCCGTGGGGCCCACCATGATGTATTTCGTTAATCCATTCCTATCCATAATTTTAATAAATTATTTTACTTTAAAAAAACAAATTTCAGATATATTAAAGGCCCAAGTAGACAACACCATAAGAAGCAACTGTAATTTAATATTAATGTTTCCTACCATGTGGTCCACTTGAGCCTTCGATCTGGCTGATTTTTTATTTAACCTCTAAAGTAATATTTACAAATATATAGACGACAAAGATTGAATATATAGTTTTTTTAGGCCTCATAGAACCCCTTACAACACTATTAATTATTAATGGTGTATCAACTTTTTCGCTACGGATTAAAACCATAGCAACTATAGCTAAGGTTTATATCCATAGTAAAAAAGTAACGTGGTCTGAATCCTTTGTCCCTTTTTTTGGTAGAGCCAAGTCAACTCAGTCTAAAGAAAATGGAGGAATGTACGTCTTGAGGGAAGAAGACAACGTCAATGTTAGGGTGGTCAACCTTACAAGAAAGGTTGAGGCCATGGAATTGAAGAAAGTAGAAGCGGTCAAACCCTAGGAGAACATTGAAATGGTTTGTGATATTTGGGCAAGTAACATACACTTGACACAGGAGTGTCCTACAATTCATGTGTTCCAAGAGTTGTTACATGAGCAATCTAATGCTGTGAACAATTATCAAAGGTCTTTCAGTACACCCATCTTAAACACATACAACAGAACCCACCCGAACTTCAGTTGGAGGAATGGACCAATGGCTAATATAGATAAAAATCTCAAGGATCTCTTCCTTTAATCCTCATTCCATTATTAACACAGAAAAGGACCCAAGAGGATCTAGTTAAAAAATTCATACATGACCAAGAGCATTTCAATCAGAATACTATACAAGCATTCTAGTATATTAAAACATCATTGGGAGTGTTTGCATCATCCATTCAAACATTGGAGTCACAACTAACTGTTAGGGAGAAGGAGAGTCTTCCAGCCTAACCTCTACCTAACCCAAAACCGCAATGTGAGATAAGTAACCATAACTCTTTGACTCAACACGTGGAGCAAGCGAAGTCCATTACCACTCTTAGAAGTGGAAAAACAATTGACAAATTATCCCGACTAGGGATGAGAAGCCTAAGGACTCAGAAGAATCTAAGAGAGATGATGAGCCTAGCAACACTACACATGAGAAAGAACTGAAAAAAGAGTATAAGCTAGTGGCTCCATTCTCACAACGATTGATCTCACCAAAACCTCTACCTAACACTTAGGATATCTTAGATGTTCTCAAACTGTTGAAAATTAACAATCCTTTGTTGGATGCTAAAAAATAAATCCCACCATATGTCAAATTCCTTAAAGACCTTTTTACAGCCAACAGATGACATAATGTCCATAAAAAGATATTTTTGAAAAAAAAAAGTGAGTGTCATCATAAAATAGGTTTTGCCCCAAAAATACAAAAATCCTGGTAGCCCAACCATTTCATATGTGATTGGAAAACACCGGATTGAGCATGCACTACTTGATTTAGGAGCGAGTGTGAATTTGATTCCCTACTCGTTATACGAACAACTTGGCCTAGGTGAATTAAAACCCACCAAGGCCACACTCCAACTTGTTGATTGTTTAATTCGTATACCGAGAGGGATAATAGAGGATGTACTTATCCAAGTCAATAAATTCTACTATCCAGTAGACTTTACTATTTTGGATACACAACCTGTCATTGATGCTAACACTTAGATTCCTATCATCCCTGGTCAACCATTCCTAGCCACATCAAACACTATAATCAATTGTAGGAATATGATTATGAAATTGTCCTTTAGAAATATGACACTTATTTACACAAGAGAATGGTGATGATGTCCACGAAATTAACTTAATAGATTCATTCATGGAAGACAAGTGACTTTTGACTTTGTACTCTGACACTTTTGAGATGTGATTGGCCCACTCCACTGCCTTGGATGATGACACAATTAAGAAGATGGATGCCTTAATGTGATGTTGATACATGAAATTAACCGGTGGAGGCTTGAATTTGAACGATTACCTCTTATTAACTTATAGCCTCTACTATTTAGTATCTAGGCACCAAATCTCGATCTAAAACATTTTCATGTTAATCTTAAATATGCTTATTTGGATCAAGATAAGACATATCCAATGGTGATCTCTTCCCACTTGGATAAGGAATAAGTGAGTATGTTGATTTTTCCTCTCAAAGAACATAAATGAGCCCTTGGATGGACTATTGCAAACATCAAGGGAATTGACCATCTGATTTGTACTGATTGCATTCACCTTGAAGATAACGTAAAAACATCTTGACAACCACGATGCCATCTAAATCCCAATATGAAAGAAGTGGTTAAGGTTGAGGTGTTAAAGCTATTGGGTGTGGGTATCATATACCGTATATTCGATAGCCAATGGGTAAGCCCAACTCAGGTGGTGCCCAAGAAGTTCAATATTACCATCATATCCAATGCAGATAATGAACTCATACCAACCAATGTCACTACTGATTGGAGAATGTGTATTGACTAACAAAAATTGAATACCATCACGAAGAAGGACCACTTTCCTTTGCCTTGCGTTGATGAGATTTTGGAAAGGTTACCAGGTCATTCCTACTATTGCTTCTTGGATAGGTATTCAGGATATAACCAGATAGAGATAGCCCTAGAGGAACCAAAAAGGACTACATTCATATGTCCCTTTGGCACATTCGCTTATCGAAGGATGCCATTTGGATTATGTAATGCCCCCACCACATTTCGAAGATACATGTTGAGCATTTTTTCTGATATGGTGGAATAATATTTAGAGGTCTTCATGGACAACTTCTCCATTTTTTGTTGTTCTTTTAGTGAGTGCTTTGAGCACTTGAAATTGGTGCTGAAAAGATGTGAAGAAAAGTACATTGTGTTGAATTGGGAGAAATGTCACTTCATTGTTCAGAGGGGAATAGTCATTGGATACATCATATCGTCCATTGGAATTGAGGTAGATAAAGATAAAATCTACTTAATCTCTAACCTACCACCACCCAAGAGCATACGTGACATGCGATCCTTCTTAAGACATCCAGATTCTATCAAAGGCTCATAAAAGACTTTAGTATCATATTTCATCCTTTGTGCAACCTTCTTCAAAAGGAAATTCCCTTTGAGTGAAGCGGGAATGCCAAAAACCTTTCATCAATCTCAATGGCATATTAACAAGCGTTCCTATTGTGCAACCACCGGATTAGAATGTACCTTTTGAAATCATGTGTGACATAAGTGACTATGTGATTGGGGCAGTGCTAGGCCAAAGAAAAGAGAAGAAGCCCTATGTTATATACTATGTGTAAGTGCTTATATGTTTAACACACATAAGGTTGTCAAATTTCATAAGACAAAGATACACAGTGATACCGATCAGATCGTAAGTATGGTCAGATTGCAACTACACTTCATCTAATGAAGATCAGCTCAAGATCAGCTTATCAACTTAAGACGTTGCTCAATTTCAAGATTATCAAGATTAGAAGATCTTTGTATTGGCCAATCAACAAGTGATATAACCCTAGAAAGACCTTAGGTTAGGTGCTTTCAAAAATTGTATACTTTGAGTTATCTATGGTGTAATTATTATGGAGTTCGACTAGCCTAACTTCAGGTTCAACAAGCCTTCTTCAGCTAACCTAACTTCAGGTTCGGGCTAAATTTCATATTTGAATATTTAAAAAATCTGTTGCAAATTCAGCAGGCTAACTTTAGATTTGGCTAGCTTAACTTGAAGTTCGGCCAACCCGAGTGTAGTTCAGGTCAAATTCCAGCAAAGGATTCTCGGATTTTCGAGAGAATTTGACCAACCGAAGGGGGAATTCGGCTAGCTGAATTTGAGATTTGGCCAGCTGAATTTTCCCTTGGGCCAGCCGAATTTTGGATAAATCTTATCCCGCGCAATCTGATAGCCGTTATAACAGATTCGGTGGAATATTGTCAGTCGAACTTATTCTTAGGCTAGTTAAATTTCCATATCCTTTGGCTATAAATAGGGACTTTCTCTCATTCTAAATCACAACAAAAAATCACTCAAAATCTTCTGCAAGTGAGAGAGAAGCTCAGGTCCTTGTCAAACTAATTATGTGGTATTTATAAATTTATTTAAGCTTATTCAATTCCATTTCTCAAGTTAATCTCAATTACATTTTAGAGAGTAGTCTATACTCTTGAGAATTAAGAGAATTGAATTTGTAGCATTAGGGTTTTCATTTTCTGAAATACTTTAGAACCAGAAAGAAGATCTTTGTTACGAGCTTCGATTGCATCTTCGAATTTACATTTGAAGATAAGTATATTGTTTATATTATTTCCTTTAGGTTTTTCTAAGATAGCCAATGAAAATCTCTGGGGGTTGATTTCTGATAGCCCGTGAAATTCACAAAGGGGTTTGATTGTGATTGCTTGTGAAAATCACAAGAACTGTATAAGGTTGTTAAGGTGAACCTGTGAAAACCTTGTTATAATGAAAGCCAAAATTATGAGGGTAGTAATTTTGGGAGTGCAGTAAGTGTGGGTTTTAAGCACCAAACTACTGTAACCCCTTGTGCCTTGTGGCGAATGCTTATTTCTTTTTTGTAGTGAATGTTATTTATTTCATTCCTTGTAGTGAATGTTGTATTTATTTTATCTTCTCTTACTTGTTTGAAAGATTAATTTTAAAGACATTCGTGAAATAAGGTTGTTCCGCCTAATATTTTAGGTGAAGGTTGTCCTACAAATTATTTTGAATTAAGGCTTCAATACTTGGAAAATTGAGATAATATATTTTGCTTTTAGTTCAATTATATGGTATTGTCCTATTCACCCCCCTCTAGGACATCGATAACTCATCTTTTTTAGTGGTATCAGATCGAGATTGCTCTTTTTGGGATTTTCCTCCTAGAGCTAGATCCAGAGCTATAAGATGTCAAATTTTAAAAGTTTATCCATTACCAAGCCACCTCCCTTTGATAGCTCAAACTATTCTTTTTGGAAAGCTAGGATGAGTATTTGTCTCAAATCCATAGATGAGAGTGTGTGGTAAACCACTGTGACACAATGGATCCCTCCTATGATGGAAGTAGTAGCTGAAAATGGAACCACGTTCATGAAAGAAATCACTTATACTTTTTAGACGACTGTTCAGAAAAGTGAAAGTAGTATTATTGCAAAGGCCTTAAATGTAATAACTTGTGCTTTATCACCAGATGAATTTAAAAGAATCATTTCGTGTGATACAACTAAATAAGAATGAGATATTCTTGAAATGAAACATGAAGGAACTAACATTATCAAAAAAAAAAAAATCTAAGATCTAAATCCTCACAACCAAATTTAAGGAAATTCTTATGGAAGAAAATGAAAATTTTATGGACTTTTATACAAAATTGAATGACATAGTCAATTCTATGTAGAGTCTTTGAAATAGAATCCCTTAAAGAAAGGTTTGTGCAAAAATATTATGATCACTTCCTGATAGGTTTAATTCGAAAGTTACTATTGTACATGAATTGAAGGATATCGATACTATGAAGGTTGAGGAGTTAGTTGGTTCTCTTCTAACTTACGAGCTAAATTTCAAATCTCTTAAGATCAAGTCCATTGTCATTAAATCTTTTAAATTTAAATCAAGAGATTCTAATGAAAATTCAGATCTTGAGGAAAATGAGGACAATGTGGCCATGTTAGTAAATAAATTTTATAGAATTTTTGAAAAGAAGAAAAGAACAAATTTTCAAAAACCGTTTGACAAAAGAAAAAGAAATTCAAACTATTGAAAATCTAAAACAAAAGACACTCAATGTTTCAATTGTTCTTAATATGAGCATCTTGCTTCTAAATGTTCTAAAAAGGATAAATCGTGAATAAAACGCATGATAGCTACTTGGGATGAATCATCAGAATTTGAAACTAATTCAGAAACTGAGGAATCGGACGAGAAAAATGCAAATGATTTTAAAGCCTTTATGACTCTATCCAAAATCATTTCTTTAAATGATTGTGAAATGTCTGATTATGAAACTCCAAGAAGTGACACTAAAGATGAAGATGATCTTCAAGTTGCATATGATGCCCTATACAGAGAAAGTTGTAAGATTATGACCAAACTAAAAATTCAAAAAGAATATTGTGCGAAATTTTAATCAGAACATGAAAAGGTTGTTTTAGAAAAATCTCAGTTTTTTAACTGCTTTGAAAAAAAAAAAAAAAAAACTAAGTTAGGTTTAAGTTTAAAATTTTCTGAATTGGATAATCTTAAATCTGAAAATGACATGTTAAAACTTAAAGTTTCCTCTCTTCAGAGTTTAAAGGGCACTTGGAAATATACCCAAGGTGACCAAAAACTTAAAAAAATTGTTAACCTCATCTCAACAATGTGGTGACAGATCTGGACTGGGTTATATAAAAAATAATACTTTGAAATCTAAGGATTATGCTCCTACTTTTCTAAAAGGAGAGTCATCGAACCCTAAAGAAGAAACTTTAAAAGAGTCGAACTATAAAAAGAATGACTTCAAAAACATAACACCTTCTCAAGTCTCTAATGTAAAAAATAGTGCCAACCACCACAAATATCAAAAGAATAATAATAGAAATCTTCCTTTAGCTGATAAAATTGTGGACTTGCTCAAAGAGCTGTTGAAATCCAACTTTGGTAAGAATGGAGTAAACAATAGCATGAGAAATCCTAACACCCAAACACAACGTAACACAAGAGATCCTCATAAACCTATAACCGTAATGAAATGGGTTCCAAAGGTTAAGTGTCTTATAATCCACACAACTTTTAAAGCAAATAGCCATTCAAGATGGTACCTAGATAGTGGATGTTCGAGACACATGACAAGTGATAAAGCTATACTATCAAACATCAACCAAATCAATGGTGGGCTCAGTTACATTCAGAGATGGAAGCAACTGCAAGATTATTAGCATATGCAATGTAAAACTTCCCAACTTACCTCTCTTCGAAAATGTTTTATATGCTAAAGTCTTAAAACATAATCTTCTGAACATATCTCCAATTTGTGGTAATAAACATAGTGTAAAATTTTCGGATCACATGTGTGAGATAATTAATAATAAAGGACATGTAATATTAAATGGTCACAGAATGTCTAAAAATTACTATATAATTGATGAGTCTTACTCAACAAATCATTCATGCTACGTGGTCCAAATAGACGAAACTGAACTATGACATCAACGTCTTGGACTTGTAAACTATAGAGATTTATATTAAGTGAGCAAAAAAGATCACTTATGTGGCTTACCCAAATTTTAAAGATAGAAAATAAAGTATGTGGTGTCTATCAGATAGGCAAGCAAATTAGGAGTAGTCATAAGAAAGTGAACTCCTTAGCCATTACACGTCCTCTTGAACTAATCCATATGGATTTAGTCAAACCAACCAAAATGGAGAGTAAAGGTGGAAAGAAATATTTCCTAGTTGTAGTTGATGACTACACTAGATATTCATAGGTAGCCTTTTTAAGAGAAAAATCAAATGCTCTTAATGAAGTCGAAAAGCTTATAAAATGCATCCAGACTGAAAATGAATTATCTGTGATCAGAATTATGAGTGATCATGGAACTGAATTTAAAAATAACAATTTTGAGAAATACTACAATGAACATAGAATATTGTGTGGATTTTTTTCTCTAAAAACACCTCAGCAAAATAGGGTTGCTAAAAGAAAAAATAAAGTTTTATAAGAAATGGCTAGTGTAATGTTAAATAGCATGAATTTGCCTAAATATTTATGGGCTGAAGCTGTGAGTACTGGATGTTATATAATTAATCGTGTTTACATTCGAACAACTAAAAAAATAGCTTATAAATTATGGTTTAACAAAAAGCCTACTGTTAAATGTTTCCGAACTTTTTAAAGCAAATGGTTTATTTTACATGACCATGAAAGTCTAGGTAAATTTGAAACTAAAATCGATGAGGGAATATTCCTTGGTTATGCTTTAAATAGTCGAGCCTACTGGGTTCTAAACAAAAGAATTAGGGTTATACAAGAATCTATAAATGTTGTATTTGATGATCAACCGATCAATCCTAGTCATCATCAAGATGATGACGATAATGCTATCAGCTTGGTTAATCAACTTGAATCATAATCTAAACCAGATAATATTGAGTTAAGGTTAGTCAAAGACCATCCAACTGATCAAATACTTGGTGACCCTCACACTGGTGTTCAGACTAAAAGACAACTTGAAAATATATTTAATCATGTTTGCTTCACTTCCCAGATTGAACTGGCTAATGTAAATGAGGCACTAGCTGATAAAAGTTAGATCTTGCCCACGCAAGATGAATTAAATTAATTTATAAGAAATGATGTATGGTATCTTGTTTCGAGATCAACTAATAAACATGTAATTGGAACAAAATAGGTTTTCAAAAATAAATCTGATAAAATAGGTAATATTATTATAAATAAGGCACGACTGGTTGTGTAAGGTTATAATCAGATTGAAGGTATTGATTACGATGAAACCTTTATGCCAGTTGCGTGACTTGAATCTATTAGATTATTTATTTTCATTGCTTGTTATAAAAAGTTCAAAATATATAAAATAGATGTAAAAGTGCTTTTCTAAATGGTGATTTGAATAAGTTTATGTTGAACAACCGAAGTATTTTGAAGATCCCAAACTTTTAGATCATGTTTACCATCTTAAAAAAGCATCGTATAGTTTAAAACAAGCCCCTAGAGCATGGTATGAAAAATTGACTAAATTCTTACTTAGTCATAATTTTATGATGGGTAGTATTGACAAAACTTGAAGTGATGAGCATGGCTAACATTATGAAACAATAGTATTCGTACAAAAAGTAAGTTGATTTTCACTGAGTACATTGGAAAACTTGATATTTGAACTTCCATTCTGATTTAATTGGTAAAGAACCTACTTGATTAATTGCAAAGTTGATTTGGCTCTAAATTTTTAAGATCCCACTATCTCACTTAATTTTACTCATTCATACTTGATTGCACAAAAGATTGTTTTCTGAAAAATGATTTTGAACTTGAGATGGCAAATTATTTATCACATATGTTGCTCGGGACTACCAAAATGCTGGTTGGAAGTTGTGTTGAGGGTCAAATATTGCATATTATCCCCCATTTATCTCTTAGTTTTATAAACATAATATGGCTTAATGGTATATTTTATATGTGTTTGTGTTGAAGGTGAATTTAAGAGCTTCGATTGAAAAGAATGTTAAAAGCATGGATTTAGTGCTCAAGAACTGCCAAAGTAAAGAAGGGATCTTTGGAGACCAAGATTGAAGATTTTAAGACTACAAGATCTAAGAAAACCAAGTGGAGAAGGAAGGAAGTCGAAAGAACAAGCGTAGAAATCACAAAGACTGTGCCATCAAGAACCGTTCGATGACATTGAATATTCATTTTATGACATCGAACACTAGTCGATGACATCGAATTTATGAGGAAAAATTAAGTTGGTTGCTGGACATATTGGGTGCTTTTCTCAATTAATCGAAGATATGTTTGATGACTCGAAGGAAGGTGCTCGATGACATTAAAGACTTCTCGATGGCATTGAATTTATTGAAGAAATTGGAACAACTCACTGGACTGTTTTGGACACATTCTCAATGACTCGAAGACCTATTCGATGGATCGAAGCTTAGCTCGATGACATCGAAGGATGGTTCGATGACACGGAGACTTAGGTAGTGCGAAAGAGCGAAAAGACGCGATTTCCGTATTCAAACCCCTTCGATGACATCGAAGGCGTTACGCAGAGTTACACAGAGTATGTAAATTTGATTTTGTAGATCTGCAGAACTTGACTTATAAATAAGGGTTTCCTATGCACTTTTTAGGATTTTAAGGTTTGGAGAAGAAGAGAAGAAGGGTAGAGCCACTTCCTAAGAGTTCTTCTTCCCTTCTTCTTAGTTTTTCATGCTTTCTTTTAGGGTTTTTAATCTAATCATGTCTATGGTTGGCTAGATCCCTTAGCTAGGGAGAAGAGGTGAAGCTTGTAGCATGGTTGGAATGTTTTTTCTTGTTTGATTCTTGTTATTGTTGAACTCCTTTGATTCTAGTTTGATATTTAAGAAATATTTTTAGTTTTTAATGGGTTGTTGTGACTGAAATTACAATAGCTCTGCAAAAGCTTGGAGTATCTTCTTTTTCTGTTTGAAGTTTGTGAAAATAGGAAATCCTGTTGTCCTCCATCATCTCTTGGGCATGATTGAGTGATGGAATCCCTTATATTCCTCACAATTCTCCCGTGTTAGTTGTTAGATCGGTATATCCCGTTGTCTACCATAGTCTCCGGGGCATGGTTAAGTGATAGAATCAATTCCAATCCTCATGACTTTCATTCGTTGAGAGTTAGGTCAATGGAAGTTCAGATCTGATCTTATTGAGTATCTTCCAATTGGATAGGATAGGACTCCAATTCTAATTGAGTGACTTAAATCAACTAAGGAAACATCTTAATAGCTGCAAGTGGATCTCTGGAAACCCTAGTTCCCACCTTTAAATTCTTAAGTTTCTAAATTCATCATCTCACAATTACTCCATACTTTCCTGATTTAGGTTAGATCTTCTCCTAGTTTTGATTCTAATTACTTTTAGAATAGATACACAAGATTAGTCCCTGTGGATTCGACTTTGTCTCACCGAGATTATTACTACATTGCGACCCTACACTTGGGGTTGTGAACACTCCACCGAGGACTATTTGAGCACCCGTTAAGTCTGCGACATCCGAAAATCGACGTCGCTCGTCATCATCAGGGGTGATGGAGCGTTTGACATGGGGCGTAGATTCTTTGTCCCGCCATCGCTGCCTAGGGTCCCCTACCATGAGCTCGAAGTTTCCGGCATGGCTGTGGGCCTAATAATGCGGGAGCTCACTGGAGATGGAGTCATTGGGAAGAAAGAAAATAAGAGGGAATGGAGGGGAAGACAAAAACGGAGCTCACTGAGGGGTAGCGTTGCCTGAGATACTCACTGGAGATGGAGTCATTGGGATTCACCTCATGCTAAGGAAGAAGAAACAGTTTGACAAACATGGGAGGCAAATGACCTCACCTGACAATTAGGGCATATTTATAGGGGAGCCATGTGTACGAGCATTTATTGCTCCCAATCAATGCATGGCCAAAAAGTGGCTCCTCGGCTCTTCCATTTTGACACGCAGCGCACCCACTCGTCGCATGACTCCACGACCGAGGTTAGGCCACGTGTCGACGCCTTATCTAGCCGGCGTCGAAAAGGCACCCTAACAGCCCACGTGACCTTGAGTCGTGGCATGCCACTTTAATGGCGTTGTACCATAATTACTGACATGCTTTGATACTTGGACCTACCACCTTATTCAACATTAATAGTCGGATGACCCAATATCCTGAGCAATAATAATCCGACCTGACCAGGTCCGATGTAACACCCCGGATTTTTACCAACCTGGAATTAGACGTCCTTAGGCAATGGGTCGATCCTAACACTTTATTAACTTGTCAGAACTGAATCCCACAGTCTAAAATCGCTCCTTAACCCATTTCCTTCACAAATCCCACCCTTCACTACCTTGTTCTTTCAATTTTTCAAAGCACTTTCATCCTAGACACTATCCTAAACTAGCTAAGTAGTATAACTTGGATCACTTTATATACAAACTACAAAGGCCCAGGTACCACCTCAAACAGAAATCTTACAGGACTAAACCCTTTAGAAATTAAGTGAGATTTAGCTAGTGTTAAACTAGAGTGCCTGTGAAATTAGCACCAATCGCTTTAAATACGATCTGCAAGACTCAAAACTTGTAGAATCATTGACGCTAGGTTACCCTAAAACTTAGGATCAATCTCATTACCCTACTCACGGGAGCATCTCGAAACTTCGTATTAGGTCTAAACCGCACATCGGAAGTCCGATTAACACGAAGTTAAGGAACTAGGACCGCCTCACTGGGCTTGACAACCACCTCGAAAATCAGGTCCAGTCGATGTCCCACGGCCATTCGCTTGAGTCCGGAGCGAGGGAGTGTGAAAATCACTCTTTCCTTTACAAAATAAATATCTGGAATAGTGATCTCGGCACCATTCGCTTGGATCAAGATAAGCAACCAAACCGTCGAGAATCGGACCAAATTACACCCTCGGATCAGGAAAAATTTCGGAACATTTACATGTACTTGAAATTTCGGATTGTGGCCCACCGACCGTCGAACTGAAAATGGTCCGCCACGTGCGATCTAGGAATCCGATCGAGTCGAAAGCGTAATCCCACATAGATCCATGTGTTGAGAGCTTAAGCCTGACATTTGGCTCGAGGAGGGCCACCAGAAACCCTCTTTTGAGCTGAAAAAGTGCCGAAATACCTATAATAGTCGTACCCCTTGAACATGAGTCTATTTCGGTGAGTTTTGAGACTATATAAGGACCTTAAACCCTCTCTCATGGCAGCCATACGAATTTGGGATTTGAGAGAGGGAAAAGAAGGAGAATGTGTGGGAGTTGTGGGAAGATCTCCCTGCCGCTCTACCTATTTGCTATCGGTGCTTAACCACCTCATTCTTGCTGCTTTCCGATTCCGGCATCATTTCTAGGTAATAAACCCTAACCCTAACCTGTTTGGGGGATTTGATTGTTGTAGGTTATGAAATAGCTAACCTATTACCTTCTCTAGGTTGCCTATCGATTCCATTGCGATTCTGCGACAAAAGGTGCGGACTTTAGGTGTATAGGTTATGGCTTTCAACGCTTTCAATGTCAGATAATGATAGATTCATTATCTGCATGCAATTGCACATGTACAAAGTGCTTTCCGTTTTCAGTTTCGATTAGAATTGTAGAATTTGGAATTTCACATACTCTAGGTATTCGTATAAAATACCATATACGTATTTTTTATGGAAATATGTTTGACATGTTTATTTGTCGTATGGATATATGACGTATGGATAAAATACTTATTTGGCGAAATGATTCGCCTAAATACATGTTTACTAATAAACACTATGTATGTAGAAATACGGTATTGTAAGAAGTACCGTATACATGTATATTTTAGCGATGTGTTTGTCATGATTAATTGTCGTATAAATATATTATGTGCATATAAAATATTTGCTTGAGCGAAGGGAATCAATAGTATTACATGTTTGCTTGTATACATTATGTATGTTGAAAATGCGTATTCTAGAAAATACTGTATACGTATAAATTTTGGAGATGCATTTATCATGATTATTTGCTGGAGTAATATATTATACATGGATAAAATACTCACTTGGCTAAAGGATAGCCCTAATACATGTTTTGCTAACATACACCATGTATGTTGTAATAGTGTATTCTAAGTGTTTGTGAAAATGACTGAATGAGTATAGAATCCTCATTCGTGCTCGCTATGACTAATTGTCATGGATTCATGATTGTTATATTGGCGATACCCTTTTGATGAAAGGATTTTTCCTAAATCACGCCACGGCCAATATACACTATATATGCTAAAATGTGTGGCCCAAGTGTTTGCGGAAACGACTGAATGAATATGGAACTTGGATTCCTGCTTGCCATGACTATCCGTCGTGGGTGTACGCGTGTTATGATTGGGGCAACTCCCTAGTGAAAGGATTTGGCCTAGTGCCTATGTGATCGATATATGTCATGTATGTTGATGTATGTTTGTTTAAGTGTTTCTTGAAATGTCTGAATGAGTAATAGTTAGCAAATTGTAATGTACAAGGGTATTGAGATATGATTCTTAACCTCTTTTAACTATATGTATGATATCCTTGGATTGTTGTGTGATTAGGAATTGAACATGTATAAACTCATGCTTGTGTTGTGATTCATAACATGCTCAACTGCTTTATGATTATAACTATGTAATGCATATGTTTAAATTTATATTTACGTTGTATGATCCGTCATGGGTGATGGGGGAGCGTGCAACGAGTGCGTCAATGTACTGCGACCCTAAACGGATAATACCATACCTTGATTGTATGAGTTGAATCTTGATCCATTCCTCTTTATCTATATGCAAGTTATTGTGTTTGGGGCTATGATTATAGTCCAGACAATCGGTACCAAAATTGAATTCATGGCTGCGATTCATTTGCCACGTGAGATGTGTTCGACGAACCCGAGTCGTACTTCGGTTGGCGATAGTGGTTGGCCACGCGAAGTGCTTATGCACTTCATGTCGTTTAACTTATTGTGCGCTCGAGCTAGCCGAGCTCGTCAGGCAACCCGATCTGTCTTATGTATGTTCACCATGTTTGGACGCTACTGCTTGAACCTAGGGTACCAAACTTACCAGTGAAATCCCTTTTAACCATGGTACCTCGATCCGCTAAGACTCATGAGCCGGGCATGGTGGTATGGGACACCGTGGTCGAGCTGTCGGCCTACGCTGGGGCCACGTGCCTCCCCGTAGTGACCAGTGAGCAACTAGACTCGTGAGCCGATTATGGTGGTATGGGACACTATATTCGAGTTATCGATACTTCGGCGAGAGCCGAGTCACGGTGAGACCTGTGCTCGTGCTGACGGGCGACGAGTCCTCTATAGTATCTTCGAGTATACTCCAAGGGTCTGTGATTGGCGATGAGTCTTTCACAGCAACTAGAGTATGAGTTGAGCCGAGTACGGTGAGACCTGTATTCGAGCTGACGGCTAGTGATTGAGCCGAGTACGGTGAGACCTGTACTCGAGCCGACGGCGAAGCAATTGAGCCGCATAGGGTGAGATCTGTATCCGTGCTGACGAGTGACGAGCCCTTTGTGATGCCTTCGCTACGCCTCTCAAACCATAATATCGTATGAGATTAACTAGGACTGACGACCCTAGAATGGATCATGTTTGGGAATGATACAAGGGAGGTACCTTAGTTTCCAATACTGTCTTGTTTGAAATGACTAATAATAACTCGGTAATCATGATCATCATCGCACCGCATGTGCTTAGTAGATGTGGCGCACTGAGGGAGTTAAGCATTCGCGAACGTAAGATGATGTTGCATGAGGGTGGTTTGGTAAGGGCATTCATCATGTCATTTCATACTTGCATTAATAAGAGTACTTAACATTGTTTGATTTTACTGCTTTATCATTACTGCTTGGTAGTCGATAACATGTTAACCTATGCTTTATTGTTCCACCGAGTTGATCACTCACTCCCACGTTACGGGACGGTGTTTGAACACCCACCGGACATTGTCGATTGCGGATGGCTACGCTACTCCCGAAGCGAGCCGGACTACTACTATGATGTCGAGGAGGAGTTCTCCTACATGTAACTCTCTCGATGTCTCTCGAAGACCAGTGCTTCGTATTGTGAGGCTATGGTACATGGGATAGAAGATATTACACTTACACATTGGTATAATTTGAACTCATTTGTAATTTATAACCCAGTAATGTTATCACGCTCGGAGACTCACCACAGTTTTATATATTTTATATATCTATCATGATCTTCCGCTTGCTAATTTATTGTCTCTCGGAGTATGATATTCTGTTTTGGCTTAATCTCACTCATGTTCAATGCACAAATACAGTCAACATTCAATCATCATTCATTTTGTTGCATAAGTGATGTTCTAGAACTCGGGAGTTGAGTTTATGCTTGACCCCCGATTTTCAGGGCGTTACATCCGACCTACTTCTCAAGCCTGTTTTACCGACTTGAAAGTTGGGGGGCTTACTGTTATGGGGAAAATGAACCAACTCACAAAAGAAAGGTCAAGTTAGAAACCCACGTATCTAACTCAACAAATGGTTCCAAAACCCAAGAGATAAGAACAAGTTCAATGGCACAAGTACCATAAACCCTAAGGAAGCCCAACCGCCTGACTAAGAAGGTAGGTCAGTACGACCAATGTTAGCAGTTGAGGTCGACACCTCAAGGTTGGCATGATCTAGGTCGGCACGGCCCAGATCCCGTACTTCAATCTGGATTGGAAGACCAGCACAAACCCGTGTATAAGCAATGAGAAGAGGCTATCAGGACTCATAAAGAATTTAAAGGCTATAGAAATTGTGCATCATAAAGATTTCTTTATAAATGGAAGGTCATCACTTTGTTCGGCAGACATGGACAAGCTCCCTCATATCCCCGGACAATACTGAACACGTCTCCAGTGCGCAACCATTTCCCTAGTCCGACCCCAAGGGGAGGTTGGTCCAATTAAGCTCGGTCTCCAGTTACGTCTCTACGTCGATTTCAGGCGGTCCGATCTCATCTAGGGAAGATAGGCTCGAGACCTTCTTCGAAGATCACGAGATTCGCCAGTGACGTAATCGTGATCCCAAGATCCTCTCTGAGGTTCTTGATGGATCCCCCTACTCAATAGAGAAATTCGTTCCATACTACCGCCTCTCTTCAACTATAAATAGAGAAGCCTCCAATGGTGAAAGGTACGCACTATCATTATCCATAAACCATCGATATTCAACTAAGACCCAGATCTTGTCCCTGACTTAGGTATCGAAGGGTCCCCTGCTCTAACCAAGGTCTTCCTTGTTCGTTCCTTACGCCGGTAAACAGGTCTATAAAGGAGCTAATTAGATTTATGCATCAATAGTATTTAAGTATATAAATTCATTTATTTGAATAACTTTTAATAAAATTTATCTAGTGAATTCAAGGAACTTTTATCATGAATTAAAAAAAAAAAAAAAAACCGTGAATTTAAGGTCACGGTGATTGTACTCGTCACACCCTTCCCTGCCTCATATAATGACGAAATTCGTCTACATAGCCACCAATCATGGGCCTTCTTTGAGTGGAACGTGTACCATCGACAAATTTCTCCTTGACCATCTATTTGCAGGGCACGGCACGGCACGGATTTCGAGGCCAGGACCACTCTCCCGGAACCATTCATCCATGTTGTATATATAAAAATCTACTTTGTCCATCATGTTCCACTCTCGATTTTAGGAATTGGAATAATAAGAATCATAGAGATCTGAAACTAAGGTGAGCCACACCAAAAAGAATAAGAGTATGGAATGCCAATCATAAGTTTGCGTGGGGCTATCATTGTTTATATCACTCATCGATTTAATTTATCAGGATAAAGTAAATAATAATAATAATAATAATCAGCCAGATCCAAATAAGAGGCTGCTAGCCACGCGTGTGGCCCATTAGAGCTTTTCATGGGACTGATGATTTGCCTGCATGGTTCATATAATGTTTCTCACCTGATGGACGGAGTTGATTTTCATATAAAATATGCTGGGCCCACAGAGCTTAGGTAATTTACACGGACGATGCCGTTGGGCGAGATTTTTGAGGAATGGTCTATCTAGAGATGTTGGTGTCGGATGAAGGGTCAGGATCAAATAGGTATAAACCCCAATTGTACAATGAGAAAGTTCGAGGATCCAGTGGGTATAATCGATGGATGATGCGTCTGATCGGTTTTGTAAAAGCCGCGTAGTTGAATACGCCAGGAAAGAGCCCTCTTCTCCTTGTTTGGAGTAAACCAATTCGGCAGAGGCATTCAAAAATGTAAATAAAGGTCGGCATCCATCGAATCTCGATGACGTGAATGGATTCGGTGCATCACTTGCATTTAACTCAGTCATCGATCACCTCATATCTGTACGAAAGCTGCTCATCTACTTAGATCTGGACCATTAATTTTCTGGACCTTACCATTGATCGCTTGAGACCCTAAAAATCATTCCTTTTGATTATTTGTATTCAAACATATATCCGGAAAAGAAACCCTAACCGCTGATTCTGCCAATAAATGAGTATAGAACGAGTTTAGAATTAAACTAGTTATAGAGAAATGCTGCAGTGCTGTCAGAGCACTGTTAGTTCTATCTGTTGCATTGGACAGTCCACTTGATTGATCTGAACTGTTCATTGATTTCAGAACACATTTCATAGCCTCTCATGCAAAAACTCCCTACTCATCCTGGAATCCAATCCATCCTTAATTTGGCCTTAGTTTCTATAGCCATCCTTTTTAATCGATGGATGAGATGGTTGTGACTGCCTTAAAAAAAAGTGATATAGGATCATAAGCAATGTAACTTGCCTGGTTTGGATACCACCGAATAAGTTACTTTTTAACTGATGTGAAGTAATAAAGTTCATCTCCCTTCTTTTATTATTATTATTTTTTTTTATTTTTTAAAGTATTATTGTAAAAGTAACTTATTAGCTAAAAGCTACTTATATTAATAAGTTATGTTATGGGTAAAAAATAGACTAATCAAGACGGACACAATGAGAGAGAATAAAGTGCAAGTAAGGGAGGTTGGATAAGAGCTTGGCCTCTACAATTGAGCACGATCTCTAGAAACAACTCAAGGATCAACTACCAGCAGCAGGCTTGGCTCTGGTCGACGTCTTGCTTCGCGACCAACAAACGATCATAAGTATCGACCTGATCTACCTTGAAGGAAGGTCTGGACCATGACCAACAATTCAGCTCGGCCTGTGGGACCTTAGCCAATCCGGCTCAAACTTCGGCATCAGTTGTCTATCGCAATGTCCTCGGAAGCTGACCACCAGGAGATCTACTTTCTATATGAGGAAGGTTAACTCCCTGAGATCTTCGCCGAGAATCACGCCTTGGATAATGCCTTAGATCTTAAGGATAATTCCATGTATAATACGCGACTATATGTCAGATTTATTTCCATACATGTAACTAACAACAAAAGACTATAAATACGAACCCTACAAATAGTAGAAGGTATGCACAAATAAACCCCAAGTTCTACTAGACCCAGTTTACGCGCTATAACTTTGGCATCAGAGGGTCTGCTATAGTCAGGGTCTCCATTGTTGTTTATTTTTGCAGGTGCATAACGACCTAGTGAGGACGTTCGGATCACAACATCAACAATTTGGTACCGTTTGTAGGAACAATAATAAAAGTCATTCTCATCTCACCCATCATCTACAAAAGTTCCACAATGGCGAAAGGAAGAAAGAAGACTCTGGAAGCCATCGCAGCAACTGCTCCCACACTAGTCGCTTACACGATAGTCGAGCAGTTCGCAGATCTCCAACGTCCACCGTCAAAGTACAAAGCTAACTTTGCACTTCCGGTGCTTGTTCATCGATCTCGGAACCGGGGTGGCCGGCTTGTCTCTTTAGAGAACCAAGTTGAAGCCCAAACCGACAACATGAACCAGTTAATCCAAATACTAAAGAGGCAGAACCTACCCCCGACCATGGAGCAGAGGTAGGCACACCAGCAAATAGTCCCGACCTCCGCGGGCTCCCCATGACTCGCATGGGGCCAAGCAATATCCGGGACAACATATACATGCACATGTCCGTACCGTAGGAACTACGGGGCTCGTTGATTCTGACTAGCAACACACCTTGGATGAGAAAAGACGTGGGAAAGTGCCCAAGGTAATGGCTGAGAACGAGGGTCCCTAGGAGGCCAGGCTTAAAGAGATACAAGGTTAGATCGGCAATATCCGATAGGCTTACCGAGCTCGAGCACTGACCTCAGTTGAGGCCATGTTGGAGGAGACGAAACCACCCGACCCTTATATGTTTTAGTTGTCCCTATTCTATCTATATCGAACTTATGACATCTTGACATTTTATCTTGTTATATGCTAAGTTGTATTTTACTTCTCTTCATCGAGTCTGTTTCAAACTAGTAGTAGATATGATCTCACTTGGTTTCTAGTTCACCCAAATTTGATAATCTTAATAGATTTTTAAGGTCAGAAAGGAGCAAGCAATGAAGAATATCTATAGAACTACTTTCATTATATATATATATATATATATATATATATATATATATATATATATATATATATTTTTATTTGAAAACTTGTAACGAATTCATAATAAAAGCAATGAGAAGAGAATTAGTAATAGTAGATTAGTTGATTATAAATTCATGAAATTTATTTAAAGTTTAAATTTAATTTATTATGACTTGGATGACCTAATTATGATTTTGTTTGGAGGTGTGATGAATTGATGTAAATGTGAAGAATGAATTCATTGACTATTAATCTACACCCAATAACTTGGAATCTGAGTTCCAAGTTTCGGAGTGTGAACCACTTACGGTGAACAGGAACAGTTGTCTAAGCAAGGCTTGACCGTTCAATGGACCATGTCCAGAGATGGTACCATTTGATGATCATGATCTTCTGATCATTTCTCTCTTTCTTTTTGAAGTGGACTATTGTATTTTTGGTTTAACCATCGGTTTTCAAGTCATCACTTGTAAAGTTGATAATCTTACAATGCATACAATTTTTTACTCACAGATTGTCCACATTGAAATACACTTAAATCAACGGTTTCGATGATTCTTGGTGGGGTCCCACTTGTCTCAGGCAAGGTGGACCACTAATTCAGGTGGTACAATGAGCTGGTCACCCAAGTCCCATCTACCGAATCATACGTGTCCGCAGGAGGACCATATGATTCCTGCTCCATGGACCATTCTCCAAATATCCCTTCGATTGAATGATCCTTAAATTGGAAGTTTGTAAAGTCGGTTAAGAAAAGAATATTGCAATGGTCACATCCATTTGAAAAAGAAAAGCCAAAAATTGGATGGTAAGGGTTTTTGGATCCGGTAGATTTTGTAGGAACGGTTAATCATTGTGTGGCAATAATCAGATCAATAGTCTGGATCACTGGACCATGGCCCCGCGTGTGCAAACAAAAGAGAAGAACCCAGGAAAGTGTGTTTGACAAAATAATTCCTCTTAAAAGATTCCAAAACAAATGAATGAAAGCCAAATGGATCTCGGTTGCATTTCAGACCGTTGGATTCATAAGATTCCAAGGTGAAAAGCAATACGTTGTAAACACAACTCCACGTTGACCAGACAGCCATCCCACATAAGTCGCGCCAAAAGAAAACCAAAAAACTTTAATACTCCGGCAGACTGCAATAGTTTATACACGGGAACTAAGAAACTGCACACATAGCATAACGATCACTTAAACTTAACCGTTAAAATTGTGGTTCCCATGTTAGTTATCTAGCAATCAAAAGAACTTGGATGATTTCATTTCCTAATTGTACGATTATAGTCATCCAGTAGACGGTTCATATTGAAAATATTCAAAGGTCCAAATTAAACAGAAAAATGCCTATTACCTATTTCAGAGGCTAGGATTGGTTGATAAATCTAAATTTTGGATGGTGACCCGTAATTTATGTGATTTAATCCGACCTAACATCTACCACGTGAGTACAGTTTCTTAGTGCTTGTGTATCCACTGTAACTCTGCTAGAGTAAAAAATAAATAAATAAATAAATAAAAACAAACAAATTCCCCCAAGTCTACCCACTTCATCGTTTCTTCCTTTCCATTTCCTCATATGTGACCAGAAATTGCCCTCCGTATCTTTACAGGAAGTTTGCTGATTCCACACGCGTGTGTCATCACGACCATCTATACTATCCAAACACATTCACACGCGACAATATGGAATCCTTGTACGTGATCACATCTTCCCATCAGTTGGGCTACACTAAAATCAGGAAATTTCACACCTTACGTGGGCCACATCACAAGAAAACAAAGGGATGGCTATAAAATAAATGTTTCAGCCATCAGGTGTGTAAAAGCCCACATCCGGAGTGGAACTGCCTCAACATTGAGTCAGAAGATCTAACCATTGTTTCCAACCAGGTGGAAAGATGCTTCTGGCACACGTGTTCCATACTATGACGTGTGCTTACGTGCGGATGGCCGGCAGAGTTGGAAATAGCACAAGAGAAGATATGAAAGGAATTTTCCAAAAGCGTGCGGTGGAAAAAGGGGCGCGCATTGGATACTGAGAATGTCAGTAGCCAAATCGCTACTGAAGTGACGTCACCAAGCTCTGTAGACCCCACCATGATGCATGTCTTGTATCCATACCGTCCAACCATTTTCAGAGATCATTCATTGCATTACAAATAAAATGAGATAGATATAAAGTTCAAGTGGACCCACCATGAAAAATAGTGGGGACAGTGACATCCACCGTTTAAAACTTCTTAAGGGCATGAGTAGTTTCCGTTGTGGGCCTTATAAATGCTTAAACGGTGGGTGTGACGGCTCCCACGGTTTTCTGTAGTGGGTACCCTTAAAATTTAGCTCTATCTCATTCTCTTTGTAATGCCAAATAACGATCTCTAAAAATGGCTGGACAGTATGGATACGACACATGCATAATGCTGGGGTCCATAGAGCTACGTCACTCCTGTAGTGATTTAGATACTGACCTTTTCAGTATCCTATCCGCGCCCTAGGAAAAAGAGAGGAAAGGTGGGAGGAGGAGACTAGTCAAAGCCATAATTGTACTTACAACCGTCATAAATATCTGCGAGAGTACCAAAATATTGCATCGTGTTCTTCCCAAAGATAAATTAACAAAGTTTATCATACTATTTTAAAATATCAGCTGTTTTTGTTGGCAATTTTGCAGAAAAAAATCCTCAAATATCTTAACATTTTTATACGTGGTGCTTTTTGACCAGGGGTGTAACCCGGTTGGATGCATAAAAAATATAGGAAATGAAATATTTTATTATTATTATTTTTTAATGAAACTAATTTTTTATTGTTTGTTAAGGGTTTTTTTTTTTTTTTTTTTTCATGGAAAGTATCATTTCTCACTTTATATTTTTTAGAAAAATAAATTAATTTATTTTCCAACCTTCATTCTTAAAAATACAAATTTCTCACGTTGGAAGAGAGATGGTGATGTTTTTAAGGGTGAAAGCCCAATGCACTACTATCCATGTTCAATCACGTGATGTGCACCACATGTGCCAAATGATACATTGTTTATCTACCGTCATATCTCACATGTGCTACTATACAACATGTGCCACCATTCATCTTATGCACCTCATATGTAAAGAGCACATAATGTGCTAATATAGCACATATGTCATCATCCATCTTCTCTTGGCTTCTCACACGTGCTATTACACCACATATACCACTATTCACCTTGCTTGTGCTCCACATGTTCAAAGCACCCACATGCACTAATGCATCGCATGTGTCATTAACCATTTTCAATTTTATAAATATGACATGTGCTAATGATGCCAATGCGTACAGGTGTCATCATCTAACTTTAGTGCCTACATGTCAAAGGTGTCCACGCATGTCTTGTGCCACATGTGTCATCGTACAACTCCAAACTGGCCCTAAGGATATATATTTATTTTTTCTAATGATAAAGTAACGTAAGTGAGCAATCATTATTATTTGTTAATGTTTGTTTAAATAAATACTAGGGCACATAATCAAAAGCCAAATTCATAAATAATAAGAGAGAGGTATTGTCGATATTATAATTTTAAATTAAAAATTTTAATCAATATAATATTTCATTGATAAAACAAATAATAAAAATATGCCATCATTGTGGTTTAATGTAGATGGCATTACCAAACAAATAAAGTAAATTGTAATCATTGTCCATTTTTTTTGGTTAATGAGTTAATTGGAAAAACAAACACATCCTAAAAGTTAACTTCATGTATTGTTTACTTTTTAGCGGCAATAAAGTCAGAAAATTTTAGGGTCCACATTGTATGCATATGATATTCAACCCATCAAACATATGCACCCAACATGATAACCATACAAACTAAAAAAAGCTTTGTGATCAATCACCAAATGAGTTATACTAGCATTTTGATGATTTAAGTGGTGTAGAATATTTTTATGGTGTGGTTTGCCTTATGTTTAGATTGATCAATTTTTTTGTTCTTCTTATTATCAGGGCAAATTACATATATAGGAGGATATTGTACATATATCATGTGGGCCCCACAATTCTTTACTCTGCAGATTTCTAAAGGAAAACATATATAGTGATCATTATGGTAATATCACCAATCGAAATGCATTTTCACACAATTCGACTCACTAGGGCATTATTTGGTAAAATTTAATTTATGAGAAATATCGCAATAAAAATACCAATCAATATTCTAAGATGGTAAGGATAAAATGACCAAAATACCCTTTATTTATTTATTTTTCATTAAAAAATGATAAAATTGAGACCTGGAATGGTGTGGTGGACGTGTTGATTGAAAGATGTATTCATGCACACCTCACCGATGGCATCGCTCAACCCTTCCTACTAATCTGCCTTTTCGTCGAAGTCCCAACATCATATGCCGATGAGTAAAAATTGTGAGTCGGGGTTTATTTCTAGAAACCATTTATCCCGAGATTATAAGGCAATCCATCAATCATCAATCAATCACTTTAATGTCAAGTACACACCACTTTCCAAAAGTCATCTTTCTTACCATCTCTCTTACATTCCCATAATGACACATTTCATATCTTTCATTTCTCATCTCCTTATTTGTCTCCCTCTCATTTCCCAACACATTCCCAAGTGATCATCCCAAGTGAGAGAAGGGTTTGCATTTATTAAATCATCCTAGGGTTCCACCATCAAAGATGTGGCGCTCCAACGGAAATAGAATTGGTGGGCGCTTTGATAGGGTAATTTTCTATGTTTCATGATGGGCCAAGTGAGGCCCTAGGATTATGGGCCAAGTGAGGCCCTCTGGGTGATTAATGGTATGATCTCACTTGGGACCCTAAGATGTGGCCAATTGATTATCATTTTATGTACGATTGGATGCAAGGGAGGGCCCATAGTGCTCGGGGTCCCTCCATCACATGTATGTCCCACTCTTTTTCTCTCTCTCTCCCTCTCTCTTTTCATTTTTCTTTTCTTGTGATGATGTGGTTGATTGGCCCACTCGGATGGACCCCACCATGAAGTAAGTATTTTATCCGAGTTGTCTATGAGTGGGGACCACCTTATGTATTGGCCACACCACCTGTGGTGGCCCACTTAAAGGCATTGCACGCCCAAACAAAAAAAAAAGAAAAAAAAAAGGGAAAGAGTCCAGGGACTCTCTGGACGTGAAAAGCAAATACAAATGTTAGCCTTTTTCAAGGCATTGGAAGTGGGCCACATGTGTAGGCACCACCTTGATGTATATATTCGATCCATGCCGTCGGATCGAGGCGTTGAGCCAAAAAATGAGACTGGAGAGAAAACGGTGGGCCCTACCTTAGTAAAGATCAATTCTAGTTTAGAAGTACCTTAACCTTTCTAGACGCCAAAACGTACCCAATATTGGGCTTGTTGGCCTTGTTATGAGCCATGGGGACCAATGGTGGGTGGTGCGGGCCCCACATGTGAAAAACCACGGGAAGACGTGATTTAAAAAAAAAAAAATTTAATCGAGGAGAAGGAGGCGTCCGTGGAAAAGACCACCCACGAGTCTTGGGATCCACACCATCCATGGGTTGGAGGTTAGTCCCCTTCGAAAATCGCGATCCAGGGTTAGACATCACAAGAAACTGTGAATTGAACTCTACCATAAACCCTTTACCGGGTCGATTTTCCGTCATTATATCGAAATTTGTTGTATACCTATATATATATAAATATATGGTGGGCCCCATAGCCCACAATATGTATGTGTCTTATCCCCATCCAGGGGCGGACGGTGAGCCCACTAATGTATGTCTTTGTATTCCACCGTCCGTCGGGCAAGGTGAAACCCACGTGATGTTTGTGTTTATGCACACCGTCCGTGGGCTGTGGGTCCCACTGGAATTTTCCATGCACACGAAACTTGGTTTAAACCCTCAATCAAGTGGGACATCAATGGGATGGATTTGCAAAACCACATCTCGGTGGCCCTCAAAATGGTTATGAATGTTTTAAATGGTGCACGGCCCTCTCCATAGTGTGGTGTGGCTGCACAAGTCACGGATTGACTTGATTTTTTGAGACCTCGGCTTACCACCACGGAATAGTGCATCCCAGGCGATGGGGTAGATGTTCAAAACGCATGTGGGGCCCACTTACTCGACCTCATGGGAGGCCGAACGTCGGCACTCGAGCTCATTGTGTTTTTTTCCATATATATATATATGTGTGTGTGTGTGTGTGTGTGTGTATATATATATATATATATATATATATATATATATATATATATATATGGGTATATGTATATGTTTATGTATATGAATATGTACATGTATATGTATATATTATTTATATTATATTGTATATATTATATGTATTATATATATCATTAATATATTATATTATGTAATATATACATTATGTGGGAAACATAATGGTGGTTTGGCCCATTTGATTGATGTGATTAGGCCCACCTATAGTGCATATGTGAGGCCATGTGATGGTTATTAATGTATTTGTGGCCATGTTGAGGGCCCACCTTGAGTATATACATAAGGTGCATTTGAGGTATTTACCCATGGGTTATGGCCCATTTTGTATGTACATAAGCCCACTAATGCGGCCCACTTAATTTATATAAGGCTCATGAGATGGCCCATTTAATGCATCCGAGGGACTATGGGTCGAGGCCTAATGTGATGTATATTGGTCCATTGCAATGTGTGATTCCCTATGGTTTGTGTAATGGTACTTTATGGCGGGCTATGCCTTGGGAACAATGTTAGTTTGATGTCCACATTGTAAGGATAATGTTGGTTAAATGTCCGCATTGTCACACTCCTTAAGGCCCATGATAGGTCCATACTTGTACTCTCCAGTCCGTTTAGGCCTCTTCACTTTGAGCAACCCCCATTACCATACCATAAGCATAGTGTTGCCCCATGATTCATGATCATACGCATCATATGCATGCTTGATATGATATCATATATATATTTGGGCGGACTATTACGGGCTCCCGATATATATTACCCTACATGAGCGCGTACTTCACGCGGGATGATTGCATGAGAGTGTGATACATGCACTGCATTTGTGTGATTGTGATATGCCCTAGCGACATCGGGGCCATAGCCTCCTGAACCGTGGGTGTGGCTGGATTGAATCTGGAAGTGTTTGGTTCTAGCATGGGCGCCATAGATGTCCCACTTGAAAATCCCTAAACCCGATGGTACCGAGAAGATGACTCCAACGTCGAGACCGAGTGGATGTACGAGCGCATGAGGGCCGACTACTAGGAGGCCGCGTCTCCCACTGTGTCGTGGTCGGTTGGAAAGGGCGTGACCCCCGCCCGAGTGAGGGGGCAATTTCTTTGATTTGACCAGGCTTTCGGTCCGCTATCGACGAGTGTATATTATAGTGTCTCTTAGATGCGTGGATAGGGGTGGCAAGTCCACTTAGACCCCGTGATTATCACGATAACCAGATTGACATGAAGATTGACATGCTTGGGCCGCATTATGCATCGCATGGCCTTGATATGGCCGATATCATTTATATTCTATACCGCATAGCCTGGTACGGCAGGCATGTTGCATTCATGTACTCATTGGCACGATTCGCATTACTCTGACCTTGCATTCTGAGAACGCTCATATTGCGCACACACTTACACCACCCTCTAAGCTTTCTATAAGCTTATGCATGATTGATGTGTGCAGGTGACGCCAGGATGCAGCCGTAGTCTCGCCGCAGTTGGAGTGTGCAGCCGAGCTTTTGGAGTTTTGTTATTAGCACGATCTTGTATTTCCCTTTCCTATGCATTGTACTTAAAGTTTTTGTTCATGATAATATGGTGTTCTTGTGGTTATTGTTCGTGGGTTATGCTTGTATTATGCTCATATATATATATATCCTCCTTGTATATCTATATATATATATATACCGGGAGCCGAAAGGTACTATGTCGCCCATTTGGATTCGGCGATCGGGAATTTTGTGAGCCCGGTCTCCGAGTTTGGGGCGTGACACCTTTTACCATATATATATATATATGTATATATATGGGAAAAGTCCCATGAGGATGGGAACATCGAGTTTGTGTGGACCCCACCGTGATGCGTTTCAAACATCCACCCCATCAGTCAGATGCACCATTCCATCGTGGGCCTAGGTCTCAAAAATCAAGATAATTCGTGACTTGTGTGGGCCACACCACATACAGAAGTGGAGAGGGGTCGTGCACCATTAAAACATTCATGGGACGTTTTTTGGGCCCACCGAGATGTGGTTTGCAAATCCAACCCATCCATTATATGTGTCCCACTTGGATGAGGGTTCGAGACCAAGTTTCAAAGAAATTTAAAACTCGTGGGCCTCACCAAGTGCTTTTATATGTTTTTGGCATGTCTTCACATGATTTTAGATGGTATGGCCCACTTGAGTTCCGTATACGACTGATTTTTGGGATATCCCATATATAATTTAAAGGGGACCATCAAATGCGCGGTGTTGATGGTCGACACGCATCACGGTGGGGCCCACATAGCTCGACCTCACGGGAACTTGTCGTGAGCTCAAGCACATAGTACCTAAACTACACACACACACACACACACACACACACACACACACACACACACCTGAATCCGAATTAAGTCGGTTTCGAATCGAGTCAAGTCTGATCGGATCGAGCCAGGTCGAGTTGCTGGGTAACTCGAACTTGACTCAGTTTGAGTTCGGATTAGGTGAAACCTACTCGGTTCGGACCGACTCACCCATTCGGTTCGGGTCAAGTTGGGTCCAAACTAGTCGGATGAGTCGAGTCGTCCTGCATGCCCAGCTCTACATGCAAATGCCACGTGGACCTCACAATTCAAACTTTGCCACTTCTTTTAAACGAAAAAGTAGCTGAGGCATTTGAGTAGTTTCTCCCTTAATAGTCACCAACCAATAATTTCGATAATCTAAGTCAATATTTGGTAAAACAACTAGCTTTAAGGAATTTTCGGGTAAAAATCTCAAATTATAATGAGAAAGCTATTAATTTTTTTCACTAAGAGAATGTTTGAATCCGAAATTGTTTAAGATAAAGTTACTTATGTCACAGGTAGTATATCTTAGTTTCTACTTATTAAGAAGATAAGTATATTTGGTAAACAATATACCAATCAGCTTCTCATCTCTTTGGTCTCGGTTTATGGCTCTCTTCAACAACTTGGAAGAGTAGAAAAGATAAAAAAATGAACTGAAGTGATTAAGTACTTTTAAGTGAAAGAAGTTATAACTAATCACAAGCCAAACTAATTTATTTGAAATAAGTCACTTATCTACCGCTGTAAGTAAAAGAAGTAACTTATTTGGTAGTATCCAAAACGTGCCCAAAACATTTATATATTTTAAAGGGATTTTATTAGCAAAATTCCTCATGGATTTCGATTTTACAAAATGCTACCTCTATGAATACAAATACTTGGAGGTGTTTCTTCAGAAAAATTATCAAAATACCCTCTCTCTCTCTCTCTCTCTCTCTCTCTCTCTCTCTCAGTGGCAAAGTTGCACGTTCGCGTGGTATAATAGTATGGCATTCAATTAGTCCAACAAATGCACCAGAGCATGATTCCCACACAAACAAAAATTTGGACGTACAATCAAGTCATTGGATGGGTTAATACATCAATTTGGATGTATATATTCTAATTTATTTATTTATTTATTATGGCAAAGCTCACCTATGATTGGATCCACTAGATTTTAATTTTTTTTCACCTGGTTGTCACAGTTGGGTGCATCTCTTGGAAAGGTTGGATGCCATATGCATGCCAATTGGGCCCATAATTCTCCAATTCACCACTTTTTAAAGAAAATAAATAAATAAATAAATAAGGCGTATTTTAGTAATCTTTTTCGAAAAAACCACTCAAGAATTCTGAACTGAGGAGGCATTATTTTGTACCATCAAAATTAGTAAGGAAATTTGTGATTAAAATCCCTATTTAAAATTTCCAATAATATTAGAGAAAAAACCTAAATTTCAAAATCTCCACAGAAATTTTCAGTTTGTAAAATCTCGCATAATGAGATTTGTTAGTATGCCTGAGATATGCTCTTCAATCACTTATACTTTGAGTACGGGGAGTTATTTGAAACTCTGACAAAGTACCAAGCCCGATATGCAGTCACACCCAACTTCAACATGCTGGCATGCATAGATGCGAGTTAAATTGAGCTAAACTGGGGAACCCATTTCTTTGAGGTCACAGTCTCAAAATAAGATCGATTGAATAATCCTAAATTCTGATTTAGAGGACCCGTATTTTTTGTAACAGGACTATTGAATGATTTTCATTATCAACCGTCCAATAAATGCACCACAATCTCATGGTCAGAGAATCAAATTCAATGTGCAATCACCACGGTCTGATAATGAAATAAGAGCAATTTCTAGCTCTTGGTACATTTAAACTGTCACATAACAATTTAATTTGAATTAGTTATTGTGTAATTTCTAAGTGTCTGCAGATGGTCCGTCACACTGTGACGGAGTATCAAAGGTTTTCTCTTCGTTTGGATTCTGATGGTTGGAATTGAAGTCGAGATCCCACTAATTCACACGCTCACGGAAAAAAGAAAGAGAGTCTTTTGTTTTTTTGTTTTTTGTTGTTTTGTTTTTTTTTTTGCTTCCGTTCACATTTGGATGATGGTTGACTAGCCTATTATATTGACCTTTTTATACGTCTTAGCACACATGCCCATGTGACCCAAGTTCCGTGTACTTTCATCCGCACGCTATAAGAGTAGTGTGGGATTCAAGTTGTTGATAGGCCGGTGGGCCTTGACTCTCTCTCTCTCTCTCTCTCTCTCTCTCTCTCGATCGACTAAAATATGCAATTTGTGAACGGTTTTAGCATGTTATCATTCGAATCAATTATCCCACAACTCAGATTAACAAATATCAGTCAACGTGATACTTTATATCATTTTATCATTACAAGAAAAGAAGAAGAAAAAAAAAATCATTTGGCTATAATTTTGACCATATCTGAGGAAGGATTACATATGAATGGACAAAATTGAATTATGCTGAAAGTTGACATTGCAACTTTTCAATTCGACATGTGACCGACTAAGAGTTCCATGATCATGCCATCTTTGAGGCCCACAACCAATTAAGTAGTCGCCAACTTGTCCTGAAATTCAGTCTGGCCGATCGACTTGCAAAAAGGTGGCACTACATATGCAATATTTGGATCGGCGCATAAAATGGAATTCCCGTTTGAATATGTATCACTTGCATTTCGACTCTCATACCTTTGGGGTTCATTGTGGTGAATATGGATTAGTCTTCTAATTAATCTCATCATGTGCTCTACATTGATGACCAAAGAAGATAATCAACACCTTGCTCTTTACCGCAAAGTCTTCGATATGCCCACCCATAACATACAAAGGAGTCAAGCTCAATTATTCCGAAAACGACGGGGATTCTGGACATTTTTGGATTTGTTAATTAACCGATGATGTTTACTTGTGCTTATGCAAGGGCCAATCTGTGAATTTATCACAACGAAGTATATATGAGAATTACTTGTCCCAATTAGCAATGTACATTTTCTTCACCTGTTACATCATCAATATGGAATTTTTGGACATTTTCTTCGCCTTTTACATCATCAATATGGATTTTATTTTTTATTTTTTCTACCCTGACATGTACAGTTGAGTCACCATGACTCCACTGGTCTTCAGCTAAGCACGCAACTAGCAAAGGAAACAAAGGGAAAATAACAAAAAAATCTCAAAATTCATGCCATTTAACATGGATCCGTTGTTTTCAAATGGAACGAATGTTTGACTTGTTACCAATGCGTTCCTACTTCGAGGCTCACGCTTAGACCAGTGTCACTTGTGTTGGACATCCTAGCCCTATAAACATTGGTTCCTCCATCAAAGATCACTGTCTTTTATGTTGGGAACCGCAGAAGCACATGGCGGAATCAAGTACAAACAATTGCACAAATAAAGCCAAATAAGAACAATTCAAATTTTACATTAAAAAAAAAAAACCTTTTGAGGGAAAAAACCATGGCACAAAGTGATGAGTAATGCACTGTGAAAACATAATTAGAAGAGATCGATGATCTCACCGATTCGAACAATCCTCAAATCTTCTTCAAACCCTCGCTATGCCCTTGAACCCTTATGAACGTTTTAATCAGTCCTAATACACCTTAATCCCTCTCTAATCCTAATTACACCCGGTATATATACTAACCAAACGGAATAGGAAATAAATCCCGCACTTATTCAACTTTATATACACGCTCGATGGGACCTTTGATGGCATCGACAAACATTGAAGCCCGTCGATGATATCGAAGATCCTTCAATGACATCGAGTAGTAACTTTCAAAACTGTCCAACAAGTAAATAAGATTTTTTCATATTTTCTCGATGGGATCGAGTGGACTGTCAATGGCATTGACATATGCTCGATGGGATCGAGTGGTCTGTCGATGACATCGAAAAACCCTGTTATAGATAAATTTAAGACATTAACAACAATCTTCACCATATCTTCAATCTTCATTGTTCATAACCCTTTGTTACTACTATCTCTTGCCTTCCATCATTGCTTCATCGTTGTTTCTCGTTCACACTACATCCTCATTATTACTTCGTTATGCCTAGAGAAGTTGCACCGAATTTGAACTTCTCTATGGGAACCACCTTCGTAAGCATGTTAACCGGATTCACACTTGTGTATATCTTCTCAGGAGTCATGCCTCCTTCCTCAAGTACTTGTCGGATAAAATGATAACTCACATCAATATGTTTATCACATGAGTGATAAAAAAATTCTTTGTCAAATTAATCGCGCTTTCGTTATCACAATTTACTGGTACGGCTTCTTACTGAAGACCCAATTAATTTATCATTCCTCTCGACCAAATACCTTCTTTGATTGCTTCTGTCATCGTCATATACTCAGCTTTGATTGTGGAAGGAGCCACCATAGACTGAAGCTTCAATATCCAATTGATCGCTCCACTCGTTAACACAAATGAGTAAGAGGAAGTCGACCTTCTATTGTCCACACTACTCGCGTAATCTGAATCCACATAACCTAATAACTTATCCCATGATTTTTCAAATATCAAGACGTCTTGCATACCTAAAATATATTGAAGTAGCCATTTCAGTGCCTCCCAGTGTTACTTACTAGTGATAGACATGATTCTACTAACGACATCCACAACATGTGAAATATCCGCTCTTGTACAAACGATGGCATACATCAAGTTGCCAACTGCACTCGAATAAGGCACACAAGGCATAACTTACTTTTCTTCATTTGTTTCAGGACACTGTTCAAAAGTAAGCTTAAAATGTGGCAAAGGGGAATGCTGATAGGCTTTTCCTTGTCCATCCTATACTTTACTAATATCTTCTCAAGGTATTCCCCCTTAGATAACCATAGCCTGCTTAGCTTCCTGTATCTGTGTATGTCAATGTCGAGAACCAGCTTTGCAACCCCTATATCTTTCACCTTGAATGTCCCTGATAGCCAAGTCTTCAATATGTCGATGTTAGACATGTTATGACTGGCGATAGGCATATCATTAACATACAATACCAAGATAATGAATTTTCCATCACTCGATGTCTTATAATAGATAAAATGATCATACTCATTCCTTGTAAACCTCTGACTCATCATGAAAGAATCATGTTGATACATAAAAATCGAGCAAGAAGAAGAGAGGAAAGCTCTAGAAGAAGACAAAGTTCTGCACCATTTGGTTGTGCGGTGCACAACAGAAGTTACCTTAGAAGTATCGTTATGCGAGGCACAACATAAGTTGATTTAGAAGTACCATTGTGCAGCACACAACAAAAATTGCTTTATAAATATCATTGTGCGGCGCACAATGGGCATATCCACACAATGGGTATATCTGCACAGTGAGTATATGCGCACAATCAATCTTTTATGAAGGTCTCACATGTGTGGAGGGCTATAAATACCTTGCTATCTTCTATAGTTGAATCATTCAAACGACGCCAGAGTAGCAGAGAAGAATCCGGATCTCAGAAGAACCCAGATATTAAAAGTGCCCATTGTGGGGCGCACAACAAGTGGCCCGCACAACGGAGAGGGGCACACAACGAGTGATCCGTATAATGAGTGTGCACAACAGTCATGTGCACCCAATGGGTCCGTTGTACGGACAGTAAGTTCAAGTGAGGATTATTCATCAAAAGTGTCACACCCCAAACCCAGAAATCGGATTCACAGGAATCCTGATCGCCGAATCTGGTGTCGACAGCCTCCGTAGTATCCCATTCTCGGCTCTTAGCGTCCATACGCCAGATTTCGATCCCGGGATCCTACAAGGAGGATTCTTTTTTTGTACATTTAACTCATAATAAGCATAACTTCAAGATTACCCAATTCACAAAGGCAACATCATCATCACATATCCACTAATATAATCATTTGAGTACAATGCTGAAAGGGAAATACATAAATCGAAAATCAAGCCGTGGAAGACCGCCGCATGCTCTAAGCTCAACGCTGCTGCAACCTAACGCCACCTGCACGCATCTATCGTGCATAAGCTTATAGAAAGCTTAGTGGATAGTGAAAGTGTGTGCACAAGGAAGTGTCAAGTAAGAAATATCAGAGTAGTCAGAATAAGCGGAAATACTAATAAGCCCATAAATCATACAATATCAGAAATACTGACAAGTTCATAAATCATATGAAATCAGAGTAATGCGAAGACATGCTGATCGGCCCATAAATACCATCAGCCTTATCCAAGCTATGTGATGCAAAATTATAATAAACCAATATCATATACTGAGGAAGCACTATAGATCAGCTATGATTTACAAAGACAATAAGCCAAATACAATGTGCTGAGGATGCAATGCAATATGCGATGCGAATGAAATGACCAAGCTGGAGTGTGAAGTCGGGATGATAGTACGTAGTATCGCAAGCTACGGGGTCCATCACAATGGACTTCTATCCAAACCAGTCCCATACCTAAATTTGGATAGTCAAACTCAATGTGGTAAACTCCTGATCTCAGGTTAGTCGCGCGCCCCAACCGAAATCCTTGCCATGCGAAGGTACACACAATTAGTTGCGCATCACCAACCCGAGTGGATAGTGAATGAAATGAATGCGTGAGTATGCAATTCTTACTCAATAAGTCCACATATCAGTACCGTTCCTATCTGGAAAATCACCGGGGTCTATTACACTCCAAACCAGATTGCCGCCCCATCGCGCGCAACAAGGTGAGTGGAAGAGACCTCACTATCCGTCTGCCAATATCGGGCCCGGCTCATCGATAGCGGACCCATTCCTCAAGCTGGTCAGACTCAGCCTAGCATTGCCCCCTCCTCTCGGGCGGGTAAGGCCGTACTCCCTTCCAACCGACTACGACACAGTGGGAGACATGGCCTAACGATATACGGCCCTCATGCGCTCATACATCCACTCGGTCTAGACATTGGAGCAACCTCTGGAACCAAGAGGGTTTAGGGACTTTCACCCAGGGATATTTATAGCACCCCATGTAGAACGAATTTCCGGTGTCCCATCTGGCCATCCACGAAATACCTGTAGAGGCTACGACCCTGATGTCGCTAGGGCGTACAGTAATCACAACGCATAATGCAAGATGCATAGTCATACAATCCAGTCATGCATCAATCCTGTGTATACCATGTACTTATGGGAGACAATCCCCTCCTATCAGGGAGTCTCATAACAACATGGCCAATGACATGTGTAATGGTCAACCAATCTCATTACAAATATGCAGATGATGCGTATGGGCATGTATTGTGATGCTATGCTGTCACATACTCATAATCGGTATCAATAACTGGCACCGACAATCGGCCCTAACAATGTGGACATTTAACCAACATTGCCCCCAAGGAGTGGCCTTCATAGGGCCAAACATACATTGGACCCATGGCCCCACACAAGGACCTAATATACAACACCATGGACCTTACTTAAGGGTCACATATACACAACAGGTGGGCCCTGCTCATGGGCCTCAAATACATGTCATGCGGGCCTTACACATGGGTCCCGAATACATCAAAGGGTCTTGCATCATGGGCCTAATACACATCACAATGGGCCTTGCCCATAGGTCACGAATACATCACAATGGGCCTTGCCCGTAGGCCATAAATACATCACAATATGCCTCAACTATGGGTCGCGTATGTATTATATAGGTCTTGGCAATCGAAATTGGCCTCACAATCGAAATCGGAATCGAAATCGGAGTAGGCCTCAATAATCGGAATCGGTCACGACAATTTGAATCGTCAATCGGCCATGACAATCGAAATCGATCGGTAATCAAAGTCGGCAAATCGGTCACGTCGATCGGAATCAGCAATCGGTCATAACAATTGGAATCGGCAATCGGTCATAATAATCGGAATCGATCAATGATCGGAATTGGCAATTTGGTCACATCAATCGAAAATTGAAAATCGGCAATCGGTCATGATAATCAGCCTCGATCGCTAATCGGTAATTGGCCACGACAATCGGGATCGGTCAATAATCGAAATCAGCAAATTGGTCACGTCAATCGGAATCAGCAATCGGCTACGACAATCGGAATCGATCGATGATCGGAATCGACAAATCGGTCACGTCAATTGGAATCGGCAATCGGCCACGACAATCGGAATCGATCGATGATCGAAATCGGCAAATCGGTCACGTCAATCAAAATCGACAATCGGCCACGACAATCGAAATCAATCGATAGTCAGAATCGGCAAATCGGTCACGTCAATCGGAATCGGCAATCGGTCATGACAATCGGAATCGGCAATCGGTCATAACAATCGAAATCGATCGATGATCGGAATTGGCAATTCGGTCACGTCAATCGAAAATCGGAATTCGGCAAATCGGTCACGTCAATCTGAATTAGCAATCGGCTATGGTTATAACAAATTCGATAATACGGAGCCATCCGTCTATGGTGAATGGGGCTAACTTATTTGAGTTAACCCATTGAGGGAATGATGAGAATGGGCCTAACAAGGCCTAGGGGAAGGTCACAATGAGTACATCTAACCATCATTGCCCATCAATGTGGCCATTTAACCAACATCACTCCCAAGCAGTGGCCCACATAGAGCTAAACATATAATGTGCCCACGGCCTCATACAAAGGCCTAATATACAACACAATGGGCCTTACTCAAGGGCCACATATACATTACATCGGGCCTCACAATATGGGACATTGGGTCTAATACCTGGGCCTCAAATACATCACAATGGCCCGCATCACATGGGCCTTACGCATCTCAATAGGCCGCATCTCATGGGCTTCAAATACATAACAAATGGGCCTCATAGATGGGCTACAAGTATATCAAAGTGGGCCTGACGGATGGGAGTTTGGATTACATCTAAAATCATTTAAATAGTTGTAGGTGCAACATGTGTATCACTGTGCACATCATTCCATGGGACACATGGCCCAATAATGATGATCATTACTGTCCCAACATTGTCCAGGTAAATCAACACTATCCAACCATTGTCTGTGTAAACCAGCACTGCCCAAACATTGTCTAGCATCGTACAGCACAATCTGAATGGTGTGGATAGAGAATAAATAAATCAAGGTGGACCCTGCACACTGCAGGAGGCCTGTAGATGAACGGCCTACATGAAACACATACATCACATTGTGCACTACACGACAGGAATGAAACACATACATCATGCACGCCCCACTCAGCACACCGTCCAGATGGACTGTGTGGATACAGGATACATTGATCAAGGTAGGTCCCACCTACCCACACATGTCACACGTGTGGGGTGGGCCCACACCTTAAAACAGATGGTGGCCTGGATATAAACCACAGGATATACATAATATAATATTAATTTATATATATATATATATATATATAAAGGTATCATTTAATATAATAATATTATATGCTCAAACGTCCAGGTGTTGGCGTACTCCTCCTGGGATTTAAATCTGCGTCCCTGAGATGGATGGTTAGATAGAATACATGCATCAAAGGATAGGGCCCACCGCCTACAGGTGGATGACGTGGATAGGACACGTACATCAATGTGGGTGCCACCTGTCCCACATAAGAAATAGATGGACGACTTAGATAAAATATTTACATTAGGTGGGATCCACGTGACCTGGACGGTCTGGATGGCCCACATATTCAAGCAGGCGGTGAATTACATACATTTAAGGTGGTTTCCCACCATTGGATGGTCTGATGGGTCCCAAATCGCCGTGCAAATGGCCCAGCACCGTCCAAATCATCTGGACGGTGTGGATGGAACAAATACATCAAGGTGCATCACCATACGGCAAAACAGACGGACGACGTTGATGTAACAAACACATCAGGGGACCCCATCCTTAGCAGATGGACGGCGTGGACAAACAGGTACATCACGGTGGAGTCCACGCGTGCGTGTGGGGCCACGCTGTTGGGCAGCATAGATATATCACGTGCGGCCCTACAGAGTTTGCTGACGTCAATACCACAGCTTCATAGCTGTGGTCCCTGTCGTCCACCCATTTTTGCCAGGTGGGCCATGATCACATCCAGACCACTGTACGGTCTGATAAAATAGGTGGACAGCGTTGACAGAACAAATGTAATCAGGTGGATTCCATACATCAGATGGGGGATCTCCACCGTCCAGATCTGCTGGACGGTGTAGATTCAATAAACACATCAAGGTGGGTCCACATCAGCGTGGCCCACCGGCTTTGGACCAGTTGATATTTGTGTTTTCTGCTTGTTCAAACGGACAGCAGCTCGGACTGTGGCAGATGGACGCCTCTGCTGTTGGTATGGTGCAGCTCACAGAACTCTGCTGTAGATGGACGGTGTAGATGAAAATCTTATACATCACAGGGTGGGGTCCACGTACACGTGGCCTGCGTGAGTTGAATCAAGCTAATATTTGTATTCTACCTGCTCCCAGGCATGCTGCTGGACAGCAGGTTGGACAGTGAGGATATAAATCACCTACATCAAGGTGGGGTCCACCACGATGGACCACACGGTCTCGGGACCAGGCTGATATCCATGTTTTTCCCCTTCACCCATACCCAAAACGGGCAGCAGGTGGCCCAGCTGCTGGACAGTGGGCGTCCCACTATTGGACAGCGTGTGGGCCCACCCGATGGGCGGCGTGGATCAACATACATCATCAGGTGGGCCACGTCCATCAAGAAAAAAGAGAGAGGGATAGAAAGAGAGAAGGGAAGAGAGAAAGAGAGGAAGAGGAGCACCCACCATTAGATTTCTTCTTCATTCTTCCGCCAATGCAGGCTAGAGCTCCAATGGATGGACTTCAATGGTTGAGATCGGACTTGGATGGTGGAGATGGAAGGTAGGAAGGTGGGCCACACTAGTTTCTCTCCCATGGAAGCCATGGATGGTTGCTTGGAGAGAATGAGGGAGAGAGGTGAGAGAGAGAGAGAGAGAGGTTGAAAGAGAGAGATGGGTGAGTGATGTGGTGGGTGTACTTTGTGTAAGAGAGAGTTTGACTTTGGGGTTGCTTGGGGATGGGGTTGTACTTTGACATGTGAGGTGATGTATACTTGATTGATGAGATTGATGAGATTTGATGTGATATTCTCTTGGGTTATGTAACGTGCGGTGTTTTCTTCGAACTGAACGTGGGCCCACATCTCCTGGCCTGGGTATCGCCTCGACGCGCGAGTCATGGCATCGGAACCGCGGAGACGGCGCGGTCGCAATGGTATAAGTCTCGGGTTGAGTTGAATCAGATTAACGACGTATGAATCAAGGTCGTGCGCAACACCGGTTAAGAGTCGAAGGTCGCCGGAATTCGACCGGAAAGACCGCGGAAACCTACGGAACGGTACGGTCTAGGATACGGGTCTTACAAAAAGGGACCCTAATCTGGTTGAAAGATTAAAGTATCTTCTCAGGAGCATGGAATCAATCAGGATGAATATTATTCCAGCACAACGATATCTCCATATTGAAGATCATGATGTGATCTAAAATCCTGCAAAAATTAATATTAAAATATTTAATATTTGTGTGGCATTGTGTAAATACTTTATTTTGGAATCAAAGGAGAGAAAGGATGTAACGAATTCAGAATAAATAAAATAATGATTATTCTCTTCACTCTTCCTTTGTTACTATTGAGTAAAATAATTATCCCAAATTAAATGCATTTGTTTCTTCTCGAAACAAATCAAATTTCTTGTATCACTACCTAGGCGACTGTTTTAGGCCGTACAATGACATCTTCAACCTGCGAATCTTGTTCTCTGCCCCTTCTACTTTAAAACCTCCTGGTTGCTTCATGTAAATCTACTCTTCCAATTCCCCAATAAGGAAAGTCGTCTTCACATCTATCTCTTCTAGCTCGAGATCGTATTGGGCAACTAGCTCCAACGTGAATATGATAGATACTTGTTTTACCACAAGAAAGAATATCTCAATGAAGTTAATGCATTCTCTCTGAGCGTATCACTTCGCTACTAGTCTTGCCTTGTACCTATCCGTGTTTCTTCTTGAAGATCCAATTGCACCTGATCGCTTTATGGCTGAAGGAAGCTCCACCAACTACCACGTCTCATTCTTGTACAAAGGGTTTATCTTGTCATGCATCACTGCTTTTCAATTTTCAGTATCATATCGTTAAGAACCTCATGAAAGTAAATAGATCCACATCATCCATAACGAGGGAAAATATAACATTTGAGTCATCCATGTATATTGTTGGTAACCTACGATTCCTTAGTGTATTCCTTCTCACAAGTGGCTGCTCCACCAGCTTTTGTACATATTTCTGTGTCCCGGTATTAACCTGTCTCATCATTGTCTATCTAAACATCCACTACCAACTTTTCAACATCCTTGTGCTCATCCTTACGGAATAAGGATCTTTCGTCAAATTTGACGTCACAACTAAGGATGATTTTCTATGTAACCTAGTCATATAGCCTATACCCCTTCACACCATTACAATAGCTAAAAAAGACGTACTTTTTAGCCGTTTGGTCCAGCTTCTCATTCAATTGATGATACATGAGAGTAAGCATCTCAACCAAATATTCGTAGTGTCACTCCCCAAACTCGAGAACCAGGCTTACAAAATTCTTGGCTACTGAATCCAATGCCGACGGCCTACGTAGTACCCCATTCTCAGCTTCCTACTCTCATATGCCAGGTTTCAATCCTGGGATCTTATAAGGAGGATTTTTGGGGTGATTTTTTTTTTTTTTTTTTTTTTTTTTGTAAAGGAGCATAACCATAAGTGTACCGAAGTCACAAAACATCATCACCACATATCCACTAATAAATCTTTGAGTACAGTACTGTAAGGAAAATACAAGATATAATTAAAACTCAAAATAACAGGTTCGTGCTTTGGGCTCAATGGTTCTGATACACCCTAGCATCACTTGTAGTGAAATGAACGCGAATAAGCTTCCTACATAGCTCAGTAGAGTGCATGTGTGCGTGCATAATGCATATGACAATAACACAGATATCAGAGTATGCGAAAGATGATAGAGAGCTAAGCTGTCAAGTCCATGAATATTATTAGCCATACAAAGGCTATGCAATACAAGGCCTATGTGGATGAATGTCATATGCTAGAGATGCAATGCAAACATGATGAGCCTCAACTAGTCCACATATTAAAATATTTCATCGGTAGAAACATCATCGGGGTCTAGTACACTCCAACACTTAATTAATGTCGCCTCATCATGCACTTGACTAAGTGAGTGGAAGAGACCTCACTATCTTCCTCGTCAGTGGTATACTAATGCCCACCTAGCTCATTGATAACTGACTCATTTTACGAGTTGGTCAGGTTCAACCTAACTTACAACCCCTACCATTAAGCAGATAAGGTCACACCCCTTTTCAACCAACCACGACACATGGGAGATGCGGCCTACAAGTATTTGGTACTCGGACACTCATGTTATCCACTCAGTTTTGACGTTAAAGCATCCTACTAGTACCATAAGGGTTTAAGGAATTTCACCTAAGGACATCCATAACGCCCTAATGCTAGAAAAAATATTTTCAGTATCCAATTCGGACATCCATGATATGCCTATGGAGATCACAACCCCGATGTCGCTGGGGTGTAAAAGTGCTCGTGACATACAGGATGCGAATCACATAAATCATACTATCAAAGTCATGCACCAAACTTGCGTTACTGCGCGATCATGTGGGGCAACCCTATCTCATATAGAGTCCCCAAAGTGTCTTAAGCTAGCATGCTTATGCTATGAACAATCATCATCTACAACAGGTATACAAATGATGCGTATGGGCATAAAACTGGGCATGATATCATTACACTAAGTATGTTATCATTGAGTGTGTCCTATCAAGCCAAGTACACTATTGTTATCAGACAAATCAAGTGATAATCGGCCTTAATTGGCATATCATATACAGAGAGTGGAACCTAAATGATGGACCCCACTAGAAATGTAAAGGTGTATGTGGTGTGGCCCATGTTAGACTAACATTGTCTCCTCATGTACCCTGTATATACAAATCTAGTAATTGGATGTAAAGCAGGGACAAGATACATATGTTATGGTGAGGTCCACTAGGAATGACCTGGATGGACACCCACATGTGCATCATGTGTGCCACTAGGCTATTAATCTATTAGGCACATGACCCATTAATAATATCCCAAAATGATCAGATTATCATCAGCATCAATAGGATGATCTAGACCATTTGAACATTGCCAACATAATCGACGATTATAAATCGTTGGTTAGTCACTAGGATGTGATCATGTGTTTATGGCCAATCTGAGTCATGGGATTTCATCATTTCAGGTAAAGTACATGCCTTAATAGATTTCATAAAACCATAGTGCCAACATTCCATACACAAACTAATTAGGATTTTTAAATTAATTTAATAATTAATTCCAAATCCTAAAAATACACCTCACTTTTAACTTAGGATTATAGGGATTTTAAATCCAGGGTGCCAAACATAGCTAGGGAATCCAGAAATCCAAGAATTCCAAGTCTAAGAGAGCCCCAAATCCAAGGGATCCCAAGTCTAAGGGATCCCAAATCTAAGGGATTCCATATCTAGGGGATTCTGAGTCTAAGGGGTTTCCACCCCCACAATTCCCCGTGGTGCGACCCACCTAAGATCTGGATCATCATGAACCTTGGGCCCATGGCCTAACATGGCATGAAGAAGAGAATGAATGATGTGGATGAGATATAAATTTCAAGCTGGGTCCCACAAGTAGGCCCCGTGTGCTACCTAAAATGGGCACCGCAACCTGCCCAAAATGGGCTCCATGTGTAAAGTACATGCCTTAACAGATTTAATACAACCATACTGTCAACATTATATACACATACTAATTAGGATTTTAATTGGTGAAATAAATCTTATCCTTCACAAACCAAGCATAGACAAGTAAATGTAACAACAAAAACAACTTAAGAATGGAAGACAACCGAAAACAAAACTATTACTTCCATACACCTGCCTTTCGATGCGATTCAACTAAATATAAAAAATACTGAAATACAGGCTACTCCTTTTAGAAGTATACAAAATAGTGATCTCATTACCCCAACTAACTATACTATTATGAAAGGGATAAAAATTATCATAGACCAAAATAATTACTCAAATCAATATTTACAAACTATAGGTGAACAAACTAATCGAATGGAAAATATTACAAATAAGATAGAACATTGAATCGAACAATTATACAACGTTTCCTTAGACTCTACTCCTATACAGTTTTCGTCTGACATTAACAATCAAACACTCCTATTCAAACCACACGAATTTTCTAAAAATATGCAATTTGCACTTAAAGACTCCACAGAAGAAATGCTAGAAGAAATCATAAAAAAAATTAGCTAATATCTCTATTCTCGAACAATTAACCATACTGACAAACACATATCCCCTTTAGAACGAACTCTCCCTGATCTCGAATGTAATGAAATTAAATATACCACCCCTTTTCCCACAACTAGAAATTATTACTCCAGACCCACTCCAGTAGATCTCCAATTTGAAGAACGCAATCAGATAACTCAAAGTTCTTATTCCAGTGGTTCTATATATGAATGGAACATAGATGGAATGTCTGAATACAATATTATTAATCTAGTTCATGAAATGACCATGTTCGCTACTGTTTATAAGCGAAACCACGGCGTTGATGATTTCACTACCGCCCAATTAATTGTTTCTGGCTTTACTGGCCAACTCAAAGGCTGGTGGGATAACTATCTGACCTTACAAGATCGAGACCGTTTATTATCCATTATTAAGTTAGAAACCACAGGACAACTTATTTTAGACCAAGGAAAACCTATTCAAGATGCAGTAAATACCCTTTTATATACCATCATTAAACATTTTGTAGGAGATCCGAATAATATTAAACAAAGAACTAGTGAGATCTTAAATAATCTTCGATGTCCGACATTAGATGACTTCAGATGGTACAAAGATACTTTTATCAGTAAAGTAATGATACGACAAGATTGTAACATGTCATATTGGAAAGAACGTTTTATTGCAGGATTACCAAAACTATTTGCAGAAATAATCCGATAAAAACTAAGACAACTTTATAATGGAAATATATCCTATGATCGAATAACATACGGAGACCTAATAGCAATTATTACAAATGAAGGACTAGCCTTATGTACAGATATTAGACTTAAAGCTAAAATGAAAAAAGAAAGAAAATTAACTAGACATGAATTGGAAAATTTCTGTGAATAATTTGGATACCAAAAAATTGTAGCTCCTTCTGAAAGAAAAATGAGACTAAAACAAAATTATTTTAGAAAGAAAAAATACAAACAAAATTCTAATAAAATATATTATTGGAAACAAAAATACCAAATCCCTAAAAGAAAAATATACAAAAATAAGAAAGCTTACCAGCCTAACTTTAATAAGAAAAGACAATTTCAATCCTATTTCCAGAAAAAACTAACCTGCTACAAATGTGGTAAAATAGGCTATTTTGTAAAAAATTGTAGCCTAAAAAATAAAACTAATGAACTATAAATAAATGAAAACCTTAAATAAGGGTTATATAATATTTTAAAAGAGCATTCATCCTTTGACTCTTCAGAATCCTGCCAAACTGATTCGGAAGAATTAGAAAATAAGATTCAAAATATTAATGAAAATACAAGTAACATAGAAACAACAGACTCTGAACAAGAAGTAAACTCTAGTTCAGAAGAAGAGGACAAACCAGAACAAGAAGAAAAGATTAGTACATGTTTAAAGTGCTCAACAAAATCCATATGCACACTAACAAAAGAACAGAGAACTTTATTAGATTTTGTAAAACACTTACAGGATCCAGATTTAAAATGAATGTATTTACCAAATTTACAAGAATCTCTATCTAAACTAGTAGAAATAAATAACCCAATAACACCATATAATATTACAGAAATTTTAGACAGATTTCAACCATTTCAAGAAAAAACACCAACTTTAAATGATTTATATTCAGAAGTAAAGGAAAACAAAAGAGAAATATAAGATTTAAAAAGACAGATAAAAAACTTAATAGAAAACCATAATAGTTTAAAAGAGTATGTCCACTTCTTAGAATCTAACAAAGAGTCTCATATAGACAATGCTACTGATAACCAAGTAGATACACTAAATATAATTACCAACATAGATTATCAAAAATGGCATGTCAACCTAACTATTGTCATAAATAAAGAATTTCATATCCACACAATTGCTTTAATAGATACCGGAGCAGACATGAATTGTATTCAAGAAGGCTTAGTACCCAGTAAATATTTTGAGAGAACTTTATAACAATTAACAACTGCCAGCGGATCAAAACTACAAATCAATTATAAATTATCAAAAGCAGAAGTATGTAATCAAGGAATATGTTTAACAACAACTTTTCTATTGATTAAAGACTTAATACAACCTGTTATACTTGGAACACCATTTTTAGAATTAATCAAACCATTCAACGTAGATAACTTTGGAATAAAAACTAGCTTACTAGGCCATGACTTAACGTTTGAATTTATCAGCCCTCCAAAAATCAAGGATATAAACCAGTTAAAATAAGTTTTGATAACAAAATCTATAAATTTAATCACGCATAAAAAAGAACATATTAAACAAGTTAAAAATCAAATCCAATATATTAAAATCAATGAAGATCTGAAATTACCTGAAACAAAAAATCGAATTTAAGGTTTTGAAGAATTAGTAAAAAAGGAAATATGTTCTGATATACCAATAATATTTTGGAATAGAAAACGGCACATAGTCAAATTACCATATGAATCAGATTTTCATGAATCACGAATACCTATAAAAGCCAGACCGATCCAAATACCAAAAGACCTATTAGAGCATTGTAAAAAAGAGATAGACGAATTATTACAAAAGGGGTTGATACAACATAGTAAATCACCATGAAGCTGTTCAGCATTTTATGTTAACAAATCAGCTGAAATAGAAAGAGGAGTTCCAAGACCAGTAATAAACTACAAACCACTAAATAAAGTATTACAATGGATACGATATCCAATACCAAATAAAAAAGATTTATTGGGGAGATTATATTCAGCAAAAGTTTTCTCAAAGTTTGATATGAAGTCAGGATTTTGGCAAATACAAATCGCAGAAGAAGATAGATATAAAACTGCTTTCAATGTACCTTTTGGTCAATATGAATGGAATATCATGCCCTTCAGATTAAAAAATGCACCATTAGAATTCCAAAACATCATGAATGATATTTTCAATCCATATATTAACTTCGTCATAGTTTATATAGACGATGTATTAGTATTTTCTGATTCTTTAGAATAACATTGGAAACATTTAAGCATATTTCTAAATGTTATCAAGATAAACGGGTTGGCTGTTTCAGCAACCAAAATTAAATTATTTCAAACCAAAATTAGATTTTTAGGACATTATATATCTTAAGGCACAATCATACCCATAGAACGGAGCTTAGAATTTGTGGACAAATTTCTCAATGAAATTAAGAATAAGACGCAATTATAAAGATTCCTTGGAAGCCTTAACTATATAGGAGAATTTTATCAAGACCTGCACAAAATATGTAAACCATTATATAAAAGATTAAAAAAGAACCCGCCTTCATGGACCCAACAACACACTAATATAGTAAAAACAATTAAACTCAAAATTAAACAATTACCATTATTACATATAGGCGATCCATCAGCCCCTAAGATTGTAGAGACCGATGCATCAGAAATAGGATACGGAGGAATCTTAAAACAAAAGAAAAATGAATCAAAACATGTGGTAAGATTTACTTCTGGCTCCTGGAATGAAACCCAAAAAAATTATAGTACTATAAAAAAGGAAATCCTTTCCATTGTGTTATGTATCTTAAAATTCCAAAGTAATCTTCTAAACCAGTGTTTTCTTCTCCGAATAGACTGCAAAAGTGCAAAATATATTTTAGAAAAGGATATTAAAAATCTAGCTCATAAACAGATTTTTGCCAGATGGCAGGCTATTTTATCAAGTTTTGATTTTCAAATTGAATTTATTAAAGGAGATTCCAATTCTTTACCAGATTTCTTATCCATAGTATTTACAAGGTAACAATGGCTGATAGATCGAAGCCTACAAGTAAACAAGATTATGCTATGCCCTCTCCACTGAATACAAGACCCATCTCTCCTACTCCAGCAACACCTTCTCCAGCAAAATCAAGAGTGGGAAGTTCTCTTGGAGGACAATCAGAATCTCTTATAGGAACAAGACTAAGACCCACTATTCCTCTTTCCCTCAATCCTTTTAGTCCATTAACCTCTCTAACCTCTTCTTCTTCTACTCTCCAAACATTTGCAAGTAAATTGGTTGATACTAACCCAGGCTTACAAGATTCTCTCTCTTTCTAATTAATCCCCCATTCTCCTCCATCACCTACCAATGTTTTTACTTTAGAACCATAATATTTTTACAAACCAGAAGCTTATCCTATAATGCCTATCGAAGCAGAATTCAAAAAAGAAGCCTATCCCCTTCATTATACAGCATTGCTTTCCCCCATCCTGGCATTGGCCAGCAACCATTGGAAGTAAAATACAAAAGTACTATGAATTTATTCTAGTAGATACCGATTCCTGCATTTTCACTCATGTACCAGATAAACAAGATAATTCAAAGATTGCTTATTCAAAATGCCAAATTTTAAAAGTTCTTACTTACTCAGACTGGGGGCCAAATCCCAACTCAGCACGACAATTTTCTTAAGTATTTAGTCCACCGAGTTTTACGTATTATGATTACAAAAAAGCATGGTTGTATGCATTTTTCTACCAAAACCCAAATCTTTCACATTCATGGTTCTTCCATTTTCATCAAAAAACAAACCAAAATTTTCCTTTATGGTTTCATACATTTTGGAATTATTTTGGACCTGATACAAGAATTTTACCTCCTCCAATGCAAGAAGGATTTACTTACTTTTTAGACACTTTTAAGTTTTCTAACCAACAAAACCAACTACCAAAGTCTTTAGTATTTTTCTTATTATTCTCAATCGCATGGATTAGTACATGGGAATACCATATTCAGTAAGTTTCTTTATCTCCTCCTTTATATTTAGTCAGACGCTTTAAAAGCAAATGGTGGAAACAACTGAAACAAGATAGATTTGTAAAACCAGCACTTCAAAAGTATTTTCAAGAAAATCCTCGTTTTTCAAAAGATGAAATAGTTTCTTCACAAGATCAGTAGTTCTTAGTTTCGAAGTCTTCTATTCAAGCAAAATTAGCAGCCGCCAAGACCAAAACTGAGTACATGGCAATACTAAACGAAGCAGCATCAGCTCTAAATCCAGAAGAAGATTCAGATGTTTCAAGTACACGTTATTTGTAACCAAATGAAGACGACTGTTATGGGATAGATGGCATAGCTCAATTATAAGACAAGACAAAAGTACAGCTGTAGCATGCCTACTCTGCAATAGGACAAGCATACTGTAGCCATCATTATTACAACAACAAGAAGACAAGCTAAGCACATTTTTCGAAGATCCTGGACTCCATTCTAGTTTAAATCCACAATATTGTATGAGCGGAATTAAAAGGTTATCAAATCTCTAGAACTCGTGTACAATCTTCCGGACATCAAGAGCATTCAAATCCGTTGGATCTTAAGCCTGTTCAAATCCGCCGGACTTCAAGACCATTCAAGTCTGCCGGATTCCAAGCCTATTCAAATCCGCCGGACTCCAAGCATACTTAAATCCAATGCCTATATAAGCATAGCTCGAAGATGTTTGAAACAGACTGCACTCCAAAGATAAAACCATCCTTCTCATAGCCATCTCCTAAGCCTCTCCTTTTCTGTCCTAATTAACTCTTGTAAACTAAAATAGTGAATCTTTATCAGATTGTAGTGGTCGGTTAAGTTTGTAAGTATTTTATTAGATGAAGTATTTCCTTTTGAAATCCTTTAGTAAGAAGAAGTTTTAGTTATCAAAGTTTAGCAATGCCTCTGTATATTCCTTTAATTATTTTTCTTTGCGTTTTCTTGATTATATTTTATGACATTTATTGTTTATGTTTATGTTTTATAAAATAATAGTGTTTTAAAACTGTTTTGACTTAAAAAATAATTAATTCCAAATTCTGAAAATACACATCACTTTTAACTTAGGATTATAGGGATTCTGAATCCAGGGTGCTAAATATAGTTAGGGAATCCAGAAATATAGGAATTCCAAGTCCAAGAGAGCCCCAAATCCAAGGGATCCCAAGTCTAAGGGTTCCCAAATCTAAGGGATTTCCAAATCCAAGGGATTCCATATCTAGGAGATTCCGAGTCTAAGGGGTTTCCAGCCCCACAGTTCCCAGTGGTGTGACCCACCTAAGAGCTGGATTAGCACGAACCTTGGGCCCATGGCCTAACATGGCCTGAAGAAGAGAATGAATGATGTGGATGAGACATAAATTTCAACCTGGTCCCACGAGTGGGCCCCATGTGCTACCCAAAATAGGCATCGTCACCCTGCCGCTGTTCCCCTCGGTGCGGTCCACCTGGGATTCAGGTAGTCCTGATATTTTGCCCCATGGCCTAACATAATCTGGAAAGATGGATGAATGGAGTGGAAAAGTCACATACATCATGGGGGTGTCCCATGAGTGAGCCCCACTCAGTGCCCATGCTAGGCATTCGCCTACCCAGGGTTCTGTTAGTGCTTTCAATTTTTTTATGTGTTTGGACACAATATCAAGGTGGACCCCAAATGGATGATCTACTTCGTCCACCATCTTGGTCACCTTGAATAGGGTCCAATGGGCCCAGTCTTGGACTGATTTGGACAAACAGGGACCCCACAGTGGGCCTTGAAAGGTTTCAACCGCGTGAATTTGTTTTCTTCAGTGCGGCCCACTCGAGAGTCAAATCTGCCTCGTTTTTCGGCCCAAAGCCTAAAATTATCTAAGGCATGGATTTACAAAACACGTCAAGGTGGGGTCCACGAGTGGAACGCCACTCCTCGCGTTTGCATGTGCAGACGCTGATGTGGGGTGGCTCTAACACCACTATCCCATGTGGTGTGGACTATCCCCTATGGTGTGGTCCATCTGATAGGTTGGATCTGCCTAATTTTTGGGCTAAATGGCTAAACTGGGCCGAGGAAACAAATGAAAAGTGTGGATCTAAGATATAAATTAGGGTGGGTGAGACGAGTGGGAACCCACTCCCCAACTACCATGCAAGCAGTTTACTGATGCTTGGGCTCACTTGTGAGCCCCACAACAATATCAAAGTAAGAAAAGAAGGGGAAATGAAATGGAAAGAAGAAGCAAGGGAAGGAGATCTGGCCATCGAGGTGGCCCCCCTCCCCCCTCCACTATGGGGTACACCATACACTTCATACATGATCAAGGTAGGTCCCACCCTTGTGGACCCATTAAAATGGAATAATCACAAAGAAAGAGAGGGTTTTGATCTTCACATTCACTCATAATGATGGATGAATGGTTGGATCAGCTCGAATCGGCTATCGAACGGTCCACCAAGCTCCTCTTCACCCCTAACCTCCTCTAATTTCTCTTTTCTCTCCTCTTCCTCTTAACCTCTTGATCTCTCCTAATTACCTCTTCAAGCTCTCTCTTTTCTCTTAAACCATCTCCCTAATCTTCCTTTTTTTTTTTTTTTTTTTTTCTCTCACTTAATCTCTCTCTAATTCTATATAATATATTTTTTCTTATTCTTTTTCTACTCTTTTGCTACCAAATGGTAGAAATGAGAGGGATTTAGGGGATTTGTGGTAGAAATGTTAGGATAGGGAGGGAATTAGAAGAAGATGGAGGGGGAATGGGGAGAGAAAGAAAGAGAGATGGATGTCTAAGCATGATCAAGGCATGACTTGCACGATGGGAGGCATGTGATGCTTTGACTAATGGAGAGAGAGGAGTCATAGGTTGATTGTAATGTCCCGGATTTTTGCCAACTTGGAGTTAGACATCCTTGGGCAATGGGTTTATCATAACACCTTATGACTTCTCAAAAACTCAATCCCAAAGTCTCAAATCCCCTTTCAACCCATCTCCTTCAAACATTTCACCTTCCACCACCCTATTCTTCAAATATTTCTAGGTACTTTCATATTAAACACAATAATGAAGAGCATTAACTAAATTAAATTTTACTATAAATAGTAAAAATACAAATAAAATGGACTTTAGACCATTAACCTGATGGAATATTGGGAAATAACTAGGTTATTTGGATATCTTAGCTTCTCCTACCCTGAAATCATATATTGTACGTCGAATAACTCATTCCGGTTTGCAAGATATGCTTATTTCAAGAATCAAGTGGCAGAATCACCACTAAGACCACCAGAGGGGCGCGGCGCCACCGCCCGGTAGGCAGCGTGCCACCGTTGCACCGAATTTCGGTGGACCCTCGCTGAAATTTTCTATGTTTTCAAGCCAACTTCAAAAAATCATATCTCCCTCAATATAACTTCGATTTAGGTAATTCAAAAGTCAAATTGAAGCTTGATAAGTCTAGTTTCATATAAAAATAAGTAAAAAATAAAATAGAAATTTTAATATAGTTAAAAATAGGTTCATGTGACAACTTTTAAAAATTATTAGTTTGGACAACTGCTACTTCTAAAATTTTTAGAATTTTTTTAGAACACGAAATCTAATAAAATTTGGTGGAGATAAAGTAGACTTGATTATGAACTACTGAAAAAATAATTAGAATATTATACTAATTAAAAGTGCCAAGAAAACATAGAACTACCCGAGGACGCATCCTGTAGTATAATTTAGGTGAAATTTAGTTAAGTACTAAACTAAATAACTGGTGGATTTAACTCGAACCACCATTTCTACAAACGATAAGATCGAAAACCATTAATACCATTGACTCAACATCCCTTAAAAACTTTAGAGAAATCCCATGAGCCTACCACTCTCGGGAGTACATTGAAACTCTGTATTGGACCTAGACCACGTGTCGAAAAGCCGATAACCGTGAAACTATAGGGTTATGTCCGTCCTACTGGGCTTGACGACCATCACTGGAATTGGGCCTAAATAGTGTCCCGAAGCATACAACTTGAGCCCTGAGCAAAGTGTGTGAGAAACACGAATATCTTTAAAAAATGTAATAAAACTTAAGTGAATTGGGCCATTCGTTCATGCACGAAATTGGGAATTTCGGACCCTCAGTTTCTGACCTAACTTCACCCATGGGAAAGGGAAATTTTTCTACACATATCCATATACTTATGGCCCTGATCGAGTAAGTATGATCGTTGATCTGACACGGGTCTCCCACAATTGATCTGCTTATCAGATCGCACCAAAATCACATCCTGGCATAGATCCATTGTTAGGGAACTTACCTTATAATGTAGGTGAGTAATGGACCTCCCGATGAGCCCCGTTCATCAGAAACAGTCGCCCTTTGGATATAAATGAAGTATACTATGGCCCTGGAGCCATTTGCATCACTTCTGGGCCTATATATAGCCCTTAAACCACCCCATTTTTATTTCATACGAACTTCTCTAACCCTAGGAGAGAAAAGAGAGAAAAAGAAGAGAAAAGAGGAAGGAGATGAGAGAGACTTTAGGAGATCGTTGCTTGGATTCTCTCCCACTACTCCATGCACTGAATCACATTTCCACTTCGCTACACAATCATTTTCGGCTTCGATTTGGGTAAGAAAACCTAACCCTAATCTTGATTTAGAGATCCAAATAGAGTAATCAATGAAATAGCTAACCTATTTCATTGCTTAGGTGCCCGACGTTCCATTTTCGGGAACATAGGATTCGAACCGCATCCGAATCAAGTATTTCGACGACAGGTGCAGACTATAAACGTTTAGGTTATGGTTTTCAATGCTTGCAATGTCAGCTAATGATTTATGTTTGACTTGATTGCTGCATATTATTTTAGATACGACGTATCCGATATATTACGCGTGTGTGAACTATATTGAATACAGGATGCATCCCATGTGTTTGTTGAAATGTTTGAATGAACATGAAATTGTGATTTGTGCTTGCCATGACTATTAATCTAGGATACAAGTTTGTCGTATGCATAATGATCTCTTGGTGTAAGGAATTGTCATAATATATGTCGTAACTAACCTAGTATATGTATTTGGTGAAGTCTAACTTAAGTGTTTGATAAAATGTCTGAATGAGAAAATGTTGATGATTTGTATTTATTAAGTGTATTAAGATAAGATTCTCAATCACCTTAATCATATGTATAGTTTCTTTCGTGTAATCATATTAGCCGCTACGCAATTTATGAATAAAATGCAAGTACTTGGTGACATGTTCAATGTGTTTGATGAAATGTTCAAATGAGAAATTTATTTGGTGATATGATTATCACATGTGTCCACCTATTGCATCTGAGTAAGATTGGGGCAACAACGTGGCCCAGACAATCGGTAATAATCATTGTACAGGTGGCTGAATTAGTCTTGCCGGATTGGGTAACTTGACGAATCCGTGTCGCACGGCGATTGTCGACAGTAGTTAGGCCACAAGGGGTGCTTTGCACTCCATGTCGATTAAGTCAACGTATGCTCGTACTAATCAAACTTACCAAACAAATCGATTGGCCTATTGTGTGTTTACCATGTATGGACATCATTGTTTGAAGCTAAGGTACCACTTACCAATGTAAAAGCCCGTTTTAACCATGGTACCATGATCCGCTAAGATTCATGAGCCAGACATGGTGGTATGAGACACCGTAGTTGAGCTGTTGGCCTACGCTGGGGTGATGAGCCTCCCTGTAGTGACCAGTGAGCAACCCAAATTTGTGAGTCGGGCATGGTGGTATGGGATACCGTGTTTGAGCTGTCGGCCTACGCTAAGGTGACGAGCCTTCCTGTAGTGACTACGAGTATAAACTTTTAAATTTGCCTATCGACTACTTTTCATTAGGGGTGATGCCTACAACTTGCCTATTGTATGTGGCTAACTAGGATTGACGACCCTAGATGGATCCTTCATTTGGGTTAATAATATAAAGGGAGGCACCTTAGCTTCCCGAACCTGCTGTATGAATAAGCTTAATTAAGTACTTGGCTAACACGACCATGCACCGCATTGCATGTGATTTGGCAAGGAAGGTGCACTTTAGGGAGGTTGTCATGCGCAAACTTGGTTGTCGGAGTCACTTGTGAGAGTGCTTTGTACAAGAGCATGCATCATTACTGCACTCCATTCCTACATTAACAAGAGTAGTTAGGAAGTGATTGTTGTATTTCTTTATCATTTCTGCTTGGTTGACTTGATAATATGTTAACCTTTACCTTATAGTACCATTAGTTGGCCACTCATTCCCACTCTAGGACGGTGTTTTAAAACACCAACCAGACTCTAGTTTAGATGCAGGTGATGATGAAGTCTATGCGATAGAGCATGACTTCATGGATGAGGAGGAAGAGTTCTCCTACTTTTAGCTCTCGGGCGGGTCTATGTAGACCTTATGCTGATGCGCAAGGACTACAGGGATATTTGGCTAGTTGGACACATCTACTTTCCCGTATTTTGTTATTTTGAAACAATACATGTATATATTAAACCCGGTTACGTAACCATACTCTGGAGGTTTGTGAAACTCCCACATGCTTAAATATATATGGTTTAGACTTCTACTTGATTAATTTAATTATATCTGAAGTATGATATGTTGTTTTGGTATAATCTTACTCATGCTTAACTCATTAATATAGATAAATTCTGAACATCATCATCCATACTGCATAAGTGATGTTCTGGATCTCAAGAGTAGAGCTTTGCTCGTCCCTCGAAATTCAGGGCGTTACAAGATGGTATCAAAGCATGATTTGGATTAAACTGGACCTGGGTTATAGGTGACACGGCGCACTCTGACACACTCTGATATAGGAAGGGGGCGATGAAATTTAGAGACCACATTAGAACCCCAAAATTTCACCAACGAGTGGGATTAACTACAGTATCTTAGTCCGTATGTGTCTTAGATCGTGTGAAATCATGTGAACCGATTTTAGTCACTTTAGGTGGTCAATAAACGAGTTTAGATCGTTAGACGATGAATTCTGAATTTAAAACAGACCCTAAAGGCATGAATACATATGCGTCAAATCACAAGCCATGTTGGCATACATATTGTGCATATGAACGTAGAAAAATAGCCTGCCTGTTAGGCTTGACATGAGTACATAAGGTAGGTCAGGACCGTGATGATAGTCCTCCTTTGGTAGACTTAGGCATCTGGCCTCAAACTCACACCTGCCCCTGAAATCAAACACATTACCCATCATTTTTAGCTCCTTTCGATACCCATAGGTACCAATGCCATAATACACATCATCGATGAAAAGAAGACCAACGTAGTGGGAATTATCGTCAAGACTCCAAATAGGTAAAGAAATAAATTGTAGCAAACCATCAAAGTATGAGAAATGAATAAAGAAATAAGTTTTAAGGGGGGTAGATTAAAATGAACCAGGCTATTGTATACCCTACGTAATAAAACATAGGTAAAGAAATAATTAAATCTTTTCTTATTACCCTTAGGCAATTTCGGGGATGAAATTTTGTTTTAAGGGGGGTAGATTGTAATATCCCAGATTTTTGCCAACCTGAAATTAGACATCTTTAGGCGATGGGACAATCCTAACTCCTGTTTAACTTCTCAAACATTTAATTCAAGGGCCTTAAATCTCTTCTTCAAACCATTCTCTTGAAAACCTCACCTTTTCTTCATAAATCTCACATTTTACTACTTCGTCCTTCAAAATTTTCTAAGTGCTTTCATATTAGACACAAATCTTAAAGCTTAGGTGATATTGATCAATACTTAACCTAAAAATTACTATGAATAGTAAATAAATAAATAAAATGGATTTTTAATCATTAACCTTTTGGAATCTCGTGGAATAAGTAGGCGACATGGATAGATCAGTTTCTCCTACCCAAAAACATATATTGCACGTCAAATAGCTCATCCCGGTTTGTAAAATATATCCATTTTACATATCAGACAGAAAAACCACCCCAAACAGGTCAGTGACCGGCGAGGGCATCGCCCGGTTGGCGAGGCCTCGCCAAAAGGCGGGCCTGGCAGGGTCGCAGTGGGTCAGTGGCCCGTTTTCGCCCACTTTTCATGCGATTTTGGTGTAACTTTAAAAAGTCATATCTCCTTCGTTATAACTCCAATTTAGGTGGTTCAAAAACCAGATTGAAGCTTAATAAGTATATTTTCATATAAAAATAAGTAAAAAATATAATAAAATAATTAGTATAGTTAAATATAGGTCGTGGTGACAACTATCTGAAAGTTATTAGTTTGGACAGTTGCCGCTTCTGGAATTTTTAGAATTTTTCTACAACACTAAACCTAATGAAATTTGGTGGAAATGAAGTAGACTTGATGATGAACAACTAAAAAAATAATTAAAATAATCTACCAACTAGAAATGCCAGAAAGAGGCGTAAAACTTCCCTAGGACCGTGTTCTATCATAGTTAGGTCGGACGTTGGTTAAGTACTGAACTAAACAATCAGCAGGATTCGCTCCAATCGATTTAAATACGATCTGCAAGATCCAAAACTTGTAGAATCATTGACGCTAGGTTACCCTAAAATCTAGGATCCATCTCATTACCCGACTGCTCTCGGGAACACTTTGAAACTCCGTATCAGTTCTAGACCGCACATTGGGAGTCCAAATAATTTGAAGTTAAGGACTTAGGACCGCCTCGCTGGGCTTGACAACCATCTCAGAAATCAAATCCAGCCAGTGTCCCACGGCTGTTCGCTTGAGTCCAGAGCGAGAGAGTGTGAGAACACTTGTTTCTTTACAAAATAAATATCTTGAATAGTAATCTGAGACTCGTCGCTTGCAGATCAGTATTAAGCAACCAGATCGTTAGAATCTGACCAAATTATACCCTCGGATTAGGAAAAATTTCATACACATTTACATGTACTTGGAATCTCCGATCGAGACCCACTGACCGTCGAACTGAAACTGGTCCGCCAGGCATAATCTGAGAACCCTACTAGAATGAAAACTTAATAGTACGTAGATCCAGTGTTAGCGAGCTCAAGTCCGACCTTTGGCTCAAGGAGGGCCGCCAGAAACCCTCTTTTGAGCTGAATTAGAACCGATTTGGATATAACCCAAGTATACCTTGAACTTAAGTCTATTTCAGAGACTTTTTAGGCTATATAAGGGCCTTAGAGCACCCCCTCTCACAGCCATACGAATTTGGGAAAAGCCCTAAGTAAGAAGAGAGAAAAAGGGAGAGAAAGCTAGAGAGTTGTGGGAGAATCTCCCTCCTACTGTTTCCAATCACCACACGGACTGCACCACCCATTTCTTGACATTTTTCCGGTGATACCGACTCCATTTTAAGGTAAGAAACCCTAACCCTAGACTTGTTTTGGGGTGTCAAGGGCATAGGTTGTGAAATACCTAACCAGTTTCACTCTTTAGGCTACAATACCGCCGAATACGGAAGCCTAATGAACCTAGTTGATTCGTTGCAATTCTAAGGAGTAAGGTGAGGACTTTAGGTATATAGGTTAAGGTTTTCAATGCTTTCAATGTCAGATAATGATAGATTCATGATCTGCATGCAATTGCACATGTACAAGGTGCTTTCCGTTTTCTGTTTCGATTAAAGTTGTGGAATATGGAATTTTACATAATCTAGGTATTCGTAGAAAATACCGTATACGTATATTTTTTGGAATTGTATTTGACATAATTATTTGTTGTATGGATATACAATGTATGGATAAAATACTTATTTGGCGAAAGGATTCACCTAAATACATGTTTACTAATATACACTATGTATGTAGAAATACGGTATTGTAAGAAGTACCGTATACATGTTTATTTTAGTGATGTGTTTGCCATATTTTAGTGATGTGTTTACTATGATTAATTGTTGTATAAATATATTATGTGTGCATAAAATACTTGCTTGGCGAAAGGACTCGCCCTAATACATATTTGTTAACATATACCATGTATGTTGAAATAGTGTATGTGAAGTGTTTGTGGAAATGCTAGAGTGAATAAGTGTTTGGATGTAGATGCCTTAGGAGGGTGTTGAGATTGGATTCTCAACTACCCTAGCGACATGTATGACTACCTCCATGAGGCTGATCAATTAAACCGCTTACTTGCAATACATGTGTTTGTATTCCTATTGATGTAGTGCTTTACAACATGCTTTATATCATGAATTATAACATGCCTTATAACATGCCTACTAGCATGCTTGAACTACTTTGTTTATCATGCTTTACTCGACATGCTATGGATGAGAATTGACTGAGTTTGGGACTATGTCTATAGTCCAGACAATCGGTACCAGATTTGAGATCGTGGCTGAGGTTCATGTCGCCACGTGGGATGCGTTTGACGAACCCGAGTCGTACGTTAGTTGACGACAGTGGTTAGGCCATGCGAAGTGCTTATGCACTTCACGTCGTCTAATTGATTGTGCGCTCGAGCTAGTCAGGCTCGTCAAGTAACCCGATGTGTCTAATATATGTTCACCATGTTTGGTCGCTACTGCTTGAACCTAGGGTACCAAACTTACCATTGGAATCCCGTTAACCATGGTACCTCGATCCGCTAAGACTCATGAGCCGGACATGGTGGTATGGGACACCGTGGTCGAGCTGTCGGCCTACGCTGGGGCCACATGCCTCCCCGTAGTGACCAGTGAGCAACCAGACTCGTGAGCCGATTATGGTGGTATGGGACACTATATTCGAGCTGTCGGCCTACACTACTTGATGAGTGATGGGGGAGTGGTGCAACGATTCCTGTAACAGCCCTGGCAGCCCTGACCGTATCCGGTGTAGTGACCTCGAGCATACTCTAAACCTACGGTGAGGCGTCGAGCCTTCCCGTAGTAACAGAGTATAAACTAGGCCTGTATTGATAAGGTGATGGGGGAGTGGTGTAACGATTCCGTGTAACAGCCCTGGCAGCCCTTGCAGCGACCTAGAAATACACCATCGTATGAGATTGTCTAGGATTAACGACCCTAGAATGGATCATGTTTGGGAATGATACAAGGGAGGTACCTTAGTTTCCCAATCCTGCTGTTTGAAATGGACTAATAACAACTCGGTAATCATGCTCATCATGCATTGCATGTGCCTGGAAGATGTGGAGCACTGAGGAAAGAAAGCATGTCGCGAACAAAGATGGTGTCGCATGAGGGAGTATGTCGGTGAGGGCATACATCATGACTGCATTCATACTTGCATTAATAAGAGTAGTTAGGAGTGTTTGATTCTACTATTTTATCATTACTGCTTGACTGAATTGATAACATGTTAACCTATGCTTTACTGTCCACTGAGTTGATCACTCACTCCCATGTTACTGGACGATGTTTGCAACACCAACCAGATTTGTTGAGTTTCAGGTGATGGCGATGCTTATGAAGCAGAGCCGGACTACTTCTATGATGATGAGGAGGAGTTCTCCTATCTCAGATCTCTCTCGTGTCTATGAAGACCTAGTATTGTATTGACGGGGCTATGGTATTTGGGATAGGAGACATTACACTTCCTCACATTATGTATATTTTAGAACTGTATTTGTAATTAACTAACCTGGTAACTTTATCACACTCTGGAGACTCACCACTGTTTTTATATTATATATATATATATATATCTATCACGGTCTTCCACTTGCAATTTAATTGTCTCTGGAGTATGATATGCTGTTTTGGCTTAATCTCACTCATGTTCAATGCACAAATACAGTCAACATTCAATCATCATTCATTTTGTTGCATAAGTGATGTTCTGAAACTCGGGAGTTGAGTTTTACTCGACCCCCGATTTTCGGGATGTTACAAGCATCCAACTCGATTTTTCCTCATAAATTCGAAGTCATCGACTTATGTTCGATGTCATCGAATGTGTCCTCGATGACATAGTCAATGTGTATTTTACAGTTGTTCTTTCGACTTCGTTCCTTCTCCACTTAGTTTTCTTAAATCTTGGGACCTTGAAGTCTTCTATCTTTGTCTCCTAAGATCAATTCTTTGCCTTGGTATTTTTTAGCGTCAAAACCATGCTTTTAGCACATTTTCCAATCTAAGCTCTCAAATTCACCTTGCAATACAAACATGAGTAAAATAGGACATTAAGTAGTATCATGTTCATAAAACTAAGATATGGTCCAATATGCAATATTTAACCCTCAACAGTGGTTTATCCACTCCGTCCATCTGCTTTCCATCTAATTTTAGGGGATGAGCCCAAAATTGAAGCATATCCAAAGATCAAGTGGATCATACACCAAGAAATAGTTGAGATAATGATTTCCACCGTTGAAACCTTTATAGGCCCCACGGTGATGTTTATTTGTCATCCATCCTGTTCATAAGATCATATAGACCTGGATGAATGGAAAACACAAATATAAGCTTGATCTAAAACCTGTTTGGCCCCCAAGAAATTTTCAACGGTGGACATTCAATTCACACTATTTCCTGTGGTGTGGTCCATTTGAACATTGTATGTGCTTCAATTTTGGGCTCAAGCCCTAAAATTATCTAGGAAAATGGATAGACAAAGTGGATAAAATACATAAATTATGGTGGATCTCACAGAGTTTACTTGATACACTGAGCGTAGTGGGTTATCTCACTACGCAATGCACTTCCAGCCAATCTGTGATTTCCTACTAAAGCCATTCCTCCCAGGAACTTCCTGCGCTGGAAACTTAGGTGGGGCCCACTGTGATGTTTGTGAGAAATCCACCCTAGCCATCCATTTTGTATAGTCATTTTAGGACATGGGACCAAAAATGAACCGGATCCAATAATCAAGTGGCTCGAAAATATGAGGATTAAACATCCATAGTTGAAATATTCGTGGGGCCACAGAAGTTTTAAATCATTGTAATATTTATGTTATTAATTAATCCAAGTAGGAATGATGTTATGAACCGTATCAATGTTATTTAAACATTACTTTCAACCCTAGGGAGGTTTCATTGGTAGGAAATTCCCTACTCAACATTTCCTTTAGTGCACCCCACTTAAGTCTTGAATCATGCTCACTTTTGGTATCAAGTTGTAAAATGAGTTCACAAAACTGATGGATGGGGTAGATTTCTAAAAAAGATCACCGTGGGCCCCACCCATGTTTCCAGCATAGGAACTTGAGAACAAAGGCTTTAGTAGGAAATTCGCGTGGAGTAATACCCCTGCACGTAGATGGAGCTAAAGGCGGATGGTGCTGCCAGGGGCTCCGTGGAACCCACCATGATGTATGTGGTTTATCCACTCCGTCCATTAATTTTGAAAGTTTATTTTAGGGCATGATCCCAAATAGGAGGAAAATCAAAGGCCCAAGTGGACCACACCACAGATTAATGGTACACACAATCTCCACTGTCTCCTATGGTGTGGTCCATCTGAGTATTGGATCTGCCTAAATTTTAAGACCACATGCTAAAATGGGATAAAACAATGTATGGACAGTGTGGATATACATCAAGGTGGGCCCCAAGGTTGTTGTAACCCCCACGACACCTACAAACAATGGTTATAACCTTTGGTTTTGTCGATGGATTATTGAAATTCACCGATGGCTAAAAGCCATCGGGGAAACCAACACACGACCGTCTACTTTACTCATTGTTTTGGTAGTGAACCAAGTCAATATTCTGGAACAAATCTCCTATCATCGAACAAGTCTCGATGACAGGGAACTCACATGTTTGATGACATCGAATAAGACCTCTCAAATGTCCCGCAACCAAATCAAGATTTTGGAATAAATCTCGAGTCATCGAACAGGTCTCGATGACAACAAAATTACATATTCGATGTCATCGAACATGTCTCGATGACTCTCAATGACATCAAAAATAAAGCACTCATGTCCAACAAGCTCAGGTCGAAAAATCACTTAAAACATTCGATGACTCAAACTACGTTCGATGACATCGAACATGGACCTTACTTGTCCAGAGAATTCCATTGAAAAAAATGAACTCTTCAATGACATTGAAATCCTTTCTATGTCATCAAAATTCAAATTTTGATGTCATCAAAGGTATGTTCGATTCATCGAAAAATGAACTAGACTTATTCAGAGTGTTTTAAAGAAAATGAACTAAACTCTTCGAATTCATCAAACTACATTCGATGTCATCGAAATTCAAATATCGAAATTCAAATTTTGATGACATTGAGTCATGTACGATGACATCGAACAATTGAATGAAATTGTCGAGCGCGCTCCAAGAAATGTTAGGGAAAATCCCAGTGTCATCGAACTATCCTTCAATGTCATCGAAGGTGATCTTCAATGACATCGAACACACTTTGATGACACCGAACTTAGACAAAATCTGCCCATTTTTTTACCGTTGGGATTTTTTCCTTTATATTTAATAGCTTGGTTTCTTAGTTTGCATTTTGAAAAAGAGAGATTTGAGAGAGTTATTGCTACCTACTATCATAAATCCTTTTTCTCATGAGAATTCATCTTTCAACCCCTTCTTAAATGCAATCATTGAAGAATCAATAGATTGGATTGAAGAATGAACTTTACCATTCAAGGATCCTCTAGCAACACATTTAATGGCAAATCATTGAGTTTGAATACCTTGAATGCATAATACTCTGGAATCACATTATCACTTAAAGACCAACATTCAATAGAGTCAATTCCTTAAAATACCTTGACCCGACACCAGCGACTTGTACTGGGAGCATCTATAGTTGTTGCAAATCAAGGGAGTTGAAGACTCTTCATCAATAAGAGATTATCTTCATTATCTGCTAGAAACGGGGCTCACCTACTTACAAGTAAGTCATTACAGTCCATAGAATCTGATGACTTTTTCTTATGTAGGATTGTGATTCAGAGTATATCTCACAAACTTACTAAGACCTTTTTACAAGCCTCAAAGGGGAGAATACGTATAGAGTCCTTTTGTAGGATCTATTTGCCTTGTGTAGGCATATGTGATTGCCATGTGTAAGCATGCGTGATTGTCTTATGTAGGCAATTCCTCATGTAGGTCATGGAGGTTTATGATTAACCTGATTTAAAACCACTGGATAGTGAAATCCGTCATACACTAGGGTGGAGTGAGTCAGCCAAGAGTGAAGTAGGCACGTAGCCAAACCACCTTAAATTGTTGTGTTTGTGATGATTATTCTTAGTTACATGGATTGATTGTTTGAATGCTCACTTATGCACAATACATGTTTGATAAAATGCAGCAGTTAGATCTCTCACTGTTTTAGAATATGAATGTAAATGATTTCTTGATAATCCTGCTCAACTTGTCTTAAACTGGTAGATTTTATAGTTTAACAGGATTAGAGATTTTAAAAGTCCTATTCACCCCACCCCCTAGGACCTTGGTCATACATCCGTACTTCAATAGTAGTGGTCTAACCGCAATTTTAGATATGATGTAAGGCGTAATAGTGAGTGTTTCTTCTACAAATTTAATAGAGAAGACAAATTCTCAAGAGAAACATCACAAATAGAGGCATACTTCTTATACAATGGACCGATAAGCCATTCCACCCCAATGTAAAATATGTTCCTAACCAATGTCAGTAAGAATAGGTACAAGATCAAAGCGAGCAATATGATCCAGATTTACTGATTTTTCAATGATAATGTCCCTTGTGCGGAAGTCCCGGACATTTGTCGGATCATTCTCCGATGACCGTAGGATCCATATACCAAGATGAGTTGATCTAGAAGACGAACCGACTCGAGCCCTACAAACAGATCTTTTAGCTCTACGTTCCATTGTAAATGCATAATAAAACTTTTAAGAAAAATGCAAGGAAGAGAGTAGATCAAATTTTGATGAAAACCCAAAAGAAAAAGGGTTTCAAATTGAAGAAAATCTAGTTAAACTTGCAAATCTAGTAATAGACAACCTAAATCTTGAAGGAAATTAAAAAAAAAAATCACTTACAAGAGAGTTGGGTTGATGAGTTGGTTGAATGAGGCATTGGCTAACCAAAGAAGATGAAGTGGAGTGAAATAGAATTTGAGATTTTTTCCCTTTTTGAGCAAACTCGTGTGATCTTTGGCTATCTCAGAAAAACCCAAATAAGAAAATAGTAAATATAATTATCTTCAAATGTAGAAGATGTGGCAGAAGCTTGTTGTAGGACTTCTTTCTTAAACGTAGATATCGCAGTGTTCAATCAGATAGAAAGAGTCTAGGGTTTTATAGATTTTAGAAATGAAAAACTCAAATGCTACTTGATTCAATTCTCTTAGATTTTAAAGTAGAGTATAGATTACTCTCTTAGATTAAGACTAAAATGATCTTAAGAAAAAGGGAATTGAATAAGCTATAAAAAATTGTATAAATACCAACAGATAGCTTGCTGAGGACTTGAGCTTCTCTCTCTCGTGCAGAAGGATTATAATAGTTTTTCATGTTTTTTTTAGAATGAGAGAAAGAGTCAATTTATAAGCAAAGAAGTTAGAATTTCGGCTAGCCAAAGACTAGCTCTAGCTAGCCAGAGTCCACTAGAATTGGTTCAATGGCTCTCAGATTACGCGGATAAGATTTATCCAAAATTTGGTTTGCACGAGGACAAGTTCGGCTGGCCAAATTTACTGATCAGCTAGCTGAATTCCCGTGACTTCCAAAAGATTGCACTGCTGAAATTTCACTCGAACTTTCTCAAGCTATCCGAGTTTCAATCTTAGGCTAGCCGAACCAGAAATTAGGCTAGCTGAATTTTCAATAGAATTTGTTATTTTGGTCAGGCTTGAAGTTGGGTTAGCGGAGGAAGTTAGGCTGGCCGAATTCCATAACAAAAAACACTTATAAAAACCCAATATAGAGAATTTTTTAAAGTACTTAATCCTAAGGTCTTTCTAGGGCTATACTGCCTGTGTTTTAGCAAATATCTGAGTCACCGTGTCTTAAACTTTGACTCGACTTTGTCTTGAATACGGGAGATGATTTCTTTGAGAAGATGTACCGATCTTGACTTGATTATAGGCTGATCTTGAGTTGATCTTCAAGCATGTAGAGTAGTTGTGATTTCGTACTTGTGTTTCTACCTTGAAGCGATTTTGTATTACGAAGTTTGACAAACTGTGTGCTTAATATAATAACACTTACAATAACCATCTTTTACTTGATGCACGGACGAAATTAACATAGATGATGGTGATACACGTAAGGATAATCATATGCATGATGATGGATGTTCACAACCCTAAGTGTAAGTTTGCAATGTAGTAATAATCTTAGTGAGACTGAGGTCGAATCCATAGGGACTGAACTTGTATGTTTCTAAATTTAACTATAACTAAAATTAGGGGAAGAGAAATCTAGAATAAAGTGAATAATTGTGATTGAGGTGAAAACTATCAATTAAAAGGAACTAGGGTGCCAAGGATCCACTTGTAGCTTCTCAGGATGCTACCTTGCTTGATTCAGGAAATTCAACTGAAATTGGAGTCATATCCTATCCAATTGGAAAAGAGAGGTAATTGAATCTTTGAACTTCTCATGAACCTGATCTCAACGGATGATAATTGTGAAGATTGGAAATGATTCCATCATCTAACCATGCCCAAGAGACAATGGCAAACAACAGGATATACCAATCTCACAACCAATCATACGAGAATTGTGAAGATTAGGAAGGATTCCATCACCCTACCATGCCCAAGTGACGATGGTGAACAACAGGACATACTAATTTCATAATCTCAAATCATGAAAGAAGATATTTAAAGCAATTGCAAATCTATTGTAATTTGTCACAACAAACCATTAAAAACTATAAAAAATTCCTTAATAAATAACTTGAATCCATGAGGTTCAATAAAATAAGAATCAAAGCAAAGCAAACATCCCAATCATGCTACAAGCTTCACCTCTTAGCCCTACTAAGAGGTTTAGCCAATCATAGACATGATTGAACTAAAATCTCTTAAGAAAAGCATAAAAATAACTAAGGAGGAAGAAGAAAGAATTTTGGCGGCGGCTCTCCATGCTTTTGCTCCACTCCTCAAACCCTCGAAGATGCCTACGAACTCCTATTTATAGTTAGGGAACTCCAACTTTCGCACCGAGTTGGAAAAGTCCGAAAACTCCCTCAAATTTATGCAGTCCACGCAAAATCTGCGTAAACCTCGACTAGTCGAGAGGAGTCCTCGACTAGTCGAGGGTCACCTTCGACTGGTCAAGGATTGCGAGAAATTAAAAGTTCATGTTACTGGAGTTCGAGCCGAAGCTTCTTTGACTAGTTGAGCAGGAGCCGGGACTGGTCAAAGCTTAGACTAGTCAAAGCTTAGACTATCGATGATCATAAAAATTTACTTCAAAACTTGATTCTCTTCATTCCTCACTTGGTTTTCTTAGATCTCTAGCATGTGAATTCTTCATTCTTAATCTTTTAAGATCCAATCTTTGGCTTGGTGATTCTTGAGCATCAAATCCATGCTTTTAACATTCTTTTCAATCCAAGCTTTTAGATTCTCCTTGCAATACAAATATGTATAAAATACTCCATTAAGCAGTATCATGTTCATAAAATTAAGATATAAATAGGGAAAAATATGCGATATTTGAGTCTCAACAATGAACATACACATGACACCTAAAGCATGTGTGATGATGGTGTTGCATGATGGATATGATAATGAGGAAGGATGTGAATTCCCGCATACGATGCATTTCATATACATGCACGTTGAAAAATACAGAAGCTTGTGATGATATATATTAAGGGTGATGAATTAGATATAATTGAGTGTTGTGAAATGATGATTCATGTGAATACTTGAAATTGTGAACCTTAACATTATGTTGGCTATTTTTTATATTAGGCCTAATGCATTGGGCTTGTGAAAGCCCACTTTCCCATGGTTATTGGGATGCAAACTGGTTGCAAATAACCATTAGATGAGAGGGCAAGTGATCCCACTTCCATGGTCAGGGGAAGGGCATTTGATTATTATTAGTTTGCTAGTCAACTTGGCTAATTGGCACTATTGTTAAGTAAAGCTTATAAGGGCATGAGATATATGGAAGATGTGTAATGGCATGTGATGTGAAGTATGGTGAAGGCATGGTGCCAGATAATGCATGTTAAAAGTATGATGTGATGTGTAGTGAAGAATAATGGAGCGTGATGTCTAGTTCACACACAATGATTATAACATATGTTGAAATGTGTAGCTTAAACACAACGTTTGTCTCATAAGACCATATTATAAATAGATGATTGAATTTTAGTTGAGCTCAAGTTAATGGCTATTTCTTATGAGTATTAAGGCCATGATTTGTCCCATATCAAGACAAGATTAAGGGTCTAAATGCATATTTCCATGGACAATGGGCTATGACTTGAGGGTCAACATTTAAGCATCCATGTGCCATAGCTTGGAAATTTGATATATCCTGCCTTTGTTTATTTTAGCAACAACTTGATAGTTTGATATACACAGTTGATTCATGAGCATCCATTATATGCATGCTTGAGCACATCATGAAATTGGAGCCCACGTGTTGGTCCATATACCTAGACGAGTCCAGAGGAGTTAGGAGATTATGGATTTTTTTTGGGCTCTCGTGCTGGTCCATATGATTGGATGAGATCGAGTGATGAACTATGTTTAGGCCCTCGTGTCGGTCCATATGGTTATTTGGGGGCCTCGTGTTGGTCTGTATGGCGGTATTTGGGCCCTCTTGTTGGTCTGTATGCCTAGATGAAATTTAGAGTAGGTGTCTGTGAATATGATTATATAGGCTTTCATGGTGATGTACTTTATGAACATATATTTTGTATTGTGGCCACGTGATGGCTGATTAGGTGAAATGGTTTGCGTTGAGGCCTTGTGATGGCCAAGTCATTGATATTATTTAGAAGATTTTTATAATGGTGCATCATTATCACCCCGGGCTTAGATCCCAATATTGGAGATGCCTTGTAACGACCCGTAAATTTCCGTACAAGGGCTCGAGTATCACCTCGACCAAAATTCACTTAGGATTAAATCCTTTAGAAATTTAACAAAGTTAACTAAGTGCTAAACTAGATTAGCCATGAAATCCGTTGGGATCGCTTTAAATACGATCTGCAAGACCCAAAACTTGTATAATCATTGACGCTAGGTTACCCTAAAGTCTAGGATCAAACTCATTCCCCGATTGCTCTCGGGAATGAATTAAAACTCCGTATCAGGTCTAGACCACACATCGGAAGTCCGATGAACACGAAGTTAAGGAACTAGGACCGCCTCACTGGGCTCAACAACCATCTCAGAAATCAAGTCCAGACGATGTCCCACGGCCATTCGCTCGAGTCCGGAGTGAGGGAATGTGAAAACCTCTGTTTTCTTTACAAAATAAATATCTTGAATAGTGATCTGGCACCACTCGCTTGCGGATCAGTATTAAGCAACCAGACCATCAGAATCAAACCAAATTACACCCTCGGATCAAGAAAAATTTCAGGAACATTTACATGTACTTCGAATTTCGGATCGAGGCCCACTGACCGTTGAACTGAAAGTGGTCCGCCATGCGTGATCTGGGAATTTGATCGTGATGAAAACATAACCCCACGTAGATCCATGGATTTTGAGCTTAAGTCCGACGTTTGGCTCAAGGAGGGCCGCTAGAAACCCTCTTTTGAGCCGGAACAACGCCGATTTGCTTACAATGTAAGTAAGCCTTGAACATAAGTCTATTCCGGAGAGGTTTTAGGCTATATAAGGGCCTTAGAACAGCCCCTCTCATAGCCATACTAATTTGGGATAAAACCCTAAGGAGAGAGAGGAAAAGGAGAGAGAAAGCTTAAGAGTTGTGGGAGCATCTTCCTCCTACTGCTTTCGATCACCACACGGGCTGCACCACCCCTTCCTTGCCGCTTTCCCAGAGATACCGACTCCGTTTTAAGGTAAGAAACCCTAACCCTAGATCTATTTTGAGGTGTATAGGCTATAGGTTATGAAATAGCTAACCGATTTCACTCTTTAGGTTAGAAAACTCCCGAATACAGAAGCTCATCAAACCTTCCTAATCCATTGAGATTCCAAGGAGAAAGGTGAGGACTTTAGGTGTATAGGTTATGGTTTTCAATGCTTTCAATGCCAGATAATGATAGATTCATGATCTACATGCAATTGCACATGTACAAAGTGTTTTCCGTTTTCTGTTTCGATTAAAATTGTGGAATATGGAATTTTACATATTCTAAGTATTCGTAGAAATAAAGTATACGTATATTTTTTAGAAATGTGTTTGACATGATTATTTGTTGTATGATTATATAGTATATGGATAAAATACTGATTTGGCGAAAGGATTCGCCTAAATACATGTTGTACTAATATACACTATGTATGTAGAAATATAATATTGTAAGAAGTACCGTATACATGTATATTTTAGTGATGTGTTTGCCATGATTAATTGTTGTATAAACATATTATGTGTGCACAAAATACTTGCTTGGCGAAAGGATTCGCCTTAATACATGTTTGTTAACATACACTATATATGTTGAAAAGTGTATGTTAAGTGTTTGTGGAAATGCTAGAGTGAGTAAGTGTTTGAATGTAGATGCCTTAGTAGGGTATTGAGATTGGATTCTCAACTACCCTAGCGACATGTATGATTACCTCCATGAGGTTGATCACTTAAATCGCTTACTTGTAATACATGTGTTTTTATTCCTATTGATGTAGTGCTTTACAACATGCTTTATATCATGCTTTATAACATGCCTTATAACATGCCTACTAGCATGCTTGAACTATTTTGTCTATCATGCTTTACTCTACATACTATGGATGAGAATTGATTGAGTTTGAGACTATGTCTATAGTCTAGACAATCGGTATCAGATTTGAGATCGTGGTTGAGTTTCATGTCACCACGTAAGATGTGTTTGACGAACCCGAGTCGTACGTCAGTTGGCGACAGTGGTTAGGCCACGCGAAGTGCTATGCACTTCATGTCGTCTAATTGATCGTGCGCTCGAGCTAGTGAGGCACGTCATGTAACCCGATATGTCTAATGTATGTTCACCATGTTTGGTCACTACTGCTTGAACCTAGGGTACCAAACTTACCAGTGAAATCCCCTTTAACCATGGTACCTCGATCCGCTAAGACTCATGAGCCGGGCATGGTGGTATGGGACACCGTGGTCGAGCTATCGGCCTACGCTGGGGCCACGTGCCTCCCCATAGTGACCAGTGAGCAACCACACTCGTGAGCCGATTATGGTGGTATGGGACACTATATTCGAGCTGTCGGCCTACACTACTTGATGGGTGATGGGGGAGTGGTGCAACGATTCCGTGTAACAGCCCTGACAGCCCTGACCGTATCCGGTGTAGTGACCTCGAGCATACTCTAAATCTACGGTGAGGCAACGAGCCTTCCCGTAGTAATAGAGTATAAGCTAGGCCTGTATTGATAAGGTGATGGGGGAGTGGTACAACGATTCCGCGTAACAGCTCTGACAGCCCTTGCAGTGACCTAGAAAACATGCCATCATCTGAGATTAACTAGGACTGACGACCCTAGAATGGATCATGTTTGGGAATGATATAATGGAGGCACCTTAGTTTCTCAATCCTGCTGTTTGAAATGGACTAATAACAACTTGGTAATCATGCTCAGCATGCATTGCATGTGCCTGGAAGATGTGGAGCACTGAGGGATGAAAGCATGCCGCGAATGAAGAGGGTGTCGCATGAGGGAGTTTGTCAGTAAGGGCATCCATCATACCTGCATTCATACTTGCATTAACAAGACTGGTTAGGAGTGTTTGATTTTACTGCTTTATCATTACTGCTTGACTGTATTGATAACATGTTAACCTATGCTTCATTGTTCCACTGAGTTAGCTACTCACTCCCACGTTACGGGATGGTGTTGCGCACACCAACCAGACTCCGTCTCAGGTTTAGGCGAGCCAATGACTCAGGAGGTGGAGCCTGATTATGACGAGGACCAGGAGGAGTTCTCGTATATGCAATACTATGGCGGCTTCGACTAGACTGCCGCACTGACGGGATTTGCAGGGATCATTCCTTAGAGTATTTTTGACATTTTATTCGCAAACAAATATATGTATATGGTAACTCAGATAGATTCATACTCTGGAGAACAAATATGATTTTTGTATTTTTGTTTCATTACTTACATGTATATGTAGTTCAGTCTTTCGTTTGCCTTTATACTAATGATCTGGAGTATGAATTCCTATTTTTGGTATAATCTCACTCATGTTTATTGTTCTAACACAGACAACATTAAATCAGCATTATTTATGTTGCATAAGTGATGCGTTGGAACTCGGGAGTTGAGTTATACTCGACCCCCGATTTTCAGGGCGTTACAAGTTGGTATCAGAGTGTCAGTGCCTCCAGTGGGGCGCCCTATTGTGACCTGTACCTTTTGCGGGAGGCAGGGTCATTCTATTGGGAGTTGTTCGCGAGGATGAAGGATAGTGGATTCTCTCCGCCGCAGATGATTGGTCGTTCTCATCCACAGGCCTTATCGACTCCACCTCTACAGACTGCCCCTGCTCACCCTTCCTTCCGACCTCCTGTGTCACGCTTCAGGCCACCGCAACGGCCCTTAGTTCCACAGTTGAACCGTCAACAACAGTCATGCGTACATACGCTCGTTGCTGAGGCACTTGAGACGTCGCCTTCGGCCCCGACAGCTTTTGAGGGTACGGCTCACATTCACAGTACTCCTGTTTCCTTGTTGGTGGACACTGGGTCCACTACTTCTATTATTTCTTGTGTAGTTAAACGTCTATCTTTACGCGTCCTGTTCCCACTAAGGGACTGAGACTTACTACGGCCACTGGGACTTTTTCGGATGTCACACGGTTATGTGAGGGTTGCTCCGTGGACTTGGGTAGCAGGACAGTGCTCGTCGACCTTGTTGTTGCTTCGTTATGGCACTATGAAGTTATCCTCAGTATGGACTGGTTCTCGAAGATGAGAGCAGAGATAGATTGCGATACTCGAGTCGTGACGGCCTATGGATCTGACGGCACAGCTTTCACGTTTCCAGTGCAGGTCAGTTGGCCCTGCCGTGTTGACTGTTATACTGCTTTATTGGCGCCGATCGATGGTCCGACATTGAGAGATACGCCGGTGGTTCGAGAATTTGTAGACGTGTTTGAGACTATTCCTGGTTTACCTCCTCGGCGCGAGATCGATTTTACAATTGATCTTACGCCTGGTGCGACGCCCATCTCATTGCCGACTTATCGTATGCCTCCATGTGAGATGGAGGAGGCTGCGAGAGCAGTTGACGAGCTTGTAGAGAAGGGTTTTATACGACCTAGTGTGTCTCCTTGGGGAGCACCTGTGCTATTTGTGAAGAAGAAGGACGGGTCACTACGGTTATGTATTGACTACCGTAGGTTGAACCAGGTCACGGTGAAGAACAAGTATCCTTTGCCCAGGATAGATGATCTGTTTAATTAGTGAGGGGGTGAAGTATTTTTTTAAGATTGATCTACAGTCGAGGTACCACCAGTTACGCGTCAGAGATGAGGACGTGCAGAAGACAGCCTTCAGGATGTGCTTTGGGCACTACGAGTTCCTAGTGATGTCGTTCGGCCTTACGAACGCACCAGCCGTGTTCATGGACCTGATGAACCGGGTATTTCGGCCTTTCCTGTACCGATTTGTCATCGTCTTTATTGATGACATTTTGATATACTCTACGACTTGGAAGGAGCACGAGGAGCACCTGAGAGCGGTGTTGGGTACGCTGAAGAAGAGCCAGCTGTTCGCACAGTACAAGAAGTGCTACTTCTGGCAGGAGGAAGTCAAGTTCCTCGGACATGTAGTGTCCAAGGAGGGGATAGCAGTGGACCTTGCTAAGGTAGCCGCGGTTCAGGATTGGCAGCAGCCTGGCTCGGTTACCGAGGTGAGGAGTTTCCTTGGTCTGACAGGGTATTACAGGCGCTTTATTCGGGATTTCTCGAAGATTGCCAGGCCGTTGTCTCAGTTGACCGGAAAGACTGAAGTTCGCCTGGAATGAGAAGGCGAAGCAGCTTTCAAGGAGCTGAAGGACAAGTTGATGTCCGCCCCTGTGCTAGTATTGCCAATGTAAGGGGAGAAATATAAGATATATACTGACGCGTCTCGCGTTGGTTTGGGTTGTGTCCTGATGCAGAAGGACAGGGTGATTTCGTATGCCTCGAGATAATTAAGGAAGCACGAGGAGAATTACCCTACACACGACCTGGAGTTAGCAGCTGTCATCTTTGCATTGAAGCTCTGGAGACATTACCTCTATGGAGAAGAGTTCGAGCTTTTCAGCGACCACAAGAGCCTTAAGTACATATTTACACAGCGAGACTTAAATATGAGACAACGCCGATGGATGGAGACCTTGAAGGACTTCAAGTTCAAGGTTTCTTGTCATTCTGGCAAGGCGAACCTTGTGGCAGACGCGTTGAGCCGCATGAAGGCTATAGCATTTGCGGCACCGTTGATGATAGCTGAGTGGGACATGGTTGAATTCGTGCGGGACTTCGAGCAAAGACTCACTATGGAGGAGCCATTTGAGTGTGTTACGCACGTTCGGGTGCAACCACTTATTGACGACAGGGTTATTGAGGCCCAGAAGGGCGATGTGCGGCTGTCTGAGCTTCGAGAGCAAGCTAGCGACGCCAGGGACTCCAAGTGGAGAGTTAGTTCTGATGGAGGTCTCGATTCTGTGGCCGCCTATGCGTTCCTAACATGCCTGACTTGAGACGCGAGCTTCTCGAGTCTGCCCATAACTCGAAGCTTGCGATGCATCCTGGTAGCACGAAGATGTACCGGGATATGAGATGGTCATATTGGTGGGATAACATGAAGGCCCATATCGCTGAGTATATGTCTCACTGTCTGACGTGCCAGCAAGTCAAGGCTGAACATCGCTGACCTCCTGGACTGCTTCAGCCCATGCCCATAGCAGAGTGGAAGTAGGACTTCATCTCCATGGATTTCATATCTGGGCTGCCAAAGACGAGGAAGTGACACGATTCCATTTGGGTGATTATGGACCGGTTGACCAAATCGGCCCATTTTCTCCCTATCAGAGTCACGAACTCTGCAGACGAGCTGGCTAGATTGTATATCAGAGAGATTGTGCATCTACATGGAGTTTCACTTGAGATTGTGTCGGACAGAGACACTCGGTTCACATCTATCTTCTGGACTCGTATCCAGAAAGTGATGGGTGTGAAGTTGAAGTTCAGTACGGTGTTTCATCCTCAGACTGATGGGCAGACAGAGCGGGTGGTTCAGATTCTGGAGGATATGTTGCGGGCATGTGTGTTGGACTTCAAGGACAGCTGGGATAACTGTCTTCCTTACGCAGAATTCACCTACAACAATAGTTTCCAGGCGACTATTGGTATGGCACCATATGAGGCCCTATATGGTCGTCCTTGCAGAGCACCGCATTGTTGGGCTAAGGTTGGCGAGCGTAGTCTGATTGGCCCGGAGTTGGTACAGGCGACTACAGAGAAGGTCGACATTATCAGGCGTCGACTACTTACAGCACAGAGCAGGCAAAAGAGTTACGCCAATACGAGGCGGCGACCGCTTGAGTTCGAAGTCAGAGACCACGTGTTCCTCCGAGTTTTCCCTATGAAGAGAATCCTTCGGTTCGGGAAGAAGGGGGAGCTCACACCGAGGTTTATCGGTCCGTTTCAGATACTGGATCGAGTGGGTGTTGTGGCTTATCGTCTTGCTTTGCCCACACCGCTTGCAGCTGTACACAACGTATTTCATGTATCTATGCTGAAGAAGTATGTTCCTGATCCTTCACATATCATCCGATGGGAGCAGGTACAGCTGAGCGAGGATGCTACGTATGAGTTGCGCCCGACGCGTATCCTTGACAGGAAGGAGCAGGTACTGCGTAGCAAGGTCATTCCACTTGTGAAGGTACTATGGACGCATCATTCAGAGGAGGAAGCTACGTGGGAGACTGAGGCTGAGGTCAGGAAGAACTACCCTCAGATTCTCGAGGAATACGAAAAGGTATAAATTTCGAGGGTGAAATTTTGTTTAAGGGGGGTAGATTGTAACGACCCGTAAATTTCTGTACAAGGGCTCGAGTATCACCTCGACCGGAATTCACTTAGGATTAAATTCTTTAGAAATTTAACAAAGTTAACTAAGTGCTAAACTACATTAGCCATGAAATCCGTTGGGATCGCTTTAAATACGATCTGTAAGACCCAAAACTTGTATAATCATTGACGCTAGGTTACCCTAAAGTCTAGGATCAAACTCATTCCCCAACTGCTCTCGGGAATGAATTAAAACTCCGTATCAGGTCTAGACCGCACATCGGAAGTCTGATGAACACGAAGTTAAGAAAATAGGACCGCCTCACTGGGCTCGACAACCATCTTGGAAATCAAGTCCAGATGATGTCCCACGGCCATTCGCTCGAGTCCGGAGTGAGGGAGTGTGAAAACCTCTGTTTTCTTTACAAAATAAATATCTTGAATAGTGATCTGGCACCACTCGCTTGTGGATCAGTATTAAGCAACCAGACCATCAGAATCAGACCAAATTACACCCTCGGATCAGGAAAAATTTCAGGAACATTTACATGTACTTGAAATTTCGGATCGAGGCCCACTGACCGTTGAATTGAAAGTAGTCTACCACACGTGATCTGGGAATCCGATCGAGATGAAAACATAATCCCACGTAGATCCATGGATTGTGAGCTTAAGTCCGACGTTTGGCTCAAGGAAGGCTGCTAGAAACCCTCTTTTAAGTCGGAACAACGCCGCTTTGCTTACAATGTAAGTAAGCCTTGAACATAAGTCTATTCCGGAGAGGTTTTAGGCTATATAAGGGCCTTAGAACAGCCCCTCTCATAGCCATACGAATTTGGGATAAAACCCTAAGGAGAGAGAGGAAAAAGAGAGAGAAAGCTTAAGAGTCGTGGGAGCATCTTCCTCCTACTGCTTTCGATCACCACACGGGCTGCACCACCCCTTCCTTGCCGCTTTCCCGGAGATACCGACTCCGTTTTAAGGTAAGAAACCCTAACCCTAGATTTGTTTTGAGGTGTATAGGCTATAGGTTATGAAATAGCTAACCGATTTCACTCTTTAGGTTAGAAAACTCCCGAATACGGAAGCTCATCAAACCTTGCTGATCCGTTAAGATTCCAAGGAGCAAGGTGAGGACTTTAGGTGTATAGGTTACGGTTATCAACGCTTTCAATGCCAGATAATGATAGATTCATGATCTGCATGCAATTGCACATGTACAAAGTGCTTTCCATTTTCTATTTCGATTAAAGTTGTGGAATATGGAATTTTACATATTCTAGGTATTCGTAGAAATACCGTATACGTATATTTTTTAGAAATGTGTTTGACATGATTATTTGTTATATGATTATATAGTATATGGATAAAATACTGATTTGGCGAAAGGATTCGCCTAAATACATGTTGTACTAATATACACTGTATGTAGAAATACGGTATTGTAAAAAGTACTGTATACATGTATATTTTAGTGATGTGTTTGCCATGATTAATTGTTGTATAAACATATTATGTGTGCACAAAATACTTGCTTGGCGAAAGGACTCGCCCTAATACATGTTTGTTAACATACACTATGTATGTTGAAATAGTGCATGTTAAGTGTTTGTGGAAATGCTAGAGTGAGTAAGTGTTTGGATGTAGATGCCTTAGTAGGGTGTTGAGATTGGATTCTCAACTACCCTAGCGACATGTATGATTACCTCCATGAGGTTGATCACTTAAATCGCTTACTTGTAATACATGTGTTTTTATTCCTATTGATGTAGTGCTTTACAACATGCTTTATATCATGCTTTATAATATGCCTTATAACATGCCTACTAGCATGCTTGAACTATTTTGTCTATCATGCTTTACTCTACATACTATGGATGAGAATTGATTGAGTTTGGGACTATGTCTATAGTCCAGATAATCGGTATCAGATTTGAGATCGTGGTTGAGTTTCATGTCGCCACGTAAGATGTGTTTGACGAACCCGAGTCGTACGTCAGTTGGCGACAGTGGTTAGGCCACGCGGAGTGCTATGCACTTCATGTCGTCTAATTGATTGTGCGCTCTAGCTAGTGAGGTACGTCATGTAACCCGATATGTCTAATGTATGTTCACCATGTTTGGTCACTACTGCTTGAACCTACGGTACCAAACTTACCAGTGAAATCCCCTTTAACCATGGTACCTCGATCCGCTAAGACTCATGAGTAGGGCATGGTGGTATGGGACACCGTGGTCGAGCTGTCGGCCTACGCTGGGGCTACGTGCCTCCCCGTAGTGACCAGTGAGCAACCACACTCGTGAGCCGATTATGGTGGTATGGGACACTATATTCGAGCTGTCGGCCTACACTACTTAATGAGTGATGGGGGAGTGGTGCAACGATTCCTTGTAATAGCCCTGGCAGCCCTGACCGTATCCTGTGTAGTGACCTCGAGCATACTCTAAATCTACGGTGAGGCAACGAGCCTTCCCGTAGTAATAGAGTATAAGCTAGGCCTGTATTGATAAGGTGATGGGGGAGTGGTGCAACGATTCACGTAACAACCCTAGCAGCCCTTGCAGTGACCTAGAAAACACACAGTCGTCTGAGATTAACTAGGACTGATGACCCTAGAATGGATCATGTTTGGGAATGATACAAGGGAGGTACCTTAGTTTCTCAATCCTACTGTTTGAAATGGACTAATAACAACTCGGTAATCATGCTCAGCATGCATTGCATGTGCCTGGAAGATGTGGAGCACTGAGGGATGAAAGCATGCCGCGAACGAAGAGGGTGTCGCATGAGAGAGTTTGTCAGTGAGGGCATCCATCATACCTGCATTCATACTTGCATTAACAAGAGTGGTTATGAGTGTTTGATTTTACTGCTTTATCATTACTGCTTGAATATATTGATAACATGTTAACCTATGCTTTATTGTTCCACTGAGTTAGCTACTCACTCCCACGTTACGGGATGGTGTTGCGCACACCAACCAGACTCTGTCTCAGGTTTAGGCGAGCCGATGACTCAGGAGGTGGAGCCTGATTATGACGAGGACCAGGAGGAGTTCTCGTATATGCAGTACTATGGCGGCTTCGACTAGACTGCCGCATTGACGGGATTTGCAGGGATCATTCCTTAGAGTATTTTTGACATTTTGTTCGCAAACAAATATATGTATATGGTAACTCAGATAGATTCATACTCTGGAGAACAAATATGATTTTTGTTTCATTACCTACATGTATATGTAGTTCAGTCTTCCACTTGCCTTTATACTAATGATCTGGAGTATGAATTCCTATTTTTGGTATAATCCCACTCATGTTTATTGTTCTAACACAGACAACATTAAATCAGCATTATTTATGTTGCATAAGTGATGCGTTGGAACTTGGGAGTTGAGTTATACTCGACCCCCGATTTTCAGGGTGTTACATGCCTATCCTCCAACGAACCTATTTAGATTAGCCATTTGGATCCTCTTCCATCATGTGTCAAGTGTGGGTGATTGATAACATGCTCATTTATGATAACATGCTTGGTCGATAACATGCCTATTGTTGTTTTAAATGTCTTTATGTGAGCACCCTGATAAGTCGTGCTTTACTCCCAGCACGTCGTAGCCTCACAAGCTTTGGTTTATTATATAAATAATTTACCCATTTTGCAGGATGCGTTTAGTAGAATGGTGCGTGCAAGAGTCTTTAGAGCTTGTTATTGTTCCCTTCATTGTTGTTGAGATGATTGTACTTTTGTATATACAATATGGTATAATGTATGTGGTTATTTTGGACAACTGTCCTTAGAAGGATTAGTTAGTCTGTTGGATGTATGCGTTGATATCATGTATATGATGTGTAACTTCCTAATTAGATTAACCATTTGAAAATAAATTCCCTCCTCCATAGTTGGGTTTGCTGTTTGGAAAGTTCGGTAAACGTTCACTAAGTCTGGTAAGTTGTGAGGAAGCTGTTACGACCCGAGTTCGAGACTTGGAAAGTAGTAGTGCCCATGTTTCAAATTTGGGGCATGACATTACTAACGTTCATCCCTTATGGGTTATGAGGTGAGGAAGAGATTACTCCAGTTGTCGCTCGTGACTGTTCATCTCGCCTTACAATTCTATTGCCTGCATTCGATGTATTCTTTAAAGGTAGTTTGGTTTCTTCCTTGTGGGTTATGGCGAACCCATTGACAATGCAGCAAAAGTTCACATCGGAGGGAAGTGAAGAAGCCATTGCATTGGTATTAGCGTACTATACCTTAATCCAGAAAAATCATAATTAGTTATTTTGACCAACCCATATTGCATTTTATTTTTGAGATGAAAGGGAGAATGTTCCTGTCGAGAGTTGCCATTTTGGTGCCTTTACGGTGCCTTTATGGCAGTAAATATATTCCAACAATTCTTAATATTATTCGTAGAATATAATTATACTAATCAGAGATTTTGGGTTCTATCCCCAACAAAGTTGCCATTTTGTTTTGATTAAAAAAGTGATTTTGGAATATTTACATTTTAAGAATAAGCAAACTCGGGTAGAAGAATATTTTTTATCACTTTAAGAATCCATGTTCTTGCTGCATTCCTTATATTTCCCTTAATTCTAAAATAAAGTGCAATTAACATTGCATAATAATTGAAAAGAATAATTTCGGTAGCATTTAGTTCCTTGCTGAAGAGTCACCGGAATGACAATAAAGTTGAGCAAGTTTTGAGCTCTTTCTGTATAATCCCAAAAGATATTATTAACAACTTAGGAATATGCTTAGAAAGTCCTTTCTTCTATCCTGCAAAGAAGTTACGTGGTCACGCAACTTAACTAGGAATACTCCATCGCTTTAACTTTGATTTTCTCCTTCCCCAGGATACACTGACTATGGCCAGTGTATTTCTCTCGAAGAGGAGTTGTTGTGCGTTTGCTCCTCGATACCTTTCTTATCAGTAAGATCTTCTAGTTACTCCCAGTTCTTCAGAAGTTAAATGAAAAGTGCTAAATAAGAAGGAAAGATGGGTATTTATAGGCATTCACATGTGCGAAGTGTAACTTCCGCACAATCCACTCAAGTTGCGCGGTCGTGGAACCTATCCAAACTATGTGTTCGCACAACAATGGCTTCCGTTCGACCAACTTGTATACACAAGTTTTTTAAACCCTACCCTTCTATATGCCCACACAACTCATTGTAGTTGCACGGTTAGTTGCGGGGACACGCACCTCATATTTCTTTTTGGTGAATTTTCTACTCCAACACTAGGATAAGTTGAGATAAAAGATTGATAAGATAAATTTGTTTGATTGTCATGTTGGATTTGGTAGGTTATTTTTTGCACTGTTACATTCCTCTACTATTTATAGATGCTTTTCCAAATCCTTCTTCCATTTATTGCAACGGTTATAATAGTCGAAAGGCCTCTCTCTAGATCCTTCTCTTATCACGTTTCTCTTTTACAATTTCTCTTCTTTCGAACTCCTCTCGATCACTTTCTTCACTTTTGTCAGCTAAGTTTTTGTTTTTAATAAAATCGATCGCCTTTCATATCTTAAATAGCTTGACTGTGCTTCTTATATATCGACCATAACATTCTGTCGACCATCCTCTGACATGTAAAAGTAGACTTATGCCAACTGTAAACCTGCAAAAAGCACTCTAAATTTGTAACATCCTAAATTTTTATGGCCCGTGTATATACTCATGCCCGAGAATTCCGGGTGTTAATAATGTAAAAATTGGATGATTCAAAATCACACTGTATTTTTTTTTTTTCATTTCTATAACATCCAGTTATATTCACAAAGGTAATCATCCATGAGAATAACATCAACTACATTTATTATTCTATTAGAGTAAAAAGAGTTCAACAAATTTTCTAATACCCTCTTAGTGAGAGCTTATTACATTATCTTAAAGTAAGTAGCAGAAAAATAAATAAAGGTAAATCATGCGATATTCTTCTTCGCTATTAGAACATATCTTCCACAAAACAATCGTCATTCATATCATCAACCTGTAATTTACCTTCAACATCTGTATGGTTGGTGAGGGTTAATGCCCTACTCATAGTAATGATTATCCTTTAAGATTAACAATAATTCAAGAGATTCATAAGAATAATGTGAGAGTTCTGATACGTCTCGTACTCCACTATGAGTGGTATCAATATGTGCAACCAATATATATATATATATATATATATATATATATATATGAATGCATGGTTAGCAAAGTGTGTGCAGTCCATCATATGTAATGATCATCACAATGTGGAATATAATTCATAGAAAACCCGACTGGCCCCACATCCCATGTTACGAAGATTCGTCAGCATGTCCAACACTATCGTGGATTTACATGAACACCTTAAAATAGCACAACGCATGGATCAGATGAATTACGTGACACGATTTGTTCATGGAGTGACTATTTGAAACATCTAATCCCGGAAGTGATGTAACACGCATTGTGAATTACTTACATCGATTTGTGCACCAGTACCCAAAATCTATGAAATTACGTGTCAACAAAGAAGGTCACTACACATAGTGCATTATGTCCATAATAAAATATATGAACTACTATATATCAGGCCTATAACACATCGCTTACATCAATCGAGAAACAAGTCGAAACATGAGGGTTTTGGAATTCCAAGACACATGCCCAAACCATAAAGGGAGGTAGCACAAGACTGACCTAATAAAGGAGAAAAGTAGCATTAGGCTATCTCAATAAAAAAAGAAGAGTAGCAAATAGGCTAACTTAACAAGAATAAGTAGAGATGAGCAAAAGGCCAACTCAATATAGAGTGGAAACATGCGTCACTCTCAAAATTGGCAAAAGGCAAGGCTTGTATCCATCACCCCACATAAATTCATAAAAATTATGCATAATTAAAATCATACGTTAACCATAATTCCCAAAAGGATAAATAATTGATAATGGTAAAGTAATCAATTGCATGAAAAATCACGGTAATATGAAAGTATGGAAAAATAAGATAAATCATATCAACTTAAATTAGTATAAGTGTAAAGGAATCTCTCACCTTAGCCTTAGATATAAATCTTAGGTAGAATCTATGTAGGAAAGCTTTTACATGAATTACAACATCGCTTGAGCAAAAGGGAGACACCACATATATGGAGAAGGAAGAGGATGATGGGCGTCTAGGCTTCTCCTTCTCCTTCTCTTTCTCTTTCTCTTTCTCTTTCCCTTTCTCTTTCTATTTCTTTCTTTCTCTCTCTCTCTCTCTCCTCCTTGGACGTTGGGAGTGTTGGCGTGTGAGTGGAGAAGGGCACTCACTCCTCTTATAAAGGAGTGGGCGTGTGAGAGGAGATGTGTTTCACATCACACTTAGATTAGGTTTCTCCATTTTACCATTTTTTTAGTGATCTTTCTTTAAATCTAATTCATCCAGTATGTCGGGGTCATTGAATAGGGTCAGGGTATGTGACTTTCTTAGTGATCCAAAATTTAGATTGGCCTATCTTAAAAATTCTCATAACAGGTGGCAAAATGAACTTGATCTCAATTAACGGTCCACACTTAATGATCAAGACCCATTTTTGGGAGAAATATATAGTCAAGATAGGCAAACGGTTGGACAAATTTTGGTGGTTGATCGATGGTGTAAAAAGTTTAAATATAAAATTTCACGAAACTTGCTTCAACATTCAACAATGTAGGATCATAGATCAGGGTCTAAATTTTGTATAACCATGTAGTCATATGAGACCAAAGTGTGGTCTAAATTTAAGTTGTGATGGATGGCAGGAAGTGGTTAAATAAAAAAATCCAGATTTATAAGGAGTTGGTATGCCTCAAAAGGATAACTTCGCGCCTAAGGAAAAGTCTACCAAAATGGGGTCTTCATATTTCACACTTGGTTCATATTATGGGGAATCAAAGTCATTCATATGAATGAAAATATCCTACTATGACTACCCACAAGGTTTCTTCACTTGATGAACACCAAAATCAATGGTTAAGGGGCCAATTTCTCAATTGGGTGACTTTTACAATGATCTAAGGGCTGAAATTTGACATGTATGATTAATTTATGATACATAGGCATGGTATAAAATTTTACATCAAATTGATCATGAGAACCATGTGATCTAGAATTCAAGGGTCTAGCTTAATAACATTTTCATAATTATTGCTGATATGAGAGTTTTGAAAAATATAATGGTTCTACATAGTTATAGGCACGTTTCTAAGTAATTCTTATAAGAGAACTTATATCTAAATCATTATGAATAAAGAATTATTCATAAAATTAATTAAGGGAATGTACATATATCAACCAACATAATGGATTGTCAGATGACATGTTAAAAATAGAAAAACTTGATGGTTAGTATTCTGATCATGTATGTAAGTGGCTGTACATTCGGTTTTATAAACGGATTATCACAAGTAAGTTTTTGGAGTGATCAAGAGGCAGAAGATGTATATTGTTAGATTCAAGTGACTTGTTCACATATGTAAGTTTCTCATATTGTAATTTTGATGTTGGGTTAAGCCTATTCATAGGTGGTGAACAAGATGAACAAATCAGAATCTTAAATTGATATGTGTACGAGCAAATGCAGATATTAGGTAGTTAGTTTACTATGATCAGGTGGTCAAACTTAAAGTGGATAGTCAGATATCTTTACCTATCGGTAGATAGTTAGCTGAATGATTGGTTATGATGGATAAGTGGGAATACTTGGACATATGATGATCTTTTCTTAAAATTAATGGTCGAATAGCCTGATCTATGGATGAAGATCATTCTCAACAGTCAGATTCATGTTGGAGAATAGATGTAAGGTTAAGATAGCTAGATTGGTATCATACACATGTACATATTAAGTTAAATTTCATGGTAACACTTGAGAACTTTCAATATTCGGGTATTGAAAACTTCAGTGTGTTACAACATCTTTGGAAATATTGCTCATCCACTTCCTATTTCTCATACAATGCCACATGCCATTTCCCTATTAACTTTCTCAAATTTTCAAGAATTAGGGTATAACAATTTGTAACTTGGATTACTGTCTAGATGGATGGACCTAATTTATAATGTTATTGATGTCTTAAATTTGTCTATAACAGTGGTTGTCGATGTCATCGACAATCTGCTCGATCCCATAGAGAAAATCTTTTTTAAAAATTTTAAAAAATCTCATTTTCTTATCGGACGGTTTGGGAAGTTGCTAGTAGATATCATCGAAAGATCTTTTATGTCATCGATAGGGCTTTGATGTCTGTCGATGCCATTGAAGGTCCCATTGAGCTCGCACACAGAATTGCATAAGTGTGAGATTTGATTCTTATTCTGTTTGGGTAGTATATATATTAGGTGTAATTAGGATTAGGAAGGGATTAAGGTTTATTAGAGATTTCTAAAACATTCCTAAGGGTTTAAGGGCATATCTAGAGTTTGAGAGATTTGAGGCTTGTTCGAATCGGTAAGATCATCTATATCTTGTAATTCTTCTTTCATATTGCATTATTCGTCACTTTGTGCAATGGATTTTCCCATAAGGTTTTTTTCACATAAAATTGGTATTGTTCTTACTTGGGTTTTTTTTCAATTGTGTGTACTTTACTTGATTGCACTCTATGTGCTTATGCGGTTCCTAACAAGTGGTATCAAAGATAACATTGGGAAGTAGATCGAATCTGAAAGCAAGGTATTAATGGCATTTAACATGAAATTCGATGTAGAGAAGTATTCCGGTAAAAATAATTTTGAACTATCAAAAGGTAAGATGAACGGTATCTTAGTTCAGCAAGGATTGAATGAAGCTCTCCTTGGAAAGTGACCGAAAACTATGACAGAAGAAGAATGGAGCAAGTTAAATAAGAAAGCTAATATATCTTTCCAGTTGTGATTAACGGATGAGGTCATTTACAATGTTATGAGAGAAGACTGTGGCTAATAATGGGCGAAGTTAGAGAACATCTATGCAAAGAAGTCTATTAAAAATTGTTTGTATTTGAAGCTACAGTTTTTCAATCTGAAGAGGATGGAAGGGGTAACGTTGCGGCCCACACCAGTAACTTCAATAAGCTAATTTATAAATTACTAGATGTGGATGAGATAATGAAAGATGAAGATCAAGTATGTATTTTGTTGAACTCTCTTCCAGCATCGTATGAGTCATTCAAGGACTCTTTGTGCATCAGTAAAATGATCATTAATGTTGAAACCATTATCTTAGCCCTTCATTCGAAGGTGATGATAAAGAAAAGTAGTGATGTGGTTACTTCTACAGTTACACTGGTTACAAAGGGAATAAAATCTGAGCGGGATAGTCGATCTTCACGATCGAGGTCCAAATCTAAGGGAGAGGGCAAAGAAAAGTTGAAGTGCTAGAATTGTGGCATGACAGAGCACATGAAGAAGGATTGAAAGAATCCTATGTCGAGAAAGGAGATTTTAGAGAGTTCTTTTAGGGAATCCAACACTGCAGAATCCAGTGAGGAGACGAATGGTAGTGGCGTGCTGATTGTATCAAAACTTAGGTACTTCAATGGAGAATGAATTTTGGATATAGGGGCTCCGTACCACATGACCCCTCAGAGGAGTTGGTTCACCAGTTACAGTGAGTGCCATGGTTGCCATGTATTTATAGGCAACGATAATGCCTGTAATGTGGTTGGTGTTGGATTAATGGTGAGCATCAAGATGTTTGATGGCATGGATCATATCTTAACCAAAGTGAGACATTGTCCTGAGATAAGGAAGATCATGATATCTTTGAGTGCGCTCGAGGCACTTAAGTGCAAATTCACTGGTTTCGATCGTGTCCTTAAAGTTTCAAAATTGGCACTTAAAGTCATGAAGACGCAGAGGAATGAAAACCTTTATAGGTTGATTGGGATTACTTCATCGAGTGGAGTAGCAACGTCGGTAGCGGATTCCACGTCTGCACATATGTGGTATGCACGCTTGGATCATTTGAGCGGACGGGGCATGAAGGTAATTTCTGACCATCGTTTAATTCCAATTTTTTAAAAAGTATTGATTTTAGTATATGCGAGAATTGTATATATGGTAAAAACTAAAGGTTGTCTTGTAAATCTAAGAAACATATTTGTGAGGTTGTTCTGGATTATATGCATGCTAATGTATTGGGGTCGTCGCCCATAGTTTTTGGTGGAGGGTTGTCATGCTTTTTTATATTCATTAACGACTATTTCAAAAAAGTGTGGATTTATTTTATGAAAAATAAATCTGATGTTTACACTAACTTTAAACAATGGAAGGCAAGGACAGATAGCAGTGGGGAATTTACTTCTAGGGAATTCGATCAATATTTTAAGGATGAAAGGATCGTAAGGCAAAACAAAGTGCGCCACATAGTAGAGCATAATGGTGTGGTTGAGTGAATGAATCAAACTCTCTTGGAGAGGGCCTAATGCATTATGAGCAATGCTGGGTTGGGTAAGGAAATATGGACAGAAGCCGTTGATATGGCTTGTTACTTGGTTAATTATTCCCCTTCTATGGTTATTGATTGTAAAATTCTTGAGGAAGTATGAAGTGGTCAATAGGTATGAAAAGGCGAGCTTAAGAAGTCCTAGAGGGGGGGGGGGGGGGATAGGACTATGCCAAATAAAAAATTACAGTGCTGAAATATTAAATAAATCAGAAATCTTAATCGCAATAGTATTGAAAAATTGATTCAAACTAATTTATATGACAACCTACACCTAAACTAAGTTTAAGTAGGACAACCTTATTTCATGAATGTTTGTAAGAATCAAGATCTCAAACCCAACAAGAGAAAATAAAGTTATTTATTACAAACATTCACCACTTTTGCATTAATGAAATTACAAACATTCTACATAAATGCAAAAAAGAAACATTCACCACAACACCAAGAGTTATAATGGTTTGATATGTACAACAACTATTCTCAAACAGTCACACCTACTCCGCTCCTAATAATCACTATCCACGTGATATTGGCTTTCACTATAAATAAGGTTTTCTCAAGATCACCTTAAAACCTGATACATTTGTGATTTCAAAGGGTTATCACAAACAAAAAAACCCTGGGTTTTCTCAAAGAAGAGTACTTATTCTCTTTATAAAATAAGATTCAAAGAATAAGAGATTAAGGAATTAAAATAAAAAAGCTATTAAAAATTTATAAATACCGTGTAATAGCTTCAAAATAATGGGGGCTTGTCTCTCTCTTATGGAAGGATTTAATAGACTTGAATTGTTAATTTTGGATTGAGAGAAAGCCTCTATTTATAGGCAAAGAAGTTGTTGCTTCAACTCGTCTAAGAACAGGATTTCGTTCCAACAAATTCTCAAATTTGAGCGTGATAAGATAAAATAGATCTTCGACTGGTCGAGCAAGGTCTTCAACTGGTCGAGTAAGGTCTTCTACTGGTCAAGGGTACCCTATTCGACTGGTCAAGCAAGGTCTTCGACTGGTCAAGGGTAACTAAAATCCGAACTGATTCAATTGTTGGACTTCGAGTCGAGCAACCCTCGACTAGTCGAAGAATTAACGGAAAAATCTGTTTTACTTCAATTTAAACTAGAACTAGTTGAAAATTCCTTAGACTAGTCAAGTCACAGCTTAGACTAGTCGATCCTTAGCTTAGACTAGTCGAACTTTAGCCTAATATAAGCATAAAAACGCATTTAAGTTATGTTTTGAAAATACCTAAGCCTAAGGTCTTTCTAGGGTTTGTTATACCTGAAATGACTGAACTTTGAAGTAATTTGGATACTTGAACTTCATTGAACTTGTTCTTTTACTTGATTCTTTAATAGAGCTTGAGTTGAAGATGGAGCTTGATCTTCTACTAGAACTTTAGTAGAACTTTACCTCAATCATCTTGAACTTAGTAGAACTTAAACTTTCCATCTTGATCGACTTGAATTTCAATAGATTCTTGAACTTTCCATCTTGATCTACATTAGAAGGCCACTTCATAAGTTATTTTGTTTAAACAAAATTTAACAAGCGAAGGTGTGCTTTATACAATATAGCACTTACAATTTTCCCCTTTGTCAAATTCGTGACAAAACACTTATTATTACAACAGCCAGAATGACATCTTATATTCTTGATTCCATGTTGTAGAAGATTTTTTGCAGCTTTGATGAATGTGCAAAAAATTTACTGCTCCCCCTTAATGTGAGCTTCCCATGTATTATGACTTACACATTTTCCATTCCAATGCCAATGCATACTCCAAGCATATATAATCATGTAACATTCATTACATCAACATTCATATAAGCTCATATTATGTCATTCATATCATCTCAACATTCAACAACCATCATTCATTCTACTAGTAATAATTAATCCTCTCCCCCTTTTGTCACATTATGACAAAGGAAAGAATAATCATTCAAATAACCATATCAAAATCAGTAGAATAAAAAGATGAAAGTATCAAGATATAAGCATATAAGAATGTCAAGTAAAGGAGGTCATCAAGATAATAATAAGTCATCAATAAGCATTAAAGGTGAGTAGAGTATAAGAATGATCATCAAACACACACACACAAAGTTAAAGTTTTATAAGCCAAATGTGTTTTTTAAAATATATATATATATATATATATTTAAAGAAGCCTAGTTAGATCTAGAGGAAGAGGGAGGAGGTATAGAAGGATCAATCTGGTACAGTCCCTTGGCAATGCGTTGAAAGTACTTTCGCATGTATTTCATTGAAGATTTGTGACTTTCTATCAGATTGTCTTGAGATACCTTCAATTCAATCACATTTTCATCCAAGGATTTGAGCCGATCATTAACCTGGGAAGGTTGATAATCTGGATCATTTTCATCATCCAACTCATCAAGCTCAGCAAATATGTTATCCATCGATGTGTCCTCTGGTATAGGTGCGTCTTCTTCTTCTCCTTCATCTCACTAGCTGGGAAGGAATGCCAGGTTCATTTTGTGCAGATTTGTATTATCAAAGGGTAATTCCAACTTCGTTGGCTAGGTCGAAGGAATGACAACATTGCAATAAAGAGCAATGCAAGCATGAGAAAGGTGAAAGGAATTGACCCATGACCAAGATAAATACATAATTAAATAATTAAATAACACACTAAAGAAGAAAGACAAATAGGAATACTATATACAACAGAGTGAAGGACATGAGTCATGAAAGGAGTAAGTTTAGATTTATTCTCAAATCATGGATACACGTTGGATGTAAAAATGGGATGTAAGACTTGGTATTTGGGAAGCATCTGGTTAGCACGGAGGGCATTGCCTGTGGGATCCCGGTATTTTGTAACGCCACTTATGCACGCGTGTCCCATCTCGCACCGTTGATAGACCATACACTGCACTCTGGTGCACCTAAAAAACTCACAAAAGTGATTTATTCTAGATGGCTTTGAGACCTCTATTATGTTGACCGCGTTGTCGTTGTGATCACAACGGTGAAAACCGTGTGTCAATCCGACTCTCCGTTAGTGAGATATGACCCATTGAATGTACGGCCCAAATTATGTATCCAGTAACATAAGCAACCTTTATTATGCTAGGCCCATTGGACTTAAGCCCATGTGCCTAAAGCCCACTTTTAGAACATGAAAATTACCAACAAATAGGATAATTGCTACATGACAAAAATATGATCTAGCACATATGAGACACGCACTATAAGACAAAATTGGATTCTCTCCCAAAACGCATCATTAGCTCTCTCCTCATGCCTTAGAAACTCATCATGGCCCATATCCACCTCATCCTATACATGCATCTAATGTATGTCTTGATCTGTGCCACATCACTTCAAATAACCAATTACGACACTCCACTTCATCATCCACCTACAATCCATAACCCTTATCCATCCATTAAACAATGCATGTCTAGATTTCTTCCACCTTAGCCAATGCATGCTTAGCACCATCCACCACTCACGACATACACTACCTTCTACCTCACTTTTAGCACCAATAAGATCTCATAAACTTGCCACATCATCTTGCCACCTCAACCCCTAATTCCCTATATAAGAGTAGGAGCTCTCTTGCACTTAATCTTTTCCCATACTTAGAAAAATTCTGGAATTTTAAGAGAGATTGAGAGAGAGTAAGGCCAAGGTGTGGCCCACCATCAATCCCAGAGGGAGTGGACGACACATCATCATCAATAATCCATCCATTGAGGTGAGTCTACAACCCTCCTTCCGTCTTCCTCATCCTCCTCTTTCTTCCCCTTTTTAATTTCTTGATATATGTGGGCCCCATTAGTATGGAGTTCTTGTGTGTATGTATTTATATCTATGGTGGTTAGCAAAGTGGCCCATATCAGTATGGTCTACCGAGATGAACATCATATCTACACCCTTCATTTGTAATCCTGTTTTTGTTTCTGGATAGCAAGTTCTAAAAATTATATAAAATCAACCATGCTAAGATCGGAGTTGAAACTTAGGGATATTATGAATCACAATATGAACTAAATCTATACCAAATTTCGTAGCCATCCAACGGTCCAATCATCCGTAACATCAACTTTACTTGGCTGCTATCCAACAACACATGCAGGATTCCAATTTGCCTAAATGGACCATTTTTAACTCTTTTAATGGATGTATTAAAAATATATGTTCTATTGAATTCATAAAAAATCGAACCAACTTTCCAACGGTATATAATAAGCCTCAATCGGAGTTCGAATGGCTAAGAACTTGGCCTTATACGAAAGATGTATTGGGGAGCTTATTATGACCATTCTTGTTTGGGTCATATCCATGATTCTAACGGTCAAATGTATTTGATATTTGCTCTTAACTTACTTGAGATAGTTAATAATCATATGTATGGTTCTTATGGTCAGATTCTTTCATGATAAATTTAAAAAATTTTAGACTGATAGATATTTCTGTAAGGACAAATCTTGAATTTCTATGCGTAGTCCAAATGGATCCAAGGCTCTGTATGGTTGGAAACCTATAAACGGCCTGAATGACTTGTTCCCAAACCATTCACTGGATCAGATCTTCCAACAAAGAATCTAATCATAGAGATTTTATCAATATATATTTCATGTGTTACTTAATGAATATGTTGGATCTATGTTATACATAACAATTATCCTCTCATTGGCCCACTTGGGTGTGGGATCACTTGTGATTTATACATTTTATTAGTTCATCCAATCTGGGAGCCAATTTATATTTTTGTGTCTCTTATCTATGGTTTGCTAGTATGTGGGCCCCACTTGCTATTGGATCTATTTCATTCCCTTTACACTTTCTGTTTGCTGAAAATTTTCTAAGTACTTAACTGTATTGCATGTAGGCCTCTTTAACACCTTGTACTAGGCCCCACACTTTATAGTTAAGGGTCCCACTTTGGGAAATGTTTAATCCTTATATAAGTGAGTTGGGATGTCCCACCTTTTTGTTAGGAATTATCCCTAACTGTTTGAAAATTGGGCCGCAAGTTGTGACGGACACCATTTCTAAAAACTGTCTAATTATTTGTGTTTTGTACCAACTTTGGGCCTCTGTAGTGGACCACACGCTGGATGTTTGAGTAGGCCACCACTTGAAAACTATAACCTACACTAATGAATAGATAAATAATATTTTAATTAGGTCAAATCAGACCCCACATGATCAGGGAGTGGATCCCAAAATGTGGCCAGGCGTGGTTGTGTAGAAAATTAAAGTACCTATGTTTGGCCCTATACCAAATATTATGTGTACGCGACCAGTTGGTCCCAGCTTATACTTTTTAAAGTACATATATAGTACTACCAAAGGCACCAAATGGCACACTAAAAGGTGGTCCCTTATGATCATGGGACATACTCAAAATTGGGCTAGAACCAATTTTGCACTATATTTCCTGCATAGTTTCTCCAAGTACCCATGTTTGGGCCAGCACCGTAAATTGTACAGACCCAACTAATGAGGCCCGCCTTATACCTTTTAGAGCCCATACATAGATCTACCAGATGGACCCTTCCTTTCCCCATATGTAGGTCCCACATGATCATAAATCTGAATTGAAGATGGCTAGAAACTAACATTTGTACAAAAATCTGTTTGATGTAAAATTTATGTGGGGCCACGTTAGTATGGTCCACCACCTTCCCAAAGCATTTTATGCAGCATCTAAACTTTGAAAAATAACTCTTAAATATTATTGGGCTTTTTCTTGGTTTGTTGTGTAAGTGGCTAGTGGGCCCAATATGATATATGACATGAAAGATGTTAGCATGTTATCCTTTATGTATGAGATTGTGCATTATTTCTAGTTGGTGGAATGTGTGGCGCCCACTTAGTTGTGGAACTAGATCCACACTATTGAAAACATTGTGGTTGGACATTTATGCCCTTGGGTTAACTTATTAATTCACCAAATGAGACTCACACTTGACTTATACGACCCCATGCCTTGCATGTAGTTCAAGTCCAATGTGGGAGTCACACTAGGTAAGACACACCTAGTGATGGGTGAGATGATGATGCATGTATGGTAACGTGATAATGATGATTATGAGTTGTTGGTTGAAATGATAGATATGATTTAATGGATGGTGAATTATGGCATATGCATTGATGATGGATGAGTAATTATTTTCATTACTTATGACATTTCTTATGTTAACATGAAGTGAAGATGATCCACATGGTAATGATAATGATAATATATATTTATATGCATGATGACAAAACGTGTTAGTTGACCACCATGCTTGATATCCAAGTGATAATAATGCACGTATTGAATGTCGTGATGATATTGTGGACAAGATAACTATATTTTGCTTGATGTATGGATGATGATAAATATATGATATTTGTGTGGCCCACATGGTGAGGCCCAATATGATGTTTGGGTGGCCCATATATGCAACCCAATATAATGTTTGTGTGGCGGATATGTGCAGCCCATTGTAATGTTTGAGAGGCCCACTATGATATATGAGAGGCCCATGTGGTGAGGCCATAGTGATGTATGAGATAACATGAGAGAAGTCCATTTTATTTCCAACCATTTGAGGGCTATGGGCTGTTTCATTAGGCCCTTGTGTGAGGCCCATTATGTTGTGTATGAGGCCCTTGTGTGAGGCTATGTGCCCCACTATATGTTAGGCTCTACGTAGGCCACTCTTTGGGAGCAATGTTGGTTAAATGTCCACATTGATAGGCAATGGTGGTTAAATGTCCACATTGTGACCTTCCCTTAGGCCTTCGTTAGGCTCATTCTCATCTTTCTCTAAGTGGGTTGACCCTAATCATTGGGTCTCATTGATATGTGCATGATCCATCTATTCATATTGGGATAACCTAAGATTTGGGCCCCTATTGGTTACTAGTAGGATTATTTTAATCTTAGAGTTCATCTAAGACTTATATGGGCCCCCTAGGGCATCTAGCGGGCCATATAATAGTATGGTAAAGGAAGCCCGTTCCAGATTCTTAGGATTACAGTTAGGCCACCTAGGCCCAACCTTGATATGAGGAAAGTTCAAGGGCATCTAGCGGGCCATATAATAGTATGGTGAAGGAAGCCCGTTCTAGATCCTTAGGATTATAGGAAGGCCACCTAGGCCCAACCTTGATATGAGGAGAGTTCATCGTCGCCGTAGAAGGAGGAATCTGTGCTATCAGATTTGGTATATCCATAGTCGAGGGTCGATCTTTATATTATAGTTTAGATCGATTGTCCATCTATGGACCCCGCCTTGTATAGAGGCCGGTTATCGATACCGATTATGAGTATGTGATAGCATAGCATCATGATACATGCCCATACACATCATCTACATATTTGTTATGAGATGTGGTTAACCATTGCATGTGTCATTGGGTAGGTTATTTATGGGACTCACTGATAGGTGGAATTGTCCCGCATGAGCGCACTGTATGCGTTGGATTGATGCATGACTGAATTATGTGACTCATGCATCTTGCATTGTGTATTATGATTACTGTACACCCTAGCGACATCAGGGCTGTAGCCTCCGCAGATATATCGTGAATGGCAGGATTGGACACCAAAAATTCTTGTTAAGCACGGGGGCGCGAAGGATGTCCCAGGGTGAAAGTCCCTAAACCCTTATGGTACCATGGAGGATGCTCCAATGTCTAGAACGAGTGGATTAATGAGAGCATGCGGGCCGAATACTAGGAGGGCACGTCTCCCACTATGTTGTGGTCGGTTGGAAGGGGGTATGGCCTTACCCGCCCAGGGGTAGGAGGCAATTACTAGGCTGAGTATGACCAGCTCGTAAATGGGTCCACTATCGACGTGCCAGATAGATATTGGCTGACTATTGGCCGGGCGGATTGTGAGGTCTCTTCCGCTTGCACGGTTGTGCGTCAGTATAGGGCGGCAATGTGGTGTATAGTGTATTAGACCCCAGTGATTGTCCAGAGAGGAACTTTACTGATATGAGGATTCAGATGAGGACTGGCATGACTTGTGATTGCATCTTACATATGACATTGGCTACGTAGGCCCTGCACTGTATAACCTTGGTATGGCTGACAGCATTGTATTAGACCCCGGTGATGATCCCAGAGATGAGTTATACTGATATGTGGACTTACTGAGTGGGAGTTGCATGTTTAGCATTTGACTCATTCATTCATTCATTCACTATCCACTCGGGCTGGTGGTACACAGCTAAATCATTGTGTTCCTTTGTATTGGTCATGATTTCAGTTGGGGCACGCGACCAACCTGAGATCAGGAGTTTACCATATTAAGTCTGGCTATCCAAATTTAGGTATGGAACTGGTTTGGATAGAAGTCCCTTATGAAAAACCCCACGGCTTATGATACCATGTACTATCATCCCGACTGCATACTCCAACTTCGTCATTCCCTCGCATTGCATGTTGCATTACACTCTCAGTATATGACATTTAGGTTACTATGTATTTACATTACATGACCTAGATAAGGCTAATGATATTCGTGGTCTCGTCAGGAATCGCATAATGCATTGCACCCTTAACATATGACATTTGGCTTACTACGACTCCACATGCCAGCTCTGTCATTGCCTTTTCATCGTATGTCATATAGTAGAAAATGGAATTTGATCATCTTATTTGTAAGACCCATATCCTAGACCGTACCATTCCGTAGGCTTCCGCGGTCCTTCCGGTCGAATTTCGGCAACCTTCGACCTATATCTGACATTTGCACGATCCTAAGCTGAGTCCTGCATACCGAAGTCGGCTCAACCAGAAACTTGTACCCTAGTGACTACACTATCACCGTGGTTCCAACACCACGACTCGTGCATCGATCCGATACCCTGGCCAAGAGATATGGGCCCGCATTCATCTCGAGGAAAACGTCGCGCATTGCAGATTCTGAGAGAATCTTTACAACATGTCATATCCATCAAGTTAAGTACACCACCATACCTCAATGCCACCTCACCCTATCCCAAGTACAAATGACCACTCCCTCTTTTCCCACAAGTCAACTCTCTCTCTCCCTACCCATCCCTCTTTTACCAAATTTTCAAACAAACTCATACCTCTCCTTACAACACCCATCCCATATCATCCCATCACCTCTCTCTCTCTCTCTCTCTCTCTCTCTCTCTCTCTCTCTCTCTCTCTCATTTCTCAAACCTCCCAAGAAACACTCAACGTCCAAGCTCACTCTCTCATTTCTCAAACCTCCCAAGAAACACCCAACGTCCAAGCTCACTCTCCCAAACTCAAGCGTGGCCCACTTTCCCACTCTCTCATCTCCCATCTTAACCATTCATTCTCCATCAACCTCCATTAAAACTGAAGGTAATGAGCATAGGAGTCCAAAGAGCTAAAGAAGGAGGCAGATAGGTGAGTGATCCACCGTCGATTTCAATTTTAGGACTCACTTGTTGTGGGATCCACATTGATGTATGCAATGTAGAGAGGGGCCCATAGTGGCAGGGTCCCTCTATCTCACTGTTTCTCTCTTTTTCTCTCTCTTGTATGGATGGTGTGTGTGTGTGGCCCACCATGAAGTATATATTTTATCCAGGCCGTCCACCGAGTGGCCCACATGATAGTTCATTTGGACGGGCCCAAACGAAGGAAAAACACAAATATCAGCTTGATCCAAGAGCGTGGCCCACCTGACATGGGGCCGCCATATTACGTAGGGCCACCCAAACTGTCCATGTGATGCCTACTAGTGGGGTGTGCCCCCTTTTATCCAAGTCATCCAGCATCCCTGGATGCTGGAAGCTGCCATTTACATGGCTTCATGCACACACACACTTATATATATATAATGTATATAATAAATAATATATTAATAATATTATATTGGTGGGCCATACGTGTGGACCCACCACGATATATGCATTAGATCTACACCGTCCGGATCATCAGACTCTCTGGACAGTGGCTTTTCTTTATGTCATGTTATATTATAATATAATATAATATATTATATGGTATGATAATATATTATATTATATATGTTATGGTGGGCCACTACGTGGACCGCACCATGATGTATGTTACATCTGTACCGTCAAGTTGCTGGACGGTGTAACAGGCATGACATCCAAGCCGTCCATCCATTTTACGGGTGGAGCCCACCGTGATGTGAACCATGTCATCCATCCATTTGACATGCATGCGGCCCCATTATGATGCATGTATTGTATCCTTACCGTCCATCCAATTTTGAGGTGCCACACATGATGTTTGGGTCTTATCCACACCGTCCATATGGTGGGACGGTGGGCCCCCTTTTGATGCATGTATTTTATATTCAGCCGTCCATCAGATTGGACGTGGGCCCACCATGCCGCATGTGTTTTATCCAAACCGTCTAAACATTTGGTGAGCTCGTTCTTGGGCTTGAGACTAAAAATAAGACAGATCTAATATCAAGTGGACCACCCTACAGAAAACAGTGGTGTTGAACACCCACCCTTGAAACCCCTTTGGGTTACAGAAGTTTTAATTCAATATAATATTTCTTTTCCTTCCCTGTTCAGGTCCTTGTGACCTTATGAACAGTATAGATGGAAAATAAATACTATGGTGGGCCCACTAGAAATTTAACGGTGGAAATCATTGTCACCATTGTCATTTATGGTATGGCCCATATGATCCTTTGGATATGATTCATTTTTTGCACCATAATGATCCCTTGCAATGAATGCATAATGTATTGGACTCGGCCTATTCAACTCAGCCTATTCAACTCAGCCTATTCGACTCGGCCCATTCGACGGACCCATCTGATTCGGCCCATTTGATTGGCCCAATCGATTCGACCCATTTGATCCAGCCCATTTGATCAGCCCAATCTATTCGGCCTATTTGTATCGACCCATTTGATCGACCTAATTGACTTGGCCCATTTGATTTGGCCCATTTGTATCGACCCAATTAACTTAGCCCATTTGATTCGGCCCATTTGTATCGACTCATTTGTATCGGCCCATTTGATCGACCCAATTGACTTGGCCCATTTGATTCAGCCTATTTGTATAGGCCCATTTGTATCGGCCCATTTGATCTACCAAATCGACTTGGCCCATTTGTTCTGCCCATGTAACGCCCTGAAAATCGGGGGTCGAGTGTAACTCAACTCCCGAGTTCCAACGCATCACTTATGCAACATGTTTAATGATATTTGAATGTTGTCTGTGTTAGAGCAGTAAACATGAATGAGATTATACCAAAGCAGTAATTCATACTCCAGATCAACTGTATAAAAGCAAGCGGAAGACTGAACTGTATATATATGTATGTAAAGAAACAAAGTAAACGATTCATTCTCCAGAGTATGAATCCATCTGAGTCACAATATACATGTCTGTTTATATAAACAAAATGTCAAAATAAACTAGGTACAATCCCTGTAAATCCCATCGATCCCCGGGCCTAGTCGAAGCCGGCAGCTGCATATACGAGAACTCCTCCTGGTCCTCGTCATAATCGGCTCCGCCTCCCGAATAGTCGGATCGCCTAAACTGAGACAGTAGGTCTGGTTGGTGTGCGCACACCGTCCCGTAACGTGGGAGTGAGTAGCTAACTCAGTGGAACGATAAGGCATAAGTTATCATGTTCTCAATACAGTCAAGCAGTAATGATAAAGCAGTAAATCAAACACTCCTAGTTACTCTGATTAATGCAAGTATGAATGCAGGTATGATGGATGCTCTCACTGACATACTCCCTCAGGCGACACCATCTCACGTTCGCGCATGCTTACATCCCACAGTGCTCCACATCTTCCAGGCACATGCGATGCATGATGAGTATGATTACCGAGTTTTTAATTAGTCCATTTCAAACAGCAGGATTGGGAAACTAAGGTACCTCCCTTATATCATTTCCAAACATGATCCAATCTAGGGTCGTCAGTCCTAGTTAATATCAGACGATGGTGTATTTTCTAGGTCACTGCAGAGGCTGCCAGGGCTGTTACGCACAAAGGTTGCACCACTCCCCCATCACCCCTTAAACGATTCATCACTATACAGCTATACAGAAACAGGCCTAGTTCATACTCTATATATCGCGGCGAACCCTAAGGCACGCTGCAACTTCAGAATATGCTCGCGGTCACTACAAAGGGCTGCCAGGGCTGTTACGCACAAAGGTTGCACCACTCCCCCATCACCTTATCAATGTAGGCCGACAGCGCGAATATAGTGTCCCATACCACCATAATCGGCTCACGAGTTGAGTTGCTCACTGGTCACTACGGGGAGGCACGTAGCCCCAGCGTAGGCCGACAGCTCGACCACGGTGTCCCATACCACCATGCCCGGCTCATGAGTCTTAGCGGATCGAGGTACCATGGTTAACGGGATTATCACTGGTAAGTTTGGTACCCTAGGTTCAAGCATTAGCGACCAAACATGGTGAACATACATAAGACACACGGTTTATTTAACGTGTTCGGCTGGCTCGAGCGCACAACAAGTTGGGCGATATGAAGCGCAAAAGCACCTCGTGTGGCCAACCACTATCGCCAACCCAAGTACGACACGGGTTCACCAACACATCATGCGTGGCGGAACGAATCCCAACCACATCTTCAAGTCGATATCTGGGATGCCTGGACTATGAACATAGTCCCAAGCTCAGTCAAATCCTAACCATAGCATATGAATTACGGCATGATACATGGTAATTCAAGGACACTAGTAATCATGTTACAACGCATATCATGAAACATGGTAATAAACAAATTACAAAGCATGTTCAAAAGCATGTTATAAAATATTTATGCAAATAGGGATACAAATACTTAGAGTTCATAGGTGAGTGGTTAGAGTGAACAACCACATGGAGAGTGTCATATGTGACTCTAAGGTAGCGGAGAATCCCATCTCAGCACCTACCTAAGGTTCTAACACTTAAGCACTTACACTCACAAGTGATTTCACCAACACTTGGAATGCACTATTTCAACATACATGACGTATGCTAGAGAAGTGTATACTAGGGTTGTCCCTTTACTAAACTAGTATTTTATACATATACATCATAATCATACAGCAATTAAACATGGCAATCGCATCAGCAAATTTTATACGTATAGGGTACTTCCTCGTATACCCAATTTCGACATACATAGTGTTTACAAAGGAACATAGCTTGCGGCGATTCCTTTCGCCAAACTAGTATTTTAATCATGTATTGTATAATCATACATTAAATATATATGTCAAACATTATTCCAAAAGAAATACGTATACGGTATTTCTAAAATACGTAATTTCAACATACGGCGCATTTACAAGTGAACATATATTTTGGCGATTCCTTTCGCCAAACTAGTAATTTATTCATATATTATATAATCATACATTAAATAAACATGTCAAACATTTATCCAAAAAAATACGTATACGGTATTTCTACGTATACCTAGAATATGTGAAATTCCATATTTCACAACGTTAATCAAAACAGGAAACGGAAAGCACTTTGTACATGTGCAATTTCAAGCAGATCATGAATCTACCATTATCTGACATTGAAAGCGTTGAAAACCGTAACTTATACACTTAAAGTCCTCACCTTTGCCTTTGGAAACGAAACGAATCAGCAAGGGTAGCAGAACTTCCGTCTACGGGCGATTTCTAGCCTAAAGAGCGGAATCGGTTAGTCGATACACATCCTACATCGATCCCACCTCAAATCAGACCTAGGGTTAGGGTTTCTTACCTTCAAATGAGATGGATACCGTCGGGAAAGCGTCTAGAATAGGGCGGTGTAGGCCGTGTAACAAGCCAAAGCAGGAGGAGGAAGATCGGCAACAATCTCCAAGTCCTCTCTCTTTTCTCTCTCTCCCTCTAGGGTTTTCTTCAAAATTCGTATGGCTGTGAGAGGGGCTGTTCTAAGCTCCTTTTATAGCCACAAACATTACGAAATTAGACTCAGGTTCAAGGGGTACTGCTAATATAGGATTTTCGCCGCTTTTCCACTCAAAGGGAAGTTATGGTAGCCCTCCTTGAACCAAACGTCGACTTAAGCTCACCATCGATGGATCTACGTGGGATTAAGTTTTTGACTCGATCGGATACCCAGGATCGCACGTGGCGGACCACTTTCGGTTCGACGGTCGGTGGGCCACGATCGAAATTCCAAGTACATGTAAATGTTCTGAAATTTTCTTAATCCGAGGGTGTAATTTGGTCGATTCGACGGTCGGGTTGCTTTAATATCGACGCGTCAACGAATGATGCGAGATCACTATTCCAGATATTTATTTTGGATGGGAATAGTGTTTTCACACTCCCTCGCTCCGAATCGAAACGAATGACCATGGGACATCGGATGGAGCTGATTTTTGAGATGATTGTTAAGCCCAGTGGGGCGGTCCTAGTTCCTTAGGTTCGGGTTAATCGGGCTCCCGATGTGCGATCTAGACCTAATACGAAGTTTCGTTTCATTCCCGAGAGCAGACGGGAAATGAGTTTGATTCTAAACTTTAGGGTAACCTAGCGTCACTTGTTCTGCAAGTTTTGGGTCTTGCAGATCGTATTTAAAGCGATCCTAACGGATTTCATGACAAATCGAGTTTAGTACTTAACTTTGTTAAATTTCTAAAGAATTTAATCCTACGTGATTTCTGGTCGAGGTGGTACTCGACCCAATGTACGAAAATTTTCAGGTCGTTACAATCTACCCCCCTTAAACAAAAAATTTCGTCCCCGAAATTTATACCTTTTCGTAGTCCTCGAGAATCTGAGGGTAGTTCTTCCTGACCTCGGCCTCAGTCTCCCAGGTAGCTTCCTCCTCGGAATGATGTGTCCAAAGCACCTTCATAAGTGGGATGACCTTGCTATGCAGTACCTGCTCCTTCCTGTCAAGGATGCGCGTCGGGCGCAACTCATATGTAGCATCCTCGCTCAACTGTACCTGCTCCCATCTGATGATATGCGAAGGATCAGGAACGTACTTCTTCAGCATAGATACATGAAATACGTTGTGTACGGAAGCAAGTGGTGTAGGCAAGGCGAGACGATACGCCACATCACCCACTCGATCCAGTATCTGAAATGGACCGATAAACCTCGATGTGAGCTTCCCCTTCTTTCCAAACCGAAGGACTCCCTTCATTGGGGAAACCCGAAGGAACACATGATCACCGACCTCGAACTCCAGCGGTCGTCGCCTCGTATCAGCGTAACTCTTCTGCCTTTCTGTGGCCCGTGAGTAATCGGCCCGATAATGTCTACCTTCTCTGTAGTCGCTGAACTAACTCCTCGGGCCAATCGGGCTACGCTCTCCAACCTCGCCCAACAGGTGCGGTGCCCTACAAGGTCGACCATATAGAGCCTCATATGGCGCCATGCCAATAGTCGCACGGAAGGCGTTGTTGTTGTGGCGAACTACGCATACGGAAGACAGTCATCCCAAGCACTCGTCCTTGAAGTCCAACACACATGCTCGCAACATATCCTCCAGAATCGATTCACCCGCTCTGTCGCCCATCGGTCGAGGATGAAACGCATTTATCTTGAACTTCAACTTCACACCCATCGCCTCCTGGATACGAGTCCAGAAGATGGATGTGAACCGCGTGTCTCTGTCCGACACGATCTCCAAAGGAACCCGTGCAGACGGACGATCTCCCGATATACGGTCTAGCCAGCTCGTCTGCAGAGTTCGTAACTCTGATAGGGAGGAAATGGGCCGATTTGGTCAACCGGTCCACAATCACCCAAATGGAATCGTGCCCCTTCCTCGTCTTCGGCAACCCTGATATGAAGTCCATGGAGATGAAGTCCCACTTCCACTCCGCTATAGGCATGGGAAAGCAGTCCGAGAGGTCGGCGATGTTACTGCCTTGACTGGCTTTGCGCACGTCGGACATCGAGACACATACTCGGCAATGTGGGCCTTCATGTTATCCCACCAATACGTCCGTCTCATATCTGGTACATCTTCGTGCTACCCGGGATGCATCGCAAACTTCGAGTTATGGGCGGACTCGAGAAGCTCGCGTCTCAAGTCGAGCACATCTGGAACACATAGGCGGCCACGAAATCGTAAACCCCATCGAACCAACTCTCCACTCGGAGTCCACGGCGCCGCTTCAGCACGCTCTCGAAGCTCGGGCAGTACCGTATATCGCCCTCTTGGGCCTCAACAATCCTGTCGTCAATAAGTGGTCGCACCCGAACATGCGCAACACACTCAAATGGCTCCTCGACAGTGAGTCTCTGCTCGAAGTCCCGCACAAACTCTACCATATCCCACTCAGCTATCATCAGCGGTGCCGCAAATGCTATCGCCTTCTTGCGGCTCAACGCGTCTGCCACAAGGAGTTCGCCTTGCCAGGATGGTAGGAAACCTCGAACTTGAAGTCCTTCAAGGTCTCCATCCATCGGCTGTCTCATATTCAAATCCCGTTGTGTGAATATGTATTTAAGGCTCTTGTGGTCGCGAAAAAAACTCGAACTCCTCACCATAGAGGTAATGTCTCCAGAGCTTCAATGCAAAGATGACAATGTACCAACTCAGGTCATGTGTAGGGTAATTCTCCTCGTGCTTCCTTAATTGTCTCGAGGCATACGAAATCACCCTATCATTCGCATCAGTACACACCCAAACCAACGCGAGATGCGTCGGTATACACCGTGTATTTCACCCCTTGCTCACGGCAATACTAGCACGGGGCGGACGTCAACTTGTCCTTCGGCTCCTTAAAAGGCGCTTCCGCCTTCTCATTCCAGGCGAACTTGAGTCCTTCCGAGTCGGTGAGACAATGGCACAGCGATCTTCGAGAAATCCCGAATGAAACGTCAGTAGTACCCGGCTAGACCAAGGAAACTCCTCACCTCGATGCCGATTCGGTGCGCAATCTGAACCGCAGCTACCTTAGCAAGGTCCACTGCTATCCCATCCTTGGACACTACATGTCCCAGGAACTTGACTTCCTCCTGCCAGAAGTCGCACTTCTTGTATTGCGCAAACAACTGGTTCTTCTTCAGCGTATCCAATACCGCTCGTAAGTGCTCCTCGTGCTCCTCCCGACTCGTGGAGTATATCAAGATGTCATCGATGAAGATGATGACGAATCGGTATAGGAAGGGCCGAAATACCCGGTTCATCAGATCCATGAACACGGCTGGTGCGTTCGTCAGACCGAACGACATCACCAAGAACTCATAGTGCCCAAAGCACGTCCTGAAGGCTGTCTTCTGCACGCCCTCCTCTCTCACACGCAGCTGGTGGTACCCTGACTGAAGGTCAATCTTCGAGAAATACTTCGCCCCACTCAACTGATCGAACAGATCGTCAATCTGGGCAAAGGATACTTGTTCTTCACCGTGACCTGGTTCAACCTACGGTAATCAATACACAACCGTAGCGACCCGTCCTTCTTCTTCACGAACAACACAGGTGCTCCCCAAGGAGACACACTAGGTCGAATAAAACCTCTCTCTACAAGTACGTCAATCTGTGTCCGCAGCTCCTCCATCTCACATGGAGGCATACGATAAGTCGGCAACGAGATGGGCGTCGCACCAGGCGTAAGATCAATCGTAAAATCAATCTCACGCCGAGGAGGTAAACCAGGGATAGTCTCAAATACGCCTGCAAATTCTCGAACCACCGGCGTACTATCTACTGTCGGACCATCAATCGGCACAAGCAAAGCAGCATAACAATCAACTCGACAGGCCAATCGACCTGCACCGGGAACGTGAAAGCCTGCATCGGGTCCATAGGCCGTCACGATCCGAGTATCGCAATCTACCTCCGCCCTCATCCTGGTGAGCCAATCCATACCAAGGATAACGTCGTAGTGCCATAGTGGAGCAACAATGAGGTCGACGAGCACTGTGCTGCTACCCGAAACTACCGAGCAACCCTCGCATAATCGTGTGACATCCGAACAGGTCCCGGTAGCCGTAGTGAGTCTCATTCCCTTAGTGGGAATCGTATGCAAAGATAGGCGTTTCACCGCCCCACAAGAAATAATAGAAGTGGTGGACCCAGTGTCTACCAACAAAGAAATAGGAGTGCCATGAATAAAAGACATACCCTCGAAAGTCGTCGGAGCTGAAACCGACGTCTCAGGTGCCTCAACCACAAGAGTATGAACGCGAGCCTGCTGCTGGCGGTTCGGCTGAGGAGCCAAGGGTCGCTGTGGCAACCTGAAGCGCGGCACAGGAGGTCGGAAGGAAGGATGTGCAGGAGCTGTCTGTAGCGGTGGAGCTGATATGGCCTGTGGGCGAGAATGGCCCAACATCTGTGGCGGAGAGAAACCACTATCCTTCATCCGCGCGAAGCAACTCCCAATAAGATGACCCTGCTTCCGCAAGCGTGCGTGCGAGTCAACAGGGCGCCTCACACCGGCCCCGGCGCTGCGCGATCCTGGGAGGCGAGTCAACACGAGGCCTCTTGCCTGGATAGGCCTGCTCTGTATCTCTGTCGTGGCCTCTCGAACCATAGCACCACGAGATCGGGCCAACCGGTCCACATCCCATCTGCCGTCATAGACATGTGAACCAAAGGTCTTTGCATATGTAGGTATACTGAGGCAGCATATCTTCGACCGTATCTCCGGTCGCAAGCCCAAAGAAAATCGACGCATCCGCATTTGCTCGTCCACTAGTATAGTCGGGACAAAGCGGCCCAACTCTGTGAAGCGGTGCTCGTACTCTGTAATAGTCATGCCTCCTTGCCTGAGGCGCAGAAACTCATCCTCCCGCTCGTGCCGATAAGTCTGCGGGTAGTATTTCTCATGGAACCGGAACTCGAAGGCCTCCCAGGTCCACACGTAGTCTGCTGCGACAGACCGCAACACACTATCCCACCATAAACTGGCTTCCCTCTCAAACATGAAGGCGGCCAGCTCTACCTGCTCTTCCTCTGAGCAATGCAGCATCCGAAGCATCTTAGAGATGTGGTCAAGCCAAAACTCTGCCTCCTCGGGCCTATGAGTGCCCATAAATGAAGGAGGCCTCAAGCGCTGAAATCGCTCGAGAAGACCGCGTGTACTGACATCTCCCATAGGAGACACCACGGGTGGGGGCAGAGGCACATCCTCACTCTGAGCAGGAGGCTCGGGTGCCGGCAGGACAAGCAGAAGTCGTAGGTGGAGTGCGCACTACCACCATGTGACAAGGCCCCAGCGATAGTCGCCATAGGCTGGTGCTTCTTGGTCTTCTTGTGTCTGTGGCGATGCATCATCAACATCGGTGGTCAAATCTATCGGTCGGCGGAGCGACACAGGGAGTCATCTTCGCGTTGCGAAGATGACGGCCGAAACTTTTCACGGACCGGGGCGTGTATGGTGGCATCCACCGGCGGGACCAACGGGGGTCGGTCGAACCTAACCCACGGTCCCCGGGACCGCTCTACCGAAGGAGTCGGTCCATAGAGCAGGTCGAGACGGAGATGTGCGGTGCTCACGTATCTTGTCGCGGCATGCCCTATACAATACGAGTCTGACATTGGTGAGATACAGCATAACACACATCATAAAGCACTTTAAGCATTCCACACATAGTCAAAATAAAAGGGGCTACATGCCTTTCATTTACCCAAAATTAGTCATAATACATGGATTACAGAGTTTACATGAATCATGACGGAAATCACATGATAGCCAATACATCCACACAATAAACACTTAGAACAAGCTACTACCTAATACAACATCTGTACGAAAACACAAACCGCCTATCGCGGCAACTAAGCAAACACAACATACAACAACATGGATGACTAAGCATCCGAAGTAGGCGGTGGAGGAGGAGCATTCTTATCCTGCGCACAGCACAGGATGGCCTTCAACGTATGGGACATCTTCTTGAAACTCTTCTTCATGTAGGCTTCATTCTCTTCAAGTTTGGTTCGAACTTGACCAATCTCAACCGAACTTGTCCAACCTCTTCTTTGCGGGGCGGCTTGCCTCTCCTCAAGACAGACGATCGCGCATCAAAAGTATCTCGATCCACACCCCCTGCTCCCGAGCCGCGGGGGTGAACTCTCCTCTCGTGTCCCGAGCCTCGGATTCTTCTTCCCGTATGTCATCACCACGCTCCTCATCACTCTCGGCTGGAGGTCAACACTCTCCTCACCGTGCGCTATCCGACTCATCTCCAGACTCGTCGAGTCGGGCTTGCTGCTTGTTGGGGGCCGATCTTCATATTCCTGAGTGTTGCTTCACTTATGACTCGGACTGGTGCAAGATCCTCCATATTCAATCTGTAGCCTACATCACGAGCCATCCTGCAGATCAGTCGGCCAAATGGGAGCGAAAGATCATTCCTGGCAGAACGAACAACATTAACTATCTGGGATAGGATGAATGTGGGCAGGCATATGTTGTCCCAGCGTCCCATCTTGTACAGAAAGTCCACCATCACCCTAGTACATTCCGTGCGGTTACCCTACCGTGGGTATACATTGTATGTGAAGATGTGATGGAGCAAATGGAAGTCTTCGGACATCTTTGTCACCGCAATACAATTTCCTCGCTTCCAAGTAACCCGGCGACCACAGAGAAATCGCGTGCGGTGATCCCTTTCCCGCGCACTTCTAGAGAAGTCATCACTAGGATGCACTTGACCAAGCGGAATCTTCGTGATTCGAGCCACCTCATCCACAGTGATTGTGCGCCTTATGCCCCTCACAGAGACAGTAAACTGAAGAGGCACTAGTGATGAGTCCATGATGTGAGCGTAGAAAGCGCGAACCGTGTTCTCACATGCGGGGGACTCGCCTTCAAAAATGGAATTCCATCCGATATCCACCAAGTGGTCTATCATCGGGTGTAGGCCAAACATCCTCTCATCCACATGAGCTTCAAACACAACCTTGCGGCCCGCGAAGCGCCCATATTCCATGCCTATCGGATAAGCATTCCTGGCGGGGTGGTCAGGATCCAGGTCTCGCTTCGACCTAAACTCCCGCACGGTGCTTGTGCCGGCCCCAACGTCGGATCTTCTTCGGGTATGGGCTGGCCTACTTGGGCCGGCGTCGTCGGCCGCGGTTTTCCTCTTTCCCATGAGAGATAGGATGGAGGAAATGGAGAAAATGGTAGCCACCACACCAAGGAGGGCCATGGAAAATTTCAAAAATGGGGGAACAAGGGGCTGACCTCTTTTATCTTCCACAATCAACAATCCAACAGGTGTGGAAGGAGCTCTAGAGGTAGGAAATGAAGAAGAAACAAGAAGAAAATGGAATGGGTTAGTAGATTACCCGATTTTTGAGCTCCAGGGAGGGTTATGAGAGCTCCAACTTGTGAAAATGGGGAAAGGGAGAGGCTAGAGCTGTTGTGGGAGGTAGGGGTGTGTGAGTTATGAAAGGAAATGGAAGGATTGAAGGTTTGGAGGGATGAGTTTTCAGCAAAATCGGAAATGGAGGTGAAGGTGTTTGAAAAAGGGGTGAAATGGGAGAAAAGGGTGCTCTAGCCCCTTAAATCCTAACCAAATAGACATTTGGCACGTGCCATGGGGTAGAGGGGGCTGGGCCGACCAACCCCATGCTCGGAAACTCGACGGATAGCTGACCGGACCGCGGTCCGCCGCCGGTGCCGCGGCGCCGCCGCGGTCGGGCTTGGCCGGAACCGCGCCGCCGTGGTCTGACCCTGTTTGCCACACTCCCAGGGTGCCAAATGCACCCTGTTTTGGTCTGAATCTTTGATGGATTAATCGTGGGGGCCCACGGACTCATTTCGGCCTCAGGCACGGTCGGTTCGGAAATTTCGATCTGGGCGATATTTCGACCTTCTTAGCAACTGGATTGGGTGGATAAGGATCTAGACACGTCAATAGACGGTCTAGAGGCGACTTGGGGTCCATAAGTGCGGTCGGGATCGAGTACGCACTCGATCAAACTGTCCATTTGCAATGAACTTCGCCGAACGGCGAAATCGGGAGACCCTAAGACTGTTGCTAGGTTTTGCGCACCCTCCTAAGTGTAATGCGTCAGCGTACGTAGTGGGGACATAACTCGGTCCGGTTTAATCAAAATCATGCTCGATACCAACTTGTAACGCCACGAAAAATCGGGGTCGAGTGTAACTCAACTCCCGAGTTCCAACGCATCACTTATGCAACATGTTTAATGATATTTGAATGTTGTCGTGTTAGAGCGATAAACATGAATGAGATTATACCAAAGTAGTAATTCATACTCCAGATCAAGCGTATAAAAGCAAGCGGAAAGACCGAATCGTATATATATGTATGTAAAGAAACAAAATAAACGATTCATTCTCCAGTATGAATCCTTCGAGTCACAATATACATGTCTGTTTATATAAACAAAATGTCAAAATAAACTAGGTACAATCCCTGTAAATCCCATCAGTCCCGGCAGCCTAGTCGAAGCCGCCAGCGAACTGCATATACGAGAACTCCTCCTGGTCCTCGTCATAATCGGGCTCCGCCTCCAGAATAGTCGGATCGCCTAAACCTGAGACAGAGTCTGGTTGGTGTGCGCAACACCGTCCCGTAACGTGGGAGTGAGTAGCTAACTCAGTGGAACGATAAGGCATAAGTTATCATGTTCTCAATACAGTCAAGCAGTAATGATAAAGCAGTAAATCAAACACTCCTAGTTACTCTGATTAATGCAAGTATGAATGCAGGTATGATGGATGCCCTCACCGACATACTCCCTCAGGCGACACCATCTCACGTTCGCGCATGCTTACATCCCACAGTGCTCCACATCTTCCAGGCACATGCGATGCATGATGAGTATGATTACCGAGTTTTTAATTAGTCCATTTCAAACAGCGCAGATTGGGAAACTAAGGTACCTCCCTTATATAATTTCCAAACATGATCCAATCTAGGGTCGTCAAATCCTAGTTAATATCGAGACGATGGTGTATTTTCTGAGAAGTCAGTGAAGAGAGGCCGAGTGGCACGTTACGCACAAAGGTTGCACCACTCCCCATCACCCCTTAAACGATTCATCACTATACAGACTATACTGAGAACAGGCCTAGTTCATACTCTATATATCGCGGAACCCTAAGGCACGCCAATGCACTTGGAGAATATGCTCGCGGTCACTACAAAGGACTCGCCCAGTACATTACGCACACAGGTTGCACCACTCCCCCATCACCTTATCAATGTAGGGCCGACGGCGCGAATATAGTGTCCCATACCACCATAATCGGCTCACGAGTTGAGTTGCTCACTTGGTCACTACGGGAGGCACGTAGCCCAGGCGTGGCGGACAGGCTCGACCACGGTGTCCCATACCACCATGCCCGGCTCATGAGTCTTAGCGGATCGAGGTACCATGGTTAACGGGATTATCACTGGTAAGTTTGGTACCCTAGGTTCAAGCATTAGCGACCAAACATGGTGAATATACATAAGACACACGGTTTATTTAACGTGTTCGGCTGGCTCGAGCGCACAACAAGTTGGGCGATATGAAGCGCAAAAGCACCTCGTGTGGCCAACCACTATCGCCAACCCAAGTACGACACGGGTTCACCAACACATCATGCGTGGCGGAACGAATCCCAACCACATCTTCAAGTCTGATACCGGATGCTGGACTATGAACATAGTCCCAAGCTCAGTCAAATCCTAACCATAGCATATGAAATACGGCATGATACATGGTAATTCAAGGACACTAGTAATCATGTTACAACGCATATCATGAAACATGGTAATAAACAAATTACAAAGCATGTTCAAAAGCATGTTATAAAACATTTATGCAAATAGGGATACAAATACTTAGAGTTCATAGGTGAGTGGTTAGAGTGAACAACCACATGGAGAGTGTCATATGTGACTCTAAGGTAGCGGAGAATCCCATCTCAGCACCTACCTAAGGTTCTAACACTTAAGCACTTACACTCACAAGTGATTTCACCAACACTTGGAATGCACTATTTCAACATACATGACGTATGCTAGAGAAGTGTAGACTAGGGTTGTCCCTTTACTAAACTAGTATTTTATACATATACATCATAATCATACAGCAATTAAACATGGCAATCGCATCAGCAAATTTTATACGTATAGGGTACTTCCTCGTATACCCAATTTCGACATGCATAGTGTTTACAAAGGAACATAGCTTGCGGCGATTCCTTCGCCAAACTAGTATTTTAATCATGTATTGTATAATCATACATTAAATATATATGTCAAACATTATTCCAAAAGAAATACGTATACGGTATTTCTAAAATACGTAATTTCAACATACGGCGCATTTACAAGTGAACATATATTTTGGCGATTCCTTTCGCCAAACTAGTAATTTATTCATATATTATATAATCATACATTAAATAAACATGTCAAACATTTATCCAAAAAATACGTATACGGTATTTCTACGTATACCTAGAATATGTGAAATTCCATATTTCACAACGTTAATCAAAACAGAAACGAAAGCACTTTGTACATGTGCAATTTCAAGCAGATCATGAATCTACCATTATCTGACATTGAAAGCGTTGAAAACCGTAACTTATACACTTAAAGTCCTCACCTTTGCCTTTGGAAACGCAAGCAATCGACAAAGGGTAGCGAGAACTTCCGTCTACGGCGATTTCTAGCCTAAAGAGCGGAATCGGTTAGTCGATACACATCCTACATCGATCCCACCTCAAATCAGACCTAGGGTTAGGGTTTCTTACCTTCAAATGAGATGGATACCACCGGGAAAGCGTCTAGAATAGGGCGGTGTAGGCCGTGTAACAAGCCAAAGCAGGAGGAGGAAGATCGGCAACAATCTCCAAGTCCTTCTCTCTCTTTTCTCTCTCTCCCTCTAGGGTTTTCTTCAAAATTCGTATGGCTGTGAGAGGGGCTGTTCTAAGCTCCTTTTATAGCCACAAACATTACGAAATTAGACTCAGGTTCAAGGGGTACTGCTAATATAGGATTTTCGCCACTTTTCCAGCTCAAAAGGGAAGTTCTGGTAGCCCTCCTTGAACCAAACGTCAGACTTAAGCTCACCATCGATGGATCTACGTGGGATTACGTTTTTGACTCGATCGGATACCCAGATCGCACGTGGCGGACCACTTTCAGTTCGACGATCAGTGGGCCACGATCAGAAATTCCAAGTACATGTAAATGTTCTGAAATTTTCTCTAATCCGAGGGTGTAATTTGATTCGATTACGACGGTCAGGTTGCTTAATCTTGTGGCGACGCGTCAACGAATGATGCCGATCACTATTCCGGATATATTTTTTTGGATGGGAATAGTGTTTTTCACACTCCCTCGCTCCGAATCGAAACGAATGACCGTGGGACATCGGATGGAGCTGATTTTTGAGATGATTGTTAAGCCCAGTGGGGCGGTCCTAGTTCCTTAGGTTCGGGTTAATCGAACTCCCGATGTGCGATCTAGACCTAATACAAAGTTTCGTTTCATTCCCGAGAGCAGACGGGAAATGAGTTTGATTCTAAACTTTAGGGTAACCTAGTGTCACTTGTTCTGCAAGTTTTGGGTCTTGCAGATCGTATTTAAAGTGATCCTAACGAATTTCACGACAAATCGAGTTTAGTACTTAGTTAACTTTGTTAAATTTCTAAAGAATTTAATCCTACGTGATTTCTGGTCGAGGTGGTACTCGACCCAGTGTACGAAAATTTTCAGGTCGTTACAACCCATTTGTATTAGCCCATTTGATCGACCCAATTAACTTGGCCCATTTGATTCGACCCATTTATTTCAGCCTATTTGATCGACCCAATTGACTTAACCCATTTGATTCGGCCAATTTGTATTAGCCAATTTGATCGACCCAATTGATTTGGCCCATTTATACCGGCCCATTTGATTCAACTCGTTAATACGGCTAGATGTTATATACATTAACCCATGAGTGAGGCCCAATATGATGCGTATATGCCCTATAAATGAGGCCCATGATGATGTGTAGTAGACCCTTATACGAGACCGTGGACCCATTATACGATTGACCCTATGAGTGTCATTCCTTGGGTGCAATGTTGGTTAAAGGTCCACATTGATGGGCAATGATGGTTGGACGCCCACATTGTGACATTCCCTTAGGCCTTATTAAGCCCTTCCTCATCATTCTCTAGTGGGTTAACCCTAATCAGTGGGCCCCATTCGCCATAGACGGATGGTTTCGGGCTATTGGGTTTGATATAACCACGACCGAGAGATGATCTTTATATTATGGTTCGTTCGGCTGTTCATATATGGACCCTACCTTGCTTATAGGCTGATTATCAGTGCTGATTATTGATGTTGATTATTAGTACCGATTCTCGAGGCTGATTTCGATTATTGAGGCCAATTCTGATTTTTGAGGCTGACTCCCATTGTCGAGGTCGATTGTCGGGGCCCATTGTGATGTATATGCGGCCCGTATTTGAGGCCCATTCTAATGAGCATTCAGCCTCGGCTTGATGCATTTTAGGCCTATGTAATGTATGTGAGACCTATGTGATGAGGCCCATTGTGGTGCATTCGAGGACCAGGCAATGGAGCCCATTGTGTTATATATTAGGCCCATGTGAGAGGCCCATCATGATGTATATTAAACTCTTGAGTGAGGCACAGGGTGTTGTAATTAGGCCCTTATGTGTGAGGCCATGGGTCCACTATATGTTAGGCTCTATGCAGGTCATTCATTGGAGGCAATGTTGGTTAAATGTCCACATTGTCGAGGCTGATTGTCGATGTCGGTTATTGATATCAATTATGAGTATGTGACAGCATAACATCATGATACATGCCCATACGCATCATCTGCATGTTTATTATGAGATGTGGTTGACCATTGCATATATCATTGAGTAGGTTGTTATGAGACTCCCTGATAGGCTGAGATTGTCTCACATGAGCGCACGATATGTGCAGAATTGATGCATGACTGGATTGTATGACTCATGCATAAAGCATTGTGTGTTGTGATTACTGTACACCCTAGTGACATCAGGGTCGTAGCCTCCACAGGCATATCGTGGATGGCCAGATGGGACACTGAAAATATATTATTAGTATCGGGCTGCCATAAATGGCCCTGGGTGAAAATTCTTAAACCCTCTTGGTACTAGAGGAGGCCCCAACGTCAAGACCAAGACGATATATATGAGCGCATGAGGGCTGTATACCAGTAGGCCGTGTCTCCCACTGTGTTGTGGTCAATTGGGAGGGGGTGTGGCCTTATCCGCCTGAGGGAGTAGGCATATCTAGGCTGAGTTTAACTAGCTCATGAATGGGTCTGCTATCGATGTGCCGAGTAGATATTGGTCGACTACTGGCCAGACGAATAGTGAGGTCTTTTCCACTTACCCAGTTGTGCGCTTGATGGGGCGGCAAGCTGGTGTAGAGTGTACTAGACCCTGGTGATGATCCCAGGGATAAACAATACTGATATGTGGACTTATTGGGCAGGAGTTACATACTCATTCATTCATTCATTCACTATCCATTGATAGTGTGCAACTATTTGTTACATGTGCCTCTGCAATGGCCAGGATTTCTGTTGGGGTGCGCAACTAACCTAAGATCAGGAGTTTACCACATTGAGTCTGACTATCCAAATTTAAGTATGGGACTGGTTTGGATAGAAGTCCTTTATGATGCACCCCATAGCCTGCGATACTACGTACTATCATCCCGACTTCATACTCCAGTATGGTTATTCCATTCGCACCACATATTGCATTACATCCACGGCATATGGTATTTTGGGTTACTGCGTTTCTACATTTATATAGTCTAGATACGACATCTGATATTTGGTTCTTTATGACTCCTCATTTGCATAGCTGATCTGTATTGCGTACTCTGATATTGTTTGACTCTTGGACTTATCAGTATTTTTGCTTACTCTGATATCATATGATTCATTATCTTACTTGTATTTTCGACATTGTATGATTGTGACGTTGTTTTTGTGAGCTTGGCACTTATCTTGCCCACACACTTTCACCACCTTCTAAGCTTTTTATAAGCTTATGCATGATAGATGCATGCAGGAGATGATAGGTTGCAACATCGTGGAGCTTGGAGCATGTAGCTGACTTTTGGAGTTTTGATTTTAACATATGTATTTCCCTTTTAGCACTGTATTCAAGTGTTTATAAGACGCGTGTAGGAGATGATAGGTTGCAACAGCGTGGAGCTTGGAGCATATAGCTAACTTCTGAAGTTTTAATTTTAACATATGTATTTCCCTTTCAGCATTATATTCAAGTATTTATATTAGTGGATATGTGATGATGATGTTGCCTTTGTGATTTGGGTAAACTTGTGGTTATACCTCTTACGAGATAAATGAACGTTGGAAAATCCTCCTTATAGGATCCCAGGATTAAAACCTAGCGTATGGGTGTTGGGAGCTGAGAATGGGGCACTACGGAGGCTGTTGGCACTGGATTCGACAATCGGGATTCCTGTGAATTCGATTTCTGGGTTTAGGGCGTGACATTATTCATAATGATTGGCTATTTTAATGATTCATGGTCGCTTGTTGAGTGACATGCCTATTATTGATGTCATGTTCATAATAACCTGTGTAATTATACGACATGCTTAATTGACAACCTGCTCAGATATGATAACATGCTCGGTTGATAACATGTTTATGGTTGTTTTGGATGTCTTTACGGGAGCTCCCTGATAAGCTGTGTTTTACTCCCGGCACGCAGTAGAATCGCGAGCCGTGGTTTGCTCATATAGATGACTTACACTTTTTCAGGATGCATGCAAGAACTATTGAAGCTGCTATTGTTTCCTTCATTACTGTTGAGCTGGTGCACCTTATTATGTGTGATATATCAAACAGGTTCGTCTCTTCGATATGCGTTGATACCATGTACAAAATGTGTAACCGCCTAAACAGATTAACCGTTTAAAAAAATTCATACTGAAAATTCTCCTTGTAGGATCCCAGGATCGAAATCTGGCATATGGGTGCCGGAAGCTGAGAATGGGGTACTACAGAAGCTATCGGCACCGGATTCGGCGATCAGGAATTCTATGAGCCAGGTTTCCTGGTTTGGGGCGTGACATTGCCAGACTTCTATTCAGCGTTAAAGCGACATAATTTACGAGTGATTGACCGTTGCTCAGTATGAGTCATTTTCTTTGTGAGAGTGGCATTGGTAATGCCATCATTAGTGACTTTTATGTCAAGCAAACTTGAATCAGTTGGCGATCAATAGGGACTGTCCCTTCTCAAAAATTAATTGTAAATATCAGATTTTCAAAGGACATGTCGCTTATGGACGCATACATGCCTTGTGCTATGGAGCGATAAGCCGTTTCGCCCCAACCGAGAATAATTTCCCAACCTATAGCAGTAAGGATAGGCAAAAGTTGAAATAGTGCAATGTGGTCTACATTTATAGTCATTTCAATAATAATTTCTCTAGTGCAGAAATCCCTAACATGCTTTGAATCTTCTTCGGGAGATCTTAGGGTTCTCACCCTAATGGGAGTCAACCTAGAGAAGGACCCGCTAGGGCCCTTACAAGTAGCCTTCCTCTTAGTACGAAGCTCCATTTAGAGATTACAAAAGAGAATATTAAAGAAGATAGATGGGTTGAGTCTAAATCAGATTTTGCTACAAAGCTCCATTTAGAGATTACAAAAGAGAAGATTAAAGAAGATAGATGGGTTGAGTCTAAATTAGATTTTGGCTCAAAACCCACTAAAGAAATGTTGTAAATCACAAATACACCACAAATAGAAGATAAACTAGCAAAGAGCAACCCAAATCTAGAAGGAAAATGGAAATAGACCACTTACAACAAAGATTTAGAGATGGGTTCGTCGAGAGAAGCACCGGCTAGTTGAAGAAGAATGTGGAAAATAAAATATAAAAGTGATTATTTTTCCTCTCTATTGTGCAAAACCCGCGCTCCTCGATTGGTCGAGCATGGTCCTTGACCCGTCGAAGGTTGACTGGTTGAGGATGTACTCGACCCGTCGAGCAGGCCACAAATTTGAAAAAAATTATATTTAAAATTTTAAATTTATTTACATGCTATGCATTTAAACATTATAAATATATAAAAAAATACATAAACAACATGATTAATTAATTGAAAGTACATAAACCAATATCATGCTTTAATATGAAATATATATTCCTGTCAATCGGTTTGGTCATTATGTCTGCAAGCAGCTTTTAAGTCTAAATATATTCTAATGAAATACTTTTGTCCTTAACTACTTCTCGAATATAATGATATCGAATGTCGATATGTTTCGTACGAGAATGTTGAATAGGATTCTTTAAAATATTAATTGCGCTTGAGTTATCACAATATAATGTCATTGTATCCTGCACAATCCTATAGTCAGCTAACATCCTTTTCATCCAAATCGGCTGGGTGCTAGCATTACCATCTGCGATATATTTGACTTCAGATGTTGAGAGTGATACAAAATTTTGTTTCTTACTGAGCCAGGAAACTAAACAATTCCCTACGTAGAAACATCCACCACTGGTAGATTTTCTATCGTCTATGTTTCTTGTCCAATTTGCATCGGTATATCCAGCTTATACAGCTATATCATGTGTATACCATAGACCCAAGTTAGTAGTACTTACAACATATCTGATTATTCGTTTAACAATAATTAGATGTAATTCCTTAGGATCAAATTGATATCTAGTACATATTCCAACACTAAAAGCAATATCAGGTTTACTAGCAGTTAAGTATAGAAAACTATCAATCATACTCCGATATAGACGAAAGTCTATACTTTTACCTGATTCATCCTTAGAAAGTTTAAGAATTGTACTCATAGGAGTATCAAACTTTTTCCTATTCTCAAACCCAAATCTCTTTACAAGATTCAAGGCATACTTAGTTTGTGAGATAAATATACCATCTTCCTGTTATTTTACTTGTAATCCAAGAAAGTAATTTAGTTGTCCAACCATACTCATTTCAAACTTGGATTTCATCGTATCTGCAAACTCAATGGATAAGTTAGTGCATGTAAATCCATAAATAATATTATCAACATAGATCTGTACTATCAATATATGGTCATTATATTTCTTGACAAATAAGGTTTTATCAACACTTCCCATGCTAAAGTTGTGACTAAGTAAGAATTTAGTTAACTTTTCATACCATGCCCTGAGAGCTTGCTTCAAACCATAGAGTGCCTTTTTTAAGACAGTACACATGATCTGAAAGTTTAGGGTCCTCAAAACCCTTAGGTTGTTTAACATATACTTCTTCATGTAAATCACCATTTAGAAACGCACTTTTGACATTAATTTAAGATATTTTGAATTTCTTATAGCAAACAATTGAAATAAATAATCTAATAGATTCAAGGCACGTAACTGGTGCAAAGCTTTCATCATAGTCAATTCCTTATATCTGAGTGTAACGTTGTTCAACTAATCGTGCCTTGTTTCTAATGATATTTCTCATTTCATTAGATTTGTTCTTTAAAATCCATTTGATTCTGATTATATGTTTATCAGAAAGTCTAGGAACCAAGTACCAAACATCATTTCTGACAAATTGATTTAACTCTTCTTACATAGCCAATATCTAACTTTCATCGGCAAGTGCTCTTTTTACATTTGTCGGTTCAATTTAAGAAGTGAAGCAGACATAATTATATACATTTTCTAACTATCTTCTTGTCTGAACACCAGTATGAGGGTTACCCAATATCTGATCAGTCAGATGGTCTTTAACTAATCTTAATTCAGTATTATCTGATTTAGATGAAGAGTCAGGTTTATCTATAATGTTGACTTCATCATCATCTTGACTTGGTATGGGTGTGATCAGGTGATCGTCAATTACTACGTTAATAGATTCCTGAATCACCCATGTTCTTTTGTTAAGAACATGATATGCTCGACTATTTAGAGCATAACCCAAGAATATTCCCTCATCACTCTTGGCTTCAAACTTTTCTAAATTTTTCCAGTCATGTAAAATGAAACATTTACTTCCAAAAGTATTTGACGGTCGATTTCTTATTAAACCATAATTCATATGTTGTTTTATCTTTGGTTTGTCTAACATACACATGATTTATAATGTAGTAAGCAGTATTAATAGCTTCAGCCTATAAGTTTTTCAGTAAGTTCATGTTACATTGGCCATTTCCTATAATACTCTGTTCTTTCTTCCAACAACTCCATTCTGTTGAGGTGTCTTAAGAGCAGAGAACTCATGTGATATACCGTGGTCAGTACAATACTTCTTAAAATTGTTATTATCAAACTCAATACCATGATCACTTCTAATTTTGATCATATGTACTTCTTTTTCAGTCTGAATTCGTTTTAGAATTTTTCTGACTTCATCGAGAGTATCTGATTTCTTTCTCAAGAAGGTTACCCGAGTATATCTGGTAAAATCATCAACAATAACTAGAAAATATTTCTTTTCACCTCTACTCTCCATTCTCATTGGTCCTACCAAGTCTATATGAAGTAGTTCAAGAGGTTTGGCTGTGGCTAAGGAGTTCACTTTCTTATAACTACTCCTAATTTGCTTGCCAATATGACATGCACGAAAAAAAAAATTCTACATTTTTTAATTTGTGTAAGCCATGAATGTGATCTTTCTTGCTCAATCTATAAAGTTCTCTAAAGTTAACATGTCCAAGACGTTTGTGCCATAATTCTATTTCATCTGTTTCGACTATGTAACATGAATAGTTAGAAGAGCATGAGTCATCAATAATATAACAATTTTCAAAGGTCCTATGACCATTTAATATCACACTACTCTTCTTATTAGTAATCTCACATCCGTGATTTGAAAATTTAACACTATGTTTGTTATCGCAGATTTGAGATATACTTAAGAAGTTATGTTTTAGACCTTCAACATACAATGTATTCTCAAAGGGAGGAAGATTGGAGAGTTGAACAATACCTTGGCTTATGATTCTGTAGTTGCTTCCATCTCCTAAAGTAACCGAGCCGTCGTTTAACTTTTTCAAGTTGGTGAATATCGCTTTGTCACCTGTCATATGTCTTGAACATCCACTATCCAGGTACCATTTTGAATGGCTAGTGATTTTGAAGGTTGTGTAGGCAACAAGACATGTAACCTTTGGAACCCATTTCATTATGGTTCTGGGTTTAGGAATTCCATTAGATTTTCTTTGTTTTTGGGAGTTAAAATTTCTCCACTTTCTATTAACACCAACTCCATCTGAGTTGGATTTTAGAAGCTCTTTGAGTAAGTCCATGATTTTTTTAGTTAAAGGTGATTTATTATATCTTTGATTTCTATAGTTGATGGCATTAGAGTTAATTTTAGGAACTTGAAGGGATTTTGAGTTTTTGAAATCATTTCGACCAAAGTCTCTCAAATTCTTACCTTTAGAGTTCGAAGATTTTCCTTTTACAAATGTAGGAGGTGAATTATTGATTTTCAGATAATCATTTTTTATATAGCCTAGACCTGATTTGTCACCACATTTTCTGGATGAGGTTAACAATTTTTTTAGTTTTGGGTCTCCGTAGGCATATCTTCAAGTATCCTTAGAACTCAAAAGGGAAGAAACTTTGAGTTTTAATTCCTCATTCTCAGTTCCAAGTTTTTGTAATTCTGACGTTTTGAAATTTAAGTCTAGTTTTATTTTTTGCAAAACAATCTGAAAGATGAGATTTTTCTAAAACATTGTTTTTAAGTTCTTCTTTTAATTTGACATATTTCTCTCTTTGAATTTTCAGTTTGATAGCAATTTTGCAACTTTCCCTATATAGGCCATTGTAGGCGTCTTGAATATCAAACTCATTTTCATTTTCAAGGTCACTCCTGAGATTTTCATAATCAGATATGTTACAGCTATCTGAGGAAGTGATTCTCGCAATGGTCATAAGGGCTTTTACATCATTTACATTAATATTTTTTTATTCTGATTCATCAGACTCTGAAAACTTTCAGAGCTAGATGAGTCATCCCACGTAGCTATCATGCCCTTTCTCTTTGATTTATCTCTTTTAGGACATTTATTCACCAAGTGCCCGTATTCATGACAGTTGAAACATTGACTGTCCTTAGTTTTAGTTTTCTAAGACTTAGATTTTCTTTTTCTTTTATCAGATGGTTTTTGAAAATCTAATCTTTTTCTTATTTTTTAAAATTCTATAAAATTTCTTAGCTAGCAATGCCATATCATCTTCTATATCTTCAAAAACAAAATTATTACAATTTTCTTTTGAAACAAATTTGGAATATTTAAGAACAATAGAATTACCTTTAGGAGCTTTAAAATTTAACTCATATGTTTGGAGAGAGCCAACTAACTCTTCAACCTTCATATTATCAGTATTTCTTAATTCCTAAATGATAGTGACCTTAAAGTTGAATCTATCAGGAAGAGATCGCAGTATTTTTGCACAGACCTTTCTTTCTGGGATTCCATCTCCTAGACCCCACATGGAATTTACTATATCATTTAGTTTCATATAGAAGTCCATGAAAGTTTCATTTTCTTCCATATGAATCTCCTCAAATCTAGTAGTGAGGAGTTGAACTTTTGATTTCTCGACTATAGTAGTTCCTTCATGTGTCATTTCAAGAATATCCCAAGCTTGTTTGGCTGTATCGCATGAAATAATTCTTTGAATTCATCATGTAATAGAGCACAAGTTATGACATTTAAGGCCTTAGCATTAGCACTGTTTTCACTTTTCTGAGTTCCAGTCCATGAGTAGAATGCAATTTCCCTCATGGACTTGGTTCCATCTTCAGCTACTACCTCAGTCATAAGAGGTTTCCATTTGGTTACAGTGGCTTGTCACACGCTTTCATCTAAGGATTTTAGAAAAATCCACATTTTAACTTTCTAGTATGCATAGTTAAAGTCATTAAAAGGTAGTGGCCTGGTAATAGATAAGCTATCGAGATTCGACATTATAAAAGCTCTAGATCTTTTAACTCAAGAAAATTGGAAAAAAAAAAAAAACCAACTTAGCTCTGATACCACTTGAAAAGGTGAGCTTAAGAAGTCCTGGGGGGGTGAATAGGACTATGCCAAATAAAAAACTTAAAAGTGCTGAAATATTAAATAAATCAAAAATCTCAATCACACTAGTATTGAAAAATTAATTCAAACTAATTCGTAGGACAACCTACATCCAAACCAAGTTTAGGTAAGACAATCTTATTTCATGAACATTTGTAATAATTAAGATCTCAAACCAACCAAGAGAAAATAAATCTATCTATTACAAACATTCACCACTTTTGCATAAATGAAATTACAAACATTATCCATAAATGCAAAAAGAAAATATTCACCACAACACTAAGAGTTATAGTGGTTCGGTGTTTACAACAACTATCCTCAAACAACCACACCTACTCCACTCCCAATAATCACTATCCATGTGATTTTCCGTCTGATATGTAAAATGGATGTATTTTACAAACCGAGATGAGCTATTCGACGTGCAATATATGTTTTTGGGTAGGAGAAACTGATCTATCCATGTCGCCTACTTATTCCACGAGATTCCAAAAGGTTAATGATTAAAAACCCATTTTATTTATTTATTTACTATTCATAGTAATTTTTAGGTTAAGTATTGATCAATATCACCTAAGCTTTAAGATTTGTGTCTAATATGAAAGCACTTAGAAAATTTTGAAGGACGAAGTAGTGAAATGTGAGATTTGTGAAGAAAAGGTGAGGTTTTCAAGAGAATAGTTTGAAGAAGGGATTTAAGACCCTTGAATTGAGTGTTTGAGAAGTAAAACAGGAGTTAGGATTGTCCCATCGCCTAAAGATGTCTAATTTCAGGTTGGTAAAAATCTGGGATGTTACATTGCTGGACAAATTGAAGACGTTTTTCGATGACTTGAGAACTTGTTCGATGACTCGAAGCTTTTCTCGATGACATCGAAGACCTGCTCAATGACATCGAATTTTCTGTGGAATTTTCAGTAAAACTCATTGGACAAATTGGGCACCATTTTCGATTACTCGAAGCACTCCTTGATGACATCGAAGATATGCTCAATGACATCAAAGGTCTCTTCAATGATATTGAATTTATTGAAGAAATTGAATAAACTCTCTGGATTTTTTTAGATACATTATCGATTCCTCGAACAATGCTTGATGACATCAAAGGTAGGTTCGATGACATAGAATGTTGTAGTCCAAAAGAAGCTATAAAAGCGCTGAGAAAGCACATACAAAAGATACCTTCGATGACTTCAAAGGCTGTTCGATTTCATCGAATGGATCACGCAAAGTCACTCAGAGTTACGCGAAGTGCGTAAATTTAAGGCAGTTTTCGAAATTTTCCAAAGAGGTGCGAAAGGAGGTATTGCACAACTATAAATAGGAGTCCCCATGGCATCCCTAGGCATAATCTAAGGTTTGAGGAGTCGAGTAAAAGTGTGGAGAGCCATTGCCAAGCGTTCTTCTTCTTCCTTCCTTAGTTTTCCATGCTTTCTTTTAGGGTTTTAGTTACTTTGATTCATGTTTAAGTTGAACTCTCTTTGATTCTAGTTTAATATTTAAGAAATACTTCCAATTTTTAATGGTTTGTTGTGACTTGAATTACAATAGATCTGCGATAGCTTTGAGTATCTCTTTTCATGTTTTGAGATTGTGAAGTTAGTAAATCTTGTTGTTCACCATCGTCCCTTGGGTATGGTTAGATAATTGAATCCCTTCTAATCTTCATGATTCTCTTATGTTTGGTTATGAGATTGGTATATCCTATTGTGAGCCATTGTCTCTTGGGCATGGTTTTGTGATGGACCCTAGTTCTCACAACTCTCATCCATTGAGAATTGGGTTAAAGGAAATTCAGATATGGTTTTACTGAGATATCTTCCAATTGGATAAGGTGAGGCTTTGATTCCAGTTTTTTCCTTGAATCAAGCATAGATCTCTCTGATCTCTACAAGCGGATCATTGGAAACCCTAATTCCTACCTTTAATTTCTCAAGTTTTTCATTAAATCTCTCACAATTACTTCCTTTATTTCCAGATTTAGATTTGTAACTTCTTTTAGTTCTATTTCTAGTTGCTTTCAAAATTACTCACGAGATTAGTTCCTGTGGATTTGACCTCGGTCTCAATGAGATTATTACTACATCGTGACCTTACACTTGGAGTTGTGAACAAGTTTTTGGCGCCGTTGTCAGGGATTAACTGTTGCCTTTTTCTGAGATTGAATAGTTTTGAAATTGGTTTAAGATTAGGGTTTTTCAATTTTTTATTTTTAGGATTAGGGTTTTCTGAATTATTTTAGAAACTAACTTTTCTTTCTAATTCTAGGTTTAGAAACTTGCCTTTTTTATTTTTAGAAACTACTTTCTAATTCTAGGATAGAGACTTCCCTATTAAGTTTTTTTTTTTAAACTAATTTTTTTTTAAAACTTTCTATTTTCTGTTTTTAGAAACTTTCTTTTTTCATTTTTTTTTAGAAACTATGTTGCTTTCCTTATTTCCTTTTTAGAAATTAACTCACTCTCCTTTTTCTTTTGCAGGATCCCAATATAGAAAGTTCTAATTTGGTAACTTCTTTCTAATTCTCTTAGAAATGGTCAAGCTATATGTCCTAGAGAGGGGGGGGGGGGGTTGTTGTTGGGGGGTGAATAGGACTATGCCAAATTAAAATAAAATCAGTGGAATAAAGATAAACAGATAGCCTTACAATTATAAATCAATTCACAATGCTGAAATCAAATCAATCTCAATAAATAAGTATTGAGAGGTTGATACAAATTCAATTCTAAGGACAACCTTACACCATAATAAACAAGGGCTTATGATAGGACAACTTTATTTCTAGAACGTCTTTTGAATCAATAACTCAATCTGAATAGAAATAACCAAATAGCAAGGAATTGAAATAAAGTGCAGAAATAAAGATCTAACTTATTACAACAATCCCCACACTTGCTTGAAATGTAAATTGTTAAGCATTCACGTCCACACGTACATTTCACATACTTGAATGATAAATGATATGAAAATTAAGCAAGCATTCAATCCACAAGACAAAGAGTTATAGTGGTTCGCCTGTGTGTACACCAACTGTCTTTCAACAACCACACAGAATGCTACTCCACTCCTAATATCCTCACACAGGGGATATTATCATTTACTATCAGATAGGTTTTCACAGGTTCACCCAAAACCTTTACAATTGTGTCTTTTTGACTTGGGTTTACACAATTCAAAAACCCACACTTCTGAGTTTTCTGGCTTTCCTCAGATAACCACACAAATTGAGATTTTTCTGGCGAATCCCAAACAAAAACTAAAACAGAATGGAATTTATAGAATTGTAAAATACCTGGATTTCTCCTTTTCGTAGAAGCCCGGTAGAACCGATCGGAGTAGATGTTTGAATATAGAAGTTCAATGTCCACTACTTACTTTAATATGGTTCTAAGTTCTAATTGATTTTAGATTTAAACCAGTTGGGCGTAGCTATATTTGATTTTGATTCCAAGAAGAAGGAATACATCAATTCCTCTTTTCAAATGAGATTGGAATATAGGAACAAAATCAAATTAAATAAGCTAGCAAAAAGAGAAGGTAATTATGCACAAAATAACTTAAAAACAAACACAAACATCTTAGAGTGGAGTCTTGAATTCACTTGATTTTCAATGAAAAACTCCGAAATTCGTGTGCTATTTATAGCTGCAGAAATTCGTCTTCGACTGGTCCTAGGGTCACCACGACTGGTTCAAGAATAAACTAATTTTTCAATTTTTGAGCGCGATCGAATCAGACCGTTGTACGACGGGTTGAAGGCAGTCCACGACTGGTTGTGACCCCTCTACGACTGGTCGTGCGACACTTGATTTAGTCGCTGGAGTTTGAGTCGTAGCTTTACGACTGGTCGAAGGTCGAGTCGAGACCATCCCACGACCGGTCGAGTAGACTCCATGACTGGTCGAAGCCTAACCAGAAAATCCGATAAAATACAATAATTTTAGAACTGGTCCTGGAACTTCTTAGACTGGTTGAACCAGTGCTAGGACTGGTTGAACAAGGTCTAGGACTGGTCTTAGAATAGACCAAAACCAAGTAATAATATTCAAATGAATTATGTATCCAAAGTGACCTACCCTAAGGTCAATCTAATGGACTATCAAACCTGGAACATGAAGTTTGGATATTAAACACTTCATTTACTTAGACTTTGATCGTTATGAAGCTTGAGTTCTTCTTGATGTAGCTTGACTACTTCACAAGCTCACTTTAAGTTGCACTTGAGTTCCATACTTATATTTGAATCTTGAACTTCCACTTGCACTTTGAACTTGAGTCTTGACCCTGAGCTCTTCTTCAATATCTTCTACATTGTAGCTTGAACTATCATGAAGCTTGAAGAATTCTTTGAACTAGTCTTCAAGTGTTGATGTGGTGACTCGAACAGTTTTATCAAGATATAAACATAAGACATGCGAAGAGGTTTTGACACACAAAATTTGACAATAAAAAAGGAATCAAATCATAGCACTTACAATCTCCCCCTTTATCAAATTTGTGACAAAACACCTCTCATACTTTAATAAGATCACAATGTATAATAACGAATCATGCACCAGTTGTCAAAAATAAGCATCCCCGTGAGACAACTCAACTCCCCCTGAGTTAGTACACCTCAACTCCCCCTGAGTAGACAATCCATATAATTCACAAATTCTCCCCCTTTTTGTCAAAATATGATAAAGGAAGAAACAAAGATAGGATATGAAAGACAGTAATAGAGATAGCTACTCAGAAAGATCGAATGATAAAAAGTACAGAGTTAAGAACAATAAAAAAGAAGTGATCAATTAGAGTCAGAGAACATATCAAAAGAGTTATCAAGTGAAGTTTAAAATAGGCATCCACACAACGAAAGAAGGTAAAGTAGTAAAGTTATTACACACCAAAGAGTTAACATTCTCAATCTGATCCAAAAGATGGAGCAGGTATGTTAGGATCACTTTGATGAAGGCTCTTCTGTAAGCGCCTAAAATATCTGCGCATATCTTTAAATTATTGATTGTGGCCAACATTCATCTGTTCTACCTTCTCCTCTAATGCACTTAAATGTGCATTGAAATTAGATGGTTCAAAGTCTGGATCATTTCTAGAATCAGAATCAATCTCCTTAAAAATATCATCCATGTCAATATCATCAGGTGGCAACTCATCACCTTCGACACCAATCTCAGCTTCAGCAGCAGCTTCACCCACATTAACATCAACTTGACCAGGGGCCAATCTCAACTTCATTTTATTCAAGTTGGAATTGTTAAATATGAGGTGTTAGATAGGAGCCTCACCGATGGGCATAGCGACTAATATGTGAGTGACTAATACATTCAACAGATATTCAAATGGAATATCACCATGACCAGGATGACTACGGATTTGAATGATAGAGGAACAAATTAAAGAAGCCAAACAGACATTAATACCAGTAATGATTGAGTACAAAATGCGAACCATAAACAGAGTCAACTCAGTCTTGTTTATAGAGCGGGGATACAGATTAGAAGTGAAGATACGATGTAAAACTCTATATTTGGGTAACAAGTATCTGGTTTTAAGGGCATTCCCATTTACAGTCCATGGTGCATTTATGTTACACAATGCTCTAGTATAAGTACGTTTTTTCGATTCTGACACTTTCTCAGCAAGTGTACTAGGATGAACACCATCATCATTTACTGGTATGTCCATAAAGCCTGAAATTAAATGTCGATCAACAGAAAAAGGCCCTTCTCTTGTAGTAATTGTGAAAGTCAGTTGCTCAATAGAAAAAGTCAGTTATGCATGCAACCATGGCTTGTGCTATGGACTGGTATGCCAGCCCACCCCAGCGTAAAATATTTTCCCATCCTACGGATTGAAGGAGAGGAAGGAGACTGAAAGGAGTGATATGATTTAAATCAACAGCTTTTTTGACTATCACATTACGCATACGCAAATCACTTACATGTGATGGATCATCTTCAGGATCCCTAGGATGACGTCTGGTGATAACATTCGATCGAGAAGAAGAAACACCTATAAGATTTTTCTTTTTACCTCTAGAATCCATATTCTTGAAGAAATGAAAGAAATTTCAAGAAAATAGAAATGGATTTTTCTAGATTCAACAAATGAGGAAGAGAAACCCAAAAAGTTGAAGATCTTAGACAACAATAATCAAGAAATCTAAGAGAAAAGATTAAGATACTTCAAGAAAGTAAGGAAAATCACTCTAACCTGAAGGAATCGAATACAAGAGTTCGACTAGTCGAAGCTTGGCTCATTGGTGAGGAGGGTTAGAATGAAGAAGAAGAAGAGAGTTTTCCCCAAATTAAAGAGGTTAGTGCGCTACACGACCGGTCTTTAGACATACTGACTAGTCGTATCAAGACTGGTCGAGCACGTCCTCGACAGGGTCTTAGACCAGAAAAAAAATATGCAATTTCTACAAAATTTCAAATTTTAAATTAATAATATATTAACATTATATACAATATGATACAAAGATGCATGATCAATCATTTAAAATTGTACATACCAAGATCAAATTTCAATTTATTAAACCTACTTTTGTTGAGCTATTTAGTAAAAATGTTAGCAAACTGAGTCTCGGTAGGAATATATTCTAAAGATATTATTTTTTCTTCTACTAATTCACGAATATAATGAAACCGAATGTCAATATGCTTAGTACGTGAATGCTGGATTAGGTTTTTTGAAATGTTTATCGCTCTGGAATTATCACAGTATAAAACCATCGAGTCTTGTGTGATTTCATAATCATTCAACATACGTTTCATCCAAACCAGCTGAGTACTTGCATTTCCTGCTGCAATGTATTCGGCCTCAGCAGTTGAGAGAGATATGGAACTTTGCTTCTTGCTAAACCAAGAAACCAAACAGTTTCCAATGTAAAAACAACCACCGCTAGTTGATTTTCTGTCATCTATATTTCCTGCCCAATCAGCATCCAAATACCCAGCCAATTGAACACTAGAATCATAGGGATACCAAAGACCCAAATTAACTGAACTTGCAACATATCGAATAATTTACTTGACAATAGTTAAATGAGATTATTTAGGATTAGACTGATATCTAGCGCAAATTCCAACACTTAAAGCAATATCAGGTAAGTAAAGTAGGCTACCTATCATGCTACGATATAATTTAGGATCTACATCTTTAACTGTAGAGTCTTTTGAGAGTCTTAGAGTTGTACTCATAGGAGTATCAAAATTCTTACCATTTTGAAATCCGAACCTCTTAATCAAGTTCAATGCATATTTAGTTTGTGAAATAAAAATTCCATCAGATTGTTGTTTTACTTGCAACCCTAGAAAATAATTTAATTCACCAACCATGCTCATTTCAAATTTAGATTTCAGTAGATCTGCAAACTCAACAATCATGTTAGTACAAGTTGATCCATAAATTATATCATCAACATAGATTTGAACCATTAAGATATCATCGTTATGTTTCTTAACAAAGAGCATCTTATCGACACTACCCATCTGAAAATTGTAACTTAGTAAAAACTTAGTCAATTTTTCATACCATGCTTTGGGAGCTTGTTTTAGACCATAGAGAGCCTTTTTAAGGCGGTATACATGATTAGTAAGCTTAGGGTCTTCAAACCTAGTCGGTTGTTCAACATATACCTCTTCATGTAAGTTGCCATTCAAAAAGGCACTCTTCACATCCATTTAAAAAATTCTAAACTTTTTAAAACATGCAATAGATATGAAAAGTCTGATTGATTCAAGGCGAGCAACTGAGGTAAAAGTTTCATCATAATCAATCCCTTCAATTTGCGTGTACCCTTGCACAACCAGTCTTGCCTTGTTTCGGATGATATTTCCCAATTCATCAGACTTATTTTTGAAAATCTATTTTGTTCCAATAATGTGTTTATCTTTAGGTCTAGGAACAAGATACCAGACATTATTTTAGACAAACTGATTAAGTTCTTCCTGCATCACTAATATCCAGTTTTCATCAGAAAGTGCTTCTTTTACGTCAATCGGTTTTATCTGGGATGTAAAGCATACATAGTTACATGTCTTCTAATTGTCTATGAGTGCACACACCAGTGAGAGGGTTTCCAAGAATTTGATCAGTTGGATGATCTTTAACAGTCCTTAATTCAGAAATAGTTTCATTTGATGAAGTATCCGGTATTTCAAATATAAGAGCTTCATCATTATCTGAACTAGGGGCAGGTGTATTCAAGTGATCGTCAATTACAACATTTATTGACTCTTGAATCACACCGGTCCTGTTGTTCAGAACAAGATATGCATGACTGTTTAAAGAGTATCCTAAAAAGATCCCTTCACCACTTTTAGTGTTGAACTTTTTCAAATTTTCGTGGCCACGTAAAATATAGCACTTGCTGCCAAAAACTCGAAAGTATTTGACAGTAGGCTTTTTCTCAAACCCCATTTCATAAGCCGTTTTATTATTAGATTTACAAATATAAACATGGTTGATAATGTAGCAGGCAATATTTACTGCTTCAGCCTATAAATTTCTAGGGAGCTTCATGCTATTTAACATAACATTTCCCATTTCTTGGAGCACTTTATTTTTCCTTTCCACAATATCATTTTGTTGTGGAGTTTTGGGCACAGAGAATTCATGTGATATTCCCTGATCGCTACAGAGTTTCTCAAAACCGCTATTTTCAAACTCGGATCCACGATCACTTCGGATCTTACTGACTTGAGAACATTTTTCAGTTTGGATCTATTTAATAATCTTTTTCACTTCATCAAGAGTTTTTGATTTGTCTCTCAAAAATGAAACCCAAGTGTATCTTGTATAATCATCTATGATGACCAAGATGTATTTTTTGCCACCTCGACTTTCCGTTCTGGTTGGTCCTATAAGATCCATGTGGAGAAGCTTGAGTGGTCCTAGATGTGGTATTGGAGTTAACCTTTTTGTGAGAACTCTTAGTTTGTTTACCATACTGGCATTCACCACATATTTTGTCTACTTTTTGCACTTTAGGTAGACCTCTAATAAGTTCTCCTTTGCTCAATCTGTAAAAATTTTGGTAGTGTACATGTCCAAGGTGTTTATGCCATAATTCTGTCTCATCGGTATGGACCATGTAACACGTTTGATTAGATGAGATACCGTTGCTTACTATATAGCAGCTTTTAGAAGTTCTGCGACCAGTTAATATTACTGAACCCTTTTTATCTATAATCTCATAACCTTGATTAGAAAATTTAACACTATGGTTGTTGTCGCATATTTAAGATATGCTTAACAGGTTGTGTTTTAGTCCCTCAACATATAAAACATTCTTAAATAAGGGAAGATTATAAAGTTGAACCATACCTTGGCTAATAATCTTGCAGTTGCTACCATCAGCAAATGTGACTGACCCATTAGTCATATCTTTTAGATCAGTGAATAAAGCCTTGTCACCTGTCATATGCCTGGAACATCCACTATCTAGGTACCATTTTGAATGACTTGTTGCTTTGAAAGTAATGTGGGCAACCAAGCAGGCAACTTTAGGAACCCATTTCAGAACTGTTTTGGGTTTAGGAACATAATTGGTCTTCTTTTGTCTGATGTTGTAAGAATGACATGCTGAGTTAGATTTTAAGAGCTCCTTAAGTAAATCAACTATTTTTTCAGCAAGAGGATTTCTGATCTGATTTTTAAAATAGCTGCTTTTAGGTTTTTGAAAAGTTTTTGTATTTTTAGAAAAATTTTGACAAGTACCTTTTCCTTTTGAGTTAGAAGCTTCTCCTTTCACAAAGTTGGGAGGAGTATTCTTCTGTTTAGGAGATGTATTTTTATCATAGCCCAACCCGGATCGATCGCCACATTTTCTTGATCCGGATAATAATTTTTCTAACTTTGGATCACCTTGGGCATATCTCCATGTATCCTTCAAACTCAGAAGAGAAGATACTTCATTTTTAAGTTTCTCATTTTCAGATTTCAAATCATCAATCAGGGAGGTTTTGAATTCCAAATCACATTTTGATTTTTCGAAACAATCTGAAATTTGTGATTTTTCTAAAACAAGAGTTTCAAAACATTCTTTGAGTTTAGAAAACTTTTCTTTTTGAAGTTTAAGTTTGACAGCAATTTTACAACTTTCCTTATATAAGGCATTATAAGCATCTTGAAGATCTTCTTCATTTTCATGATCACTATTCAAATTTTCTTCACTTGTTGAGTCATCGTGATCTAAAAAAGTAAACTTGGCTAGAGTCATGAGGGCCTTAACTTTATTGCCCGACTCAGTTTTAGAATCTTCTAATTCAGAAGAGGCTTCAGAATCAGACGATTCATCCCAAGTAGCCAACATACCCTTCCTTTCAGGTCTGTCCTTTTTAGGACATTTGTTTGCTAGATGCCCATACTCTTGGCAGTTGGAACACTGACTATCTTTCAAAGACTTCCAAGTTTTGGACTTAGGTTTAGATCGTTTCTTTTCATTTGTCTTTTGAAAATCGACCATTTTCTTACTTTTGAAAATCTTATAGAACTTTTTCGCTAAAAGAGCCATATCATCTTCAGAATTTTCTAAATCAGAGTTTTCTTCAGACACATTTTTGGAAGATTTCAAAGCTATAGATTTATATTTAGGAGTTTTAAAGTTTAACATATAGGTTTGTAAAGAACCAACTAGTTCTTCTACCCTCATATTGTCCGTATCACGAAGTTCCTGGATCGTGGTTACTTTAGAGTTGAACCGTTCAGAAAGAGAGCATAGTATCTTTGCACACACTTTACTTTCTGGGATTTTATCGCCAAGACCCCACATTGAATTTACAATGTCATTTAATCTTGTGTAAAAGTCCATAAACCTTTCATTTTCCTCCATATAAATCTCTTCAAATTTAGTTGTGAGGAGTTGGACTTTAGATTTTTTGACAATTGATGTACCCTCGTGTGTCATTTCTAATATATCCCAGGCTTGCTTTGTGTATCACAGGATATGATTCTTTTGAACTCATCCAGTGATAGTGCGCAAGTGATTGTATTTAGTGCTTTTGCATTGGCACTACTCTCACTTTTCTGAAGTGTGGACCAAGAAGTATAAGGTGTTATTCTCATTAATTTTGATCCATTGATATCAGTAACTTCAATGGTAGGAGGGCTCCATTCAGTCACTGTGGCTTGCCACACACTCTCATCCATTGATTTGAGGAAGATCCTCATTTGAGCTTTCCAATAGGCATAGTTGGAGCCATCAAAGGGTGGAGGCCTAGTGACTGATAAGCTATTAAAATTTACCATTTTATTTATATAGCTTAGATCGTTAGCTCAGGAAATAAATCTAAATAAAAAGCAATAAGAACAAGCTATTAGGCTCTGATACCACTTGAAATGGCCAAGCTATATGTTCTAGAGGGGGTGTGAATAGGACTATGCCAAATTAAAATAAAATCAGCAGAATAAAGATAAACAGATAGCCTTACAATTATAAATCAATTCACAATGCTGAAATCAAATCAATCTCAATAAATAAGTATTGAGAGGTTGATACAAATTCAGTTCTAAGGACAACCTTACACCATAATAAACAAGGGCTTATGGTAGGACAACCTTATTTCTAGAACGTCTTTTGAATCAATAACTCAATCTGAATAGAAATAACCAAATAGCAAGGAATTGAAATAAAGTGCAGAAATAAAGATCTAACTTATTACAACAATCCCCACACTTGCTTGAAATGTAAATTATTACAACATTCACATCCGCACGTACATTCCACATAATTGAATGATAAATGATATGAAAATTAAGCAAGCATTCAATCCAGAAGACAAAGAGTTATAGTGGTTCGCCTGTGTGTACACCAACTGTCTTTCAACAGCCACACAGAATGCTACTCCACTTATAATATCCTCACACAGGGGATATTACCGTTTACTATCAAATAGGTTTTCATAGATTCACCCAAAACCTTTACAATTATGTCTTTTTGACTTGGGCTTACACAATTCAAAAACCCACACTTCTGAGTTTTCTGGCTCTCCTCAGATAACCACACAAATTGAGATTTTTCTGGCGAATCCCAAACAAAAACCAAAATAGAATGAAATTTACAAAATTGTTAAATACCTGGATGTAACGCCCTGAAAATCGAGGGTCGAGTAGTAACTCAACTCTCGAGTTCCAGAACATCACTTATGTAACATAGATAATGATGATTAAATGTTGTCTGTGTTAGTACAATAAACATGAGTGAGATTCAACCAAAACAGTAATTCATACTCCAGATCCATGTATAAAACATAAGTGGAAGACTGAAAGGTGTATATAGATATATATAAAGCAAAACATTCTCGATCTCCAGAGTATGAACACTAACTAAGTCACCGTATATATACAAGTTGGTTCTGAATCAAAATGTCAAAATAGTACAACTAAAATTATCAACCGTGTAGCCCCGTAGCACTGGACAGCCTATGCAAAGCCACTAGCAAACTTCATGTAGGAGAACTCCTCCTGATCGTCATAGAAGTCGGGCTCAGTCTCCTGTGCTCCAGTGATACCTGCATCTGATACAGGGTCTGGTGGGTGTTTTAAAACACCATCCCGTAATGTGGGAATGAGTGGCCAACTCAGTGGAACAATAAAGCATAGGTTAACATGTTATCAATTCAGTCAAGTAGTAATGATAAAGCAGTACAATCAAACAATTCTAACTACTCTTATTTAATGCAAGTATGAAATGACATGATGTATGCCCTTGCTAAACGACCCTCATACGACACCATCTTATGTTCACGAATGCGTTCATCCCTCAGTGCTCCACATCTACCAGGCACATGCAATGCTATGATGAGCATGATTACCGAGTTATTATTAGTCCATTTCAAACAGCAGGATTGGGAAACTAAGGTACCTCCCTTGTATCATTCCAAAATATGATCCATTCTAGGGTCATCAAATCTAGATAATCTCATACGATATTATGGTTCGAGAGGCATCGCGAAGGCATCGGAAAGGGCTCATCACCCGTCAGCACGGATACAGATCTCACCATATGCGGCTCAATTATTGGCCGTCAGCTCGAATACTGGTCTCACCGTACGCGGCTCAATCATTGGCCGTCAGCTCGAATACAGGTCTTACCGTACTTGGTTCAACTCATGCTCTAGTTGCTGTGACGGGCTTATTACCAATCACAGACTTCAAAGTATACTCGAAGACACTACGAAGGACTCGTCGCCCGTCAGCACGAATACAGGTCTCACCGTATTCGGCTCTCGCCGTAGGTGTCGATAGCTCGAATACAGTGTCCTATACCACCGTATTCGGCTCACGAGTCTGGTTGCTAAATGGTCACTATGGGGAGACACGTGGCCCAAGCGTAGCCGGCAGCTCGACCACGGTGTTCCATACCACCATGTCTGGCTCATGAGTCTTAGCGGATCGAGGTACCATAGTTAACAGAGTTTTCACTGGTAAGTTTGGTAATTTAGGTTCAAGCAGTAGCATCCAAACATGGTGAACATACATAAGACAGATTGGGTTACTGGACGAACTCGACTGGCACGAGCGCCCGTTGAGTTGTACGACATGAAGTGCATAAGCACTTCGTGTGGCCTAACCACTGCCGACAAGCAACGCATGACTTGGGTTCATCAAACACGTCCTACGTGGTGAATGAATCTCAGCCACAAATTCAATCCCATTACCGACTGCCTGGACTATACAATAGCTTCAATCACATTCAATTGCAGATAGTTAAAGTAATAATGGATCAAGGTTCAAATCATACTATCAAAGTCTGATAATATCCGCTTAGGGCTACCAGGGCTGTTGCACGTACTCGTTACACCACTCCCCCATCACCCTTCACGGATTTATAGAATACAATATAAACATGTGAAGTAATCAGTGCAGAATTAAATAAACAAGTAATTCAGGCATGTTAATAAGCATGTCATAGAGCATGTTATAAAGCACTATATAAATAAGAATACAAACACATATATTTCATAAGTAAGTGGTTAAAGTAAACAACCACATGGAGGAAATCATATACGTCTCTAAGGTAGTTGAGAATCCCATCTCGACACCTACCTAAGACACTATCATCCAAACACTTACTCTCACAAGCATTTTTACAAACACTTACAATACATTATTACAACATACATAGTGTACATAAGTAAAACATGTATTAGGAAAAATCCTTTCGCCAAACAAGTATTTTATCCATATATAATATATTCATACAGAAAATAATCATGGCAAACACATCTCCAAAATTTATACGTATACGGTACTTTCTAGAATACACTATTTCTACATACATAGTGTATATTAGCAAATCATGTATTATGGCGAGTCCTTTCACCAACTAAGTATTTTATCCATATATATTATATTCATACAATAAATAATCATGGCAAACACATTTCCAAAATTTATACGTATACGGTACTTTCTACAAATACCTAGAGTATGTAAAATTCCATATTCTTCATCTTTAATCGAAACGGAAAACAGACAGCACTTTGTACATGTGCAATTGCATGCAGATCATAAATCTATCATTAACTGACATTGAAAGTGTTGAAAACCATAACCTATACACCTAAAGTCCGCACCTTTCATCTTAGAATCGTAACGGAGTTGATAGGTTTGCTAAGCTTCCGTATTCCGCAGTTTGGCAACCTATAGAATGAAATAGGTTAACTATTTCATAACCTACAACTATCAACACCCCAAATCAGATTAGGGTTAAAGTTTCTTACCTAGAAATGGAGCTGGAATCGCTGGGAAAGCGATTAGAACGGAGTGGTGGAGCATGGATAACAGCAGGGAAGAAGGGAAGGGAGACTCTCCCACATCTCCCACACTTTCTCTCTTTTCTCTATCTCAAATCTCAAATTCGTATGGCTGTGAGAGAAAGTTCTAAGGTCCTTATATAGCCTAAAACTTCACCGAAATAGACCTAAGGTTAAGGTATACTTAGGTTATAACCAAAGTGAGCATTTTTCAGCTCAACAGAGAACTTCTGGCGGCTCCTTTTCTATGTGCGGTCGGACTTAAGATCACTAACACTGGATCTAGGTTTAGTTAAGTTTTCGTTCCAGTCAGGTTCCCAGATCACACGTGGTGGGCCAGTTTCAGTTCAACGGTCAGCGGATCTCAATCAGAAATTCTAAGTACATGGATATGTTTATGAAATTTTTTCTGATCCGAGGGTGTAATTTGGCCTGATTCTGATGGTCAGGTTGCTTAATACTGACCCGCAAGCGACAAGTCTCATATTACAATTTGAGATATTTATTTGTAAAGAAAAACAAAGGTTTTCACTCTCCTCACTCCGGACTCAAGCGAATAGCCGTAGGACACTGTCTGGATTTGATTTCCGAGATGGTTGTCAAGCCCAGCGTAACGGTCCTAATTCCTTAACTTTGTATTATTCGGACTTCCGACGTGCGGTCCAGATCTGATACTGAGTTTCAAGATGCTCTCGAGAGCAGCCGGGTAATTAGATTGATTCGAGATTTTAAGGTAACCTAGCGTCAATGATTCTACAAGTTTTGGGTCTTGCAGATCGTATTAAAGTGGATCAAGTGGATTTCGTAGCTAATCTAGTTTAGCACTTAGTTAACTTTGTCAAATTTCTAAAGGATTTAGTCCTGTAAGATTTCTATCTGAGGTGGTACCTAGGCCTTTGTAGTTTGTACATAAGGTGATCCAAGCTATAATACTTAGCTAGTTTAAGATAGTGTCTAGGGTGAAAGTACTTAGAAAAATTGAAAGAATAAGGTGGTGAAGGGTGGGATTTGTGAAGGAAAAGGGTTAACAAGCGATTTTAGATTATAGGATTCAGTTCGGACAAGTTAATCAGGTGTTAGGATCGGCCCATTGCCTAAGGACGTCTAATTCCAGGTTAGGAAAAATCTGGGATGTTACACTAGATTTCTCCTTTTCGTAGCAGCCCAGTAAAACCAATCGGAGTAGATGTTCGAATATAGAAGTTCAATGTCCACTACTCACTTTAATATGGTTCTAAGTTCTAATTGATTTTAGATTTAAACCAGTTGGGCGTAGCTATATTTGATTTTGATTCTAAGAAGAAGGAATACAACAATTCCTCTTTTCAAATGAGATTGGAATACAGAAACAAATTCAAATTAAATAAGCTAGCAAAAAGAGAAAGCAATTATGTATAAAATAGCTTTAAAATAAACACAAACTTATCTTAGAGTGGAGTCATGAATTCACTTGATTTTCAATGAAAAACACTGAAATTCGTGTGCTATTTATGGCTGCAGAAATTCATCTTCAACTGGTCCTAGGGTCACCACGACTGGTCCAAGAATAAACTGATTTTTGAATTTTTGAGCGCGATTGAATCAGACCGTTGTACGACGGGTCGTAGGTAGTCCACGACTGGTCGAAGGCAGTCCACGACTGGTCTTGCGACACTTGATTTAGTCACTGGAGTTTAAGTCATAGCTTTATGACTGGTCGAAGGTCGAGTCGAGACCATCCCACGACCGGTCGAGCAGACTCCAGGACTGGTCAAAGCCGAACCAGAAAATTCGATAAAATACAACAATTTTAGGACTGGTCTTGGAACTTCTTAGACCGGTCGAACCAGTGCTAGGACTGGTCGAACAAGGTCTAGGACTAGTCTTAGAATAGACCAAAACCAAGTAATAATATTCAAATGAATTATGTATCCAAAGTGACATAGCCTAAGGTCAATCTAATGGACTATCAAACCTCGAACATGAAGTATGGACATTAAACACTTCATTTGCTTAGACTTTGATCATTATGAAGCTTGAGTTTTTCTTGATGTAGCTTGACTACTTCACAAGCTTTAATGTCACTTTAAGTTGCACTTGAGTCCTGTACTTATATTTGAATCTTGAACTTCCACTTGCACTTTGAACTTGAGTCTTGACCCTGAGCTCTTCTTCAATATCTTCTACATTGTAGCTTGAACTATCATGAAGCTTGAAGAATTCTTTGAACTAGTCTTCAAGTGTTGACGTGGTGACTCGAACAGTTTTATCAAGATATAAACATAAGACATATGAAGAAGTTTTGACACACAAAATTTGACAATCAAAGAGGAATCAAATCATAGCACTTACACTCTCTCTTTCTATTTTTTTAAAGGTTTTGGTTAGAGTATGAAATAGAGGGCAGAGAGTGTTTCATGCCCAAGTGGGTTTGTTACAACACTCAACGTCTTGTGAGTGAAGGGGGATTAGTTGAGGGGTTATCTATCCATTATAGGATTAGACACTACTCGAGATCCTCAGAGTTAATTAAGGTTATGGTTGTAAATCAACCTGTAAATCAACTGGTGAATCAGCTGCAACCTTGAGTTGCGGAAGTCCAGGATGAGAATGAGGTGCACCATACACCCCCGCCTCGTACTTTATGAGATTCCTTACAACCGGTGGGGGTGAGCACCCCTTCTTGTATAGTTTTTCCAGGAAACACAGGAAATATGGATATCAAACCTGGAGTGATCCAACTCTTCTAAAGTTCATTGGACTTGAATATAAAAGTCCATACCTACACTTGCAAGAATTTGATGAGGTTATAGCCACTTTATACTTTCCTAACGTGTCTGAGGACACGGATCTATGTAGATGATATTATTTACGGATCAACTTGTTCTAACATGTCTATTGAGTTTACAGAGTTGATGAAATCAAGATTCGAAATGAGCATGGTTGGTGAACTAAATTACTTCCCAGGGTTACAAGTAAAACAACAACCTGATGGAATCTTCATTTCTCAAACCAAGTATGCTACAAACTTGGTTAAAAGGTTTAGATTTGAAAATGGTAAAAACTTTGATACTCCTATGAGTACAACCTTGAGACTCTCAAAAGACTCTACATGTAAAGATGTAGATCTTAAGCTATATCGTAGTATGATTGGTAGTTTATTATATCTAACTGCTAGTAGACCTGATATCGCTTTTAGCGTTGGTATTTGTGCGAGATATCAGTCTAATCCTAAAGATTCACATCTTACTGCTGTCAAACAGATTATTAGATATGTTGCAAGTACAACTAATTTGGGTCTTTGGTATCCTTTTGATACTAATGTTAAATTAGCTGGGTATTCTGATGCTGATTGGGCTGGTAATATTGATGATAGAAAATCAACCAGTGGTGGTTGTTTTTACATTGGAAATTGTTTGGTTTCTTGGTTTAGCAAGAAGCAAAGTTCAATATCGCTTTCCTTCTTCTTTGAGTATATCGCAGCAGGATATGCATGTACACAACTCGATGGATGAAACGCATGTTAAGCGATTATGGAATTAATCAAGATTCAATGATCTTACATTGTGATAATTTCAGTGCTATTAATATTTCTAAAAATCCAATTTAGCATTCGCGTACTAAGCATATTGACATTAGGTATCATTACATTCGTGAATTAGTTGAAGAAAAAGCTATCTCTTTGGAATATATTCCAACCAATGTCCAACTTGCTGATATATTTACTAAACCGCTCGACAAAAGTAGGTTTACTAAAATGAAATTTGATCTTGGTATGTGCATTTTAAATTGAATATACTTGTCTGCATGTATCATAGTGTACTATATTTTAAAATTTTTATGTGTATAAATTTCAATTTCTGCATAAAAATATTTATTTTTGTCGATGCTCAACCGGCCTTTACCATACACGACCGGTCCTGACTCGACCGGTCGTGGACGGCACTCGACCGGTCGTAGAGATCGTGAGCATCATATAATTTGGGGAAAATCACTTTGTTCTTCATTTTCTCTTCTTCCTTCGACGAGTCGTGGCTCGACCAGTCTTGAGAGTTTGTGATTTTCTTCAAGATAAGTCATTTTTCTTCATTTTTATTGAAGATTTATGCTTTCTATGCGTTGATTTGTAAATTCCATAAGCTAGATCTCGTCTTGTGTTGATTGTTTAGGGTTTCCTCTCTAAAAATCTGATCTAGAGAAACCCACCACTTCTTGTGTTCTTTGTGCTTGCTCCTAGGTAAATCTTATTGAAAATGGATGTTAGAGGGAAAAGGAAAACATCCCGTGGTCCATCTTCATCTAGATCTACATCTATAACACAACGACACCTTCGGTCACCCGAAGATGATCCCAATGATGTACGGGAGTTACGTAACTGTAAAGTTATCGTTGAGCGTCCTGTAAGTCTCAGTCACATTGAACAATTTGAGATTACACCTCTCCTTGAATCTGTTGGCTAGACTAACATTTTGTTTTGGGGTGGGCCTGCATACCAGTCCATTGCACAATCTATGGTTGCACATATCTCTGAGTTTTCCCTTGATAATTTAACGTTCTCAATTGCTACTTGAGAAGGGAAATTTTTGATAGATCGACATTTGATATCAGGTATTATGGATACACCTGTCAAAGATGAAGGCATTTTGATTTTTACATTATATGACAAACCATCAGAATCGGAAAAACAAATGTTGACAAGAGATTTATGCAATATGGAAGTGCATTGGACACACAAAGGAAATGTGCTCCCCTCAAAATTTTTATTACCCAGATACAGAGTTTTGCACCGGATCTTCACTTCAAACGTGTATCCTTGGTCAGGCAATAAAACCGAGTTAACTGCCTTCATAGTTTGGGTATTGCACTCTGTTGTGTCCAGCATTGTTGCTATTTACCTTCTTTGATATGTCATTTTATCATTCAGTTTCGTCTTCATCTGGGTCATAGTGATATTCCATTTGGTTATCTTTTGACTTGTTTAGCCACAAATATGCTCGTTGCTTTACCTGAGAATGAGGCACCAATTCATCATCTTTTATTCAATAATACTAATTTAAATAAGATAAAGTTGGATTTGCTTCCTGGTCAATTCTATGAAGGTGGTGGTGAAGGTCTTTGAAGCGAGGAAATGAAGGGAAGTTTCGTTGATCTTCCTCCACAAGGTGATATAAATATGGATGATATATTTGAAGACATTGAAAGCGACTCCCAAAATGATTCGATTCTGATCCATCTTCAGTTATGATGCACGTCTAAGTGTATTGGAGGAGAAGGTTGATAACACCGAGTGTAGCCCATGATATGCAATTTAAATATATGCGAAAATATTTTCGTCGCATTAATAGGGGTTTACATCAGATTGATCCAACCATCCCTGCTCCTTCATCTGGATCTGATTAGGTGGATTATCCTTTTTATTTTTATGGATTCTGTATTATTATTACGATTGATGACTTTGGTTGTATGTTTTGGCTTGATGACATTAAAGTGTTGTACTAATTTGATAATTAAATCTTGACTCTTCATATGGTGTTCTCTTCTCTCCTTTGGCCTTCCCTTGTCATTTTATGACAAAAAGGGGGAGTAGTATGGAAAGGGGAGAATGGGAGAAAGGAGAGAGTGAGTACTTGAATATGGTTGATTGTTTCTACTCACTTAGGGGGAGTAGAGTATTTTTTTTTCACTCTGATGGCTCATGATTCTTTCTTCATTTTACTCTTATATTTATAAATGTGTTTTGTCATAAATTTGACAAAGGGGGAGATTGTTAGTGCTATGATTTCATATCCCTTTGGTTGTTAAATTTTGTAGTGCTAAAACCTATATGTCTTGTACTTCTTATGTTTCTTATTTGTGACTACACACTGCTTCAAGACAAGATCATGAATGAAGAATGTTTTCAAGACAAGATCATAAATGAAGAATGTTTGCAAGACATGTCATGAATGAAGTCTACAAGAATAGAAGACTTCAAGTTTGCTTCTAACAAGTTCAAGATTAGAAGACTTCATCAAGACAAGTCAAGAATGTACCAAGCTCGAGAAAGACCATCAACTCGAATCAAGCTTCTACTTCAAGATCATCTGAGAATACAGACCTTCAAGACTTCAATGTCCATCTCACTTTAAGGTTTGTTTGACCTTAGATTGACCTTAAGTTGGTCTGTATGATAGGTCATTCTGGATACATAATCCGAATATTTTAATTTACTTGGTGTGACTGTTCTAAGACCAGTCCTAGAAATCTTAAGACCAGTCCTAGATTTGCTTCGACCAGTCTTAGGTTTCTCAGGACCAGTTCTAGGTTGTTCTGATTTTCAAATTTTCTGGTTGTCCTTCGACCAGTCCTGGACTTTCTTCGACCAGTCCTGGGAAGTCCTACGACTCATCCTTTGACCAGTCGTAGTCCTACGACTCGAACTCCAGCGACTTATCTCAAGTCCCACGACCAGTCGTAGGTGTCTCACGACCAGTCGTAGGTGGTCCACGACCGGTCATAGGCTACCTAAGACCAGTCGTGAGAACAACTATTTTAATCCCGCGGAAATCTTTCAAAAATTTTGATGCTACGACCAGTCCTAGGATCCAAAGACCAGTCGAAGATGGGATTTTTGAGGCTATAAATAATGCACGAATTTCAAAGTTTATTCATTCCATTCCATTCAATTCAAGCGATTTAAGGTTATACTCTGAGATAAGTTATGATTATTTTTTAAGCTATTGTGCATATTTAATATTCCTTTTGTTAGCATTTTTCTATTGTGATTTTGATCCATATTCCAATCTTATTTAGAAAAGAGGAATTTGTGATATTCCTTCTTCTGGGATCAAAATCAAATAGACCTTGCTCTTCTTGATTTAATCTAAAATCAATTAGACATAGAACCATTCTTTATGTGAGTATTGGACATTGAACGACGTATCATTCATCTACTCCGATTGGTTTTACTGGGCTACTTCAAAAGGAGATCCAGGTATTTTACTTTGTAATTTACTTTCTCTGGTTTTATTTAAGATTTGCCAGAAAAATCTCATTGTTTTGGTTATCGAGGAGAGCGAAAACTCAGTTGTGGGGGTTTTTGGATTGTGTAAGCCCAAGATAAAAGACACAATTGTGAAGGTTTTGGGTGAACTGTGAAAACCTATTTTGATAGTGCATGCTAATATCCCCTGTGTGAGGATATTAGGAGTGGAGTAGCATTCTGTGTGGCTGTTGGCTAACAGTTGGTGAACACACAGGCAAACCACTATATATCGTTGTGTTGTGGATGTGCTTGATTTCTTTATTCATTTATTCCTTCAGTATTGTGAATTTCTTTTGTGGATAAATGTTGTAATTTTCATTTCAAGCAAGTGTGGTTGAATGGTGTAATAACTTAGGATTTATTTCTTTAAGTTATTATTGATTTATTTTCCATATCATTTGTGTTTTCTAGATCATTCTAGAAATAAGGTTGTCCTACCATAAGCCATTGGTTTTTGGTGTAAGGTTGTCCTTAGAACTGATTTAGTATCATTTTCATATTTCATATGTTTTAAGAGTGTTATTATTTCAGCATTGTTATTTATATCTTTTATTATTCCACCGTTTTAAGTTTTATTTGGCATTGCCCTATTCACCCCCCTCTAGGGCATATAGCTAGGCCCTTTCACCAGTTAACTTCAAGTACCGACACTGTATCAAGCATGGCCCCCGTCTCCCTAATCATATCATCATCCAAATCATGGGAGCCAAACACGTTTCTAGAGGGTCAGAGGATAAGGTCAAAAGTGTTCCATCTTCCATGAAAGAATCAATCAAGTTAAGATCGTGGGCATCATGATCATCCTCTACCTATTTGCCTATATTGAAAAAGATATTCAACTCCAATGTCATGTTTCCAAAAGATAAATTCACGACTCCATTCCTGCAATTAATGATTGCATTTGATGTGGCAAGGAATGGGCGACCAAGAATGATAGGAATTTGAGTGCTCGTATCTACGATGGGTTAAGTATTTAGGACGATAAAATCTACCGGGTAGTAGAATTTATTAACTTGGACCAACACATCCTCAATTACCCCTCTCGGTACACGAACTAAGCGATCGGCAAGTTGTAATGTAGTCCGAGTGGGTTTTAATTTACCTAGACCCAATTGTTCGTAGCAGTATGGGATCAGATTTACACTCGCTCCTAAATCAAGAAGTGCATGCTCAATGCGGTAATTTCCAATTACACAAGAAATGGTTGGGCTACCAAGATCTTTGTATTTCTATGGCACATCTTGCTTTAGGGAGGCACTCACTTTTTCTGTCAGAAATTTTTTCTTTTTAATACTTTGCCGCCTCTTAGTTGTGCACAAGTCTTTTATAAATTTGGCATACGAAGGTATTTATTTGACCGCATTCAGTAAAGGAATATTGACCTTCACTTGTTTCAATACCTCTAAAATGTCCTAAGTGTTAGAGAGAGGTTTTGGTGCAATCAACCGTGGGGGGAATGGTGCAATCGACTTGCTCGAAGGTTTCGGTTCTAATCCATGTGGAGTGTTGCTAGGTCTATTAGTTTTATCTACTTCCAGGTCCTTAGACTTTTCATCCTTTAACGGAATAGATTTGTCAATTATCTTCCCACTCCTAAGAGTGGTGATAGACTTAGCTTGCTCCATTTAATTTGAAGAGCTTGGATCACTTATTTCGTATTGCGGTTTAAGATTAGGGAAAGGTTGGGCTGGAAGAATCCCTTTTTCTCCAATTGAATTTTTTGTCTCACACCCTTGTATTGCCTATGAAAGGTCTTGAAGGGTTTGCAATATACTCTGATTGATAAGCTCTTGGTTTTGAATATGTTTCTAGATCGGATCCTCTTGAGATTTCCCTTGATTTAAGAATTGGTTAGGGATTCCTTTAGAAATAGCAGTTTGTCCATTCCTACAACTAAAGTTTGAATGATTTTTCCAACTAGGATTGTATGTGTTAGAGATGGGTCCAGTGAAAGGTCTTTAGTCGTTGTTCACGATATTCAATTGCTCGTTCAGTGCCTCTTGAAAACTAGGTATCGTTGGGAAATTTATAGTTGTATGTATGTTGCAAGCACAAATACCACAAACAACTTCCTTAGTCTTATCCTTCTTAAGTTTCATGGCCTCAACCTTCCTTGCGAGACTGGCCACTTTAGCATTTATATCGTCATCCTCTTTCAACAAGTATATCCAACCTCTCTCCCTTACTTGAGTAAGGTTAGATGTGGTGCTAGATTTTGGGGAGATGTCCCATGATTGTGGGGTTTCAGCGAGTTTGTCAAAGTAATCCCACACCTCATTGACATTCTTGTTCATGAACTCCCCATTGCGCATCATCTCGACAAATTGACACATGGAAGATGTCAGTCCATCGTGGAAGAAAGTTGTTATGTGCCACGTTTCAAAACCGTGTTGTGGGCATGAACTGACGACATCCTTGAACCGCTCCCAACATGGGAAGAATGTTTCATCTTCCTTTTGGGCAAAGTTCATGATCGACTTCTTGATGGTGTTCGTCTTATGGTATGGAAAGATTTTTTTATGAACTCCATCATGTCATTCCATGTGCCAATAGATCGCGGATGTAATGAGTACAACTACATCTTAGCGTTTTCTTTCAGGGAGAAAGGAAAGAGTTTCAGCCTGACCGTGTCCTCAGACACGTTAAGAAAGTATAAAGTGGCGATAACCTCGTAAAACTCTTGCAAGTGCAGGTATGGACTTTCAAATTCAAGTCCGATAAATTTTAGAAGGAGTTGGATCACTCCAAGCTTGATATCCATGTTTCCTGTGTTTCCTGGAAACCATACATGAGAGCGTGCTCACCCCTACTGGTTGTAAGTAATCTCATAAAGTATGAGACGAGGGTGCATGGTGCACCTCATTCTCATCCTGGACTTCCGCAACTTGAGGTTGCGGCTGATTTACCAGTTGATTTACAGGTTGATTTGCAGCCATAACCTCAATTAACTTTGAAGATCTCGAGTGGTGTCTAATCCTATGATGGATAGATAACCCCTCAACCAATCCTCCTTCACTCAAAAGACGTTGAGTGTTGTCACGGACCTACTAGGGCATGAAACACTCTCAGCCCTCAATTTTAGATTCCAACCTAAACCTAAAAGAAAGTAGAAAATAGAGATCTAGAAATAGAAAGAAGTTACCAAATTAGAAGGTTTTATGTTAGGATCCTGCAAAAGAAAAAGGAAAGTGAGTTAGTTTCTAAAAAGGAAAAAAGGAAAGCAACTTAGTTATTTATTTTTATTTTTATTTTTTATTTTTATTTTTTTTTTTAGTTTCTAAAAAAAGAAAATAGAAAGTTTCTAAAAATTAAAAAGTTAGTTTCTAAAAACAAATTAGGAAAGTTTCTATTTTATAATTAGAAAGTAGAAAGAGGAAAGTTTCTAAAAATAGAAAAGGAAAGTTTCTAAACCTAGAATTGGAAAGCTAAGTTAATTTCTAAAATAATTCAGAAAAAACCTTATCCTAAAAGTAGAAAATAGAAAAACCCTAATTTTAAACCAATTCCAAAACAAGTTAATCTAAGAAAAACATTATCGTTAATCCCCTGCAATGGTGCCAAAAACTTATTCACAACCCCAGGTGTAGGGTCGCGATGTAGTAATAATCTCGGTAAGACCGAGGTCGAATTCACAAGGACTAATTTCGTGAGTAATTCTGAAAGCAACTGGAAGTAGAACTAGAAGAAGATTTAAACCTAAATCTGGAAGTGTAGAGAGAGTAATTGTGAATTATTTAACTAAAACTTAAGAAATTCAATTTGGGAACTAGGGTTTTCAAGGATCCACTTATAGAGATTAGGGAGATCTATGCTTCATTCAAGGACACAACTGGAATCAAAGTCCCACCTTATCCAATTGGAAGATATCTCAGTAAAACCAAATCTGCACTTCCTTTGACCAAATTCTCAATAGACGAGAGTGAAAAGGCCGAGCTAGAGTCCTAGAGGGAGGGGGGGGGGTGAATAGGACTATGCCAAATTAAAATGATAATAGCAGAATTTAAACAAATAAAGGAAAGATATCACTTTAAACAATCCACAATACGAAAATGTAAAGCAACCTCAAAATTCTAGTATTGAGAGTTTGGTACAAATGTTGTTCTAAGGACAACCTTACACCATAAAAACCAAGGGTTTATGGCAAGAAACCCTTACTAGAACGGTTTGTGTATCAAGAACTCTGAAGAGGAATAAAAGAAGGAAATAGCTAGAAAGGAAATCTAAGTTATTACAACATTCCCCACAATGCTGAAATTTAAAAATTACAGCATTCACATCCACAAATACATCCCATAATCTTGAATTAAAAAGATTAATGAAAGGAAACCACAAAACCACAAAACACAAAGAATTATAATGGTTCGCCTGTGTGTACACCAACTGTTAATCAATAGCCACACAGCTACTCCACTCCTAATATCCTCACACAGTGGATATTAGCATTCACTATGAAAATAGGTTTTTCCAGGTTCACCTAAAACCCTCACAATTTTGTCTTTTAAGTGGGCTTACACAATTAAAAAACCCCACACTCTGAGTTTTCGGGATCACCTCAGATAACCAAAAGAATGAGATTTTTTCTGGTTCAATCTCAAAAGAAACCAAAACAATGGAAATTACAATAATGTAAAATACCTGAATTTCTCCTTTTGTTGCAGCTCGAAAGAACCAAATCAAAGTACAATTTCAACGTAGAAGTTCAATGGCCAATACTCACTTATAATATGGTTCTAGGTTCTAAATTGATTTTAGAGTTAAAGCACCTTGGGCTAGCTCGATTTGATTTTAATTCCAATAAGTGGGAATTCTTCAATCCCTCTTTCAAATCAGATTGGAATGCAGAATACAAAATCAAATACAAAGAAAGCTACTAAAAGAGAATATTAAATGAGCACAAATAGCTTAAATAAATGACTAACTTATCTCTCAGAGTGTTGTAATGATTGATGAGGGTCGAATATTGCATATTAGACCCCGACTATTACCTGATTTTATGTACATGATAATGCTTAATACCATATTTTAATTGTATTTTTATTACAGGATGAAACTAGGAGCGTTGATTGAAAAATGATGTTAAAAGCGTGGATGTTACGTTCCAAAGACACCAGAGTAAGGAACGGACTCCAGAAGACCAATATTGAAGAATTTACATGCCTGGGACCCGAGAAAATCAAACCGTTCACGTTTAAAGAGGCCCGAAACTGGTCCAGAATGAAAGATCACATGGTTTCCTCCATCCAATTGGCTTGAAACTTTATACATGGGATTAGGGACATAAATTAACCGTACATTTCAAATTTCAGCCCTCGGATCACTAGGAAAGTGCCCCAACTGATAGATCAGTCCATAAACCATTAATTAAGGCCCACGATATCCGGAACTCGCCTAAAATTGGTCTTGATGGTTTAAATAATGCGGAAGCGGATGGACGGATCGATTTCTCCCGAACATTTTAGTGGACCCGCATGCATGTGAGTGTGCAACAAAGGCATGTGTGCTCAAGCCGCACCGAACCGAGTCGCCTTCAAAATCGCACCCACCGGCCAAAAATTTGTTGCGTTTTGCGTTAAAATGGGCGAATCTGGACGGAAAATCCGTTTTACGGTCGCTAGTGGGCCCCAATCATCACCCGTACGGATGATCCGAATCATCCATCTTGAAGATGGGCTCGAGGACTTGAAAACCATGGTAATACTTTATACCCATGCGTGCACACGTGTGCGCAGAGGCCACAAAAGGGTCATGTCTCAAACGTCCAAATCGATCTTTTTGTGTTTTCTTCTCTGGCCGCATCATTGGACGTTCAAAACTACCTATTCTTGACCGAAATTTCGTCACGAATCCAATGGACGGGTGGATTTCCCGAAAAATACTTCCATGGGGCCCACCGATCACGGTAAAGGGTGCGAAAGGTTTCGCACAATTTGAAAATCCAGTTTTCCAGGCGGTTGTGGGCCACCATCTTTGATCATATGAGATCCGAACCGTCTATCATGTAGAGGACCCAAGAAAGTCCTAAGGGACGGTGTTTGTTGGAATTTGAACGAGGAAAGTATGGTGTTTCAAGGTCCCGAACTTGGGCGCGAAAAGGTTTTTTTTTTTGCGTACATGAGTTGCACTTCCCAAATCCAATTTCACCACTCCAAATGCCACTCCATCGAATAAAAAGAGTTGAAAACATGAGGGAGGGCATTGAAAAAGTGGAGAATTCCTTCTAAACAAAGGAGAGAAGAAAGAGAAGAAAGAGAAGAAAGAAAAAGAGAGAAATTGGTTTGATGTTTTTTATGAATTTTATTTATCCATCTGTTTAATGGATTTTATGGGTAACTAATCTCTCGTTCTTGAGATGAAACCCTTAATTTGAACATCCATTGTTCTATGTTGATTTTACTTTAATTAGATTGATTTGTTTCTTTCCCTAGTGTGCTTGATTGTTTTAAATTCTATACTTCTCCATCTATGAACTTTGATCGAGTCTATGGATGGATGTTGTTTGGATGCTTATTCTAGGTGCTTGTGTTTGATTATGAACGAGGTTCCTATAGGGGAAGAGACAGTGCTTTAATGAACGGTATATTCCATGTGCTGACCAAGGACATGGGATATGTTATTCATAACATTGTTTGAAGGAATTAGACAATCTGTATGCTAGATTAAGGACACGGATTGTGCTTTCTCTAGATAAATTTGATCAATCTAAATTAAAGTGAATTAACAGACAAAACAAGGGTTAGGATAATTAGGGGTGGATTCGAAAGTCCTAGTGCTCTCTCTGATTGAATTTTCTTCCTTATTCTCAATAGTTATTTTCCATAAATTTGTGTTAGTAATTAAACATTAATTGTTGGATTAGTTAAGGAGAATCACAGATTTAAATTGTGACGACCAGTCCTCATGGGATTCGACCTCGATCTTACCGAGTTTATTACTACATCACAACCCTATACTTGGGGAGTGAACAATGATTTAGCTTGAATTTGATTAAAATACTTCGAAATTCGTCATCTATTTATAGCTGAACAAATCACGTTCATGACTGGTCCTGAGGTCTCCATGACTGGTTGTAAGACTAATTAATTTTTGAAATTTTGAGCACGATCGGATAAAGCCGTTCCACGACTGGCCTTGACCTATCAATGACTGGTTGTGTGGAGCCTGAAATAGTTGTTGGACTTTGAGTCGTAGCTGCAGGACTGCTCGTGAACGAGTCATGCACTGTTCACATGACCGGTCGAGCAGTCTCCAGGACTGGTCGTGGCTTACCAAAAAATTTTCAAAAAATTTCAACAAACTTAGGACTGGTCGTGGAATTTCTTGGACTGGTCAAGCCAGTGCTAGGACTAGTTGAACAGAGTCCAGGACTAGTTGAAGAACAGAGCAAACACTTATAAAGTAATTCAATTTGAATTATGTATTCAAAATGACCTACCCTAAGGTCAATCTAAGGTCTTTCATACCTTGGACATGGTATATGAACAATGAACCTTCTTTTCTTCAAATGATAGACGATCTTTGAAGTTCATGAAGCTTGAGATCTTAACACATAATAAAGCTTGAGCTTGAGATTTTTTGAAGCTTGAATTAGTACATGAGTTGCACTTCACCTTGAGTCTTGAGTATGAATAGTTGACTTGTCTTTTGATGTTCCTTTAAAACATTGAACTTTGAAGCTTAAAGGAGTGAAAAATGTACTTGATCTTGCATTTCTTGAAGTAGATCTTTGTTCTTGACTTGAAGCATTGTCCTTATACATGTGATGCAGTGCCTTAAATATATATATCAATGTGCTACACAAGACACAAATTGTGGTTTTAGCACTACAAAATTTGACAATCAAAGGAGCAAGAAACCATAACACTTACATTCTCCCCCTTTGTCAAATTTGTGACAAAACACACTCCATTAAAAATAAGATAAAGCATTACATGCTCAATAAAGAATCATGCATCATTTACCAAAAGAAACCATGTAACGCCCTGAAAATCGGGGGTCGAGCATAAACTCAACTCTCGAGTTTCAGAACATCACTTATGCAACAAAATAAATGATGATTGAATGTTGACTGTATTCGTGCATTGAACATGAGTGAGATTAAGCCAAAACAACATATCATACTCCAGAGACAGTTAAATTGCAAGCGGAAGACTGTGATAGACATATAAAATATATAAACTATGATGAGTCTCCAGAGTGTGATGATGTTACCAGGTTAATTAATTACAAGTACAATTCTAAAATATACCTAATATGAGGATATGTAATGTCTTCTATACCAAGTACCATAGCCCCGTCAATACAATATCAGGTCTTCATAGACCTGCCAGAGAGATACAGATAAGAGAACTCCTCCTCATCACCATAGAAGCAGTCCGGTTCTGCTTCATAAGCATTGCCATCACCTGAAACTTAACAAATCTGCTTGGTGTGTACAACACCATCCCGTAACGTGGGAGTGAGTGATCAACTCAGTGGAACAGTAAAGCATAGGTTAGCATGTTATCAACTCAGTCAAGCAGTAATGATAAAGCAGTACAATCAAACAATGTTAAGTACTCTTATTAATGCAAGTATGAAATGACATGATGAATGCCCTTGCCAAACCACCCTCATGCGACATCATCTTACGTTCGCGAATGCGTCCATCCCTCAGTGCTCCACATCTACCAGGCACATGCAGTGCGATGATGAGCATGATTACCGAGTAATTATTAGTTCATTTCAAACAGCAGTATTGGGAAACTAAGGTACCTCTCTTGGTATCATTCCCAAACATGATCCATTCTAGGGTCGTCAGTCCTAGTTAATCTCATACGATATTATGGTTTGAGAGGCGTAGCGAAGGCATCACAAAGGGCTCGTCACCCGTCAGCACGGATACAGATCTCACTGTATGCGGCTCAATTGCTGACCGTCAGCTCGAGTACAGGTCTCACCATACTCGACTCAATCATTAGCCGTCAGCTCGAGTACAGGTCTCACCGTACCCGGCTCAACTCATACTCTAGTTGCTGTGAAAGACTCATCGCCAATCACAGACCTTGGAGTATACTCGAAGATACTATAGAGGACTCGTCGCCGAGTCGGGGCAGTGCAGTCTCACCAGTACTCGGCTCTCGCCGTAAGTATCTACAGCTCGAATACAGTGTCCCATACCATCGTATTCGGCTCACGAGTTTGGGTTGCTCAATGGTCACTACGGGGAGGCACATGGCCCCAGCATAGGCCGACAGCTCGGCCACGGTGTCCCATACCACCATGTCCGGCTCATGAGTCTTAGCGGATCGAGGTACCATGGTTAACGGGATTGCCACTGGTAAGTTTGGTACCCTAGGTTCAAGCAATAGTGTCCAAACATGGTGAACATACATTAGATAGATCGGGTTACTTGACGAGCTCGGCTAGCTCGAGCGCACAACAAGTTGAATGACATGAAATGCATAAGCACTTCGCGTGGCCAACCACTAACGCCAACCGAAGTACGAATCGGGTTCGTCGAACACATCTCACGTGGCAAATGAATCACAGCCACGAATTCAATTCTGGTACCGATTGTCTTGACTAAATTATAGCCCCAAACATGATAACTTGCAGATAGATAAAGCAGAAATGGATCAAGATTCAACTCATACAATCAAGGTATGGTATTATCCGTTTAGGGCTGCCAGGGCTGTTGCAGGCACTCGTTGCTCCACTCCCCCATCACCCATGACGGATCATACAACGTAAATATAAATTTAAACATATGCATTACATAGTTATAATCATAAAGCAGTTGAGCATGTTATGAATCACAACACAAGCATGAGTTTATACATGTTCAATTCCTAATCACACAACAATCTAAGGAGATCATACACATAGTTAAAAGAGGTTGAGAATCATATCTCAACACCCTTATACATTACAATTTGCTAACTACTACTCATTCAGACATTTCCAGAAACACTTAAACAAACATACATCAACATACATGACATATGTCGATCACATAGGCATTAGGCCAAATCCTTTCACTAGGGAGTTGCCCTCAATCATAACACGCGTACACCCACGACGGATAGTCATGGCAAGCAGGAATCCAAGTTCCATATATAATGTATATTGGCCGTGGGGTGATTTAGGGAAAATCCTTTCGTCAAAAGGGTATCGCCAATACAACAATCATGAATCCATAACAATTAGTCATGGCGAGCACAAATGAGAATTCTATACTCATTCAGTCATTTTCACAAACACTTAAATACACTATTACAACTTACATGGTGTATGTTAGCAAAACATGTATTAAGGCTATCCTTTAGCCAAGTGAGTATTTTATCCATGTATAATATATTACTACAGCAAATAATCATGATAAATACATCTCCAAAATTTATACGTATACAGTATTTTCTAAAATACGCATTTTCAACATACATAGAGTATACAAGCAAACATGTATTACGGCGATTCCTTTCGCCAAATAAGTAATTTATCCATATATTATATAATCATACGACAAATAATCATGGTAAACATATTTCCAAAATATACATGTATACGGCACTCCTTACAATACAATATTTCTACATACAGTGTATATTGGTAAAACATGTATTTCGGCGAATCCTTTCCCCATATAAGTATTTTATCCATATATCGTATATCCATACAACAAATAAACATGTCAAACACATTTCTAAAAAAAATACATATACGGTATTTTATACGAATACCTAGAGTATGTGAAATTCCATATTCTTCAATTCTAATCGAAACAGAAAACGGAAAGCACTTTGTACATGTGCAATTGCATGCAGATCATGAATCTATCATTATCTGACATTGAAAGCGTTGAAAACCATAACCTATACACCTAAAGTCCACACCTTTTGTCGTAGAATCGCAACAGAATCGATAGGTTTGTCTAGCTCAGATACGAACTAGGCAACCTAGAGAAGGTAATAGGTTAGCTATTTCATAACCTACAACAATCAAATCCCCCAAACAGGTTAGGGTTAGGGTTTATTACCTAGAAATGACGCCGGAATCGCCGGGAAAGCGGCAAGAATGAGGTGGTTAAGCACCGATAGCAGCAGGGTAGAGCGGCGGGGAGATCTTCCCACAACTCCCACACATTCTCCTTCTTTTCCCTCTCTCAAATCCTAAATTCGTATGGCTGCCATGAGAGAGGGTTTAAGGTCCTTCTATAGTCTCAAAACTCACCGAAATAGACTCCTGTTCAAGGGGTACGACTATTATAGGTATTTCGGCACTTTTCTAGCTCAAAAGAGGGTTTCTGGTGGCCCTCCTCGAGCCAAACGTCAGGCTTAAGCTCTCAACACATGGATCTACGTGGGATTACGCTTTCGACTCGATCGGATTCCCAGATCGCACGTGGCGGACCATTTTCAGTTCGACGGTCAGTGGGCCACGATCCAAAATTCCAAGTACATGTAAATGTTCCTGAAATTTTTCCTGATCCGAGGGTGTAATCTGGTCTGATTCTGACGGTCTAGTTGCTTAATACTGATCCGCAAGTGAATGGTGCCAGATCACTATTCCAGATATTTATTTTGTAAAGGAAAGAGTGATTTTCACACTCCCTCGCTCCGGACTCAAGCGAATAGCCGTGGGACATCGACTGGACCTGATTTCTGAGGTGGTTGTCAAGCCCAGTGAGGCGGTCCTAGTTCCTTAACTTTGTGTTAATCGGACATCCGATGTGCGGTCTAGACCTAATACGAAGTTTCGAGATGCTCCCGTGAGCAGCCGGGTAATGAGATTGATCCTAAGTTTTAGGGTAACCTAGCGTCAATGATTCTACAAGTTTTGAGTTTTGCAGATCGTATTTAAAGCGATTGGTGCTAATTTCACAAGCACTTTAGTTTAACACTAGCTAAATCTCACTTAATTTCTAAAGGGTTTAGTTCTGTAAGATTTCTGTCTGAGGTGGAACTTAGTCCTTTGTAGTTTGTATATAAAGTGATCCAAGTTATACTACTTAGCTAGTTTAAGATAGTGTCTAGGGCGAAGGTGCTTTGAAAAATTGAAAGCACAAGGTAGTGAAGGGTGGGATTTGTGAAGAAAATGGTTTGAAGAAGGGACTTAAGACCCTTGAATTGAGTATTTGAGAAGTTAAACAAGAGTTAGGATTGTCCCATCGCCTAAGGACGTCTAATCCCAGGTTGGCAAAAATCCGGGATGTTACAAACCAATTACAGCCTGGTTAAAGAATCATGCACCGATTATCATCAACTTGCATCAACAATACTCCCCCTTACTTAATTCCTCCCCCTTTTACAAAGAAAAGCTACATATTCACAATCCATATATAATCCACATGTTAATATACCAATATATAAGCATGCCAAAATTCTCCCCTTTTTGTCACAACATGATAAAGGAAGCAAGTAAGACATGGAAGAGGAAAATAAACAAAAGAGGAATATGGGATCAAACTAGTCAAGATATGAAAGATATAAGCAAATAATGTTCACATAAAAGTAACCAACATGAACCAAGTTCATCCAAAGTCAGTCTCACAAACTGAAAGAAAGCAAAGTATCATAAGAGTTATTACAGGCCATATCAGAAAACACATAATCAGATCCAGAAGAGGGAGCAGGAGTAGATGGATTAATTTTGTGTAAACCCTTGTTAATGCGCCTCATATATTTACGCATATAAGAAAATTGAGAATCCTGGTTTACACGAATCTGAGCCACTATTCCTCAAGAGAATGCAACCTCTCAGCGAAATCAGAAGGCTAATAATCAGGGTCAGCCTCAGAATCTGATTCGAGCTCATTAAATATATCATCCATGTTTATATCATCAGGAGGTAAGTCGCCACCTTCTTCTTCATTCACTGCTTTAGCTCCACCACCACCCACATCCACTTGGCCATCAGACAGCCTCAAATTCATCTAGTTTATATTGGAATTGTTGGAAATAAGGTGATGAATAGGAGCCTCTCCAACAGGCATAGCTACTAACATATAAGTGGCTAACATAGTCATAAGATATGCAAAAGGGATATTACTGTGTTTAGGATGGAGACAGAATTATATAATAGAATGACAGATAAAAGAAGGAAGGCAAATAGATGTACCAGAAATGATGGAATGCAAAATCCGAACCATGAAAGAGGTGAGTTCGGTTTTGTTACTAGAACATGCATACAGATTTGAAATAAATATTCTATGAAGTGAGCACATTTCCATTTTGGCTCCATTGTGCATTTATATTACATAATGCTCTAGTAAGCTTGCATTTTTCTGATTCAGAAGGTTTTTCAACTAGAGAGCTAATAGGAATACTGTTATCATTGGCAGGCATGTCCATTAGGCCAGAAATCAGATGACAGTCAACCTCAAATGGACCTTCTCTAGTTGTTATCATAAACATTAAATTTTCAGTTGAAAAATCAGAAATACAAGCAAACATAGCTTGCGCAATAGACCGGTATACCGACCCACCCCAATGTAGAATGTTATACCATCCTACGGTATGGAGAAGAGGAAAGATCCTAAATGGAGCAATATGTTCAATATGCACAGGTCGTTCAACTATCACATTGCGCAACCGTACATCTCGTACATAGGTGGGATCATCTTCAGGTGACCGAGGGTGGTGCTATGTGATAGGTGCCGATTTAGATAATGAAGTACCAAGGGAAGTTTTCTTTTTACCTTTAGCATCCATTTGCAACCAAGAAATGAAGGAATCAAGAACTTGCAAAAGATGTAGAGTGGGTTTTCTTAAAAACAGATTTTAGAAAAGAAAACCCCAAATACTTTAAGGAAACAAGAAATAAATCACTTCAAGTAAGAAAATGAAGTGATATAGACTTGAATCTACAAGAAAAATGAAATTAATGTACTAACCTTGAAGATCAAGAAAGTTGGGTACGACCGGTCAAGCTTAGACTCGTTGGAGAGGAAGAACAAATGAGGAAGAAAAAGGTTTTTCCCCAGATAAAAAGCATCAGGGAGCTACACGATTAGTCAAGTATGTCTTCGACCGGTCGTGCTGACTGATTGAGTACGTCCTCAACTAGTCGTGCACAGCCAAAAATATGCATTTTGCACTTAATTTAAAATTTTAAAATTATAATTTAACAAATATACATATTATGATACATACAAGCATGAATAATCAATTTAAATTGCATATACCAAGATTGAATTTCAATTTATTAAACCTACTTTTGTCGAGTGGTTTAGTGAAAATGTCAACAAGTTGAGTCTCGGTCGGAATGTATTCCAATGAAATTGTTTTTTCTTCCACTAATTCACAAATGTAGTGATATCTAATGTCAATGTGCTTGGTTCGTGAATGCTGGATTGGATTTTTAGATATATTAATTACACTGGAATTATCACAATATAAAACCATTAAAGTCTGTGCAATTCCATAATCGCTTAACATTCTATTCATCCAGACAAGCTGAGTACATGCATTTATAGCTACGATGTATTCAGCCTCAGCAGTTAAGAGCGATACAGAACTTTGCTTCTTGCTAAACCAAGAAACCAAACAGTTTTCAATATAGAAACAACCACCACTGCTTGATTTCCTATCATCGATATTACCTGCCCAATCAGCATCTATGTAATCGGCCAATTGAACACTAGCATCATGTGGATACCAAAAGACCCAAATTTGATGTGCTTGTGACATATGACATAATCCGCTTAACAACAGTTAAATGTGACTCTTTAGGGTCAGATTGATATCTAGGGCAAATTCTAACGCTAAAAGTAATATCAGGTCTACTTGTAGTTAAATAAAGTAAACTGCCAATCATACTATGCTATAATTTGGAATCCACTTTTACCTATAAAGTCCTTTGAGAGTCTTAATGTTGTACTCATAAGAGTATCAAAATTTTTATCATTCTCAAATCTGAACTTTTTAACTAAGCTCAGAGCATATTTGGTTTGAGAAATAAAGATACCATCAGGTTGCTGTTTAACTTACAACCCTAAGAAATAATTCAATTCCCCAGCCATGCTCATTTCGAACTTAGATTTCATAAGATCTACAAACTTAACAGTCAAGTTAGTACAGGTAGATCCATAAATAATATCATCAACATAGATCTGCACTATTAAGATATGATCATTATGTTTCTCAACAAAAAGAGTCTTATCAACACTTCCCATTTGAAAATTATGACTTAGTAGAAACTTAGTCAATTTTTCGTACCATGCCCTAGGAGCTTGTTTCAAACCGTAGAGAGCTTTTTTTAAGTGATAGACATAATCAGCGTTCTTAGGGTCTTCAAAACCCATTGGTTATTAAACATACACTTCTTTATATAGATCACCATTTAAGAAGGCACTCTTTACATCCATTTGATATATTTTGAGCTTTCTAAAGCATGCAATGGATATAAATAGTCTGATTGATTCAAGACAAGCTACTGGGGCAAAGGTTTCATCATAATCTATTCCTTTAATTTGAGTGTACCTTGTATAATCAGTCTAGCCTTGTTTCTAATTATATTACCAAGTTCGTCAGACTTATTTTTAAAAATCCACTTAGTTCCGATAATATGTTTATCTTTAGGTTTAGGAACAAGATACCAAACATCATTTCTAACAAATTGATTAAGCTCTTCTTGCATCGCTACTATCCAATTTTCGTCAATAAGAGCTTCTTTTACGTTACCTGGTTCTATCTGGGATGTAAAACACACCTAATTACATATATCTTCTAGTTGTCTACGAGTGCGCACACCAGTGAGAGGATTTTCAAGAATCTAAGTGGTTGGATGATCATTAACAGTCCTCGATTTAGAGTTATTTTGACTTGATGAAGTATCTGGTTTGTCAATTAAAAGAACTTCATCATTATCTGAACTTGAGGCGAGTGTATTCAACTGATCGTCAATGACCACATTGATGGACTCTTAAATTACACCGGTCCTCTTATTCAGTACTCGATATGTTCGACTATTTAAAACATATCCTAAAAAGATCCTTTCATCACTTTTAGTGTCAAACTTACCCAAATTTTCACGGTCACATAGAATATAGCACTTGCTGCGAAAAACTCGAAAGTATTTGACAATAGGCTTCTTATCAAACCACATTTCATACGCAGTTTTATTATTTGACTTACTTGTATAAACCCAATTGATTATATAGCAGGTAGTATTTACGGTTTCAGCCAAAAGATTTTTAGAGAGCTTCATACTATTCAACATTACATTTGTCATTTCTTGAAGTACTCTATTTTTTTCTTTCAACAATTCCATTTTGTTGTGGTGTTTTGGGCTCAGAGAATTCATGTGATATTCCCTGATTGGTACAGAATTTCTCAAAACTACTATTCTCAAATTCTGATCCATGATCACTACGAATCTTACAGACTTGAGAACCCTTTTCAGTTTGGATCTGTTTGAAAACTCTTTTTACTTCATCAAGGGTTTCTAATTTATCCCTTAAGAAGGTTACCCAAGTGAATCTGGTAAAATCATCCATGATTACCAATATATATTTTTTGCCACCTCGACTCTTTGTCTTGGTTGGTCCTATAAGATTCATTTGAAGAAGTTCAAGAGGTTTGGATGTGGCTTTGGAGTCCACCTTTTTGTGAGCCCTCCTAGTTTGTTTGCCAATCTGGCATTTGCCATAAATTTTTTTACTTTCTATAATTTAGGTAGACCTCTTATCAGTTTTCTTTTGCTCAATCTATACAAATTGCGGTAGTGTACATATCCAAGGCGTTTATGCCATAACTCAATCTCATTGGTATGGACCATGTAACATGATTAATTAGATGAGCTAGAATCACTTATAATGTAGCAGTTTTTAGAAGTTCTACGACCAGTTAATATTATAGATCCCTTTTTGTTTAAAATTTCACAACCTTGATTAGTAAATTTTACGCTATGATTGTTACCGCATATTTGAGATATACTTAACAAGTTGTGTTTTACCCCTTCAACGAATAAAACATTCTCAAATAAAGGAAGGTTATAGAGTTGAACCGTACCTTGGCCAACAATCTTGCAGTTGCTACCATCACCAAATGTGACTGAACCATTAGTCATATCTTTAAGATTGGTGAATAGACCCTTGTTCCCTATCATATGCCTGGAGCAACCATTGTTTAGGTACCACTTAGAATGGCTTGTAGCTTTGAAAGTCATGTGGGCAACCAAGCAACCTTAGGAACCCATTTCATTACAGTTTTGGGTTTAAGAGTTGGTCTTCTTATGTTTGTAGATGTTGTAAGAATGACCTACTGAGTTAGATTTTAAGAGCTCCTTAAGTAAATCAACTATTTTCTTAGCTAAAGGGTTTCGGTTCTAATTTTTATAGCTGATATGGTTGCCTTTAGGTTTAAAAGATTGAAAAGTTTTAGTATTTTTAGAAAAAAATTGATTTGAACTATTCCCTTTTAAGTTTGAGGACTCTCCTTTCACAAACGTTGGAGAAGTATTTTTCTATTTAGGAGGAATATTTCTGTCGTAGCCCAAACTGGATCGGTCGCCACTTTTTCTTGATCCAGATAAAAGCTTTTCTAAATTTGGATCACCTTGGGCATACTTCCATGTATCCTTTAAACTCAAAAGTGAAGAGACTTTAAGTTTAAGTTTTTCATTTTTAGATTTAAGCTTTTCAATAAGGAAGGTTTTGAAATCTAAATTACATTTCAAATTTTTAAAATAATCTGAAAAGTGGGATTTTTCTAAAATAAGAGAATCAAATTTTCTTTAAGTTTTAAAAACTTTTCTTTTTGAAGTTTTAGTTTAACAACAATTTTACAACTTTCCTAGTAAAGGGCATTATAAGATTCTTGAAGGTCATCTTCATTTTCATGATCACTATTCAGATTTTCTTTGCTAGTTAAATCATCATTATCTGAAAAAGTGAACTTGGCTAGAGTCATTAGGGCTTTAATGTGAGACCCGACCCGAGTTCGCTTGTGTGCATGAGTGTGTAAGTATGCACTCCGTCCATCTTGGTCCTGTAGTCATACCGGTTAAATACCAGCAACCTGTGACCCTTGGATAGTGTTTGCAATCATCCGTAAGTCTTGTCATGAAGACCCGACTTGGATCGAGTTGAGACCTATACCATTGCGACCGCTTCGTCATTGCGGTTCCAACACCGCGTCTTGTGCGTCCATCTGGCGTATAGATCATAAGTTGTGTGCATTTCATTTTTTAAGCCCTTGATCATGATCAAGTGGCCCACCTAGGGGTGGTGTACACGGATTCCTAGGTAGGTCCCATCTCTTGGAACTATTTCCAACACACTAGGCCCTATCCCTACACCACCCATCTCTAAAACACCACCAACTAACCTAAAGAACCTACTAACCCTACAACATTGTTTTTAACTCCCTATTGCTATGATTGCACTTCTTTATTTAAGGCAAGAGAGAGATGATTGCTTGCCTTGAAATCCCCTGCAAGAGTGAGATGATTGCTTGCCTTGAAATCCCCTTTCTCTCTTTTTACCTCTCATTCTCTCTCTCTCTCTCTCTCTCTCTCTCTCTTCTCTTCTTCTCTAGCAATTTCTGTCCATTTTCCAGCCATTCATCCTCCCTTTTACCCCATAATCCATCCCTTAGTCTAGCATCTTGACCATTAAACCTCTTTCCTTGGAGCTTGAAGACTATCTTGGAGGTGTTTGCTTGAAGATCTTGTAGGTGGGTGTGCATGTAATTGTAAAATTCAAATTTTTTCTATTTCATACTTGTTCTTTCCTTTTCTTTCATGTTGAAGCTTGTGGGGCCCATCAAATGATGGTGGTGGCCCCTAAGATTTCATGGATGAGGCTCATAGCTCATCTTACTTCCATGCATGATTCCATGCAAGGGGTCATTCTTCATGAAGCCTTACATGTCTTTTCTTTCTTTGATCAAGGATCTTTGGGTCATCTAGACCCTTGATCCTTGGTGGAGATTACATTTCCACCATAGATCTTAAGTAAAAATTCTATGATCATGTAGATCTTGTATATCTTATGATAGTGGAATGTGTATGCATGAGTGATGAGGGGAAGGGCCTCAATGTGGCGGAGACCCTTCCCTTGTGGCCGAATCCTTATTTTTCCTTTGTTGATAAACTTCTTGTCATGGGTGGGTGGCCCACCTTGCGGACCAAAAATATCCAGACCATCCATGGAGGTTGGACGTTCATAACAGTCCACCCTTGGACGTCGGAGCCCCCTTATCTACCTATATGGGGCACATGCAATGGGTATTTTGTAATGGGAAGGGTCTGGATGTTTGTGGGACCCACTGGGGTAGTCCATACCATGATTTTCTTAGATTAAATCCCTTTTAAAATAGTTTTTATATTTATTTATTTTCAGTCATATGTTGTTGTCCGAAACTATTTGGACAGATTTTTGGGTCATTTTGAGGCCAGATTTTTGGACATTTGGAGGGGTGTTTGGTCCTGGATGATGATGAAGCTACTGTCTGAACCATAGGGTGTTGAAATCCTGATCCACCCCTCCGTCTCTGCTGACGGTGCTGCCTGGAATTGCCAACTAGTGCTCTCCTCGTCCAGTCTCCACCGGAACTCTGCTCTCTCGACCTCTAGGTCATAGCCCAGTCGTCCTCATAAACCAGTGCCCGATAAACGACCTGGTCAAATGTCTCCAAACAATACCCTACCACACGACTACGAAGGGTAAGGCGCAAACTAGTCACAAAACGATGGGCTCTCATCTTCTCATCGCTGGTGAGATGAGTAGTAAATCTAGATAAGGCCAAAAAACGGGCCTCATACTGAGATACGGTCATATCATCCTATACTAGGGTCTCAAACTCGATAGCCCGCTAGATCTGCACATGCTCAGGGAAGAATTTCTGGTTAGGGATGGTAAGCCAGATTGTGAGTTTTGTGGCCGAGTGTGACACATGCCAGCTTGTCAAGGCCGATCATCAGAGACCCCCTAATCCTTTACAACCGTTGAGCGTTCTAGAGTGGAAGTGGGAACACGTATCGATGAACTTCATCGCAGGTTTGCCGAGGACTCAGCGCGGTCACGATACCATCTAGGTTATCGTCGATCATCTGACAAAGTCGTCTCATTTCATTCCAGTGCGTGCTTCCTAGTCGATGGACCGGCTTGCAAAGGTGTTCATTAAGGAGATTGTGAGACTGTACGGTATCCCAGTTTCGATCATTTCAGACCGAGACTCCAGATTTACATCTCAATTTTGAAGGAGTTTTCATCAGGCATGGGGGGTCACTTTGTATCTCAGCGCTGCTTATCATCCGCAGACGGATGGGCAGACCAAAAGGGTCAACCAGATCCTTGAGGATATGCTCAAAGCTTGTGTGATCGACTTTGCATATAGTTGGGATGAGTATATTCGCCTCGCCACAACAACAGCTATCAGGCGACTATCGGCATGACTCCTTTTGAGACCCTTTATGGCAGACCATGCAAATCTCCTAGTTGTTGGACCGAGGTTAGAGAGCGTCATCTCTTAGGTCCTGAGCTTGTGCTACAGACGTCGGAGGCTATTGATGTTATCAGGTAGAGGATGCGCACAGCTCAGAGCCGACATAAGAGTTTTGCTAATCGTCGGCGTCGACCCTTTGAGTTTGTAGTCGGGGACATGGTGTATCTTAAGGTCTCACCTATGAAAGGCGTGGTTCGCTTTGATGTAAAGGGCAAGCTCGCCCCGAGATTCATTGGACCTTTTAAGATTACCGAGCGCATGGGCGTTGTGGCTGCCTTACCTCCTAAGTTGTCTGCGATCCATGACATGTTCCATGTTTCTATGTTGTGGAAATGTGGGTCGGACATTATTCGCGTGATTGATTGGCAGTCGCTTGAGGTCCGTGAGGATGCTTCCTACGTTGAGCAACCGATTCATATTCTTGATCGGAATGAGCAAGTCCTCTGGACCAAGGTCATTCCCTTGGTGAAGGTGCAATGGGGTCATCATTCAAAGGCTGAGGCGTCTTGGGAATGTAAGGCTGAGATTAGAGAGAGTTATCCCCATTTGTTTGATGATTGATTGCTTGTACTGCCTTTTCTTGTGATTGATGATTGATATATATATATATATATGATGATGTCATGCATTTTGTTGTTCCAATTTTGTCAATTTTGAGGACAAAATTTTTTGTTGGTGAGGAGGATTGTGAGACCCGACCCAAGTTCGCTTGTGTGCATGAGTGTGTAAGTATGCGTTCTTTCCATCTTAGTTCCACGGTCCTACCGGTCGAATCCTAGCAACCCGTGACCTTTGGATAGTGTTTGCGGTCATCTGTAAGTCCTGTCATGAAGACCTGACTCAGATCGAGTTGAGACTTATGCAATTGTAACCGCTTCGTCGTTGTAGTTTCGACGCCGCGTCTTGTGAGTCCATCTGGCGTATATATCATAAGTTGTGTGCATTTCATTTTCTAAGCCCTTGATCATGATCATGTGGCCCACCTAGGGGTGGTGTGCACGAATTCCTAGGTAGGTCCCATCTCTTGGAAGTATTTCCAATACACACACACACACACACTACCTAGGCCCTATCCCTACACCACCCTTTTCTAAAACACCACCCATTAACCTAAAAAGCCTACTAACCCTACAACATTATTTCTAACTTCCTATTGCTATGATTGCTCTTCTCTACCCAAGGCACGTGAGAGATGATTGCTTGCCTTGAAATTCCCTTTCTCTCTTTTTACCTCTCTCTCTCTCTCTCTCTCTCTCTCTCTCTCTCTCTCTCTCTCTCTCTCTCCCTCTTCTCTTCTCTTCTTCTCCAGCAATTTTCAACCCATTTTTCACCCCTTCATCCTCCTTTCTACACCATAATCCAGCCCTTAGTCTAGCATCTTGACCATTAAACCTCTTTCCTTGGAGCTTGAAGACTATCTTGAAGGTGTTTGCTTGAAGATCTTGTAGGTGGGTGTGCATGTAATTGAAAAATTCAGATTTTTTCCATTTCATACTTGTTCTTCCCTTTTCTTTCATATTGAAGCTTGTAGGGCCCATTAAATGATGGTGGTGGCCCCCAAGATTTTATGGATGAGGCTCATAGCCCATCTTACTTCCATGTGTGATTCCATACATGGGGTCATTCTTTATAGAGCCCTACATGGCTTTTTTTTTATTTGATCAAGGATCTTTGGGTCATCTAGACCCTTAATCCTTGGTGGAGATTGCATCACCATAGATCTCAAGTAGAAATTCTATGATCATGTAGATCTTGTATATCTTGTGATAGTGGAATGTGTATGCCTGAGTGATGAGGAGAATGGCTTCAATGTGGCGGAGACCCTTCCCTTGTGGCCGAATCCTTATTTTTCCTTTGTTGATAAACTTCTTATCATGGGTGTGTGGCCCACCTTGTGGACCAAAAATATCTAGACCATCCATGGGATTGGACGTTCATAACAGTCCACCCTTGGACGTTGGAGCCCCCTTATCTACCTATATGGGGCATATGCAATGGGTATTTTGTAATGGGAAGGGTCTGGATGTTTGTGGGACCCACTGGGGTGGTCTATACCATGATTTTCTTGGATTAAATCCCCTTTTAAATAGTATTTATATTTATTTATTTCCAGTCATATGTTGCTGTCCGAGACTATCTGGACAGATTTTTGGGTCATTTTGAGGCCAGATTTTTGGGTCATTTTGAGGCCAGATTTTTGGACATTTGGAGGGATGTTTGGTCCCATGTAATATATGTTTCTTGTAGGTGTGGACCCCACCTATAATCATACCAAATTTTAACCCCATCTGACCTTCATTGGGGTCCCAAAGGTGTGGTCCAAGTGAGGTGGACAGTCTAGATTTTTCTGCACTGTTCCAACAACATTCCATCCTGAACAGGTTGGAATTTTAAATTTTATTAAAATACCTTTGGGTGTCCAAAAATTCTTAAAATTTACAGGGAGGTGACCCACACATGGTAGGACCCACCTACAAAATTTTGGACCTAATGGTCACTTATACACACCATGGTGGTGGCTGGACTAGCCCACTATAATATGGTGTCCAGATTAGTCCGATTTTTAGGACATATTGATTTCTTTAAATGAATTAAATTATTTATGGATGTCCAAAAATTTAAAATTTTTGTAAGAGTGTGTCCCACCTATGGAAGTGTCACTTTGTAAAATTCCAGCCCCAATTGACCCCATCTGGGCATCTAAAAGAATGGGCCAAGATGGTTAGACTACTAGATTTTTCTACTGTGTAGTCTAGCAATATGCCTTGATAAAAACCATAATTCAAAAATGTTCCCTCTTATGGTGGGCCACCTTTTTGGGTTTTCTCTTATTGTATGCATGATGAGGGACCTTGGCCCTCAATTTTCATAATTTTAGAGGCTCTGGACCCACTTCAATGGAGTGCCCAAATTTAGGACAACAACATGCATTGCAAAATTTTTTTGCACATTATTGTCCCCCCCAGCCCATTGGGCTTTGTGTATGATTAATTGGGGACCCATCCCTGATATTTTAGGGCCCATTAGGGACATGATTATGGGGCCCACCATATTGAGGAAATTAGGTATTTATTGCTCCCTTATATTTTAGAATATTCTTGGGCTTAATTAATGCCTTTTTGGTCTCTATTGATGATCATTTGTGGGACCTAAACATAAACCAGATTTTGGGACTTCCTAGTGGGTTTAGATTGGGCTGGAACGTCCTAGCTTGGCCTAGCCATATGTTAGGCTAACTTTCACCATTTTCATGGATTTATGGGCTGAGATAAGGGTAGTATTGGCCCTTGGTTACCCACTTAGATTGCTAGTTGTTGGGTTGATGTAGTGGGGCCCATTTCACCCAACTTAAACATATTTTTAAGCCGAGTTTGTGCTCATGGGCTGCACATTAAGTTCCATTGAATCTATGAGTCATATGGTCATTGGGACTTGGGCCTTGGGCCTTGATTCCCCTCCTTGGGCCCATGTTGTTGAAGGTAGTATTGGACCCTTTTTCTCATGCCTTTATGCGGGGATTATGTATGTGGTTTGGATGTAGGCCTTGGGCCTTATAGCTATATGAATTATGGTTGGTTATGCCTTGGGAAAATGGTAGTTAAATGTCCCAATTATGGACCCCTCTAAGTGTGGTTGAATGCCCACCTTAATCTCTTGCTAGGCCCATCTCTATATTATTTAGGCCCGTAGCTTGTATGCTTAGTCTCATAGTCTACTCCAGGTAAATGGACCCCCACTAGAGGTTGTATTTCTTATGAGGAATTGGTTAAGTACCTAGACCTTTCATGATTAGGTAGAGAGTTCATCTTCACCTCATTAACAACCCTATTCATCTTCATGGCCCACTCTCATACGCATCATATGCATGCTTGGTTGAGGTATGATTGGCCATGATTGTACCATTGTGTAGGACATGTTGGTATCTCCCCGAGAGGTGGAGTTTTTTCCTCTGGAGCACGATGGATGCTTTGGATTGAGGCATGGGTGATTATGTGATTCATGCATCTGGCATTGCATATCATGTGGATATCCGCCCTTGCTTCATTAAGGACTTGCCTCCATAGGGATACTCGTGGATGGTCATATGTGTGGACACCGAAAATATTAGTTGAGCATACCGTGTGCATAGGATGCCCATGGGTGAAATTCTCAAAACTTCCATGGTACCAAGGATCTGTTCCAATGTCGTGACCGTGTGAAATATACAAGCGCACGAGGGTCGTATACCGTTAGGCTGCGACTTTCACTGTCGTGTAGTAGGTTGGATAGGGGTGTGGCCTTACTCGCCTGATATAAGGAAGCATTGCTAGGCTAAGTCTGACTAGCTCATAAATGGGTCCACTACCGCCAGGTCTTACTGGTGATTAGTTGTCCATAGGCGAGTAGTGAGGTCTCTTATGCTCGTTTGACTGTATGAGGTCTGTAGAGCGGTAATCATTCAGCAGTGTAATGGACCCCGGTGATTTTCTTATGATTGAAAATATACTTGACATATGGTTTAGTTACGAGCACTGGCATTACTTGCATCGCATTAGCATTGGCTGTGTAAGCCCCCTTCATTCATTGCCTTGGTATGGCACCCAGTACTCATTGCATGGTATTCATGATATGCCTTGGTAAGGATAGTGATATTCTCATTGAGCATGTTCTTTCCTTGTACCTCCTGTTATTCTTTTGTGCACAATTGTCACACACTTACACCACCCTCTAAGCTTCTATAAGCTTATGCACGATTGATGCGTGCAGGAGACTCTAGACAGGCGACATAGTAGCAGAGCGTGGAGTAGAGTTGAGCATTTGAGGACTCCATTGTTGCTGACATTTCTTTCTTTCCCTTTTTTCTCATGTATGTCCTTTTGGACCTTATGGATGATTGTAAAAGTTCAAATTTATAGTCGATTTTGCAATGTGTGCCTTTGTTATTCTCAGATGAACTTGCTGTGATCTTGGTTATGTTTGTATTAGAAACGATTATGCTGTCACGAAAATCCTCCTTGTAGGATCCCAGGATTGGAACCTGCCTCAGGAGACGAAAATGGGGTACTGCGAGGCTGTTGCGGCCAGAACTGACCATTGGGTTCCTTGTGAGTCTGGTTACCGAGTCTGGAGCATGACATTTAACTTCATTGCCCGACTCGGTTTCAGAATATTCTAATTCAGAAGAGGCTTCAGAGCCAGAGGATTCATCCTAAGTAGCCAACATACCCTTCTTTTTAGGTTTGTCCTTTTTAGGACACTTGTTTGCTAAATGCCCATATTCATGGCAATTGTAACATTGAATGCCTTTTAATGATTTCCAAGTTTTAGATTTAAATATTTTCTTATCATTAGATTTTTGAAAATCAACCCTCTTTTTACTTTTGAAAATTTTGTAAAACTTTTTATCTAAAAGGGTCATATCATCTTCAAAATTTTCTTGCGAAATACATTTAGAAGATTTAAGGGCGACAAATTTACCTTTACGAGCTTTAAAAGTTAACTCATAAGTCTATAAAGAGTCAACTAATTCTTTTACCCTCATATTATCCGTATCACGAAGTTCCTAGATCGCAATTACCTTAGAATTGAACCGTTCAGGAAGTGAGAGTAGTATCTTTGCACAGACTTTACTTTTTGGAATTTTATCACCAAGACCCCACATAGAGTTCACAATGTCATTTAATCTTGTATAAAAGTCCGTGAACATTTCATTTTCTTCCATATGTATTTCCTCGAATTTGGTAGTGAGGATCTGGACTTTAGATTTCTTGACAATTGATGTTCCCTTGTATGTCATTTCTAAAATATCCCAGGCTTACTTTGCAGAATCACAAGATATAATTCTTTTGAATTCATCCGGTGATAGTGCGCAAGTGATTACATTTAGTGCCTTCTTTTCTGAAGAGTGGTCCAAGAAAAATAAAGAGGGGTCCATTTAGTCACTGTGGCTAGCCACACACTCTCATCTATAAATTTTAAGAAAATCCTCATTCTGGCTTTCTAATAGGCATAATTGGTGTCATCAAATGGTGGAGGCCTAGTGACTAAAAGGCTATCAAAATTTGACATCTTATAAATAACTCAGATCGATTACCTCAGGAAATAAATCCAAAAATATAACAATTAAAAGAGTTATTAAGCTCTGATACCACTTGAAAAGGCCGAGCTAGAGTCCGGGGGGGAGGGTGAATAGGACTATGCCAAATTAAAATGATAACAGCGGAATTTAAACAATTAAAGGAAAGATAGCACTTTAAACAATCTACAATACGAAAATGTAAAGCAACCTCAAAATTCTAGTATTGAGAGGTTGATACAAATGTTGTTCTAATGATAACCTTATACCATAAAAATTAAGGGTTTATGGCAGGACAACCTTACTAGAACGGTTTGTGCATCAAGAACTCAAACTGAAGAGGAATAAAAGAAGGAAATAGTTAGAAAGGAAATCTAAGTTATTACAACATTCCCCACAATGCTGAAATTTAAAAATTACAACATTCACATCTACAAATACATCCTACAATCTTGAATTAAAAAGATTAAAGAAAGGAAACCACAAAACCACAAAACACAAAGAATTATAGTGGTTCGCCTGTGTGTACACCAACTGTTAATCAACAGCCACACAGCTACTCCACTCCTAATATCCTCACACAGTGGATATTAGCATTCACTATGAAAATAAGTTTTTCCAGGTTCACCTAAAACCCTTACAATTGTGTCTTTCAAGTGGGCTTACACAATTTAAAAACCCCACACTCTGAGTTTTCTGGATCACCTCAGATAACTAAAAGAATGAGATTTTTTCTGGCTCAATCTCAAAAGAAACTAAAACAATGGAAATTACAATAATATAAAATACCTGGATTTCTCCTTTTGTTGCAGCCTGGAAGAACCAAATCGAAGTAGAATTTCAGCGTAGAAGTTCAATGTCCAATACTCACTTATGATATGGTTCTAGGTTCTAAATTGATTTTAGAGTTAAAGCACCTTGGGCTAGCTTGATTTGATTTTGATTCCAAGAAGTGAGAATTCTTTAATCCCTCTTTCAAATCAGATTGGAATGCTGAATATAAAATCAAATACAAAGAAAGCTACTAAAAGAGAATATTAAATGAGCACAATATAGCTTAAATAAATGACTAACTTATCTCTCAGAGTGTTGTAATGATTTAGCTTGAACTGGATTAAAATACTTTGTAATTTGTCGTCTATTTATAGCTGAATAAATCACATTCACGACTGGTCCTGAGGTCTCTACGACTGGTCTTAGGACCAACTGATTTTTGAAATTTTGAGCACGATCGAATAAAGCTATTCCACGACTAGTCAAGGGACCTCCACGACTAGTTGTGACCTGTCCACGACTGGTCGTGTGGAGCATGGAATAGTTGGTGGACTTTGAGTCATAGCTGAAGGACTGCTCGTGAACGAGTCATGCACTGTTCACACGACCGGTCGAGCAGTCTCCAAGACTTGTTGTGGCTTACCAAAAAAATTTCAAAAATTTTCAACAAACTTAGGACTGGTCGTGAAATTTCTTGGACTGGTTGAGCCAATGTTAGGACTAGTCGAACAGAGTCCAGGACTAGTCGAAGAACAGACCAAACACTTATGAAGTAATTCAATTTGAATTATGTATTCAAAATGACCTACCCTAAGGTCAATCTAAGGTCTTTCATACCTTAAACATGATGTATGAACATTTAACCTTCTTTTCTTCAAATGATAGACGATCTTTGAAGTTCATGAAGCTTGAGATCTCGACGCATAATAAAGCTTGAGCTTGAGATCTTTTGAAGCTTGAATTAGTACATAAATTGCACTTCACCTTGAGTCTTGATTATGAACAGTTGACTTGTCTTTTGATGTTCCTTTAAAACATTGAACTTTGAAGCTTAAAGGAGTGAACAATGTACTTGATCTTGCATTTCTTGAAGTAGATCTGTGTTCTTGACTTGAAGCATTGGACTTGTATATATGATGCAGTGTCTTGAACATATATATCAATGTTCTACACAAGACACCGATTATGGTTTTGGCACTACAAAATTTGACAATCAAAGGAACAAGAAATTATAGCACTTATAGAGAGTTGTGAGAACTGAAAGTAATTCCATCACAAAACCATGCCCAGGAGATAATGACTCACAATAGGATAAACCAATCTCATAACCAAATATAAGAGAATCATGAAGATTAGTAGGGATTCTGTCATCCAACCATGCCCAAGGGATGATGGTGAACGACAAGATTTCCTAATTTCACAATCTCAATTCATGAAAAGAACATACTCAAAGTTATCGTACATCTATTGTAATTTGAGTCATAACAAACCATTAAAAATAGAAAGTATTTATTTAAATATCAAATTAGAATCAAAGAGAGTTCAACTTAAACATGAATCAAAGTAATAGAAAACATCTCATCATGCTACAAGCTTCACCTCTTAGCCCTAGCTAAGAGGTTTAGCCAACCATAGACATGATTGGAACTAAAACCCTAAAAGAAAGCATGAAAAACTAAGGAAAGAAGAAGAAGAATGATTAGTGACTGCTCTCCATGCTTTTTCTCCACTCCTCAAACCCTAGATTTTGTCCAGGGATGCCTTGAGGACTCCTATTTATAGGTGTGCAACTCCTCGGAAAAATTTGGAAACTGCCTCAAATTTACGTACTCCACGTAACTCTGTATAACTTTACGCGATCCGTTCGATGACATCGAACAACCTTCGATGTAATCAAAGGTGTCTTTTGTATGTATCTTTTCTGCAGTTTGTAGCTTCATCTGGACTCTATGACCTTCTATGTCATCGAACCTACCTTCGATGCCATCGATCATTGTTCGAGGAATCGATAATGTGTCCAAAACAGTCTAGAGACTTTATTATATTTCTTCAATAAATTTGATGTCATCGAAGAGGCCTTTGATGTCATCGAGAAGGTCTTCAATGTCATCGAGGAGTGTTTCGAGTAATCGAAAATGGTGCCCAACATGTCTAACGAGTTTTGCCGAAATTCAACAGAAAATTCGATGTCATCAACAGGTCTTCAATGTCATCGAGCAAAGCTTTGAGTCATTGAACAAGTTCTCAAGTCATCGAAAAACATCTTCAATTTGTCCAGTGACCAACTCGATTTTCCCTCATAAATTTAATTTCATCGAATGTGTCCTCGATGTCATTGAGCAGTGCTTGATGACACAATCAATGTGTATTATGTACTTGTTTTTTCAGCTTCATTCTTTCTTCACTTGATTTTCTTGAATCCTGGAACCTTGAAATCTTCAATCTTTGTCTCTTAAGATCCACTCTTTACCTTGGTGATTTTTGAGTTTCAAAACCATGCTTTTAGCACCTTTTCCAATCCAAGTTCTCAAATTCACCTTGCAACATATACATAAGCAAAATAGGACATTAAGCAGTATCATGTTCATAAAACCAAGATATAAATGGGGTCCAATATGGAATATTTGACCCTCAACAATGGGATGTTTTCTATTACTTTAATTCATGTTTAAGTTGAACTTTTTTTGATTCTAGTTTGATATTTAAGAAATACTTTTAGTTTTTAATGGTTTGTCGTGATCAAATTACAATAGATTTGTGATAGCTTTGAGTATCTCTTTTCATGTTTTTAGATTGTGGAGTTAATAAATCTTATTGTTCACCATCGTCCCTTGGGCATAATTGGATGATGGAATCCCTTCTAATCTTCATGATTCTCTTATATTTGGTTATGAGATTGGTATATCTTATTGTGAGCCATTATCTCCTGGGCATGGTTTTGTGATGGAATCACTTCCAGTTCTCACAACTTTCATCTATTGAGAATTAGGTCAAAGGAAGCGCATATTTAGTTTTACTGAGATATCTTCCAATTGGATAAGGCGGGACTCTAATTCCACTTGTGTCCTTAAATTAAGCATAGATCTCCCTGATCTCTATAAGTGGATCCTTGGAAACCCTAATTCCCACCTTTAATTTCTCAAGTTTTTCATTAAATCTCTCACAATTACTTCCTTTATTTCCAGATTTTGATTTGCAACTTCTTCTAGATCTACTTCTAGTTGTTTTTAGAATTACTCATGAGATTAGTTCATGTGGATTTGACCTCGGTCTCACCGAGATTATTCTACATCGCGACCCTACACTTGGGGTTGTAAACAACCACATACATTCAAGGTGGGCCCAACCGAGTTCACTCAGTACGATAAGAGCTTATTAAGTAACTCAACCCAATATGATTTCAGTTTGGCTAATGATGCTGCCACCTACCAGGTGGCTAGTGGTTGGTGCTATGTGGACCCCAAAATGATGTATTTGTTTTATCCACGCTGTCCATCCATTTTGAAACAAAAAATTTAGGGCTTGATCCCAAAAATGAGATAGATCTAAATCTCAGGTGGACCACACCATGGGAAAATAGTAGTGATTGAATGTCCACCATTGAAAACCTCCTAGGGCCCACTGTAATGGTTGTTTGACATCTAACCCGTTTATTAGGTCATACAGACTTGGATGAAGGGAAAAAATATATATCAGCTTGATCCAAAACATTTGTGGCCCCCCAAAATTTTTTTAATGGTGGGAGTTCAATCAACACTGGGCGGTCCACTTGAGATTTGGATCAACCTCATTTTTGGGCTCATAACATAAAATTATCTTTAAGAATGGGTAGACGGCATGGATGAAACACACACATCATGGTGGGGCCCACATAGCACCGACCACTAGCCATTAGCTAGTGGTAGGGTGAGTAGCCGATCCGTTTCCGCCAATCTGCGAAAAAAAAAGGAGGGGTGATTTAAAGGAGGGGTGATTTTTATGTTTTTTCCTCGTGCGCCCTCTCTCTCCCGCTCTCCCCCTAAATCTCCAGCCCCGATCATCATCAGCCCTTGCAATCTTCTTCATTAGTAGCAACCCCGACCAGCAAACCCTATCCCCTACACCCTACAAACCCCGTCTTCCCTACGATATCAATCCCTAAACATCTTACAAACCCCTGTCTTCTCCAACTGCTGCTCCAAAATCCCAAACCCATCTTCGTCTGTGAGCTTAACAACCTCTCCACCATTTCTGACAACTACATTCCCCAACCGCCATTGGTGATGAAACCCATCTCTAGCCACTGCCCCAAGTTCCAGATCCACAGGCCGAACAAATGATTTCGGCTGCAGGAGCATCAAATTCGACCACAATTATCGCTGCCCCCTCAACCCCAATGCCTAAAGGCCATCCACCACTACTATCTATGACCACACTATTGTACGTACTCTTAAGATTCTCTGATTTTTTTTTTTTTCTATCCAACATTTATAATTTTTTCTTTTCTTTCTTTTTCTTTTTTAGATATGGGCGTCTGTTTGGGATTTGGGATGAAATTGTATTTCTTTTGATTTTATTTTTTATTTTTGTTATTTGGAATAGAATCCTTTTTCTTTCTTTCTTTTCTCTTTTCTTTTTAGATTTTTTCATGAAATGAGAACAAAACAAGTCTCATTTTTTTCTTCCATAATAAATGCAGTTGTGCATGTTTAGACTTGGTAGTTTGGATCTCTATCATTCATCAGTAATCACATCCCTGATTGGTCAAAAGCTTCTCAATCACCATCTGTCAGCATTGCCTGCAAATTTCATATTCTTAGAAATAAGCTAAAAGTGTCCATTTCGTAGATTGGCAATGCTTTTAAATGATGCTTGTAATCTTTTTGAAGAAATAAAACTTATGAAGATGTGGTTTGTGGAATGATATGGTATCTTGAGTTCAATATGTTCTTGGAGTGCGGATTTTCCCTGACATTGTTTTTTCTTTTGTATTGTTGATTTCTACCATTTTCTCTTTCTTCACCATTAGACATGGTAGCAACAAAGGCCGATGGTTGTGTTGAGTCTTGAAACTTATGGTGGGAGAGATGTACAACAGGTAATAGATTTATTTTAATTTGAAATCTTGTTTCAATTTTGATTTATATGTTGATTACATTGGGTTTTTAGATTTTCAGTAATTGGGATTTTTTATACAAGGTTAGTCATCTTGTGCACTATGTGTGTCAGTTATTTACTTTGTGCTTCCACAAAAATTGGACACATGCCATGATGGTTTGTGATCTGAATTTTTGGTGAGGAAATTTGGTTGACAGTCATGGTCTGCTACAGCGGTTGAGGCCACATGCATGCACATGTTGAAGGCGATACTTTTGCCCTTCTATATTATATGTATGTAACTGATGCTTGATGTGGAAATCTGGCCCCTTTCAAGTGTATAACTGAATGCAATTTGGGGTCCATGTTGATGTTTGGGTGCTGCTTTTACGATGACTTTTACCGGTGGTCACAAAACCATTGGAGGTAAGTTCACAAGAGTCTGCTTGTATATTTAATTTCAGGTTCCATTTTTTTAGTGTCTGCTAGTTCCATAAAATGATGTTTGATCATTGCACACAATTGATAGCTTAGACATGGCAATTTTTAGGTGGGTCATTAGTTTGCATTTAGATTTGATAAAAATCATCTAAACAATGGAAAGGATCCTCTTGAGTCTATTTTTTAAATAGAAGCCTCTCCATATAAAATGGACAATCAAGATCATTTAAATACAAACCTCTCTATCTCCATGAAGTTCGGTGACCTTCAGTTCTCGTTTTGGTTACATTCATTTCTCTTCTGATGAAGGTTTTGTCTTTGATATTCGAAGTGAGAATGGGATAGTAATGGCAAGTCACATCAGAAGTTACTTTGTCTTGTTGATATCTTTTCTTTTAATTGGCTTGTTGAAGTCATGTAAATTGCCTGAAAATTTAATTGCATCTTTCTACTTTTTACTTTGTTTGAACTGCTGTTACATTTTGGTAGCTGCTTCTTGTGTTTTATGTTTCATAATTTCTGACACTGCAGTATGGAGCAAGATGAGAGCCTTCAATCCCTGTACCAGCGAAGAGTTGAAGCATCATCAAATGCCTCAGGTCCTTCATTCTGAAATGTAATGTTGTGGCCAACAACTCCTAATGAGGGGAAGTTAACACTACAAGAAGAATGATCTTTATCGGCGCTTTTAAGCACCGCTAATGCTACTATAAGCGCCGTAGTCTTATTACGCGGCGCCAGGCAAGCGCTGATTTATGGGGGTGTCGCTAAAAGATATAGCGGCGCTAGTACATTTTCCGCAGCACTTGTATGAGCGCCGACATTGTAGAGTATTCTGCGGCGCTCATTCTGATTTTCGGCGCTTTCATATTTCTGAACGAAACGCTGGCATAACAGTCAAAAGCGCCGCTAAAATAATGCTTCTTAACAGTCTTTTACAGATGGATTTGGATTTGAAATGCCCCTAGACCAATAATATTTTTTATTATATATAATTCAAATGAAAACCGCATTTTTTAAATATTTGAAACAAAAAAAATGATGCAATACAATTAAAACTGAATATTAAACAAAATTTATATTACTTCACAATAAAAAAATATATATAATATTTATTACAAAAAATTAAAAATGGTCTTGAATAAATAAATAAATAAAAATAAATCCTCTATATGGTCTACTCATAGCACGAGTGGCGTCAAAAGGCTGACGTGCTCACACTTGATTAAAATCCTGCACAAAAAAAAGAAAAGAAACAACGAGTCAAAAAGTAGCATTCAACAAATTGATGCATGAGAAATAATCAATCCTTTGATCCTATCCTTAAAAAGTCAAAAACTATCAAGGCAACAAATGTTGTAACTTGAATTCCATTACATCTATTGGGCCTACATTGATGCATGTGTTTTATCCACGCCCGTCCATCCATATGCACCCTTCACACGTGACATTACAGGAAAGCCCCTAATTATCCAAATCAATTTTCCAATATCTATGTGATTGCTAAGAAAGATAAGCAGTCATTCCAACTTACCTCCAACCCGAAATTGAATTTGAATCCCAAAGGAAAAGCAGTAGGCACATATGAAACTTGCAGGCTAGGAGATTTTTAATTGAAGCTTCAAACCATCTACATTTTGCATAAGACATTGGGCAACTCATCATTCTCTACATTGGGATCCACCTCCTGAGAAAATGGGCCAAATTTCTAAGTTGATCTAAAGTCGAACATAAAGAAAGATAAATGGGCAATAAAAATCAAGGTCTGATTTTAAGGTAAATAACTAATCTAACAAGCAAATTCTCAAACAACTAAAAAACAATAAATAAGAAAACTAACTTTAAAGATACTGGCTAAAAAATTTTTACTCCCAGGTTCAACGTTTTATGTGCTAAAATTATTTTTCCTTTAAAGAGAAAGTCTCAAGTCCAATGGGCCAACAGGCTAGACCATAGGTTAAGGTCCAAGCAAATGTTGTATAGATGCTCATGTAGGAAACTACTGAAGCAAGCAAATAAAGTAAAAATATTCATAATTCTGATTTTTCTCAAAGTCATATTTTCACTAAAGATCCAAGCAAAGCGCTTTCACTAGCAAAGACTAGGTCATCGTTTTTCTTTGAGACCATCCTCGTACAAAAGATCATTATACATTAGGCAATAAGAAATCACGAAAGCAAGAACAATGTTTAAAAATTTGGATGAACTTACTATCTTGACATAGGGAAGTCACTTTATCAATACCAATTGTAGTTGCCAACACAGTCTTACCATTGCTAAACAATGTAGTTTTAGAAGAAACTACATTTGGGTACATAAAGAAAAGATTGAACGAAGCATACCGCCACTTGGACCTTCAGAAGACAAGTAACAAGTGGGCTTGTTACTTGTTATTCAATACAAGTCTAATCTATAAGTAAGAGCAAGTTCATTAAATGAGAAAGAAAATAAGAAATAGTGTTGCAATCAAGCACAAAAAAGGAAAGGGTCTAAGTTAGTTACTTACGGCCTTAGAGTTGGATATAGATATAGATAGCTTGATCTAACACAAGTATCTTGTTGAGTCATGATTTCAATTGTTGTAAGGCATGCTAGTAAATAGATTTTACTATTAATATGGTACAATTTTCAATTACTCATTCAAGTTCTCAATACCAATAATCAAAAACTGAAATTTTAATCTCTATGTACATATTAATCGTATCTAAGAAATACAAATGACATTATAGCCACCTGCCCATAGGTAAGTTGATAAGAAAGGATCCAGCCAAATCATAATATTTAAGTGTCATTAAAGAGAAAGGCAGTCCTACATGGTTATAAAAACCACGCATTACCAACCAAGCATGTGGACAGTAAAAGTTTCATTGTTGTTTTGCGTGTAGCTTTCATCTTTGTCACCGTTTGTAGTTTTCCTTGGTCTAGTTTCAACATGGTTATAATTCTTTTACTTTCAATGAGAAATCAAAAGATAGGATAGAAAGGGTAAAAAAATTAATAATAATAATAATAAAGGATGCTTGGATTAATGGTGCTTCCACTTTCACCGCATTCCAAATGGCCGGGCTAGCCTCACAGTTGCCTAGCACATACTGGGGACCCAAAATTTTCATCCAAGAATCCCATCCGTCAATTAGTTGAGGTCATAAATTATAAAGATATGTAAGTGCAAGAAGGTCGCAAATTATGGGTTGAATACTGAGGCTTGGGCTTGATTCATGAGCTGGGCTCTACTCTTGAATTGGTTACTATTCATGGGAAGCAAATGCATAAAAGTAGAGAGTATTTATATTTGTACATATACATGCAATCTCTTAACGTTTCCACTTTTGTTATGCAGGTATTAAAGGAGAGTTTTAAAATATATTGTTCCATGAATGATGGAATCATCAATCTTGTGGATATGGTATGGTGATTTCAACATTCTAGATGTTATACTCACCTCTAAGAACGAATCGCATTGGGCATATGTTACCAAGTGCATGTGGAGATCCATGTTTATATGGGCCCAAGTATGCACTCACACATCTGAGCACACATGCACCATGCTTGCTTCATAACATCTAGAAACTACTCTATATGCACTATAAAAAAACCAGTCTTCTTGACGATTGGGGCAACCCTTTGTCGGCACTCAAGCTATACTCCCTAAAATCAAGAACTTCGAGTCCTCAAGCTATACTCCCTAAAATCAACACTTGAGTGCATCCCGCCTAGACATAAAAATGGAGAAAGATGTAACGAAAAAACGACACTTGACATAGCAAAGTAAACAGGGTCTTACAAGATCTATATACCTCGACAACAGACGAGATTTGGCTCTTCCTTTTGCTAAGGACCTGTTTCTGCATTCTCTACTTCTTTTCTTGCCCATAATCATCAATCGATTGTATGTAGTCAACCTATAACCAATAACTTCCGAAAATTCTCCAGAAAATGAGTTCGAATCGGATATGTAAAACCACGAAAATGAGAATGTAAAGCCTCATTGAACATCACATTCCACAGACCATCACCAGGTTCATACAGATAAAACTTTTTTTTTGGAAAGATCTCAAGTCATACGACAAAACTCAACATCCAAGAAGTTAAATCTAGAATAACATAAAGACTTCGATAAGCGGATAACTAATGAAAGCATTAATTACTTCGCCATGAATAGGGAGATTGGGAGTTTCTGTGCATCTAGTAATCGGGTCATTAACATCTTGAACTTACCGGGATGTGTATGATTGGAGCCCCACAGTAGGATGAGAAGAGTTCAAAGATTTAGGGTTGCGCTCATCAAAATAAGCCTCAATTCCGTCGACGGGGAAGGAGGTCTTTCAAAGCACAATGAGAAGAAAATCTGAGTTCAACACAACCCTGGTGAGATTCCACTTTTAAAACACCTGAAACTTGAATTCGCAAACAACTTACCCTCATTCATCCCTCGTTCATGGATTTCATCCACAATAACATGAGTTATGCCTTTCGAGATTTCTATCAACTAGTAATCTCCTCAATAAAATGCTGTGGTGCAAAAAAGAAGACGACTATCCCTCCCTTTCATCCCCTCTAGCCGAACTTTATAACCAACCTACAAACCAGAAAATACTTGAGTAAGGAAGAATGTGGGAAAATGTTAAAATGCTTTGTTTGAAACACATGATGTTCATTTATCCAAACTTCGCAATTGGCATCTCGTAAATTTTCAAAATTTCAAAATTTCCAATTTAACTAATTAACACAATTCATTGGTTCAGCTACAATTTTACAAAATTCATTTCACACATTTCCAAAGAGGCTATTAGGCATCACAAAAAAGAAAAAAGAAAAGAAAAAAAAAAGAAGAAGAAGCATCTGCACAACAGAAAGTAATGTATGGCCCCAAGGCACAAGGCATCTCTTTCTCGAATTTGCATATGTGCTCTCTTTTTTTTTTTATCTGATGAGTGAATCATGTATGCCCCATTGTTCGGCAATGTATCTCAGCTTACTAAACATCCATTCTCAAAGCAAACAACAATGTCAAGAACCTAGAGGAAGAAGCCCTAGCAGTTACATTGTTTAAGGAAAGAGGGCGCTATTTTGACAAATGCATCAAAACATCAATACAAAGCACTTGTTTAAGCTCAACAGGACAGTTGACTTGATAGGCAATCGTGTGGATGGATCACATCTCAAAAAATCATGTCCAATTTACCCTGCACATTTCTACTTTTTTTTTTTCTGATAAATGAGTATGTGTTGAAAAAAAAAAAAAAAACAAGAAAAAGCCTCTACATGTTCAACAACCCATGTGAATTATGTATGGATACGATTTTTGGGTAACAAGAAAAAGCCTCTAAAAAGCTCCGAGCACCTTCAGCTTCTCGATGATAGGGATTGTGAAATAGAAGAGTAAAAAGGCTACAAAAATCCAACCAAAAAAAAAAAAAAGAGAGAATCCTCGTGAATTTACCAAACACCCACCAAATCATCCTGTAATTTTGTGGGGATCTTGTTGAGGTTGAGCTTCCTATTTACAAGCAATTAGAAATGTGTTTACAGTATGGTTTGAGCTAAGCATAATTCAAAAACTTGATAACTTGACTTGAAAGCCTAGTTCATCCATGCATTGACCTCACTGATGCACAACTTATACATCCACTTGGTATCCTTGCATAGAATGGCATATTAGGAAGACAGATTATATGATCCGCTTACCCAAGGATATGCATACCATCCTCATGTCCTTCAGTACAAATGCAGCCCTTTTTTGGTCACCTAGATAGTAAAGCCATACTCCATTCCTAAGCAACCAAATAGTAAAGCATTCCTTAGGCAAGATAGTAGCTACAATACAAATCTTTTGAAGAAAAAAAAAACCCACAGAACCTATGCAATGAGAAAATATAGAAGATGATTAGTTATCTAGGAATGGGAATAAATAGAACTAGATGTAGAATGCTAACAATTGAATTGTGTTAGAACATAGATCTTCGATATGTTCTTGCTAATAGGAATATCGATCAGCCTATAGTTGGCTCCTAAAGGAACAACAAGCATGGGCTCTCTTTTTGGTAAGAGGGTACAGGTGGGTACTAGAATCACTTTCTTAAAAGATGAAAATACTTGTCATTGGACCTTAACCTCTTCTCTTACTAACACTTTTATCCAATGGAGCACATCGAAGGATGACAGATCATTCTTACCAGTGAAACAAATTTTTAGAAGCTTAATAGAATGCCTTTTCATGATCATTTTAGTTTGGGAAATAAATCAAAATACTCGTATGGTTCTAAGAAAATTAATGATACCGAAAAATGCCAACTGAATTAAATAGATATTCTCGTATTTAGCATTCTGTTGTGGATTTTGAGTAGTGTGGAAAATAGAACCTCATTATGTGGACACTAGTTTCCACCTACTAAGCCCAAATGAATATTGAAGATGGATCTTTGTTCAGCCCACACCATGTATAAGGCGTCATGTTCGCATCCATGTGCCAGCATGGTACATTGGTAAGCGATCCTATCCATTCATCAGAGGGTTTCCACCATTTAGATGCTCTTGTAAGAATAAGGTCATTCCACCACTCGGTACAGTTTATTTATAACATTAGATCCATGTGATGGACAACTTGGATATTGTACATGTCGGCCACACTAGCACATGTGGTGGCATGTAGGTAGCATTCCTTGTGTGTGGGATCAGCGAAGCTCTTGAAAATGTTTCATGTTAGACTTGAAGCAGTCTGGAAATTTGTTTGAGCAAAAAAGATAGCAAGTGGTAAATACCTACACATGAATGAAGGCCAGGAAACTAAATACCTATAGTTTAAGTCACATGGCACAAAAATCAGACAAAAAATTCAACACATGGGCCGCATATATGGACTCAATTGACAATACAACAAGTTTGGGCCATTTGGCATTTATCTATTGCATACCGATACATGCAGATTTTCTTTCTAGAAAAGGTACTTATATTGCCTGCTTATGCAACTAAATCTGCAATTTAAGAAAACAAAAGTCAATGTTTTAAATTCATTTTTCTGACATAATCAACACACCCAAACAATACATCATGACTTGAAGTGTATATTTAGAAGCAAGGAAATTACAATTTGGTCATTTCAGTTTACAAGTACAAATAATTGCAATTTGTTTTGACAACGCATCCAAACATTCACATCAAAATAATAACAAACCATCCAAGTAAAATGATAAAATCCAACAACCAGCAATTAATGCATGAACTGAAAAAAAAATTGAGCTTGTAAGGAAAAGATAGCAGGGTATTCCTCCACACTGATCTATGCTCCATAATTGCACCTGTGAGTCTGCAACGAACACAGTTGCAGTTGGTGAATGACAAGAATACCCTGTCCTCATCAGTAATCGCATATCCTGCTATCATGTGTATCTGAGTATTGCTTTCATGCTAAAATCCCAAGGCGCAACCGAGTCAAACTCAAGCAAGATTGGAATTATTCATTTAAATGAGTTTGACATGGCCAAGATGATGGGAAACTTGTTGGGATTTTTAACCTGGACAAGAGAAGCCAACTCTACTGACTCTATTGAGTAACTGGAATACTCCATATCTTCTTCAAAGGTTAAAAAATGCAAACTTTCTAATGACTCTACTGACGTTCAGTCCCACTCGAGAAGCTGGAATACTCCATATCTTCTTCACCTGAATAAAAGCCCAAACTTTCTAATGCTTCCTGCCATAATAACACAAGGATCAATAAACAAATCCTAGTACAGAACGCATCCAGTTAGAATTTAACCAATCTGCATAATGTTATACATATAAAAAATGCCAACAATGATTTACATACACTAGTAAAGTTATCCAAAAAAATTAGCAGAACAGTCATAGACTAACTACAAAAGGCACTGCTACTACCCAATAAATTAATAATTTTGAAACTTGAATTCAGAGAAAATTTATAACCGGAAAAAATAATAAACATGCATATAGGTCACCTCAACTTCAACTTATGATTTATAGATGCTCTTGTAAATCAATTAGTATTTGAAAAATGTATGAAAAAGAGAAGAAGAAGAAGTGATTCTGGTCATCGAGTGCTGGGAGCCTGGGACTCCTAAATAAATTAAAAAACCCACACAAACTAAGGTTTAGAGGATTCCACATTTGAAACATAAACAAATATGGAATTCCAGAATGGTGGTAGTTTTCCTTGCTAAATTTGATAAAGCGAGTTGGAATTGGTGTCTTTTAAACATATATGAAGTAAAAGCATTCGTAATACGTCTGCCTATAAATAGAACTAAAAAATGAAAGAATTAATATTTAATAAAGACGAAGTACTAGTTCCAATGAAGTAAAAAAAGTACTCCACGATGACCAATGCCGAAGACACCGACGGTATATACCTTCTGTCATACCTGCTTTCTGCCATATTTTGATTTTCAAAAGCAATGAATGGGTGGTACTCATCCTTGCCAGAATCTGATAGAGCAATGATGAAAGAAAGCATGTTGATTTTCCAGGTGGTTGAATTGAACTAGAAACTCCAAATGAATGTAAACATTAAAAAAACAATATGAAAGAGATCAAAAGAAAATTCAGACACTTTCTAATTTCATCACTTTATCGACCAACCATTTCTTCTTATTAAGAACGATGCTGTATGGATCTTTGGCATACCAAGATAGATACAACGCTCAAGTGGACCAGGCCACAGATGACTCTTGCATTTAATGCAACTGGCATTTAATGCTTTTTCATTTCATGCAACCCAAGCTTATTATTTATTGTGGTCCACTTGAGCGTTGGATCTACCTCATTTTTGTGCTTATTCCTTGAAATGATACGAGAGGAGGGATGGACAGCTTGGATAAACCGATACCTCATAGTGGGCCCGCCTGCAGAACTGCCTGTTCATGGCTAGAGACGGGCGGGGTAGGACTTAATTGGTCCTTTTTCTGAATTTCATTTACAAATGAGAGCTGATTTACCCTCAGTTCATAAGCTGATTAAGTTTGAACTAATGGATGATCAATCAAAATCCTAATCCTAAAACCTAAACTTGACCCAACTTTACCCAGTTGACCCAACCAATCTAAGTCCTAAACCCCAAACCCTAGAATCTTGAGTCAACTTGACAAGTCGACTCATCCACAAATCCTGTAGTCTCCTTGTAGCTTCCTACTTTTCTAACTGCCCAAACACAAAGGCCATGATCAATATCTTCAAGGAAGAAAGAAAAGACCAACAAAAAGATAGAAAACTCATGTAGCGAAAGTGGACCCACATAAATCACAGATTCATGAGAAAAAAAAAAAAAAAAAGGGTAGCTGTTCCTAATAAATGATTTTGGTGTAGTGCCACTTACCACACATCAACAGGAGTAGAGTAATGTCGGGATCCAAGGAGGATTTCTAGTGCCTGGTACTATAGCGTAATCACCTGAAAAGAATGCAACTAACCACACAAACTCACCTACAATGAAGAAAAGTACCAATGTGGGTGTGGCCCCATTTTAAACCAATGATGGTCAAAGCTATTAATGATGTTCCATGTTTGGTGGCTAGCCCTGCATGGGTCATTCCTCTTTATTGATCCAAGCGGTGGCACATGTGCCACAAATTACTTTTCCATCTATACTTGAGAAAACAGTATTGGAAATCCTCTATTACAAATCATACACAAAAAATAAAAATAAAAACAGAAAAATGGCCTAAAAACTATAGACACCCTTTACACTAATACAAAACATGCAATTACACTATTTACACCTTACAGATAGATGCACCCTTTCCTCCAAGTTTCAGTAATACAACAACAAAAAGCTATACTACCATAATACCAGAAGTAGAAAGGAGTCATCTAACAAACAGGTTGTGTTCAAAAATTAGTTGCCATTCTCAAAATTTTCAAACCCATCAAAGAATCCAAAAAGAAAAAGAAAAAGAAAAAAAAAACTCTAAAATTCAGACTCAGTTCTACTTCAAATATTAGATTTCTCAAGATAACAGAATCATACAGCAAAAATTACCCAAATAATCATGAAAAAAATGGAGCAAGAACAACCCAAAACAAGATATACACAAACAACACTTACAATAATCTCTACAAAATTCCAATTCCTTCCCAAAATCCAGTAACAAACTTCTAATCAGAATCAATGTTGTAAAATCAGAGCCGATGTAGGAGTAAAGATCTTTTTCTTTTCTATTTTGTCCACTACTACCACATTAATGGGACTTTTGAGTTGATTTTTTTTTTTCCTCACCATGATTTAGGCAGTCAATGAACTAGAGCTGGGATAAGCAGAATCGAAATTTTGAATAGGGAAAGTGCTATGCATGGCCCGCAAGTTTAGTGTATGGCATTCAATCTGTCCAGTAGGATTGCTATTGTGAAAGTCAGGCTGACCTAAGCATCGTGTGGGCCATCATGTGAATCCGGAGGTTTTTGAATTTTCCTACATTGTTCTCTATGGTGTGGCCCATGTAATGATTGTACAAGCTTGATTTTTTAGGCATTCCATCAACATGATAGGGCTAACGTAATGCACCAAAAAAATCTACATCTAAATGTCCACTAATAAATGGACAGCTTATTCTCAGGCCAAGGCATCTACATGGTGGGACCCACCTCATGGACAGCTTCATTTAACCATCCAATAAATGTCCACCAATTCCGTTAAGGAATGATTTACACCAGTTACCTGATGAGCATTAGCATTGATGTATTTTGAATCGCCACCTAATACACCGAAAATAGATAGTTGGACTGATTGATAATTCACCACCGCCTCAAATCTTTAGTGTGCACATACTTATGTTACATTCAATTCTACCATTGATGTGCTGCTTTCTTTAAAGAGCGCATCAAATGAAAATTAGTAGAGCCAAAACAGGGCATGACCCATCCATGATCTGTCCCAATAGTCCAAGGGTCAAGAAAGTTGAACCCCTAGGTCACTTGAACAAACGAAAAGTGTGCATATGATCGCTGGCTAAGCATTGCCTATATTTCCTTCACAAAGCAAAGCATGCATTATTAACGGATCAAACAAAGATTTTAAAAAAAATCAAGAATAAATCATCAATCTAGCACTTGGAAAAAAAGATCCCATACTCAAAACACATGAGCCATAATGTTTTTAACTACTATTATATCTCTAAACAGTCTCGAAAAAGGCCAGCCCACTACCCAAAACAAAATCTCTCCACAAAGCATCCATAAAATTCACAAACAGAAACTGAATGCCATGCTGCATCTGTACTTTCAGTTCCGATATATTAGGGCTAATGGTGGTGGTGATTATAAAAACCAAAGGATAGAATTGATCTCTTATTGTTACTTGACAGTTCTATAACCATTTGAATGCTCTACTTTGGCATAGGCCTAAGGAACAAAATTTACTACAGAACTCTGCAACCATTCAAAATATTCTAAGCTATGCATATTACCATGTAGTGTAGACCACTCTACAATTCTCTAACTTTCTCTATAAAACTATATATTATTTCAGATGGCTCTGCAAACACACTGCCAAGTTTGTTAAATGAGCCAAAGAAATGGTTGAATCCTTGCACTAGTTTTCACACTAGTGACATAACTCTAAATGGCACCAATCAAGTGGTCCTAAACTCCATCTTAATGACATGGAAGAGGAGTTTCACATTCATCCATCTCAAATGGGGCACTTAAATACAACCATCAGAACCATCTTTTTGCAGGATCAACCATATCTCTAAGAAAACAGTTATTAAAAAACCTAACTATCTGATTTGGACTGAACAGAACTCACTCTATATTGGCCCTATATCAACTGTCATGAGTTTTGGTGGTGAGCGATACCGTATGTCAAAACCAATTTTTAATCCATTTGCCTACATGTAGGGAAACTGATGCAAGTTGCCTAATTCAGGGCAAAACTCACTCAACATAACACACAAGGATTAATTTAAGGAAAAGAATTTAGGCAAAGAAAGCCGGGCAATTCATATCAACCGATGCCTATGTAGATAAGAATCTGATGTTTCTAGCCAAGCTAGTAGCTCTCCTTCTTCCAGCTGAGAGAAAGGAATCGATTGAAATCTCGAATCAAAGATAAAATGGATTTCAAGGCATAGATAGTGAAATCAAAATCGATTCCGATTTTGAATTTCAGTTTTTTTTTTTTTTTTTTTATTTTAATAATCGCTCATAGGTGCATATATATCAGAAAATCCCCAATTTAAAAAACCCCAATTTGTAAAATCAGAAAATCTCCAATTTTAAAAGTCCTCAAATCCCCAACTAGTTAGGGATTGGACAAGACAAATTCCAAATGAGGAATTTGACAATACAAATCCCTAAAAGGGATTCGACAATGCAAATCCCCAACTAGGGATTCGACGAATACACATCCCCAATTAGGGATTTCTTATACAAATCCCTAATTAGGGATTCGACAATGCATATCCCTAATCAGGTATTATAAATTGCAAAAAGCAATAACGAGAAGGAAAAAACCTTACATCATACATGAGAATCCGAGATTTACGAGCAACAAGGCCGAATCACAGCGGAGAGGGCCGAGGCGATAGAGAGAGAGGGCTAGGGTTTTGAGGGAGGGAGGGAGAGAGAGAGAGAGAGAGAGAGAGAGAGAGAGAGAGAGAGAGAGAGAGGGAGATCGGGAGAGGGAGAGAGAGGGAGAGGCGTAGAGAGAGAGAGAGAGAGAGAGAGAGAGAACGAGAGGGAGAGGGAGAGGGAGAGGCGTAGAGAGATCGAGAGAGGGAGGGAGAGGGAAAGGGAGAGCGAGAGGGAGAGTAAGCGCGGGAGAGCGAGAGGCGGGGGAGATGGAGGGAAAGAGAGAGAGAGAGAGAGAGAGAGAGAGAGAGAGAGAGAGAGTCGGGATGGAGAGAGAACGTCGGGAGGGGAAAAACAGGGTCGGGGTTTTGGTACGTACGGTATTTATACCCTACCACTAACCGACGATTAATTGTAATTAGCGCCGATAGAAGACCAACGCACATCGTCGTGTAAGCCAGATTTTGTTGTAGTGTAAGGTAGTGCTAGGGGTTTATGTTGATGTGTTCTACTTTAACCTATAAATAATCTTCTAAGTTCAGCACTGTGTTTCCTTTTCTATTTCAGTTGTCTTTGTTAATTGAAAGGAATGGCCAGTTCTATACGTGGATGTTTAACCAGTTATAATATGCTAAAACTTAAAAGTACAATTGCAGCAATGCTTACCTTCATTTTCTGTTTTTGGTTGGAGTTGGTCACATGGTGAACCCAATATTGCAAATACTTTTTGGTGACGCCGCTAAAGGAAAGCTGTTGCTGAACAATGAACAACTAGTTCAAGGTTCTATTTTTGAATGTGTCTATCTGCAAGTCTTGATTTGTCTTTCATATTCTGTAGTGAATATTATATGATGGCAGTTGGACCTCACTGTTTTACGTTGGGTCAAGTATTTGATATCAATGTTCAGTTACCCGTGGGAAATGACCCACATGCATACAAACAATTTTTTATAGTGGGTTCCATAGTCGGCATATCTCATGGTGGGCCTACTCTGATGAGAAATGACCCACGTGCATACAAACAGGCCCCCAAATTTACTTCATGTCTCACCACCTTCTGGAATCTTCCTCTTATTCTTTTTTCAGGGTGTTCCTGGTGCATACAATGAATTAGCAGCTGCCAAGGCCTACCCAAATTATGAAGTAGTTCCCTACAAACAATTTGAAACTGCCTTCAATGCAACTTTCTTTCTTCCATGTAAATTTACATATTGCTCTTATTCCTTTTCTTTCATATGTTTCATTGTGCATTCACACACCAAATGTGTATTGAATGAGCTTGGAATTTTATGGTTGATTGAATGAAATTGTTGGAAAGAAAATAAATGCAACGTCTTTTGATTGGCTTATGTTTCCATCCACAAATGTTTCTAAAGATACACGCTACACAGAGGAAGTGGAGAGCTTATCAATTTCCTTTTGCAATCATGATCATCTTATATTGACCTTCTCCCATGTTTAGCAAGGGCCCATACAGCATTGCTTTTAGAAAGGGTGGAATCGTTTCTCAATAAACAACTGTATGTAAGTTATTTGCCATTGAAAATTAGAATGTAGTGAGGAACTTGTCAATGTAGTTTCGGGTACTAGCCATAATTTGATTTGAACCATAATTTTCCACATTTATTGCAATTATCAATATAGGACTCACGGTAAAATTTGTCAATCTATGTCAATTTTAGTAGATCCTGTATATTTTCTCGTTGCAGTTTCAATTTTTCCTTTAGCATTAATATTCAATTGCTTGTTGGTATTTGTTTATGTTACTTGCAGCGTATAAAACATTTTAGAATTCTTGTCAGGTGTTACAAGTACAGACTTCCCATTTTTGTTATTCCACCTCCCTTGATCTATGGGAGGACATGCTTACTGGTTGTGTTGGGTCCCTACTAATGGCTCAATGGTAGACTCACAAGAGTTTCAACAAAGAGGTCATGAGTTTTAGTACCCGTTGTGGTGCGTTGATCAGAGTCGAATATTACATATCAGACCCCAGTAATTGCCTAAATTTACATACCTGATAAGGCTTAATGGAATATTTTAATCGTATTTTCATTTCAGGATGTAATAATGAGCGTTGGACTGAAAAGAGGATTAAAAGCATGGATTTGATGATCCAAAGCCACCTGAGCACGGGATGGACCCCAGAGAACCAATAATGAAGAGTTTACACGCCTGGGATCTGAGGAAAGCGAGCCAAAGGGGCCCGAAAGGGGTCCAGAATGGAAGATCACATGGTTCCCGCCATCCGATCAGTTCGAAACTTCATACATGTGATAGGGGCCGTAAATCAACCGTACATATTAAATTTCAGCCCTTGAAGATCTCGGGAAGTGTTCCAACGGCCAGATCAGCCCCTTAAATCAGTAAGTGGGGCCCACCTGATAACAGTATATGCCTCAACTTTGGTCCCAACCCATTAATCAGGGAGATAAAGAGAATGGATGGGGTAGATTTCTCGTAAACCATCACGGTAGGGCTGTTTGACCGAAACAGCGGTGCGGTGCACCGCTGGTGCGAGTGTACTGTGTACACTCTCCGAAGCCACAAGCCCTACTGTGATGTTTACGAGAAATCTACCCTATCCATTCTCTTTATCTCCCTGATTAATGAGTTGGGACCAAAGTTGAGGCATATACTGTTATCAGGTGGACCCCACTTACTGATTTAAATTTGATCCGATCAGTTGGAACACTTCCTGAGATCTTCGAGTGCTGAAATTTAATATGTACGGTTGATTTACGGCCCCTATCACATGTATGAAGTTTTGAACTGATCGGATGGCGGAAACCATGTGATCTTCCATTCTGGACCCCTTTCGGGCCCCTTTGGCTCGCTTTCCTCAGATCCCAGGCGTGTAAACTCTTCATTATTGGTTCTTTGGGGTCCATCCCGTGCTCAGGTGGCTTTGGATCATCAGATCCATTGTGATGAGTGTCAAATGTTGCATACCAGACCCCAGTAATTGCCTAATTTTACGTACATGATAAGGTTTAATGAAGTGTTTTAATTGTGTTTTTGTTACAAGATGAAATCAGGAGTATTAATTGCAAAATAATGTTAAAAGCATGGATTTCACGTTCTGAAGTCATCAGAGCACGAGAACGACCTCAGGGAACCAAGATCAACGCTCGAGATCCGAGGAAATCAAGAAACTGAAGTTCAAGGGGCCCGAAAAGGGTCCAGAATGCAAGATCACATATTTTCCACCACCCGATCAACTCGAAACTTCATACATGTGATGGGGGCCATAACTCAACCGTACATATTAAATTTCAGCCATTGAAGATCTCGGGAAGTGGGCCAACTGACAGATCAGCCCATTAATCTTCAATTTTGGGCCCACCTGATATTTGGATTCACTCCAATTTTGGTCTCAACATCTAAAATGATATGGCATAGCAGATGAACGGGGCCGATTTCACATATACATCACCACGGGACTCGCACACGCGACGCGTGTGCGCAGTGTATGCGTACTCTGGCGCTACACCGGTCGGATGAGAGGGTCAACGCAAGCGCTGACCAGTGCGTTTTCGTCGAAGACGCAACAGCGTCCGCGGAACAGACCACGGTCGTCGGTTGTGGGGCCCACCTTGTGTCCAAATGGACAATCCATACCGTCCATCCGCTTCCTTGGGCCACCATAACCACCACCTAGCTGACGAAATCAGAATAAACAAAGTTTTTTTGGGATCTCAACCGTTCAAATACAAACGAACGGTCGGGCAGAAAGTCAGGTGGACCTCATCAACAGTAGGCAAAAATTGCACATTCCAGACCGGTTTTCCGTTCTCATACCAGTGGACGGAGTGGATTTGCAGTTTAATCAAGAGAATGGGACCCACCATCACAGCAGCTCGTCGTTTCGCGTCCGCGTAACCCGGCCGCTGGCTGTTTTTGCGAAGGACAGTGGGCCCCGCTCGTCAACCTTCCGGAAGATCTGATCCGTCCATCGTGTAGAGGGCCATGAATACTACAAAACCATGCTGATATTCCACTCCCATGGGTACACACGTGTGCGGTACAGAGGCCACAAAAGGGATGCCCAGCGACGTTCAAACAGTAATGATGATCATCCATCATGCGTGTTGGCGTGAGTGGGTGTGGGTGTGAATGGTCTGGGACAGATGGTATGTGGGGTTTGATGTAGTACCTGCAGCAGTTGACTGTTCTCCAAACAGTAATGATGATTACTATACATAAGGTTCTCCCAACAGTTAATATGAATTACTACACAAATGCATGTTTTGTGTTACCAGTCCTTTCCAATGATGTCCAATGTCCATGCATCATCATGTAATTCTCTGCTCGTATGATGAATTAGCATACACACTATTCTCTGAACTTCGTTTGAGTTCATGTGCATTTAGTTTCAATGCTAGGGACACATCTATGTCTTAGATATATATATTATATTTGTCAATTTATTATTGTCACTTATGGCAGAGTATAAGAGCGTACATGATGCTTATCAGATGTTTACCTGACATAGGTGCAAACAGGTACTACTATTTATGTTGGAATGACTTATTGGCACTTGGTGAGGGTGGTAGCTTTGCATTATACTTGGATGGGGATTTGTAAGTTCTTTCTTTTCTTTCAAACTTGGAATTTTTACTCTTTCAAAAATGCCTAAAATGAAAAAGATGTGGAAATTTAATTCCAGTAGATGTTAAAGGTAGATGATTGGTTCGTCTTCTTATCTAAGTGCTCTCTTTAACAAGGTTGCATTAATCCAGAGTTCGAGTTGAAGAATGTTGAGGTAATGCTAGGTTAATTACTTACTATTCAATCATCTTTCAAGTCTTCTATTTCTTTAACGAAGTTTTTACCTGTTTAATTTTCAAGAGTTCCATTTCGTCTTCTTTTGTTGTTTCTTTTAGAAATATTGTGTTTCTAAAGGAACGGTTTATAATGTAGGGCATTGGTAACTTAAAATATTTAGTTTCTTTGGCTGATAATGGATCCACCTCAATAGGGTGATCCTTGCCATCATTTCCCTATGGTTTTTTTGATAGTGTTTGCTAATCATTTATGTTATCTATCATTAGTTTGTTGTATTTAAATTTTTTAAGTTTATTGATTTGATTTTTTGGAGACCAAATCCAAAATTTATTTCAGGTAATTCATTGAAACTCGGAGGTTTGTTGGCTAGTTTTGAAGCTTAGGATTCAACTACATCAATCATTTCAGGCAGTTTAATCCAAACTGCCCAAAGTTTATTTCTTGATCAAACTTTGGTTTATACGATAGTTTAAATGTAATTGTTATATTCACTAAGAAAGTGAGAATTAGCTTGTAGTTTGGAAGATTTACCTAATATGATTTGTAAGATTAGAGATATATGTTTTGTTAGCATAGATTTAATTATTGTATCAACGTTCTTTCAAAGATTGCTTTTAGATGGAGTTGTCATGATCCATCATGTCCTGGAATTGGCTATCATATATACTGTTAAGGCATAAAAAGAGAGATAGACAGTAGAGGAGTTGCTGTGCGCAAATCATTGTGCAGAATTAAGTGTTGTGCGCAAATCGTTGTGTGGAAATACACCTTGAAATATAGACAACCGCACACTAGCGTCCGCACAATGAAGTCCACACATAGGAGTCCGTATAAAGTCGACCGCACAAAGTCATTTGCACAAAGGAGTCTGCACAAAGGGGGTTCACGTAAAGGGGACCGCACAATAACTATGTGGCATGTTTGCACGTGTGAGAAGGCTATAAATACCTCTGACTCATCAGTAAGGGGTCAGAAGTAGCCAACCAAGAAGCAGAAGGAGAATCCGAGGAGAGAGAGGTAGAGCCTTGTCCTCATTGTGCGAAATAGTTGTTGTGCGACATATAACACAATTGGCGCACAACACTGTAATCTTAGCATGTACTGTTCTGTAGGCTTCCGAGGTCGGTTATCGGCGTTTGGGCGCAATCTTGAGATGTGTTCCGTATATCTAAGTCGGCTCAACCCGAGACTTATACCCTAACGACAGCGCCGTTGTCGCGGTTCCGATGCTGCGTATTACGCGCCGAGGCGATACCCGGGCCAGGAGATGTAGGCCCGCGTTCAGTTCGAGGAAAACGCCATGCATTGCAAATTCCAAGAGAATTCATACATCAATCACCTCACTTGTCAAAAGTACACCCATCACTCAGCCCATTTCTCTCCCCATTCCCTAGTACAAAAGCAATCTCAAAAGTCAACTTTCCTATCACCTCACCATCCTCTCTCCCATCACTTCTCTTACACCTCTCTCTCATCTCTCTCATTTTTCAAACTCCATCTCTCTCCAAGCAACCCACGTCTAGTGTGGCCCACCTTCCCAACTCTCATCTCCACCATCCACGATCCATCTCAACCGTTAAAGTCCGTCCATTGGGGTTCTAACATGCATAGGCGGATGAAGGAAGAGAATATTGAAGGTGGGTGCTTCTTTCTCTCTCTTTCTTTCATTTTGAGTTGATTTGGCCAGGTGGCCCATCCAAATGGACCCCACCATGAAGTGTACATCTTATTTATGTTGTCCATCAAGTGGGCCCATCGGATATCCCATCACCCACAGGTTAGGTGTGGGGAAAACACAGATATTTGATTGATTCAATTAGGTGGGCCACGTCCATGTGGGATCCACCATGTCACACGTGTGAGAGTGTCCAGCATCGGCTAACAGTGGAATGTGAACTGACGTGTGGGGGGTGGCTAAGGGTGATGTGTGGACCCCTCCTACAGGCCCCACCTTAATGTATGTACTTAATCCAAGCCGTCTACCCTTTTCTTCGGATTATTTTAAGCGTTGATCCAAAATTTGAGACCAATCCGATTCTCGAGCGACCTATATCATAGGAAATAGTAGCGGTTACCGTTAAAACCCGCCTTGATGTTTTTATTTGCCAAAATATGCTACATATTAGGCTTGTTTGGCTTGTCATGAGCCGTAGGAACCAATGGCTGGAGTGGATTCTGCTAACGCGGGCCCCACGTATGATAAACCATACAAAAATTGGTTTTCAAAAAAAAAAAAAGAAATAGGCAACAGCAGCGGCAAGGATGGTACAGCGTCCTCTGCGCTGGGACGGTCCCTGGCCGACCGTGGGTCCCCAAACTTGGGCCCCACCATGATGTGTATGGACATCAGTACCGTGCATTTTGTGGCCCTTTAGGGCAGCGGGGCCCCCTCCAAATTTCAACTGTATATGTGGTTCAGGTGGCCCACATCATAAGAAACAGTACGACTAAATGGCTGCCATTGAAACCCTTTTCTGGGTCACAGAAGTTTTGGATCACCGTGAAATTTATTTTTTTCTATTCATCTGGGTCTGTGAGACCTTATCAACAGATTGGATGACACGTAAACATTATGGTGGGCCCCCACGTGGGACCCACCTGTAGATTGGAAGTGGACCGGTTTGCGTACCTAGGCGGCTGGTGTGATTGACGTCAGCAAGTTCTGGTGGGCCACACCAGGTTGTGCGTGGTGTATTTGCACCGTCCTGCAGTTTTAGACGGTGGGCCACACCTTAATGTATTTGTTATATTCTCATCGTCCATCTCTGAACGTGGGTCCCACCGTAATTGCATTCCCACCGTTCATCATAGATAGACGCACCCTGATGTGTATGAGGTCCGCCTTGATGTGAGTGTTGTATTCACACCGTCTGTCCATTTTAATGGACGTATGGCCCACCTTGATGTACGTAATTTATGTGCACACCGTCCATCTACCCCTGAACGGTGGGGCCCCCTATTGTGTATGTGTTTCATACACGCCGTCCGTCAGCGTGTGGGGTGTACCATGATTAATGTATTTCAGCCACATTGTCCATCTGCAGGACCCACCTTACATGTGTGTCCCAGCACCGTCTAGCAGGGATTGGATGGTGGGCCCTGGCATGATGTAAGTGTTTTTATCAACGTCATTCATTGGTGGGCCCTGTCATAATGTGTGTGTTTTACTTGCACCGTTCATCTGGAGGTGGGGATCCACCCCATGTATGTGTAGTATACCCAATCCATCCATCCTTAGACCATACTATTTGGGGCCCACCTTTGATTAATGTATTGTACATCCACCCCTGTGGTGAGGCCCACCCTGATGGTGTGCTGTGGAGGTTACCTTGGATGTATGTATTATGTCTGAATTGTACGTCCAGATCATGGGTCCCACGGGAGACTCCATGATGTATGCGTTTCATCCATGCTGACGTCCATTTGTTGGAGTGAGGCCCACTCTGAGAATGTGTTGATTCACACTGCCCATCACGTGATTGACGTGGCCCACCATGATAAACGTATTGTATATCCGCACTAGTACTCACCCCGATGTATGTATTTTTTATCCACACTGTCTACCCGTCTTGATGGCGCAGGGCCCACTTGCTACATGTGCTAGGCCCGCCTGCACTGTATAGGCCACCATGCTATGCATGCTTCATCCATACCGTCCACTTGTACGGGGCACCTAGATGCATGTTTTTTGTATTCACACCGTCCATTTATGTAGCCCCACATGATGTACATGTTTAATCCGAGCTATCCATTTGGCAAGGCCCGTGTAATGTATTTGGGGCCCATGGGTTGAGGCCCATTGTGACGTATTAGGGCCCATCGGTTGAGGCCCATTGTGACGTATTAGGGCCCGTGGGTTGAGGGTCACTGTGATGTATTTCTGACCCATTTGGCAAGGCCCATTTGAGAAGGCCCACTTTGATGTATTTTGTGGCCCATTTGTCAAGCCCACTTTGATTATTTTGTGGTCCATTCGAGGTGCCCGCCTTGATATACTTGTGACCAATCTGTGTGGCCTACCTTGATATAATTATGGGGCTCATTAGTACGGCCTAATGATGCGGCCCACTTGTTGTACATGAGGCCCATTGGTGCGTCCCATTAACACGGTCCAACTTCATATGATGAGGCCCATGGGCAAGGTCCAATGTGATGTATTCGTGGCCTATGGGCAAGGCCCATTGTGATAGGTATTAGGCCCATGATGCATGACCTATTTGATGTATTTGAGGCCCATGAGCAGGGCCCACCTGTTGTGTATATGAGGCCCTAAGAAGTGGCCCAATGTGATGCACATGTAGCCCTTGTATGAGGCCCACTGCGATGTATATTAGGCCTTTGTGTCAGGCCACGGGCCCACTATATGTTCGGCCCTATGTGGGCCACTCCTTGTGAGCAATGTTGGTTAGATGTCCACATCAATGGGAAATGATGGTTTAATGTCCACACTATGACCTTCCCTTAGGCTTGGTTAGGCCCATTCTCATCACTCTCTAGTGGGTTAACCCGAATGAATGGGCCCCATTGATATTGTCTGGTCCATCATTGGTCGTCTATCTATCGACCCCGCCTTGTGTCAAGATCGATTATCAATCGATCCAATTGTCGTGGCCGATTGCCGATTGGTGTGACCGATCTGCCGATTCTAATTATCAACTGATCTAATTGTCGTGATCGCTTTGCCGATCCTGATGATCGATCGATCTTGATTTTCGTGCCCGATTGGTGATTTCGATTGACGTGACTGATTTGCCAGTTCCGATTATTGATTGATTCTGATTATCTAGGCCAAGTATCGAGGCCGAGTATCGAGGCGGATTCCGAGTGTCTAGGCCGCTTTTAATTGTCGAGGCCGATTGTCAAGACCTATATAGATATATGCGACTCGTAGTTGAGGCCCATTGCGATGTATATTCAGCCCATGTTTTAAGCCTAATGTGATGAATATGGGTCTATATGATGAGGCGCATGGGATGCGCCTTTGAGGGTCAGGCGATGGAGCCCATTGTGATGTATATTAGGCCCATGTGAAAGGTCCATCGTGATGTGTATTAGCTCTTGAGTGAGGCCCATTGTATTGTATATTAGGCCTTTGTGTGGGGCCGTTGGCCCATTATATGTTTAGCTCTATGAGGGCCATTCCCTGGGGACAATGTTGGTCAAATGTCCACATTGTCGAGGCTGATTGTGGATACCAATTATGAGTATGTGATAGCATAGCATCATGATACATGCCCATACACATCATCTGCATGTTTGTTATGAGATGTGGTTGATCATTCCATATGTCATTAAGCATGTTCTCATGACACTCCCTGATAGGCGGAGGTTATCTCACATGAGTGCATGGGATGCGTAGGATTGATGCATGACTGAATTGTATGACTCATGCATCTTGTATTATGTTGTGATTACTGTATGCCCTAACGACATTAGGGCAGTAACCTCCACAGGCACATTGTGGATGGCAAAATGGGACACCGAAAATGTTTGGTTCTAGCATACGGGCGCCATAGATGTCCCTGGGTGAAAATTCCTAAACCTCTGTGGCCAGGAGATGCCTCAACGTCGAGACCGAGTGGATATATATGAGCGCATGAGGGCCGTATACTAGTAGGCCGCGTCTCCCACTGTGTCGTGGTCGGTTAGGAGGGGGTCTGACCTTACCCGCCTGAATGAGGAGGCAATATCTAGGTTGAGTTTGACCAGCTTGAGGAATGGGTCCTCTATCGACGAGCTAGGTCTGATATTGGTCGGCGGATAGTGAGAGCTCTTCCACTTACCCAGCTGTGCACTTATATAGGGGCGGAAAGCTGACGTAGAGTGTAATGGACCCCGGTGATAATCCCAGAGAGGAACCGTACTGATATGTGGACTTATTGAGCAGAAGTTGCATACTCATTCATTCACTATCCACTCGGGCTGGTGGTGCGTAACTATTTGTTACGTGTACCTTCGCGATGGCCAAGATATCGATTGGGGCACGTGACTAACCTGAGATCAGGAGTTTGCCACATCGAGTCTGACTGTCCAAATTTAGGTATAGGACTGGTTTGGATAGAAGTCCCTTGTGATGGACCCCATAGCCTGCGATACCACTTACTATCATCCTGACTTCGTACTTCAGCATGGTCATTCCATTCGCACCCCATATTGCATTACATCCGCAACATATGATATTTTGGGTTCATGTGTTTCTGCATTTATATGATCTAGATACGGCTGATGCTATTCGTATACTCTTTAGGAATTACATATTGCATCGCATCCCCGACATCTGATATCTGGCTCTTTATGACTCCTCATTTACATAGTTGTTCTATATTGTGTATTCTGATATTGATTTACTTATGGAATTGTCCGTATTTCCACTTACTCTATTATCGTATGATTTATGATCTTGTCAGTATTCCTATTTAATTTGATAATTCATGATCTTGTTAATATTTCTGCTTATTTTCAGTATTGTATGATGACGATATTGTATTGAATACTTGACACTTACCTTGTGCACACACTTTCACCACGCACTAAGCTTTCTATAAGCTTATGCATGATAGATGCGTGCAGGTGATGTTAGGTTGTAGCGGTGTTGAGCTTGGAGCGTGTTACAATCTTCTAGAGCTTGATTTTTGATTGATGTATTTTCCTTTCAGCATTGTACTCAAATAATTATATTAGTGGATATATGATGATGACGTTGCCTTTGTGAATTGGGTAATCTTGTGGTTATGCTTATTATGAGTTAAATGTACAAAAAAAGATATCCTCCTTGTAGGTTCCTAGGATCGGAATCTGGTGTATGGACACTAGGAGCCAAGAATGAGGTACTACGGAGGCTGTCGACACCAGATTCGGCGATTGGGATTCCTGTGAATCTGATTTTTGAATTTGGGGTGTGACAAACACCATCAACGCTCAACGGGGTTGAACGTATAATGGACCCGAGCACACAATGAGGCTGAGCGCACAATGGGTCCCAACACACAATGGGCCCGAGCGCACAATGAGTCTAGGCGCACAATAGGGCTGGCGCACAGTGAATTCCCCTGGCGCACAATTCATTTTGGTGCACAGTGAATTCCCCTGACACATGAGGATTTTGGCGTACAACAAGCTTGGGCAACAATCTGCAATACATGATGCTTCCAGCAATTATTGCCTTAGCTCATGTCATTTTTATTTTTCACTATTACCACAAGTCTGTTTTAGAATTAAAGGAGAAAATTATGTAAAAGAACTTGGAATAAATAAATAATGTGATTGTCTTCTTGGTCTTCTTTTGTTAATTATCAAGTGAATGAAATTTCCCAAACAAAATGCATTTGTTTTTTGTTCAAAACAAAATGGCGACTCTATTGGAGACTTTCTTATATTCACTTGAATATTAACTTAAGAACTGCATGGGAGATAATCACGACTGTTTGGCGTCTTCAAGGTACCAAAATGGCGACTCTCAATGGGAACATCCTACCTTTCATCTCCCAAATAGAACATGACTTGATATAAGTACTAATTTTTTTATTGTTGTTTTATGAATGTGAACGATAGGAGAGGAAGAATATTGCAACCAATTAATTAATGACAATCATTCATGGAAACACAGTTTTCTACTTCACTACGATAGGGTTTGTCGTGGAGTATGCTGATAAAAAAACTAGATGTCGCAAAGATAAAAGGGTAATAAGTAAGCAAATAGAATCACGGGCAGCTGTTACAGTTGTAACTGCTTCACCGGTAGCACAAGGAGAAAGAGATGAATGGATTGTCGTCACTCGCAGGAAGACAAGGACCCAAAGTGTAACCGCAGTGAGAACAAATTCACCACTGATGAGAGTTAGAGGGTCGATAACACGTAATGTCGCCAGGAAGAATCCTGAACTCGCCCCTCCTGCGATATATCTCGGGCAAACGAATCCACAATTAACGGCGCGCGACTTCCTGGCTTTGGTTGCCCCAAGAGTCAGATGGACGAAAGAACAAAAAGGTAAGACATTACTAGCAAGTTCACCAATATCTGTATCACCTCAATCGATCAACAACAATGGAAGCGCAGAAAAATCAAATGAAACTCCGTCCTCCCCTCTCCCCGTAAGTCCTATTATGTTGACATATTCCCGTCCCACTCCAACTACACCTTCATCTAAGAGTGGAGAAGCTGCCGTACATATGGCCGAAACAAACCCAGAAAGTATGTCAACTGCTTTTAACCATAGGGGGTAGGATCACGGGGGTCTGTCCCATCGACGAGAACCATGACACAAGACGTGAGACAAGTCATTGAAGAAGCTGTCAGAGTAGAGAGATAGCACAAAAATACTGGCCATTTCAGATATAAAACGCCATATCCAAGAGAGGTAGAAGACATTTCGTTCCCAACGAATTTTAAACACCTAGATTTTTAAAAGTTTAATGGAGAAGGATCGTCGAAGGAACACTTAATGCACTTCATTACTAGCATAGGGAATTTTTCTACAATACCGCAGTATTGCATACAATTGTTCAGATCATCCCTGACAAGCAAGGCATTCTAATGGTATTCTAGTCTGACCCTGGGGTCGATACATACTTGGGAGCAAATGCAAGATGCTTTTATGTCAAACTTCTTTTCCTCAGAGTGTGATATTAGTATTACGGAATTGGCTTCCGTGCGGCAGAGGGACGGAGAACCGATAGAAAAATTTATAGACAGATGGAAGACATTGGGAGCCTCGTGTAGCTAGTTGCAGAAGGAAAAGGAACAAGTCAAGATATGTCCGAACTTTATGGAAACGAGAATCGCGTTTAGACTCACCAGCACCGATATCAAAACTTTACGTGACCTAGCCACTAAAGCTCATGCTTTAGAGTTGATGACTCGGAAGATGCTAGCGCTTCACTATGAGACAGCCAGGAGGGCACCTAGCAGGATGGCCGTAAATACTATCGATCGTGAAAAGAGAAACAAAGATGCAAGAGACTTAAGAGATAAAAGGCCGAAATGAAAAGAAGATTCAAATCAGCCAAGAAACAAATACAGTGGAAAAAGGCCCAAGATACTCAATTCTCATGAGGGGTTCGCGTTCGATAAGGAAGATGTTGTTCCTATGATGAATCAACTGTTAAAAGCGGGTATGATAGAATTATCAGAACCCAAACGCCTCGAAGATGTGACAAAAACCAGAGAGAGAGAGATTTTTGCTGCTATCATCGCCTGGTAGGACATCCGACGAAGAATTGTTATACGTAGAAATGTATAATACAACAAATGATAGGGGTGAAATGGTAATTGGAAAAGAAAAAGAAAAGGGTACAATGGCGACAATAAATATGCTCACGATCTGGGAAAAGGCTTGAGAAATAAAGGAGAACGAGGACACTAAGACGACAAGGAAGGTAGTAGTGATTACGCTACGATCGGGAAAGAAGATAACAAGCCCTACGAAGCAGAAAACAGGAATTATAAGAAGAGAAGTTATTGAAAGACAGAACGATGATGATAAGAAAAAAGAGAGGGATGAGGCAACAAAAGTAACTTACGATGTGGTAAATCATTTGAAGGGCATACTAGCTCGATTAAGCATATATGACGCACTTAAGTTGTCAGAGAAATTTCGGCGGAACTTGGTTCAAGCATTGTCTGATCATGATGTTAGAGAAACATTGCTGGCAGAGATGGAACATGAAGAGTACAAAGAGCAAGAAGACTGCTTGCTAATCATTTCCTTCTTCGATGATGATCTGATATGCGATACAGGGCATAACAGGCCGCTAATGATAGAAGGCCATATCCGTGGGAAGAAGGTTAAGCGGAATATGATAGATAATGGGTCTGTGGTGAACCTCTTACCACTCTCGATGTTGAGTAAACCAAGTTATCGTCGTTCTGATCTACGCCCTAGTGGAATGATGATACAGGGCTTCAATCAAGATGGGCAATGTGCACTTAGTAAAATTACAATGACACTGGAGATAGGAGAACTGACTATTGATGTTCCACATTATAAACACAGTGACAACATACAACCTCTCTTACCTTGCTTCTGTCTCATTTCCTGGCCAACCAACTGACCAACCTCCAAATGAGGCATGAGGAGGGATATTTATAGGCCTCTCTCTCTTACATAGTGGTGATCACCACCACTTCTCCCTTCACATAATGTCCAACCTCCTCTCTTAAACAATGATGTCTACTAAGCTCTCCTTTACATGGTGGTGTACAATCACTTCTCCCTCCATACAAGGCAATACCCCTCCACTCCTTTTTATACCAAAATGCCCTCACTCACTCCCTTTTACCAAAATACCCCAACTCACTCATTTTTACCAAAATATCTAAATTCACTCATTTTTACCAAAATACCCAAAATACCCCCAGATACTGATTTTTACCAAAATACCTCCAGATGCTAATTTTTACCAAAATACCCAAAATACTCTCGAATGCTGATTTTAGCCAAAATACGGAATGCACAACCCTGGAAAAGATCCCTACCATGGAATTCTCTGACCGCTGCAATGGAATATTTTTGTGTCTCAACACATGGGAACCATATGATTAAAGAAATCAATCACTATGCCGAAGAAGGGGAACGAGCCTTTCCGTGAGAGACATCGATCCCTCAAACAAGCCATACAGAAATAGAGGAATTGCGGGAGCAACTCCAAACCATGCAAAACCAGCTTCAAAGACAGTAAGGGGTTGATCTCCCCTTAAAAAAAATTTAAGGGACTTCTGTGCCTTCCCAGATGCACAAGTACCTTAGAACTTTAAGGTACCTAAATTTAAGAGATACGACGACAGTGGACGTCATACGACACATCTCAAGGCATTTTGTGGGGAATTGAATGCAGCAGTAGGGAATGATAGAGCCTTGATTTGCCTATTCTAAAACTCTCTAAAGGGCGATGCCCTGGACTAGTACACTTTTCTGGATTGTCACCGAATCAAGACCTAGGAACAGCTCTCACAAGCATTCGTCGATAAGTTTGCCTAAAACCTCAACATGGCTCCAAGGAGAGAAGAATTGGTAACCTTGAAACAACAAGGTGATGAAATATTATCTGCATATGTGGGATAATGGCGATCAATGGACGGTTATCTGATCTCACATTCTTAGGCAAATTTTACTCAACATATCCACGTTGAAGAGCAAGTAGAAGCAGGAATACATGCAGGTACAATCTCCCCATGGCCTCATCAGGCTGCTCTAGCCAAATGGAACAAAGTTGAAGGAAGTCCCATGGGATACAAGAACAGAAACTGTAATCGCTCTGCCCATCGCCCAACAGAAACAAATAACATCATCACCACAACTCAAGGCACCCAACATGCACCTCAACGAGGACGACAACAGTACTAGCAATACCACCCCTTAGCATAAAAAACAGAGATACTAACCACCACCTTCACCACAATAAAATCCATAACCACATTAATAACAACAACACCTCAGGGGAAATGCTCAGTACCCCCATCAGAACCGATAGATGACCAAGGATTTTAGGAGATTCACCAGACTCACACAATTGTACAACCAAATTATAACAATATTAATGTAGAAACAAATCACTCCCCTACAACTCAGACCACCTCGAAATCCTTTGCCGTTGAATTAACAAGTATTGTGCTTTCCACCAGGGCTGAGGTCACTTGACAAAAGATGCTTCTCCCTAAATCATGCAATCTAAGACCTCATCATAGTCAAAGATTTCCATTTTAGGTCCCGAAACTGCTCCAATGGCTCCTACAAACATTAGCCAGAATTCCCTGCCACAGCATCGATTAGACCCCAGCTCATCAAGCGGTCCAGCCATTAATTAGATTGAAAAGGAAAACATTAATCGTTTCTTCTCTCTTATACAGTCTATCCACACCATCTTGGAAGATCACTCAAATGCACTGTTTGTCTTGCAAGGGGCATTCCTGACCCCTCTCCCAGTAGCCGAGCTAGTCACCCTTCAAGGAAGGATCACTCCCTATTTCCTCTTACTGTCTCCTATAAATAATCAGCCATGAGCGCCGATGGTATTGGAAGGCGCACCCTCTAACTTCGAACCAGTGTTTTGTAAGGGGAACCCCTGAGTCATGAATCAACAGTCCTAAAGGGGGCTTTCTCCCTACATCCATCATCATTCCCATCAATTTGACAAGAGGGAGCTCGCAGAAGAGTGCAACATGAGCCAGTAATCTTGAAAGAAGCACCCTCAGCATATGTGTAAGACCCGTATCCTAGTCCGTACTATTTTGTCAACTCTCGCGATCCTTCCCGATGAAGTCCGGCAATCCGCGACCTGTAATCGATGTTTGCGCGTGACCCTAAGTCGTATTCTATAGATTTAAGTCAGTTTAATCCAAGACTTTTACCATTGTGACTATACCGTTGCCGCGGTTCCAACGCTGCGCCTTGCATACCGATCCAATACCTATGTCCGAAGATGTGGGCCCACATTTATTTTGAAGAAAATACAGCACATTTTCAATTCCAAGAGAATCTCTACATCATGTCCCATCAATCAATCACTCAAATCAATCAATCAATCACCTCATGTCAAGTACAAAAGCACTCATACTTTCTTTCTTCACAAGTTAAGCAACCACCAAGTCAACCCATTTCTCACCTCACCCATCACTAACCTCACATCTATCACTCACCTCATATCCATCACCCATCACTCTCTCTCCTTACCCTCTCTCAACACATTTTTCAAGCTAGCAAGAGTGGTGGACATCCAACATTTCTAAGGAGAGAAAGTGGTTTTGTGTGGCCCACTTCCCACCTCAAAAACCTTCATCCTAGTCATTCATTCCTCATCTTCCACCATCAAAGTGAGACACAAGGAGATCGGCTTTCCAACGAACCAAGAGGATCGAACGGTGGGTGCTCTATTAGGCCTAAATTTCCTTTTTTTGATGAAGGGCCAAGTGAGGCCTATTGATTATTGGTATGGATCTCACTTTGGACCCTAAGTGTGGCCGATGGCCCACCTTGATCCACATGATCATTCCATGAGACCCACTTGATGTATGATTAATTGCATAGGAGGGCCCATAGTGTTGGGGTTCCTCCATCACACGTCTGTCTTTCTCTCTCTCTCTCTCTCTCTCTCTCTCTCTCTCTCTCCCCCTCTCTCTTTCATTTTTTTCTTGTTGTATGTGATGATGTGGCTGTGTGGCCCACTCAGATGGACCCCACCATAAGGCATGTATTTTATCCAAGTCATCCATAGGTGGGGCCACTTTATAAGTGTTGTCTCCACCCCATCCCTCATTTGGTGGCCCACATGGGCAGCCCACTTGAAATGCACAACCGTCTAGCGTCCCTGGACGCTGGACGTTGAAAGGAAAACACAAATACTAGCCTTGGTTCAAGGCTCTTTGGGTGACCCACTTGTATAGGCCCCACATTGACATATGGATTCAATCTAAGCCGTCCATCCTTTTCCCCAACTCATTTTAGGTGTTAAGCCAAAAAAATGAAGCTGATCTGACTAACTGGTGGGTCATGCCTTAGCAAAAAGCGATGTTCACCATGTAAATTCACTTAAATTTTCTACACATCGAAACATGCCCAATATTGGGCTTAACGGATTTGTTATGGACTGTAGAAACTAGTGGGTGGGGTGGATTCTTCCGATACGGGTCCCACGCATGAAAAACCTCAGAAAAACCCAATTTTTTAAAAAAATAAAAATAAGCGACTGCTACTGCGTGACGTCGACGACAGAAGTCTGCTGCACCAGCACTATGGACGGACCGGCAGGGACCACGGGTCCCAGCCGTGGGCCCCACCGTGATGTGTGGCAGCATCCACATCGTGCATTTGTTGGGTCCCCTTTGGGACAGTGGGCCCCCCAAAACTCAGCCACATACAAAGCTCAGGTGGCCCACATCATAGGAAACAGTGTGATGGAATGCCTACCATTGAAACCGTCCTTGGGTCATAGAAGTCTTGGATTAATATGAAATTGTTTTTCCTTCTTATCCATGTCTGTGTGACCTTATCAACGGTTGGATGACAAATCAACGTAATGGTGGGACCCAAGGATGTATGTGTTTTATTTCGTGGACGGTGGAACCCACCATGTATGTGTTTCGTCAATGCCGTCCAGGCAGTAGGCCCCCACCCTTGATGTTTGTGTTTTCTCCACAGCGTTCATCCCTTCATCCATGGGACCCATACATATAGTGGGGACCACTACGTTGTATGTGTACCATGTCCAGGCCATCCATCCAGGGCCTGGACGTTGCCAGATTCAATATTTAAAAAGACATATATATATATGTATATATATATATATATATGATATGTATAGTACATATATGTATATAATATATATACTACCATTTCTTGGGCCCCACACGTGTAGTGGGACCCAACCCTGATGTATTGGTTGTATCCTCACCATCCATCAGGGACAACAGGATCCACCATGATCTATGTATTTTATCAGCTCCGTCCATCAATGATGGTGGGACCCACTAACGTGGGTGTATTACGGGCCCATGGGTTGAAGTCCATTGTGATGTATTAGGGCCCATGGGTTGAGGCCCATTGTGATGTATTAGTGCCCATGGGTTAAGGCCCATTGTGATGTATTAGGGCCCATGGGTTGAGGCCCATTGTGATGTATTTGGGGCCCATGGGTTAAGGCCCATTGTGATGTATTATGGCCCATGAGTTGAGGCCCATTGTGATGTATTTGGGGCCCATGGGTTGAGGTCCATTGTGATGTATTAGGGCCCGTGGGTTGAGGCCCATTGTGATATATTTTCGACCTATTTGGCAAGGCCCATTGTGATGTGTTTCCAGCTCATATGTTGCGACCCATTGTGATATATCTTCAGCCCATGTGATGAGGCCCATCTTGATATATTTGTGGCCCGCATGGCTAGGCCTGATGTGGTATATATGTGGCTCAATGCGAGGAATGTACACCCGATGTATTGTGTGATTTCAATATAATGCAGGTAATGATGTTTATAGCGAGCCGTGCCTTGGGAGCAATGTTGGTTTGACGTCCACATTGTAAAAATAATGTTGGTTAAATGTTCGCATTATAACTCTCCTTAGGACCTATTCATAGGCCCATACTTATTGTATGTAGGCCATCAAGGCCCATCTTCGTTGTAAGGATAGTTCATTACCATATAAAATGCTTAGTATAACTCCATGATTCATGCCCATATGCATCATATGTATGCCTGATATGAGGAATGTTTGATCATAGCATACACCATTGGGCAGACTATTTATGGGATTCCTTATGAGATGGAGTGCCCACATTATTGCGTCGTACGCGCAAGATTGCTGCATAACTGGATAGTATGACTCATGCATCTCGTATATATGTGACTTAATCATTGTACGCCCTAGCGACATCAGGTTCGTGGCCTCCACAGGCACATCATGGATGGTTAAATGGCACCGAAAATACTTGGTTCTAGCACTATCGGCACTTAGGATGTCCTTGGGTGAAAATCTCAGAATCTCTAAGGCCAGGAGGTGCCCCAATGTCTAAACCGAGTGGAACATGAGTGCCCAAGTATCGAATACTAGTAGGCCGCATCTCCCACTGTGTCGTGGTCGGTTAGGAGGGGGTGTGGCCTTATCCGCCCGAGTGAGGGGGCTATAAGCTAGGCTGAGTATGACCAGCTCGTAAATGGGTCCGCTATTGACGAGCCAAGTAGGTATAGGCAGACTACTAGCTAGGCTGATAGTGAGGTCTCTTCCACTCGCTAGGCTGTGCGGCTAGGGAGGAGGCAGTCTGTGTCGAGTGTAATAGACCCCGGTGATTTCCCCAGGGAGCAACCGTACTAATATGTGGACTTATTGAACAGGAATTGCATATCCATTCATTCATTCATTCATTATCCACTCAGGCTGGTAGTGCATAACTATTTGTTACGTGTACCTTTGCAAAGTTAGGATTTCGGTTGGGCGCGCGACTAACCTAAGAGCAAGAGTTTACAACATTGAGTCGGACTATCCAAATTTAGGTATGTGACTGGTTTGGATAGAAGTCCCTTGTGATGGACCTCGTAGCCTGCGATACTACGTACTATCATCCCGACTTCACATTTCAGCATGGTCATTTCATTCGCACCGCATATTACATTACATCCGTAGTACTTAGCATTTTGGGTTACTATATTTTTGCACTTATATGGCTTAGATGAGGTTGATGGTATTCATGGCTCGTCAGGATTTGCATATTGCATTGCATCCTCAGCATCTGTTATTATCTTATTATATTTTACATCACATAGTCTTGGTATGGTTGATAGCACTCATGGACTTACCAGTATATTTCTGCTTACTCTGATATTGTATGATTCATGATCTTGTCAGTATTTCTGCTTATTCCGATGATGTATGATTTATGGGCTTTATGGTATACTTGGCACTTATCTTGTGCACACACTTTCACCACCCTCTAATCTTTTGTAAGCTTATGCACGATAGATGCGTGCAGGTGACGTCAGGTTATAACAGCGTTGAGCTTGGAGCGTGCAGCTGTCATCTGGAGCTTTGATTTGGATATATGTATTTTCCTTTCAGCATTGTATTCAAATGATTATATTAGTGGATATATGATGATGATGTTGCATATGTGAGGTTATGCTCCATTATAAAAAAAAATGGTGGGAGCCAAGAATGAGGTACTACTGTGGTGGGAGCCGAGAATGAGGTACTACGGAGGCTGTTGGCACTGGATTTGGTGATCGGGATTCCTGTGAGTCCGATCTCTAGGTTTGAGGTGTGACAATATGAGCTAATTATCTTACAAGGGGATAAAGGGTAGCCCAAGTAATCACCAACAAATCACTTAGGGCACCTTTTCGCAAGGCACATCTTTAACACCTCGATTTTCGGGACTCGAGTATACAACTCATTTCCTCAAAACTCGGGTGTTAACTGGTAATCAAATAGATAATCAAACCAAATCAAAGTGTGATTAATGGAACTAAGCGTAGTATAAATGTAGCTAAAGCAATAACAATATCTTGGGCCACTCAGCTGGGGCCCATATATAAAACCTTAAATCTCAATGTGTGTTAAAATGATAATAAACAAATAGTCCATTAATTTAATCCAAAATAAGTAGTCGCCTCTTAGTATGACCCATCCTTAAATGGCTCCTCTACTGAGATGGTAGTAGTCTCGTGGTCCGCTACATAGTCGTCCGTCCTGGCACCTGTATCCTCTGTACTGTTGAACATTGATGAATGAGTGTCTAGCTCAGTGTGATCTTCCCTCAAGATTACACACTACCGCCCTATAAAAGAAATAACATAAAACATTCAGGCAACCCAAAACATAGTAAATGCAGTCTTATTGTATGCATGGATGCATGAATGCAATCATCATCCCGGGGATGCTCATCCGTGCGGACATTGGGCTCGTCACCCATGCAATAATCGACATGGGAATGCTCATCCAATCAGACAAAATATGTACATCACGTATGATAGTGATAGACACTGGTCTGTGCGATGTATGCATGATTAACCAAATCATTATTAGTCCAGTTATAATCAACCAATTTAAATAAGCTTAAGGTCACTAAGGGGGCTCATCATTAGCGTAGGCCGACAGCTTGGGCATAGGTCTCATACCACCATCCCTGGCTCATGAGTCTACTACCTTAGAGTGTGTATAAAGCTCATCAACAGATGGCCAATCAATTCTTAATACAAGGGAACTACCACCGTATGCCAACTAGGAATGAAGTGTCAAAAGCATTAAATGCAGCGACTAAAATGAGATGGTATGTATGGTTCAATACTGTAAATGCTATTTTATCTAGCTCCTAGGTTTGTCAAATTTCGTAGTGCCAAAACCTCTTAGAAAACCTCTTGAAATCTGTATCTTGTGTAGCTGTTACTATAAGATCAACTTCATGTCATCCTTGCCTACATTCAAGTACAAGATCAAGAAGTTCAAATACAAGTGCAAGAAGTTCAAATTCAAGAAGTTCAAGTATAAGATAAAGAGACTCAAGAACAACGTAAAGAAGTTCAAGTACTAGATCAAGTCTTCAAGCTTCAACTACATCAAGAGAATGATATGTGATGATTCTATCTCACAAATAAGGTTTGTTTGACCTTAGATTGACCTTAGGATAGGTCGTACAATTTGTATTTATATCATAAGTCATTTGATAATTTTATAGGTCATATTTCGACTAGTCCTAGTCATGCTTTGACTAGTCCAAGTACTGACTCGACCAGTCTAAGAATTTTCTCGACCAATCCAAGATTTGTTGTGAAATTTTTAGAATTTCTGTTGGACCCTCAACTAGTCCTGGAGATTGCTCGACTAGTCGAGTGAACAGTGCTCGACCAGTCGAGCAGGCTTGACTTAAAGTCCAGCAACATTTCTGGGTCCCACTCGACCAGTCGATTGCAGGGCTCGACCAGTCGAGTAGTGATCTTATCTTATCGCGCCAGAATTTTTGAAATGTTGTTGGTCCTTTGACCAGTCGAACTGACCACTGGGCCAGTCGAGTTAACAATATTTTTGTCTATAAATTGAGGACGATTTTCAGAGTTTTTCAATTCACTCCAAGATATTCAAGTCACAACTCTGAGAAAACTTGTCCCCACATTCTCTAAGCTAATTGGTTAGTATTTAAGATTCTTTTAATAGTATTTTTGCATTTGATTTTGTGATCTCTATTCAATTCTATTTCTTTTGAAAAGGGAATATTGGTTTTACCCTTTTTGAGATCAAAATCAAATCAAACAAGCCTAACTTAATTTAATCTAAAAATCATTTAGATTTAAGAACCCTTTCATGTGTGAGTTTGGACATTGAACATCTATATTGAACATCTACATCGAATTGATTTTACCATGCTTCATCAGAAGAAAAATCCTTAGATAAGTACATTTCAATTTTTTGTGTTTGGTTTGTAAGATTGCTAGAAAATCTTTCATTTTTGGTTTTGACTGAGATAGCCAAAAAATCTCAGTGATTGGGGTTTTTAATTGTGGTAACCCTTTGAAAACACAATTGTGAAGGTTTTGGGTGAACCTTGGAAAACCTATTTCATAGTGAACGCCAATATCCCGAGGGTGAGGATATTGGGAGTGGAGTAGTTGTGTGGCTATTTTCTAACAGTTGGTATACACACAAGCGAACCAGTATAATTTCTGGTGTTATGGTAGATGGTTGAATGTGCCTAAGTGTGTGAATGATTGTAATTTATTTTCTGCACATGTGGTGAATGTTGTAATAACAGTAGATATTTATTTCTGTTTTATTCTTTATTCCTCTGTATTGGTTTGGGACTTTGCTGCACAGACCATTCTAGAAATCAGGTTGTCCTACCATAAGCCATTGGTTTTTGGTGTAAGGTTGTCCTTAGAACAACATTTGTATCAACCTCTAAATACTTGTGCATTTGAGGTTGCTATTCATTTTTGCTATTTGGAATTGATAATTTATCTCTTTCGTATTCTGCATTAAAAAAAATTAATTTCGCATAGTCCTATTCACCCCCCCCCCAAGGACTCTTAGCTCGGCCTTTTCAAGTGGTATCAGAGGCTAATAGCCCGTTTTATTTTTTATTTAGATTAATTTCCTAAGCTAATCGATCTGATCTTTTTAAGATGTCAAATTTTGATAGCCTCTCTATCACTAGGCCTCCACCATTTGATGGCTCCAATTATGCCTATTGGAAAGCTAGAATGAAGATTTTTTATAAGTCTATGGATGAGAGCGTGTGATAAGCCACAGTGACCAATTGGACCCCTCCTACCACTGAAGTGACTGATACTGATGGATTTAAAACTATAAAAGTCACACCTTACTTTTCTTGGACCTCTTTTCAGAAAAATGAGAGTAGTGCCAATGCAAAGGCTTTAAATGCTATTACTTGCGCACTATCACTAGATGAATTTAAGAGAATTATATCCTATGATACTGCAAAGCAAGCCTGAGATATTTTGGAAATGACACATGAGGATACAACAATTGTCAAGAAATCTAAAGTTCAAATCCTTACAACTAAATTTGAGAAAATACGTATGGAAGAAAGTGAAACTTTCATGGACTTCTATAAAAGATTGAATGACATTGTCAACTCTATGTGGGGTCTTGGTGATAGGATCCCAGAAAGTAAAGTCTATACAAAGATACTGCGCTTATTGCTTGATCGGTTCAATTCAAAAGTGACCACGATCTAGGAACTTCGTGATATGGATAATATGAGGGTAGAAGAGTTAGTTGGGTCTCTTCAAACTTATGAGTTAAATTTTAAGGCCCTTAAAGGTAAGTCAATCGCCCTTAAGTCTTCTAAAATTATTTCTCATGAAAATAGTAATAATTTTGATTTAGAAACTTCTGAAGATGATATGACTCTTTTAGCCAAAATGTTTTACAAGATTTTCAAAAGTAAAAAGAGGGTTGATTTGCAAAAACCTATTGTAAAGAAAAGACCTATATCTAAAACTTGGAAATCTCTAAAAGACAGCCAATGTTACAACTACCATGAATATGGGCATCTAGCAAACAAACGTCCTAAAAAGGACAAGTCTAAAAAGAAAGGTATGTTAGCGATATGGGATGAATCTTCTTGCTCTGAAGTCTCTTCTGAGTCAGAAGATTCTGAAATCGAGTCGGGTAATGATGTTAAAGCACTAATGATTCTAGCCAAGTTCACTTTCTCAGATAATGATGATTCAACTAGTGAAGAAAATCTGGGTAGTGATCATGAAAATGAAGAAAACCTTCAAGATGCTTATGATGCCCTATAAAGGGAAAGTTGTAAATAACTGTAAAGTTAAAACTTCAGAAAGGAAAGTTTTCAAAACTAAAAGAAAATTTTGATAATCTAGTCTTAGAAAAATCACACTTTTCAGATTGCTTTGAAAAAACTGAGTGCAACTTAGATTTCAAAATGTCCCAAGTTGAAAACTTAAAATCTGAAAATGAAAAGCTAAAACTAGAAGTCTCTTTACTTTTGAGTTTGAAGGACACATGGAGGTATGCCCAAGGTGATCTTAAATTAGAAAAATTTATCCGGATCCAAAAAACGTGGTGATCGATCTAGATTGGGCTATAATAAAAGTATTCCTCTCAAATATGAGAATACTCCACCTAAATTTGTTAAAGGGGAGTCTTCTAACTCAAAAGGAAAAAGTCTGAATCAAAATAATTCTAAAAATACTAAAACTTTTCAGACCTTAAAACCTAAAAGCAACCATATCAACTATAAAAATCAGAATTGTTATCCTTTAGTTGAGAAAATTACTGACTTAATTAAGGAACTCTTAAGATCTAACTCAGCGAGCAGGGCTTATAACAACTATAAACATAAGAAGACCAACTATACTCCTAAACCCAAAACTGTACTGAAATGGGTCCTTAAGGTTGCCTGTTTGGTTGTTCACACCACTTTCAAGGCTTCAACCCATTCAAGTGGTACCTAGATAATGGTTACTCCAGACATATGACAGGTGACAAAGGATTGTTGACCAGTCTTAAAGGCATGACTGATGTTTCAGTCACATTCGGTGATGGTAGCAACTGCAGAATTGTTGGCCAAGGTATGGTTCAACTTTTTAACCCCCCTCTATTTGAGAATGTTTTATATGTAGAAGGTTTAAAACATAATCTATTAAACATCTCTCAAATATGTGATAATAATCATAATGTAAAATTTACCAACCGAGGGTGTGAAATTTTAAATAAAAATGGTTCTGTAATATTGACTGGTCGCAAAACTTCTGAGAACTACTACATTGTTAGTGATTTAAGCTCATCTAAGCTATTGTGTTATATGGTCAAAACTGATGAGACTGAATTATAGCATAAGTGCCTTGGACATGTACACTACCACAACTTGTATAAATTGAGCAAAAATGAATTGGTAAGAGGTCTACCCAAAGTAATGAAAGTGGATAAAATATGTGGCAAGTGCCAGATTGATAAACAAACCAGGAGTGCTCACAAAAAGGTGAACTTCAAAGCCACATCTAAACCACTCGAACTTCTCCACATGGATCTCATTGGACCAACTAGAACGGAGAGTCGAGGTGGTAAGAAGTATATTCTGGTGATTGTAGATGACTTTACCAGGTATACTTGGGTAGTCTTCTTAAGAAGGAAATCAGAAACTCTTGACGAAGTAAAAAAAGGTACTTAAACATATTGAAAAAGAATCACAAGTCACTAAGATCCATAGTGATCATGGTTCTGAGTTTGAAGATAGCAGTTTTAAGAAATTTTGTTATGACCAGGGAATATCACATGAATATTCCGCGCCCAAAACACAACAATAAAATGGGGTAGTGGAAAGGAAAAATAAAGTGCTTCAAGAAATGACAAATGTAATGCTAAATAGTATGAAGCTTCCTAAAAATCTTTGGGCTGAAGCCGTAAATATTGCTTGTTATATAATTAACCGCGTTTATACTAGAAAATCAAATAGTAAAACGGCTTATGAAATGTGGTTTGATAAGAAGCCTACTGTCAAATACTTTCGAGTTTTTGGCAGCAAGTGCTACATCTTACGTGACTAAGAAAATCTAGGTAAATTTAACACCATAAGTGATGAAGAAATATTTTTAGGATATACTCTAAATAGTCAAGCGTATCGGGTTCTTAACAAGAGGACTAGTGTAATTCAAGAGTCCATTAATGTGGTTATAGATGATCACTTGAATACACCTGTCTCAAGTTTAGAAAATGATGAAGTCCTTTTATTTGATAAACTAGACTCTTCATCTAGTCAAAATAATACTGAACTGTAAACAGTTAAAGACCATCCATGTGATCAAATCCTTGGAAATCCTCTCACAGTTGTGCGCACTCGTAAACAACTAGAAGATATGTGCAACTACGTGTGCTTTACATCTTAGATAGAACCGACAAACCTAAAAGAAGCCCTTATTGACGAAAACTGGATTGTAGCAATGCAAGAAGAGCTCAACAGTTTGTTAGAAATGATGTTTGGTACTTAGTTCCAAGATCAAAAGATAAACACATTATTGGAACAAAATGGATTTTCAAAAATAAGTCTGATAAACTTGGTAATATTATTAGAAACAAGGCTAGGCTGGTTGTATAAGGGTACACTCAAATTGAAGGCATTGATTATGATGAGACCGTTGCCCTAGTAGCTCGTCTTGAATCAATCAAACTATTTATATCCATTGCATGCTTTAAAAATTCAAAATATATCAAATAGATGTAAAGAGTGCATTCTTAAATGGTGATTTGCATGAAGAAGTATATGTTGAACAATCAAAGGATTTTAAAGACCCTAAGATGCTAATCATGTCTATCGCCTGAAAAAGGTACTTTATGGTTTGAAACAAGCTCCCAGGGCATGGTAAGAAAAGTTGACTAAGTTTCTACTTAGTCATAACTTTGTAATGAGGATGTTGATAAGACATTGTTTGTTAAGAAATAATGATCATATTCTAATAGTACAAATCTATGTTGATGACATTATCTATGGATCTACCTATGCTAACATGATTGTTGAGTTTGCAGATCTTATGAAATCTAAATTTAAAATGAGGGTTGGAGAACTAAACTATTTCCTTGGGTTGCAAGTCAAACAGCTCCTGATGTTTTATTTAAACCAATATGATTTAAATGATTTTTAAACTCGCAAGTATACGAATCAGATGTAGATATAGTACGTATTACGAGATCATTCCCACGAGGACTGGTCGTCACAATTTAAATCTATGACTCTCCTTAACTAATCCAACAGATAATGGAATGAACTACTAAGCACAATTCTAGAAAAAAAAATTAAGAACAGGGAAGAAAATTCAATCAAAGAAAGAGCACTAGGACTTTCGAATCCACCCCTAATTATTTTAACCCTTGTTTTGTCTGTTGATTCACCTTGATCTAGATTGATACCACTTTTATAGAGAAGGCACAATCTGTGTCCTGACTCGGGCATACAGAATGTCTAATTCCTTTAAGCAATGCCATGAATAATATATCCCATGTCCTTGGTCGGGTACATGGAATATACATTCATTAAAGCATCCTGTTTCTTCCTCTATAGGAAACCTGTTCTTGATCAGACCCAAGCACCTATAATAAGCATCCAAACAACATCCATATATATACTTTGGTCAAGTTCATAGATGGAGAAGTATAGAATTTAAACCCATAAAGCCCACTTAGAGAAAGAAACAAATTAATTAATATTCAAAGTAAATCAACCAATACAAGAGTTAATCAAATTAGGGGCTTCATCTCAGCCCTAGCTGAGAGATTAGTGACCCATAAAATCCATCAAAAATATTAAATAAAATTCATAAAAATTAAACACCAAACCAATCGATCTCTCTCTCTTTTCTTTCTTTTCTTTCTTCTCTTTCTTCTCTCCCTTGCTTTGGATCTCGAATTCCCTGGTTCTGAATGCCTTTCCCACGTCCAAAACTCCCCTTTTATAGGCTGGCCGGATGGTCAGGGTCGGTGTGCAGTCGTAGAAGGACTCGGAGTACAAATTTTTGCAGCCGTGATCGGTGGGCCCCACAGAGGTATTTTCTGGAAAATCCACCCCGTCCATTGGATTCAGGATGAAATTTTAGTTAAGAATGGGTGGTTTTGAAGGTCCATTAGCGCGGCCCACAGAAGAAATCTAAAAAAAAAATCAGTTTTGAACGTCACAAGATCGCCTATTTGTGGCCTCAGTACCGCGCACGTGTGTACGCATGGGAGTGGAATATCAGCATGGTTTTGAAGTTTACGAACCCATCTACACGATGGACGGCTCGGATCGGCCGGACAGGTGACGTACAGGGCCCACAATCCACCGCAAAAACCAGCAGCGTCCTTGCTTACACAGACGCGAACAACGAGCTGTGGTGATGGGTGGGTCCCACCTTGATGTTTATTGTGAAATCTACTCTGTACATTAGATTCAGATCGAAAAATCAGTAAGAATTGACTGGTTTTGGGGTGGATTCGGTGCAGTCCACGTGGCTTTCTGTCCTGCCGTCCAACCTGCGTTTGAACGGCTGGAATCTGATCCATGCTTTCATTCGAATTTTTGCCGCCTAGGCAATGGTAATAGCTGCCCCAGGAAGCGGATGGACGGTTTGGATTATCCATTTGGACAACGTGTGGGGTCCACAACCGAAGACCGGCTGCCGTCTTCGCGGACGCTGGAAAAGCGGTTTGAGAGAGAAGCGCGGGTCAGCGCTTGCGCTGACCGTCTTGACGGTGCGGTGCACACGCTGTACATACAGCCCACCGTGATGTTTACGAGAAATCTACACCATCCATCCTCTTTCTCATGTAATTTTGGCCATCAATACCAAAGTTTTGGCAATTCCAGATATCAGCTGGACCCCAAATTGGAGATTAACGGACTGATCTGTCCGTTGGACCACTTCCCGAGATCATCAATGGTTGAAATTTAATATGTACGGTTAATTTACGGCCCCCATCACATGTATGAAGTTCCGAGTTGATTGGATGGCGGGAAATATGTGATCTTGCATTTTGCACCAATTTCAGGCCTCTTTATCGTGCTTTCCTCAGATCTCAAGCGTGTATATTCTTCACATTGGTTCTCTAGGGTCCATCCCGTGCTCTGGAGACTTTAGATCATCAAATCCATGTTTTTAACATCATCTTTCCAATTAACGCTCCTGATTTCATCCTGTAATAAAAACACGATTAAAACACTCCATTAAACATTATCATGTACGTAAAATTAGGCAATAGTCGGGGTCTGAGATGCAATATTTGACACTCATCACAACCCCTAACCAGCATTTTGCTAGTCCCGAGCAAAACATGCGAAAAATAATTTTAGAAATAAAGACAATTCCTGTAAACTCAAGTGACTTGTGAACAGATAGCTGAGATGTGAAAAATCTAAGATTCATGAATGGTAAGTAGAATTTTCTCCTGGAATCAAGCTCTCGGCAGATTTCATAATTAATTTCAAATTATTAATCTATTAATTGGAACAATTCTGAACATTGAGCTCCATGAATGTAAAGTGTAATCTCAACTTACAATCATTAAGAGATCCAATTGTCAATTTCATGATATCATTAGTAATTCGTGACAACCAAACTTGAAACCAACACTTATCTCACATATTAACTTTTCATTTTACCAGCCTTTGGTTTTCTTTATGAACAATAACACAATGAGGGGAATCAAATTCTCACCTATAGGGAGCAAACCTATGGCAAAAACTTGTCGCCTAACTTTTTTTTTTTTTTTCATATGTCCAACTATGGAGAATCAAATCTGCACCTATAGGGAGCAAACCTATGGTGAAGATTTAACCTTTTAAATTCTTCTTTTTACCAAGTCAATCATTCAGTTATCGAACCAAAACCTAATGTGTAAGCGAGATGTGATATGTGAAATCATGGCTCAATCAATGTTTACAACTTCTAATCATGGATTATCAATTCAAAATTGACTGTGAAATCAAGCAGATGGCCGAATTCGAGAGTCATAAGTTATCAACATCACATATCTTATAATGTTAAAATCACAACTATCCTTCAAAATCACATTGAATTCAATAGGAATTCCAGAAAATTTTTTAAAATTTCCGCAAATTTTGGCTCAAGACCAAGAAAATACTGATTAGGTAACCTAATCTCCCACCCCCAACCTAAAATCTACATTGTCCTCAATGTAAAAGAAATAAGCAAACAATACACATGGAACAACGAGAATAAAAGAGGAGTGATGGAAAGATAGTACCTGGATGGAGAATCAAGGAGCTTTCGCAAAAAATTTCAACATAAAAGCGAGTTAGCACAAGAGAGAGATCAACAGAAGCAAAAATAACAAAAAGAAAAACACAAGAAGATCCTACCTATACCACTTTCGCAGGTGCTCTCGATTGCATTTAGCTTATGCAACAAGCCTTTAAACCCCTAGGTTACCCCTAGTGGATGAGTTGTAGTCTCGTGAGGGTTTGCAGTAATGTTACCCACAAACATTGAACTAACTAACTAGAAAAATGAAAAGGAATGAAATAAAAGGCTGGGTTGCCTCTCAGGAGCGCTAAGTTTACTGTCTATCCTAAAATAGAATAAAGGAAACTACCCTAGTCCTAAGAAAGCAGGGAAAAACTACTCAGTTATGCCGCAAGGTTCCTCTTCCGGCCAGTATCTTGATAAGTTTCTCAGTAGATTTCTCAATAGGATCATCCAAAAGCCATTTTTGCAATAGGCTTGGATGCCCTGGAGCTTGACTTTCCAAAGAAATTTATGTACCTCATAAAAAATTTTTCGTTGATTCGCCTGAGGTATCCAGAGTATATATGATTCACCTGCGACAGAAGAAGTTTCGAAGTTAGTATCCCATGGTGAATCGAGACTACACATAGATGAAAGTCGAAAAATTCTTAGAAAGTGACGTAGTCTCAACACATTCAAGTAGCAGGACTTCGGTTCAATGTTAGCTCCTCCTCCCTTAATGGTAAATATTCGGGATTTGTGGAAGGAGGAGCTTCGAGTAAGGGTTCTCTTGGTGATGACTACCGAGATATTGTTTTGCAAGGCATTCACTATGTCTCTTATCATGGGATCGTTTGAATCAAAAAGTGTGCCAAGCAATCATCCAAAGAGTTGGAACATTCAGCTGAGAGTGACTCATTTTCCACATTAGAGCTCATGATGATTTGCCCAAGGAATCCATCGTTTTCGAAGGGAAACGGAGGTGTGATCTCTTGCTCCACATTACGCGCAGCAGTTGAAGATCGATATCTGAAGCATTGATGTATGGAATCACATCGATACTACTCGAAGAGGCGATGAATCGTCATTATTCAACAGTTCAGATGGTGGCCTCAACTGGGTGGTTTCAAATTCAAGAGTCATATCGAGTAGCTCATCCATCTCCCGAATCATATCATCATGTAATTCAGAGGAGTGGTCTAAATACGTTTCACAAGAGTTAGAAGGGTCGGTTGTAAGGGGCCCATCCTCTACCTTAAAATCAGACATGTTAGGTGAGGGGAGTGGCTCATTATGACCGACCACTTCATGTACGTCTTGATCATTGACTTGGACCAAATTTGAGATTGATTCAAAGGGAATTTGGGTTGCACATTCATAATCATCTTCCCAATATGCATCATCGTCTACTTCCATGCAGTGCACACTTGGGATGGGATCGCTTTCCTCACATTCTATTTCCAGATTGGGTTGAGGTTCGTATAAACTAACCTCTTCCTCTTTATTGAACTCAAGTGTGTCATGTGAGTGGGGTGTGTCATCATCATTATATTTAAAAGACAACCATGTTTCTTCCCCATTCTTTTGAACAGTCATTGAGATCGACTCATCGGGGAATTGAACCGTATGCTCATTAATGGAATCCAACTTCTCATTCCAAATTCCAGATTTCGTCAAAAGCGAGTAAGGATCACCTTCCTCGCATTGTATTTCTGGATTGGATTGTAGTTGTGGTGAGCGAGCTTCCTCTATCCTTTCAAGGTGCGAATTGAGTGCTTCTAATGATTTCATCACTTTCGCAACATGCTGGTTGAATTGTTCTAGATTAAAACATGAATCCTCTTGGATTGTTTCTGGTTGGATCTCAAAGGTATGGGATCCAAGAGAATAATTATTACAATATGTTGTTGGTTCATCTTCCCAGTTTTGATGGTTCCACTGGTTATAGTCATACTGATCATACATGGGAGAATATGATGGTTGATAATAGTCCTCATTCCCATAATTATGATCGTATACGGCCCTATTAACTGATGGAACATAACGTTCTAGTCAGTTCTCAATGTCTGTTCTCGATGGAGAGAAATCTTGAGGTATATGTTGAATTCCACAACCTTCAGGCATTTCCCAATATAACCTATCCAACTCAGCATATGCATGTATCCACGATTCCATGGTAGAACCTTACTCTGAATCTAATCCTAGAAAAAAAGAAAAAAAAATCCTACAGTAATATGGAAAGTAAGAGGAGAAGTTAGAAAGGTGTTACCAAATAGAAGTTTATTTCAGGACCCTACAAAACAGGAATTAGGTTAGTTTCTAAAATAAAGAAAAGAACTCTAAGTTAGTAAAATCCTAAGCTATGAATTATGGAAAGAGAGAATCCTAAATTCAATTTGGAACGAAACAGTCCCCGGCAACGGCGCCAAAAACTTGATGTTTTATTTAAACTAATACGATTTAAATGATTTTTAAACTCGCAAGTATACGAATCAGATATAGATATGGTACGTATTACGAGATCGTTCCCACGAGGACTGGTCGTCACAATTCAAATCTATGACTCTCCTTAACTAATCCAACAGATAATGGAATGAACTACTAAGCACAATTCTAGAAAAAAAATTCAGAACCAGGGAATTCGAGATCCAGAGCAAGGGAGAGAAGAAAGAGAAGAAAGAGAAGAAAGAAGAGAGAGAGAGAGAGATTGTTTGGTTTGACGTTCTTTTCTGAATTTTGTTTAATATTTTTTATGGATTTTATAGGTCACTAATCTCTCAGCTAGGGCTGAGATGAAGCCCCTAATTTAATTAGCTCTTGTATTGGTTGATTTACTTTGAATATTAATTAATTTGTTTCTTTCTCTAGGTGGGCTTAATTGGTTTAAATTCTATACATCTCCATCTATGAACTTGACCAAAGTATATATATGGATGTTGTTTGGATGCTTATTATAGGTGCTTGTATCTGATCAAGAACAGGTTTCCTATAGAGGAAGAAACAGGGTGCTTTAATGAATGTACATTCCATGTGCCCGACCAAGGACATGGGATATGTTATTCATGGCATTGCTTAAAGGAATTAGACATTCTGTATGCCCGATTCAGGACACAGATTGTGCTTTCTCTATATAAGTGGTATCAATCTAGATCAAGGTGAATCAATAGACAAAACAAGGGTTAGGATGATTAGGGGTGGATTCGAAAGTCCTAGTGTTCTTTCTCTGATTGAATTTTCTTCCCTATTCTTAATTGTTTTTCATAGAATTGTGCTTAATAGTTCATTCCATTATTTGTTGGATTAGTTAAGGAGAGTCATAGATTTGAATTGTGACGATTAGTCCTCGTGGGAACGATCTCGTAATACGTAGCATATCTACATCTGATTCGTATACTTGCGAGTTTAAAAATCATTTAAATCGTGTTGGTTTAAATAAAACATCAAGTTTTTGGCGCCGTTGCCGGGGATCGAACCCGGGTCACCCGCGTGACAGGCGGGAATACTTACCACTATACTACAACGGCACCAAAAACTTGATGTTTTATTTAAACCAATATGATTTAAATGATTTTTAAACTCGCAAGTATACGAATCAGATGTAGATACGGTACGTATTACGAGATCGTTCCCACGAGGACTGATCATCACAATTCAAGTCTATGACTCTCCTTAACTAATCCAACAAATAATGGAATGAACTACTAAGCACAATTCTAGAAAAAAAAATTAAGAACAGGGAAGAAAATTCAATCAGAGAAAGAGCACTAGGACTTTCGAATCCACCCCTAATTATCCTAACCCTTGTTTTGTCTGTTGATTCACCTTGATCTAGATTGATACCACTTATACAGAGAAAGCACAATCTGTGTCCTAACTCGGGCATACAGAATGTCTAATTCCTTTAAGCAATGCCATAATAACATATCCCATGTCCTTGGTCGGGTACATGGAATGTACATTCATTAAAGCATCCTGTTTCTTCCTCTATAGGAAACCTGTTCTTGATCGAACAAGCACCTATAATAAGCATCCAAACAACATCCATATATATACTTTGGTCAAGTTCATAGATGGAGAAGTATAGAATTTAAACCCATAAAGCCCACTTAGAGAAAGAAACAAATTAATTAATATCAAAGTAAATCAACCAATACAAGAGTTAATCAAATTAGGGGCTTCATCTCAGCCCTAACTGAGAGATTAGTGACCTATAAAATCCATCAAAAATATTAAATAAAATTCATAAAAATTAAACACCAAACCAATCGATCTCTCTCTCTCTTCTTTCTTCTCTTTCTTCTCTCCCTTGCTTTGGATCTCGAATTCCTTGGTTCTGAATGCCTTTCCCACGTCCAAAACTCCCCTTTTATAGGCTATTTGGATGGTGGGCCTCGGTGAGCATAGTCGTAGAAGGACTCGGAGTACAAATTTTCGCAGCCGTGATCGGTGGGCCCCACAGAGGTATTTTGTGAAAAATCCACCCCGTCCATTAGATTCAGGATAAAATTTCAGTCAAGAATGGGTGGTTTTGAAGGTCCATTAGTGCGGCCCACAGAAGAAATCTAAAAAAAAATCAGTTTTGAACGTCACAAGATCGCCTGTTTGTGGCCTCTGTACCGCGCACGTGTGTACGCATAGGAGTGGAATATTAGCATGGTTTTGAAGTTTACGACCCCATCTACACGATGGACGGCTCGGATCGGCCGGACAGGTGACGTACAGGGCCCACAATCCACCGCAAAAACCAGCAGCGTCCTTGCTTACGCGGACGCGAGCAACGAGCTGTGGTGATGGGTGGGTCCCACCTTGATGTTTATTGTGAAATCTACTCTGTACATTAGATTCAGATCGAAAAATTAGTAGGAATTGACTGGTTTTGGGGTGGATTTGGTGCAGTCCACGTGGCTACCTTGCTTGAGTCAACTTGCGTTTGAACAGTACTTAATCGATCCATGCTTTCATTCGAATTTTGCCACCTAGGCAATGGTAATAGTCCCCCAGAAGCGGATGGACGGTTTGGATTGTCCATTTGGACAACGTGTGGGGTCCACAACCGAAGACCGGCATTGCCGTTTCGCTTAACGCCGAAACAATGGTTTGAGAGAGAAGCGCGGTCGGGCACTTGCGGCCGACCGTCTTGACAGTGCGGTGCGACGCCGGTGGCACGTGTACTCGATGTACACACGCCGTACATCTGACCCACCGTGATGTTTACGAGAAATCTACACCATCCATCCCCTTTCTCATGTAATTTTGGCCATAAATACCAAAGTTTTGGCAATTCCAGATATCAGGTGGACCCCAAATTGGAGATTAACGGACTGATCTGTCCGTTGGACCACTTCCCAAGATCATCAATGGCTGAAATTTAATATGTAAAGTTAATTTACGGCCCCCATCACATGTATGAAGTTCCGAGTTGATCGGATGGCGGGAAATATGTGATCTTGTATTTTGCACCAATTTCAGGCCTCTTTATCATGCTTTCCTCAGATCTTAGGCGTGTATATTCTTCACATTAGTTCTCTGGGGTCCATCCTGTGCTCTGGAGACTTTGGATCATCAAATCCATGTTTTTAACATCATCTTTCCAATTAACGCTCCTGATTTCATCCTGTAATAAAAACACGATTAAACACTCCATTAAACATTATCATGTACGTAAAATTAGGCAATAGTCTAGGTCTAAGATGCAATATTTGACACTCATCAGCTCCCTAATGGTTTCTTTATCTCTTAAACCAAATATGCTCTGAACTTAATTAAAAAGTTCGGATTTGAGAGTGGGAAAATTTTTGATACTCCAATGAGTACTACTCTAAAACTCTCTAAGGATTCAATAGGTAAGAGTATGGATCTTAAGTTGTATCGCAGCATGATAGGTAATTTACTTTATTTAACTACGAGCCGACCTGCTATTGCTTTTAGCGTAGGAATTTGTGGTAGATATCAGTCGGACCCTAAAGAGTCACACCTAATTGCTGTTAAGCACATTTTACGATATGTTGCTAGTTCAACTAATCTTGGTCTCTGGTATCCACATGATACTAGTGTGCAATTAGCTGGTTACACGGATGTTGATTGGGCTGGTAACATTGATGATTGTAAATCGACCAGCGGTGGTTGTTTCTATATCAGGAACTGTTTGGTTTCTTGGCTAAGTAAGAAACAAAGTTCCGTATCACTCTCCACAGTTGAGGCTGAATATATTGTTGCTAGTAATGCATGCACTCAGCTTGTGTGGATGAAGAGAATCCCAAGTAATTACGGAATTGCACAAGAATCCATGGTTTTAGAATGTGACAATTAAAGCACAATTAGTATTTCTAAAAATTTAATTCAGTATTTGCGAACCAAGCATATTGACATTAGATATTATTATATTCGTGAATTGGTGGAAGACAAGATAATTTCATTGGAATATATTCAGACTGAGATTCAACTTGCTTACATATTCACTAAAACCGCTCGATAAAAATAGGTTTGCAAAATTGAAATTTGATCTTGGTATGTGCACTATGAACTGATGATTTATGCCTATTTGTATCATTATGTATATATGTATTATTTTAAAATTTTTAAAATTTAAATAGATGCAAATTTGTATATTTTCAGTGGTGCATGACTAGTCGAGTACACACTCGACCAGTCGTGGCTCGACCGGTCGAGTATGTACATGACCAGTCATGGAACTCGGGTTATGCCTTTTATTTGGGGATAAACACATTTTTCTTCACTTGGTTTTTCTTCTCCAACAAGCCCTACCACGACCAGTCGAACCCATCTTCGATTTCTCTTCGGTTAGTGCTTCATTTTCAATTTCTTTGTAGATTTGAGTTCTTTGATATTTCATTTCCTTGATTTTGTTATTTATTTCAAGGTTTATTGTAGTTTACTGGGTTTTCTAGCAAAAAATTTAATTTTCTTGAAACCCTCCTTTCCTTTCTTGCATTCCTTATATTTCTTGTTTTTCTTGTTGCAATGGAGAGTATATATAAGAAAAAAGGCTCTCGTGGTCCCTCTTCTTCTCATTTCGCTCCTATCACGGCGCGCCATCTTCGGTCACCCGAAGAAGATCCCAAGTATGTGCGGGATATTCGCTTACGCAACGTGATAGTTGAACTGACAGTTAACACTGATCATTTGACACCATTTGGGATAACATTTTATGTTGGGACAGTCCGACATACCGTTCCATTGCGCAGGCCATCTATGCTTGCATAACTGACTTCTCTTCTAAGAATCTAGCATTTACAATTACTACCAGAGAAGGTCTAATTGATGTGGACCATCACCTAATTTTTAGATTAATGGACCTTCCAATCAATGATGACGGTATTCCCATTAATACTCTTGTAGCAAAATCGTCTGAATTTGAGAAAACATTGCTCACTAGAGATCTATGCAACATGAATGCGGAATGGAGTTTTGGGAATGTGCTCGCTTCCAAGTTTATGTTACCCAGATATAGGGTTCTCCATCGTATATTCATTTTTAATGTCTATCCTAGATCTGGTAATAAAACTGAGCTCACTACTTTCATGGTTCGCATTCTACGCTCTACTATTACTGGTGTCTCCATGTGTCTTCCTTCACTTATCTGTTACATCATTATTCAGTTCCGTCTCCATCCAGGTCATAATGATATACCTTTTACCTATCTTATGACTGTATTAGCTACCCATAGTCTCGTGGTTATGCCTGTTGGAGAAGCTCCGATTAACCATCTACCATTCAACAACTCAAACATAAATAAGATGAATTTGAGGTTGGCTCCAGGCCAAGTTGACGTAGGTGCTGGAGGAGCAGATAAAGTAAATGAAGAGGAGCATGCTTTGCCTCCAGATGATGTTAATATAGATGACATATTTGATGAGATTGAATCAGACTCTGCAGCTGATCCTGATTTTCAGTTGTCTGATTTTGATGAACATATGAATTCCCTCAAGGAAAAGGTAGAGGGTGTGCATGTCCCAAGAAACTCAATTTAAATACATGCACAAGTATCTGAGGCGCATTAACAAGGGACTACATCAAATCAATCCTTTCATACCTGTTCCTTCCTCTGGTTCAGATTAGTGTCGAATTTCTAATATGTAATAACATTATACTTGGATTTCCTTTGACTCTATATGCTTGAACATGTTTTCTTGTTATTATGGACATGCTTGAATGGTTTTCTTAACAATATTTATGTTATCTTGAACTTACTTCTTACTCTCATTATTCATTGCTCTTTTTTTTTTCCATCATCATTTATAGGTTCTTTCCTTTGTCATATTATAATAAAAAAGGGGAGAATTTGTGTTGATATTGCTTATTTCATAATGATATTGAATTCCTGTAGAGTGGATGTTAATAATGTGGAGAAGTAGTTAGGTAGCAAATTTTTAGTTTCTTCTCCTCTTGGATTCTATGGAGTAATGTATTAAGGGGGAGTATTGGATTACTGCTTTTTGCTGACCAGTTTTTAACTAGTGCATGATTCTTTGTTGTGCATGTATGATACATGATTCTTTACTATGCATATTATGCATATTGTTATTTATTTAGTTTTGTCTCAAATTTGACAAAAGGGGAGATTGTAAATGCTATCTTATCTAGATACTAGGTTTGTCAAATTTTGTAGTGCCAAAACCTCTTGGAAAACCTCTTGGAATCTATATCTTGTGTAGTTGTTACTATATGATCAACTTCATGTCATCCTTGCCTACATTCAAGTACAAGATCAAGAAGTTCAAATACAAGTGCAAGAAGTTCAAATTCAAGAAGTTCAAGTACAAGATCAAGAGACTCAAGAACAACATCAAGAGGTTCAAGTACTAGATCAAGTCTTTAAGCTTCAACTACATCAAGAGAATGATATGTGATGATTCTATCTCATAAATAAGGTTTGTTTGACCTTAAATTGACCTTAGGATAGGTCATACAATTTGCATTTATATCATAAGTCATTTGATAATTTTATAGGTCATATTTCGACTAGTCCTAGTCATGCTTCGACTAGTCCAAGTACTGGCTCGACCAGTCTAAGAATTTTCTCGACTAGTCCAAGGTTTGTTGTGAAATTTTCAGAATTTCTGTTGGACCCTCGACCAGTCTTGGAGACTGCTTGACCAATCGAGTGAACAGTGCTCAACCAATCGAGCAGACTCGACTCAAAGTCCAGCAACATTTCTAGGTCCCACTCGACCAGTCGAATACAGGGCTCGACCAGTCGAGCAAGCCACTCGATCAGTTGAGTAGCGATCTTATCTTATCACGCCAGAATTTTTGAAATGTTGTTGGTCCTTCGACCAGTCGAACTGGCCACTGGGCCAGTCGAGTGAGCAATATTTTTGCATATAAATTGAGGATGATTTTTAGAGTTTTTCAATTCACTCTAAGATATTCAAGTCACAACTCTAAGAAAACTTGTCCCCACATTCTAAAAGCTAATTAGTTAATATTTAAGATTATTTTAATGGCATTTTTGCATTTGATTTTGTGATCTCTATTCAATTTTATTTCTTTTGAAAAGGGAATATTGGTTTTACCCTTTTTGAGACCAAAATCAAATCAAGTTAGCCTAGGTTAATTTAATCTAAAAATCATTTAGATCTAAGAACCCTTTCATGTGTGAGTTTGGACATTGAACATCTACATCGAATTGGTTCTACCGAACTTCATCGAAAGAAGAATCCTCAGATAAGTACATTTTAATTTTCTGTATTTGGTTTATAAGATTGTAAGAAAATCTTTCATTTTTAGTTTTGACTGAGATAGCTAAAAAATCTAAGTAAGAAAACCTATTTCATAATGAACGCCAATATCCCGAGGGTGAGGATATTGGGAATGGAGTAGTTGTGTGGCTGTTTTCTAATAGTTGGTGTACACACAAGTGAACCAGTATAATTTCTGGTGTTATGGTGGATGGTTGAATGTGCCTAAGTGTGTGAATGATTGTAATTTATTTTCTACACATGTGGTGAATGATTGTAATTTATTTTCTACACATGTGGTGAATGATTGTAATTTATTTTCTACACATGTGGTGAATGCCGTAATAGCAGTAGATATTTATTTTTGTTTTATTCTTTATTCCTCTGTATTGGTTTGGGACTTTGATACACAGACCGTTCTAAAAATCAGGTTGTCCTACCATAAGCCATTGGTTTTTGGTGTAAGGTTGTCCTTAGAACAACATTTGTATCAACCTCTCAATACTTATGCATTTGATATTGTTATTCATTTATGCTATTTGGAATTGATAAGTGCTATCTTTATTTATTTCTTTCATATTCCGCATTAAATTTTTTTAATTTGGCATAGTCTTATTCAAACCCCCCCCCCCCCAGGACTCTTAGCTCGGCCTATGAGATTAGATGTTGCACGATTCATTTCATAGTCAGGTAAGTGGAATTTCTCCATAGATGGTAAGCCGCATGAATCAATTACCACTAATCATAACCTCCATGTTCAGAGTCTATTTTCATCCCCATCCGTTCTGTTACACCCTAAGCTCGGACACTTTTTAAATAGGAGTTTCCATAGAGAGATTTCAACAAGATGTGACTTATAACCAATATAAACATATGAGGATGTAACATGAAGATGTAAGCATGATTCAATACTTAAAGAAAAACTTACGTATGTATACAATTCAAGAGTCAGGTGCTCGTAGCTTATCAGTTCTAAACATGTAATTATAGTAAACTGATCAAGAGTCTAAGACATGCTTTTAGATAGAACTAACCAAGCGATTTAACGAATTCCAATAACATGTGATAGCGTAAACAACTCAAACGATCGGTCCTATGACATATGGTGAAATAGATTAAGAGTTTGGTCACTTCTAAGATATATATAATAGCTAATCAATGGTTAGGTAAAGGAAAAAGGGCATGTATTCAAACAACAAGTTGAATGGTCATCCACTCCTAGGATATCATTTGTAATTGTCATAAAAGACTATCCCTAATCCAATTTAAAGATGGAAAGCTCAAGGGGAAGAAAATCATCACCAGAAGAGTCATAGTACGTTCCTTGATGCGAATTCCCTCGAGAAGTTAGTGGCTCAACGTTACTCAAATAGTCCCCTAAAGAATTTGCTTACATTAGACAATAAGTCCTAGAGTTTTAAGCAATTAAAAATGGTGGGGGTTTGAAAGGCCCATAATTAAGATTGTTTGGGCTTTCATCAAGGGAACTAGGCCCACCAAACACTTGCCCCAACAAGTGGCCTAACTGGGCTTAATTTAGGCCTAATCTGGCCCAACTTGATGGCTTTAAGGGTGGCCCACCTGTAACAGGTGCGGCCCACCTGTTTGTAAGGTGTGGCCCACCAGTTTATGGGACGTGGCCCACCTGTAGCGTGTATGGCCTGGGTTTGCACAGGCCTGCTGCCTGATTACAAGGACGATCTTAGGCTGATTTCAGCCCACTTCTGGGCCGACTTTCAGCCCAGATAACAGCCCAATGAGAGGCCCATCTCAAGGGCCCAGGTAAGGGTGACGCTCTGGCCCATCTGGAAGCTCTCTTGAGCCCACTTCCTTGGCTTATTGTATGGTCAGATTTTGGCCAGCACAATGACTCAGATCATGGCCCGTTCACAGGCCGTTTTTGGCCCATTCCAGGGGTTTGATTTATGCCATGGTTTTCGGCCCAGCTGAAGTCCTTCCTTCAGCGTTCCCATAGCCTGGTGAATACTGGGTTTTAGCCCCTTGCGCAACCTGATGCTGGCTTGATTCCGGTCCATTTACACGGCCTGATGAAGGTCCGTTCTCAACTCGAAACATGGCTGATCTCATCTTGGTTTGAAAACCCACTCAGGGGCTTGTTGTAGCTCCATTAGCGTCTCCACTAATTGCCATTTTCAGCACCAAATACGGCCCAGTTGGGGCTCGTTTTCACCACAACTTTAGGCCTAATCTTAACTGGGTTTAAGGCCCAAATGAGAGCCCAAGTGAGGTAGGGTTTTGGGCTAGCTTCAGTGTCCGACTGAGAGCCCAAATTAAACCCATCTGAGGGTCATTCCTAGCTTAAATTATAGCTCGTTGGAGGACTGATTTCTGCTGGGTTTCAATCCAGCTGAGAGCTCATCTTGGCTTGGCGTGAAAGTCATGGACTTGGTCCATTTGAAGGTGTTGTTTGGTCGCAAAACATGGCCTAACAACGAGCTGAATTTTGCTCGAAATCAAGTCTATTCTCTATCTTACCAAGGCACAGTTTCAGCCTGATGTTTGAACCAGCAAGAGGCTGTTTTCACAACCTATTTACGACCATTCACTGTCCATTGCGGAGCTTGCTAAGGGCCTGCCTTTAGTCCAAAATGCAACCATTGTTTGGCTTTGTTTCAGTCCAAAACGCCACCACTATTTGGCTTGATTTCGGCCTTGAAACACAGCCATCATTTGGCATGGTTTTGACCCAAACTACAACCATTGCTTGGCCCAGATTTAACCCGAAATACAGCCATTGTTTGGCTTGGTTTCAGCTTGACTCCATGGCCCGTTGGAGGCCAGCTTCAACTCTCATGTCGGGGTGTAACAGGAAAAGGCAGCTTGTTACCTGGCGACCGGATCTCGTGATGGGGTGGATCTCACTCGACCGAGTCGAGCTATGGACGGGCTGAGTTAAGCTGACTCGCCCACTCAGCTCTCTCCTCTTCCTCTCTTCTCTCTCTCTCTCTCTTTGTCCTTTCCTTTCTCTCTCTCTCTCTCTCTCTCTCTCTCTCTCTCTCTCCTTTCTCCTCTCTCCCTTGCTGGTGCGAATCTCGAAGGCAACAGTGTCATTTTTATAACAGTGGGAGAGAACCATCAACGGCTAGAAAAGAGCCTCTCATGCGACAGTTGTGATTGAAAAGTGGCCATGCATGGGGCTTATCCACACACTAGGATGGATTGCTGATGCCCTGGCCCACCAGAAAAGTATATTTTTAAGTCTGGTGGGGCCCATCTCGTGATCAGGTCCAGGTGGGTTATCGGGGAAGATGATCTAGCCATTAATGGCAAATCACTATCCCATGTATATTGGCATGATCTGGTCTATTTGAGCGGACTAGATGGGACCTCTGATCAATATAGGGCCCACTTTTTAGACCCCAAACGTCAGTTTCAGGTTATCTCATGAGAAAATCTGGTTTTCTTCATTCTCTCATGAAATGAGATGCTTCTCTCTCTCTCATCTTGTACTACCTTTCAAGGGAGGGCTAGGATTGCTCCACGTGGCCCAAGGAGTGGTTAGAAACATGCCAGTGCCTTCCTAAAAAGGAAAGTCTCCTTTTTTGCTTTTCTCATGTAGGTCCTTGCTTGGCTATTTTCGGAAATGGGGGAGTGTGGTTCTTCCTGGGCGATGGATGGCTGGGATGGTGCGATCAGGCCGATCATGGGCCACCCATGCAGCCACAGACTAGTCCCACATCTTAGATATCTGCCACGTATAAGTCCATGGACGGTTCTACCCAAAAATCCTCGCCTCTTTGCATGAGCTTAAAAGCCTATGCGGTTATGCTTAAACAAGTCCCACGAGCCAAATGAACAGTTTGGATCATTTAGAAAATGCTCATGGTGGGCCACTTTGGAGGTTAAAAGCCATCAGATTTAAAAAGGCTGTTAGCGGGAGAAATCCACCTCTTTGCAGTTTGGCTCGGTCAAGGGCTGTTTGACCGAGCCCATTGTTCCAGTGCACGTCATGCATGAGCGCACTAAATGCACTTGCACACTATGTAGGCCCACTCATGATGTTGGGGATGAATCCACGCTGACCATTCTTCTCAGGAGTCCCACTTAGGGGCCTTGGCCAAGTTTGGGGCAGAACTAAGGTCCTGGGTGGACCATATCACATATCGCCATCCTTCATTGGTTAATACACCCTGATCTAAGGGTTGGATTGGTTTGAAATATGGTTTCAACGGTTAATTGGGGTTTTAGGTCACGATAAGGGTTTGGTTGGCCACTAACTAACCCTCAAGAGTCGATTGTAAGTGCGTTGTGCCAATATTCTTTGATCATGTGATCTATAATGGCTTTAACTTGAAGTGTTTAGTTAAGCTTACCCTTCTTATTGATGTAGGGTTCATTTCAGCTCCTATAAACTTGATGGATGACCTTAATGTTGACTGGAAATCCCATCCTATATATGTTAAGTTCAAGTTGTCTAGTTAATCGATCTTAGTCCCTATAGACGTAGGTTTAAGAGGTAACACCTGTGTACCAGAGGTATGGGGTGTTACAACATCAACTAGCTCATTATAGGAGGCCTCCCCGCCAACCACCGGTAATGGAGAAAAGACCATTCTTCATCCCATGCCAGCCTCCAATCACAAGAGCAATCAAGCCAAAGCCTAGGCCTCATATCATCAATGAGGATGAACCTCACCATATCCCATCTAATGTAGGCAACGAAGTGGTCCTACTAATAAGAGCTCCATACGAAGAGAGATAGCTATCATCCTGGCATCACTAGCACAACCACCAACTTCCAAAGAACCAGTGACACTCGAGGAAAAAGAGCCTCCATGCTACAAGTTGGTCCCTTGGCATTATCTGAAATGCGATGAAGTGGGGAACATGAACCTTAACGATTGTTGTGCTCGAAGAGACAATGGGAACAAAGGAGACCCTAAAGGCACACTATTTGGGCTAAGAAGAGAAACAACATGTGATGTGTCAACATAGCTCAAGACAATCTGTCATGACCCCAACGTGGTGAATGGGCTCATAGAATTTTCAAGCTCCGAATCCGACAATAACGGCCTTCATAGTATCCTAGCTCCCATACACCAGGTTTCAATCCTAAGATCCCACAAGGAGAATTTTCAGGGTGATTTTTTTTGTATGTTAGCATAACCACAAGTGTACCAAAACTAAAAACATCACCACATTTTCACTATGATATCAGTTCGAGTACAGTGCTTGAAGGAAAACACATGATATAATAAAAGTCCAAAAGATTAGGCACATGCTCCTGCCTCAATGTTGTTGCGGTCTAGCTTAACCTACACATAAACAACGTGCGTAAGCTCACCATGAAGCTTAGAGAGTGTGTGCATGTGTGCGCAATGCATGTGCCAAGTAAAGTTGTACACGAGTAGAACCGAGTCGAGATTGGCACAGCTCAACTCGACTGCAGTCAAACATAACCTGCACGTAAACAATGTGTGTAAGCTCACTATGAAACTTGGAGAGTGCATGTGTGTGTGCACAATGGATGTGCCAAGTAGAGCTATACATGAGTCGAATCAAGTCGAGCTTGGCACAGCTCGACTTGGCTGCGGTCTAGCATAACCTGCACGTAAACAATGTGCGTAAGCTCACTATAAAGCTTAGAGAGTACATGTGTGCGCATGCAATGCATGTGCTAAGTAGAGTTGTACACGAGTCGAGCTTGGCACAGCTTGACTCGGCTCAGCCACTAGCTGACCCAGGCTCGAACTCGGCTCGGCTCGGTCCTCTAGCATGACTGGCAAGCTCGGTTCGATTCGATCTGCAACTCGGGCCAGTTAGAGCCGAGTTCCAGCTGGCGTGACATTTTCTCAAATACATGAAGTGCACCTTTAATTTCTCATAATATGCAAAACAACAACAGGAGTTTATAGGTATTTCATCAAACACTCAGTAGGCAGTATCAAAATCAAGAAGCAAGGGTAGTTTTATCATGTAATGTTTTTTTTTGTAGTGATTTTTTCATATCCATACCTTCCTCGCCACCAACTGACCCCACGGAGAATGTATGCACCCGAAACAACACTTCGTTGAGTCATTTCATCAAACACTTTGTCACGCCCCAAACTCGGAAACCGAGCTCACAAAATTTTTGATCACCGATCTGGTGCCGATAGCCTCCGTAGTACTCTATTCTCAACTCTCAGCATCCATACGCCAGATTTCGATCCTGGGATCTTACAAAGAGGATTTTTCAAGTTACATTTAACTCGTAATAAGCATAATCACAAGTTTACCCAAATCACAAAGGTAACATCATCATCACATATCCACTAATATAATCATGCAATATCAGAAATACTGGCAAGATCATAAATCATACAATATCAGAGCAATGCGAAAACATGCTGATAGGCCCATAAATACCATCAGCCTTATCCAGGCTATGCGATGCAAAAATATAATAAAAATAATATCATATACTGATGAAGTAATGTAGATCAGCTATGCAATGCAGGAACAGTAAGCCAAATATCAGATACTGATGATGTAATGCAATATGCGGTGCGAATGAAATGACCAAGCTGGAGTGAAGTCGAGATGATAGTACGTAGTATCGCAGACTATGGGGTCCATCACAAGGGACTTCTATCCAAACCAGTCTCATACCTAAAATTGAAAAGCCAGACTCAATGTAGATAACTCTTGATCTCAGGTTAGTCGCGCGCCCAACCGAAATCCTTGCCATTATGAAGGTA